>CM063283.1:66000242-66667742 GCA_032173965.1 Sitta carolinensis
GCCAAAACCAGCTGGCTGTCATGTTCATCACCAACTCATTAGCACAGGGAACTGGAGACACAGACAAGTGTGCTCTGCTCACAACCAATTTATAGAATCATATATATATATATATATATATATATGATCGATTATAAATTTATAAATTAAAGTGTTGGTACAAGAGGGATAATGAAGAAAGGGAAAAAAAATCCTGTTTGTTGTTGAACAAAGAGTAATGTGGGAAGTGCATAGGATTTTCATTGTCCTATGGTATCTTGTCCTCATGACAGTAAAAGAAACATATCTAGTTAATTTTTCTGGAGAGTTTTTTAGGAAAAAATTCTTCAGTGCAGTCATTTGTACCATACTTTAGTGTGGAATTAAATAGAATGCACCAATATATCTCAGTGCCTCCTAACAGACATTTCAGGAAAGGAGCATTTACCTAAATTGTATTGCTAAAATATCATTTTGTCTTAGTAACCCGTATCAATTTTCTTGAAGCTGATTCTTTTGTAAGAGCATCAGAATGATGCATGACTCAGGTGTTTACAACTTATTTTGTGCAGTGAGTCAATTAGAAGTATCTGCTTGAGGCTCTGTTCTAGAGTGAAAACTCTTGGGAAGAATTTGCATTTTGCTGAAGCAGTCACGTACCCACTTCCACACCCTGCAGAAATGACCTGGTGGGGTCTGAACAAATGCCCAGGACACACAGGCTTGTGGCAATGAGGAAACACTGGTGGGACAGGGGAATATTCTGAATATCACACATGCTTTAACAAAGGCCTGGGCACTGATCCTTCCCCAGAAGTAGATAAGGCAAATAGTTCAGGGAATTTCCTTGAGAGAAAATATTCACTGTGTGTCACCTTCAGTCTTGGGCACAAGTACATTCATAAATAGTGTCATTGGTATCAGTTCAAGAGAGGCAGCACCCCATGTGTGTCATGTAGGCAAATGCTCTGCATGCACTGGAAGCCTCCTGGGGACACCTACCCAGGTCAACAGAGTGTCACCCACTGGTCCTGGGAAATACACTGTTCCTTGTGCCCTCCTGCGGCTGAGCTTTTGTGATCCCCCTACTCCAGAATGCCCCCTTTTACTGGAGCTGTCAGCCAGGGTGCCTGGCTGTGCCCAGAGTCTCAGCCTGCAGTGTGGCACCTGGTGCTGGGTGGGCTGAGCACTGACCCCCACAGTCAGTCACCAGCCACCCTGCCCCTGCCAGCTAAGGAACCCGGTGTAGCCTCTTTGGATCATCACAGGTAACATTTGCCCCACAAGCCATGGTAGATGCCAAACCTGGTAACTTACTGAAGTCAGGAAAAGACTCCTTCCTTCCTTTTACCAGTGCTGTGCCAGAGCCCAGGCTCCTCAACCCCCATCCCAGGAGCAGAGCTGCCCGTGGAGCAGCTGCCACCCCATACAGGGTCTCACTGTGTTTGGCAGAGCAGCCATTGCCCTCATCTTCTTTCAGGCACTGCCAAAACAGGACAGATGAACCTACAAGTTCAGCTGGAGTCTACTGAGATCTCACTTTAGAATGTTTAGCTGGTGGGTTAATCTGGATTTGTCACTTCCACAATGTTGATCAATCTGGGCTGTTTATTTTCTTTGCAATAGCAAAAGCTCTGTGAGAAAAGACAAAACTAAAAGAGGTGGAAACCAGTAATCCCTCATCAGAGATTTGCCTTGCCTCCATTTCCCTGCTATCAATAACAGCTAAAATTTTGCTTATTTCTGTCTTTTCCCACACTTCTACCCTATTTGTCCAAAAACATTATTGACCACAGAGGCTTCCTTTCTGCATCATCTGTTTTTTATGTCTTCAAACATAGTTCAAAAACATTTGTACAATGAAGATTCACTTGTTCAAAACAATTGTTTGCAAGCAAATATATTACTTTTTTCCTTTTTGCTATTTTATTTATTTTATTTATTCTACCCAGTCCTTATTAATTTCTTTTCCTCTTGTATAATAGTCTGGAATTTTAACTCTGTGTATTTTTATCTCAACTCATCTTTAATTTTTGACTGTAAACAGAAACAAAGACATTAAAATGTTGAAGGCTTCCAAATATTGTAGATAGTATCTCAAAACAAAGATTCAAGGCCAAAGTTAGCAATAACATGACAGAACAAAAGTGTGAGTGGAACGTAATTATTGATGTGTGCACGTTGTGGGCTGATGTGAGAAACAAGAAAGGGATTATTAGCTGGCCTTAAGCATATGAAGTGATGGAATAAAAACAAATAGTCACTTCAAAAGAAAATAAATTTATCTGGATCAAAATTATGTGCAGTTGAGTATCTGACTGAGATCCCTGTTTTGATTCTGATTGTATAAGAATTCTTTTAGAGAAATAAAAGTTATGAAAGTCATCTTTGGGAATGAAATTGATTTCCCTTTGTGTTGGAGCTCTCCTTTTGAAAGATTAGCATATAGAGAATGTGATCCATCTCACCCCAAAGTTAAAATACATTAAAATAGCTTTATGCAAAGATTCTGTTTCTTTGCTTTGACAAAAGGAATCGCTTTAAACAAAGGGAATAGCAAGGGTTTAAATTTGTATTTCACCGAAAGGTTCACCCCATTTTTCTAACAAAAACAGCTGCAAAGTCCATTTGGACCTTGGTACTATAGTCAACATGGTGATAATCAGTAATCAGTGTCCCCATTGTGAAGTATTTCTATTTTGACTTCAATTTTGCTAAGTGACTACAAAATGTGAAATGTCATTGACTGACTAAGACATAGCATCTTGACTTTCATTGGGCAAAATCAAGGAATTCATCAGAAGTTAGCTGGAGTAAAATGTCCAGGGGCTTGAATGAGAGGGGATCTGGATTTTCTGAGGGTCCAAAGCTGAAAAAAAACTGGATGCCCCAAAGATAAAAACTTTGAAAAGTACTTTAACATATCAGAATGCTAGCAAATTGATTTAAAAACAAAATAAAAAGCAAGGGTGTTATGTTTAAATTCAGACACCTGGCTAAATCTAAGATAAATCTTGCGTAAATGTAGCGGCTTCGTAGATTTGTCTAGGTTAGGAACACAGTCATCCAGTTTCCTAACTGCAGTCAATGAAGAAAAACAGATGCCTTCAGACAGAAGCTGAGATATTAGTGGTGTGAATCACTTTCTGTCTACCTTTGTTGACTAAATGGGAAGCAGAGGACAATTTTACATCTGGATCAGCGTTTCATGTATAGGCCATTACTCTGGTAAACGTTAGAGTATGTGTTAAGAAGCTGGTGCTCATGCGAGGAGAAGGGGACCCCAATAACCCCCCACCACACATCACAGAAGCATATCTGGCCTCCCAAAAGCTGGCATGTGCTTGCTGGGAATATGTGTCCAGCCCAGATGTAAGAAAGATTCCTCTTCATAACACCACATTCAATAAGTCATGATGGCTTCAGCACTTCACCTCTGCTATGGCTCAGTCCTCAATCTGCACAAAAGCAGATACCTGAAGAAGTGAGCCATTGTTGAACAGTGGGAGTGATAAAGCAATCTGAACAGCTTCAGGGATGCCCCAGGATTAAGCAGAAAGAGAACAAGATTGCAAAATTACCAGAGTCCCTTAGGTAATGTAAATCAGGTTTAGCTTATGAATATGAATGGTGTTGTCCTTATTTAGAGTATAAATCTACCTTCAATAACAGACGAATCTTTCTACTTTCTTTATGGATTTAGCTAGAAAAACTTTGCTTGGTTTCTGTTTTTTTCTCTATGATAAAGGTGAAAATTGTTTCATTTACATAACTCATGATGTCAGTATGACCAGCCACAGGACATGAGGAAATGGAATGAAGCTGTGTCAGGCCAAATTCAGATTGGACATTAGGAAAAGGTTTTTCACTGAGACAGCTGTTGGTCACTGGAACAGGTTGCCCAGGGAAGTAGTCATGGTACCAAGGCTGCCAGTGCTCTGCAAATTAATTGTGAATCCACTGGGTTTTGCCTACAGATCAATAAATAATTACTAAAACCAAACTCATCCTTTAACCAAAACAATTTATGTCTTTCAAAGAGATTATTTTTCTTTCACAATCAATCAGTTCTACTTGAAAGATACCTCACCTTAAGCTCAAATTGAAATAATGTGCAAGATGTCTCAGTCATTTGACTTTAAGTCAACCCTTGTCCAATGAACGACAATAATTTATTTTAACTCAGAAGTGATTACATGGACAGAAGAAGTATTCACTATTAACAAAGAAGTAATAACTTCAGTGTGCTGCTTCTGTTATTTTTATCTCACAGCTAAGTATGAAGAAAGGAGTTTTACAATTTATCCTGCAGTTCTGTTTGAAAAATGTTTTCCTTCTTTCTGTTATATACCTAGCTTATTTTCTTCATTTTTCCTGGAACACTTGGGAAGCATTTCACCAGGTCTGCTGAAAAAAGTCTTCATGCAAGTGCATGTTCTTTTCTGGGTTTTTATTTTCTCTTAATTCCCTGAAGGTTGTCCTGTACCTTCCTTCATGGATTAACTGTTTTGCAATTTTTTTTCCCAGAGAAATGAGTCCCTTACATTCCATCATCTGCCATCCTGTGTCATCACCTGTTCACTGCCAGCTGCTTTGGGGACAAGATTGTAACTGAGAAGTGTTTGACGAAACCTCAGGATACTTATATCTCCTTACCTGCAGGTGCTTTCTGCTGGATGATACTTGAATTCCTTTTGAAACCTTTGAAACTAAACAGCATGAAAAATTTTAAGGCATTGAGGGGTGGGCAAATTGGGAGGAATTAGATGCCTGATTTGTGTCATTTACGTGACAACTGAGCCCAGGGGATCCAATCAGGGTGGAAATCCTGCTTGCTTCCATGACATCCAAATGCAGATACTGTTACAGAAATCACATACCAGGGAAGGCACTAAAGCTGCTCTCTCAACAATAATCCAAACTATATTAATCTCCATTCAAGTCCTAGCAAGCATTATTTCCTGCTGCATGCATAACCCAGCCTGGCACCTTCATTTTTTTGCTGGGAGCAGAAAGGCCCTCCAGGTCTTTGCTATTTACTCCATGCCAACTGAAGCAAGAATGCCTGACACAGCAAATGAGAAAGGGTTTGTGGCACCTGAGAGCTGAAATATAATTTAATCTGTGCAATCTTCTTGATGGAAATATCTAATGATTCAAAGTGAGGAAGCAGACTAGTCAGTGGGACCATTCTAGACAAGTACTACACCCACACAGTAAATCTGGGATGTTCCCAAGACAAAAACTCAACAGTTTCTTGTGATGATCTCCAGTATGAAAAACAAAGAATATACTACCAAGCATATAGAACAGAGCTACTTTCTCAAATCTGCACAGGAAAAAGGTTTTGAATTTGAATGTGTTTTAGCTATTTAAGTGACCTTGAAATGTAGTCTCAGATACCCCAGAAGTGTAATAATTTTTAATTTTTTGTGTTATAAGCTATGGGAATGACCAAAATAACTCTACCTGTGAAGGTACATATCTGTCATGATCACCACCACCAAGTGGTGTTTGCTTTTTGTTCTCTTTTAATTGTAATGGGGAGAATGAAGACAACATAATATCCAAAGTTTCTTAGTTAATCTCACACATCAGGTTACATGGCTTTCTTTGGCATTACTAGTGCTGAGTAGCAACAGAAATCTTTTGTAGAAAGATACATCATTTAGGACTGAACACTAAGACCAAGTAAATCTCCCTTTTTGAGAACACAGGATCTGATAAACCAGCTAGCTCACGGAAAATATTTACTGTTTATACAAAAATAACTCATCCTTCACTCTGAAACTTCAAACAGGAAGAGATCAGCCTGACTCTGAAAACAGTTCTGAGAAAATAAATGGGCAGGCTTGGAAAGCTTTATTTCTCCGCATTTGCCTAGAAGTCTGCTGCATTCATAGCAAAAATATAGAACATAATCTAAAAACTCAGTAGCAAAGCACAGTAAGTATGAAAATTTGAAAATACAATGTCATGACATTGAATGAGAATGCTTTTAAGAAAGCCAGGGCACTTAAGCATCTTCCCTACATCTAGGCAAAGTGTCCTGGGAGCAATTCCCAGCTCTCAGTTTCATTTTCTTCAAGGAATTAAATGAAGCACAAACCATATTGCCATAGGAAGGAAACTGAGCAGCAAAGGACCCGCTCCACATTTCCTGTATGAGTGGGATGCACTATAGCATTGAGCTGCCCCACAGTCCAGGGCACAGTCCAGATAGTCACCCCTGCCCATCTCTCCCCTTCCCTTCCCTGCTCCCTGCAGGCCCTCTTGGTGGTCCTTGTCTCTGTTTTTGCCTTCTCCAACCAAAAACATGTCATCCAGATTTGGGGAAAAGAAATAAACCATGGATTGGCTCTGACTCCTGCAGGATGGAGCTTTGCTCATGGGCTACAGTGGTTATACCTGCCAGCTCACTGTGTGTTGCATCTCCCTGGAGGGTAAACTCTTTGGAGGAGGAATTGACTCATCCCAAACTGGAGTTATGAAGATGGCTGTTCCCTGGTCCACAAGAAAGAGCATGTCTGTGCCAAAACAGAAAGCAGTTTACCTCGAGTTGTGTGGCCCCTAAAGCCTACCTCTGCTTCAGCCCTAGCATTTCAGAAGTAAGAGTCCCTCTTGGTTATTCTCATGGCAAGTCACTAATGATACAGTAATCACTCTACAATATAGCCTTGCAACTTCTGTATTGGCTGTGCAGACATACAGTGTGTTGTTTAGTCATCTAACACAGAGGAAGTGAGTCTAATAATGTCATTGGGATATTTTAAGAAATAGATATTTTATATACACACTATTTTCAGTCACAAATCGCAATGCTAGAAATAATACTGAGACTTGTTTGATTGTATCATCTCATCAAAATTTAGTCTACCCACTTTGAACCTAAACACATCTGTGCCACCTACACAGCTGTGGTTGCTGTAAGGTGTGTTGGGGGGTGGTGGTGTTGGAATTACAGCCCCATAATCTTGTAGACAAATCTGTGATGACTGGTGATTTAATCCACCCATGCGTTTCAGCATTGGATCAAAGCTGTGGGTCTCACATATTTGTAAAGGTTGGTTTGACATTTCTTGCTCCTTTGAGTTTGGCTTTCATGTATCTTCCCTTGTAAGGATAACAGCACTGGTGGTGTTTACTGGTAGCTGTAACCTTCCCACTTTTCCTGTTGCCACAGTTTGTTCCTATCCTGTACCCCAAGGGTTGCATTCCATACATTCATTAAATCTCTACCCTGTTATAAAGTAGGTTATTTTCCCAGATCCTTTGCTTCCCAGAAGTGTATTTTCAGCCTGCATTTACTGCCTTCTGGCTGTTTATAAACTCATTTTCTAAAACTTGGCATGATAAAATTGGTAGAGTAACCTGAGCGGGTAGTACCCTGTAGTAAGATGCATCAGAGGAAGGAAAATAATTCCTAGTTTCACACAGTCCTCTGACTTTGTTTAGCACTAGTATCTATTAATTTATTCTTGAGTGGTTCTATTATAACAGGGTGGCTGGGCTTGTCTGTGATTTAGTACTGGCAATTGGTGTTGATGCATGTTGAACTTGTAAATCTCCGACTTTCAGTAAACACAGAGAAGATGGTAAATTAAAGATAGCTGATCACTAAAGCACTGCTGATGATATCTGTAACTCCTGCTTATTTTCCTGTAATCTGGGGGAATTTCTTAGGTTTGTGCTCCTGAGGCTTCACTTTCCTTATTAGATGAAATCTCTGTTAACTGAGATTAAAGTAAGCCTATTATAACAACTGAAACCAATATATATCTATAAAAAATAAGGTTATAAAGTGTAGAGAAAGATATTAATTATTATTCTAGAAGCATAATGACCTGATTCTCTCTGACCTGAATATTGTGTCTAGCTCTGGTCACACAGTCTTACAAAGGAGATAGCAAGAAAAATGTCTGCCAAAACTGCCAGGAGAATTAAAAACTATTGCTCACATCAAAGAGCAAGGAATTGTAACATCAGTTTTTTAATTAAAACTAATAAGATCTCTGCTAAAGATACATAAGCAAGCAACTTACAGAAAGTAGGTCCTCTTATTTACTGTTTCTTGATATAAGAACACATTCAGTGAACAAGGACAATAGTTTAAAAATAGTTCATAGGGGAGTAGCCTTTCATAGTGAGCACAAAAACTCTGTGGATTTTACTGTATTATTTTAAATCTGAGATTTAGTTGAGAATGTGGATATTGAGAACATCTGTATCTATGCAGGAAAGAGCTAAAGAAAAACAATGAAAAATTCAGCAGTGCTTGAAATATCACAGGACGGGATCTTGTTTGCTCCTTGTTTCCATTATGGATAGAAAAGAACAGGATCATCTGAGATGGCCTGATTTGGACAGCTGGGTATTGCTGACATTCTGTGAATCTAATGATTAGATTCAAGGAGAAATGTCATAGTTTAAACACACGTCAATATAATGCAAGTCATTCCTTGGAGTGCCATGAAAATTCTAATGCAGAGAGCTATGAATACATCAAGAGGAATCATTACAATTAAAATTTCCGGTGTTTATTTAAGGCTGCATGCATAGCACTGGATTGTTTAAGCCTGAAATTTCAACAAGCATTTTATTTCTGGGTTTGATGCTTGTGCAGCCTCACAGAGGGAGAAGGAGCCCACATCCGATATTTATTTTGTGCATCAAGTGACTCAGTTTCAGAAAGTGTAACTCATACTCTAAGTCTCATGAACATAGCACAGAAAATTCCTGAATGCGAAGTTCTGAGCTGTGTGTTTCCTCCTTGACACTCAGCAGAAAACTGACAAAGGGCTTTTGCTGCCTTTTTTTCCGAAATGCTTGAATGGTACAAGATACAGTTGTTATTCCTAAACATGTGTTTGTAGTATCTTCTCTGAAATTACTATTCAATTTGAGACTTCTTATATGAGAGCAATGGTTTTCCCAAACAGTTTGCAAAGCAGCTGTTATCTGGGCAATTATTCCCTGAACTAAAACCAAGTGAAGTCTATGTTATGATTTCTGTTTTGTTTGAATATTGGTTCAGATCCTAGCAGGATCTTATTGATTATTTATTTTTTAATATTCACACTTCAGATACTAATACTAACTATAGAAATATTGTAATTGGAAATAAGCTGATTCTATCACTTACTTTATATTTCCTACTACAATCTCGTTGTCCTGTTATAGATCTTTATCTCCCTGTTGCAATGTCATCCACTTTTTCTATCACTGTAGATAGACCTGGGTGTATTTTATTTCCTACATCTTTTCAACAGAATTTTACACAGGATATTTTTGTTGTACTTTTGAGAGTGTAATTTAATTTTTGTTTCTCTTAATTTGAAATTGACCTCAGTTGGAAATATGTTCTCATATACAAGAGAATTGGTGAACCAATGACCCTGTTGGAACTTCTTTCCCTGTGTTTTGGTGCAGAATATCCACGTTGGAATTGTAAAAGTCTTCCCAAAGCATTTTCTCAAAAAAATGGTGCACCATATTAGTTGTGTTACAGACCCAAACTTTCCACAAGGAAGAGTCCTTGGGTGATTCCTGCAAACTACAGCTGGATAGCCCAGCCATCAGCTAACACACTCTCTGATATGGGCTACTTTGAGGCATAAACCCACCTTCTATTTAGGCTCTGCCAGAATAATGAAAATGGTTTCCTGTATGGTTTTTGCCTGCAGGATCTAATCTAATCAACTGAGACCAACAGATCAGAATATGTAGCTAGGAGGAGAGCAAGCGTTTTATCAAGCTCAGTTATTCCAGCTGCCTGGCCACATCCCAGTGGCCCAATGTTGAAATTGCACACTGTAGCACTGCACAGACCCATCTAACAGTCCTGGCTTACCTGTACTGTTTGGAAGACTTCAAACATGATTTATCCCATGGGTCCTTGCAGCTTTCATGATCAAGTTTTTTCTGACATTTTTCTCACCCTGTCTTCTCTGCACCACTGATGCCTTTTGACACCATTCACACAGCTCTGCACGATTTATTTGCCTTTATATCACCAATGTGCTATAGGAAAATAGCACATAATTTGGACCAAGGGTAAGATTTATATGTTAAATTCTCCAGATTCACCTGAAAACAGCCTGGAACCATTAATGTAATCATAGAACCATAGAAACATAGAACTGTTTGGGTTGGAAGGGACTTTCAAGATAATCTAGTTCCAACCCCCCCTTGCCATGGACAGGCACATGTGCATATATGCATGTTATTCCTTGAGTGTTGGTCCCCTGAAGTTGTGGTTATCTACCAAGGTCACCTAAATTGTCTACCAGCAGCACTGACTACACCAGCCAAAGCTACAACTGCTATGTCCTTCCTGACAGAGGTTGTGGATGGCTTGTGAGGACCAGCAAGGGACACCAGCAAACAGCCCAGGGAAAGCAGCCCCAGAATGGATCCCTCCTCACAACTGCCCTGGCTTGCATGTGCTTCCTCCCTAATGCTCACTAGTTAGTGCAGGGCTGATGCTAAATAGCAGTTCCTGATAGCGCCTTAACTACTTACCCCTCTCAGGATGGGGCACAAAGGGTTATGTGGCTGAGGACACATCCAAGCTGAGTCTGAAAAGGACATTTGCTAGATAAACAGATAGTGGGAAGAACACTGTGAACTCCAGACACTTCAAACATGGCTGATTCCAAACAGACTTTCACAGGTTCTTCTTAGGATGACAGACTCTGAGGAGGGCTACATCATTTCTTTGTCCCTGTGAAGAATATATTCAGACAACAAAAATCATGCAGAAATAAAGAGAAATTTTTTCTTACTTTCTTACTAGGGTGGTAATCCCTATAATGATGAGATTACAGAGTGCTGTAATAATGTTGTTTGAGCTAAGAAAGCAATACTTGGCCCTGGAAATGACCCATCTTCCTCTTCTAAGAAGAGCAGAACAGGATCATGTAAGAGCATGTAAGGTCCAGCAGTGACTACACAATATGGATGTGACTATTCTGAGGACACGGCTCCATCAGGCTCCTCCTGCCCAGTGGTAGGACCCTGGTGTACTCCAGCAAAAAGTCAAGACACAACATGGATGGCTCACTCCAATACACACAGAAATGTACCATCCTGTATTAGTGTGGCAGTAGGAAATTTGTTATATGGCATTTAAATAAGAAAGCTGATTGTCTGCTGCCTGGTAAGAGGTTCCTTAGAGGAGATTGTTCTTTCATCCATTTTCTGTGGGTAAAGGGGCAGGGGCAGAGCACACTCTCTGTAGCACAGCACATGGGAGATAGGTGAAGTGAATGCCAGAGGTAGTCCTGAACAGCACTGGCTGGAAACTCAAACTGAAGTATGTAATCGAAAAGCTGTCACTAAAATGAATGCACCAACCACATCCCCTGTGTTAAGGAGGAAAGAGAAGGATCACAGGCTAGAGGAGCTGATACCCGTGAGCTTTATACCCTCTGCATCATCTTAGGGAGAACTACTGAGGTTTTCCTTGAAAAGCTTTTTCATCAGAAGCAGCAGAACCATCAAGCCTCAAAACTGGTGTGGACTCACAGTATGTGCAGACACCCCACTTTGTGCAAACCCCCACCAAACATAACTGACAGAAGGTCTTGATCCTACATCCCAAATAAGCTTTCTGGTTACCAGGCCATTAGTATTTCCACAAAGTAAAGAGAAAACATCTCCAACAGGACAGATGAACACGCACTCACCACAAGATAAGTGAATGTACAATTCTTTGACCTAGACTGAAGGCTGATGTCTAGATCCTTGTTTAAGTCAACCTGAGAAAATACTGAAACAGTAAGTGCTCCTCTCCAGACTCAGTTAGGATCCAAGAAGGTTGCCACGTTCCCAGGTAGTTAGAACATGTCTATGCATGTGTATGTGTAATTTTCCAATGAATGGGGTTAGACGAAGGGATTGCACTCTGTTTAGGACAAGAGTGTACTGCTTGAAGTGTATTGCATTGAATTCCAGAAAAGACTAAAAATTAGTGTCCCTGATACTGAATATATCTAGGAGCTTCCTGAACATTGTTATATCCTAACTTTATTCAGAGATCTGCATTTGAATAGAATAAATAATTTAATTCTACTTATTACAGTCAGGTTTTTTACATCTTCACATAATGTAAGAATTCACTACAGTTATCTGTGGCTTCCTCATCCATGATTATATTTTTATTTCTGTGCAGAATCTCTAAGAAGCAAAGCTGTCACTGCCATCTAGTGTCTTCAGAGTAAGTTTCTGGAGATTATGCTAAGGAAAAGAACCCATTCTCATAACTTTGAATTCCTTCTCAAGTTTCTCAGCTACTAGTAGATCTCATGTAGTATAGTACACTGTAAGCAGTGTTGCCTAGTTTCTCACTTTGAAAAGTTTAAATGACACTTGCTTACTTTTTTCTTACCTGGAATAAATATTTGCATCCTCTAAGTCCTACTTGTTCAGAGTCATGTAACCAGCAGAGAAACTCCCTGAGGAGAATCTTTTCTTGCCCTATCCTTTCTCTGCCTTCAAATGATCATATCTAGCAAAGATCAACACAGATATAAAAGATGCATTAATCAATAATGGTTCATGTACTGGTCACAGAATCAATCAGAGAACCACAGAATCACAGACTATGCGGAGTAGGAAGAGACCGGCAAGGATCAAGTCAAACTCCTGGCCCTGCACAGGATACCACAAGAGTTATGCCGTGTGCCTGAGAGCATTGTCCAAATGTTCCTTGAGCTCTGCCAGGCTGATCCTTCCACTTCCCTGGGGAGCCTGGTCCAGTGCACAACTGCCCTTTGGGTGAATAATTCTTTTCTAATATCCAACCTGAACCTCCTCTAACACAATTTCCTACTGCTAGGTAGGGACTATCCCATCCATTCCCTACTGTTAGGTGGATTTGTGTATTTCACGAGGAAATTATTAATTCTGCTTGTATTACATCATGGGAGATAGCTACTTCAGCCTCCTTGTGGTCCTTTCTTCACTCACATCCCAGCGGAACCAGTCAGTTCCATCTCTGCCTAGAGAAAAAGACTTATCTCTTTTTGATTCTTGACAGTCTTGGGCAACCTCCCATCAGGTCCTCACCCGTCACCCATGCAATGTTATTCAGTGTAGTGGCACTGGGTCCCAGGACACAAGGTACTGTGGAGAGTTTTCCTTTCTGGCTGACAGTAGCAACAAGGTCCCTCTGGCTCTGACCTCAGCCTTCCACTTCCACAGCACAAAAAATTTTTGCTTTTTTTTTTTTTTTCCTCAACAAAATGCCAGGAACTGGCAACCTGGTACTTTTCTCAGCTGAGGTAGAGCTAACCACAGAACAGCTCCTGTCTCTTGCTGAGATGCAGACACAGAAGCTGGAGCCATGCTTGGACTTGTGCCAAATGCTGCTTCCAATCAGCCGAGCAGCTTACAGGAATCTGCCTGTTTGGGCTGGATAGCAGCTGCATACGATCACGCTGAAGGCTTTGGAAGGTCCAGCTGCCAATGCAGTACCTTTTTTCCCTTGCCAAATGTTCAATATTAACAGAAATTCATGTAGATATGAAAGACATTCATTGATGTCTCCTTGCTTCCCTGTCCACATTTGCATTCCTTTATGCAGTGCAGCTCATGTCAGACCTTTGAAACTCAGAATACTCAGACTCAAAAACTAGCCCTTATGGAAGATTCATTATTATTTTGATTCAAATTTTCACCAAGTCTTTTTATGGAGAAAAATGAGAACTAAGGTTATATGTCCAAAGCCTTATTTCACTGCCAAAGTAATTAAGCAAAACTTCATCTCAATATCAAACATTATTTTTTTCAGGCACACTCTCTCTGTCAAAAATTTTTATATGTGATTGAACCAAACTCTGTTTGTTATGGATAGAGAATTGTACAGACTTTTCCTCCAGCAGTTTCCTCAATATATTATCATAAAACAGAACTTTGATTTTAATCCACTTTAAGATTTTCATTTTGTATTTTTTTTTCTAGTTCTACTTCCATGCATTTCTTTTAAGCATAATAAGGTCTGTAATTTATTAGTTCACAATTTTATGTTCAGAAGAGACCTCTCAATTTGTTATCTCAGCCAACCATCTGTGTAGTGTGAGCTACAGAAGCAACCGCACCTAGCCCACCACCAGGAAAGCCTGGTCAGTTATATCTGTTTAGAGATATTAATTGTTGATGAGCTTTGCTTGGCTGATTGATTGACTTAGGGATTGCTATTGAGAAGGCAGAACAGGATAATGTAGTTTTATTCAATTGCTAAAACTTAATATTCAAACTAATGTGTAACTGTTTTCCCCAATATTTCTTAATAATTTTTCATTCTTTCTGTAATGAAAAGGACTAATTCCAACTTAGTTCTTATTTTGCAGATTTGAGGGTCTTTCCGTTTTTTACTCTTCTGTCTTTGTCTCCTTTTTTCTATAAAATTATTTTCCTTGAAGGGACAAAAAATAAATCATATTTTTAAACAGAGGTGAAAATCTTAATGAATAAAATGTATAGGTTAGGGATCTTGATTTCTTTTGTCCAGTAGTTCTGTACTGCTTCTGTGACAGGCAGGATAAAAAATTTATTTTAAGTAATTTCACAACATCAATTTATTCCTCCAGTTTATTTAATAATATTTTTAAAAATCAAAATAATCACAGTCACACATCATTTGCATTAATTAAAACAAAACAGAACAAAACAAAATCTTATAATGTTCTGAAACAATTGATATAGATATTAAAAGAGCGGCCAACATGAAAAAATATATTCTTTTCAATATTTTGCTTAGGATGTTCAGATTTTCTTCTGGCACAGGCATAACCTCCATAAATGTCACTTAACACCAGATGTATCATCATGCATGGTTTCAAACTGTGTGATTCTCTTGTTGCTGCTTTTTTCTGGTTTCCCCAGTATCATACAGGCTTAGGATTATTCCAGGGAGTGCTTTTCCCTTTTCCTGCTTTCCTGTCTGCTTTGGAATGACACCTCACTGCTTCTGTACCTTCTCCTTGTTCTAAAGAAGATATGGACAACTGCTTCCAGGGGGACATTCCCGTTCAATACAGTAAAAAACTTTTGAATTCCCAAACTTCGTCATTGCTGCTTGGTATTACTTGCCCAGGGAGTCACCATGCAGTCCTCCCTCATTCATTACACATCTGAATTCCCAGTATGTTAAAAGGAATTTCAAAAAGGGCAGAAGGATTTGTTTAAAAATATAAAGCTCCTGGGTTTTCCAGGTCTATTTCTTTCGACATGCTAGAAGATCCTTGAAAGGTGCTAGATGTGCTCAGAATACTGGCAATTAGTAGTGTTCATAAAAGTGTGTGATGTATCCAGCATCACTGCAATACTAAACAAACTTTAAATGGTGTAATGCACCATGAAATGCTAATGATTTATTTTCTTCTTTCCAATTCAGTTAAATCAATTCCAGACTGACATGCAGCTGTATAAGGCCATACATACAGTGTACATTTGGTGGTAGGTAGCCTAGTACTTGTTCATAGAACCTTGCTGTCCTTTTGTAACCTAAATGCCCACTTTATTATTATTCCCACATGCTACAAGCTGCTCTGCAGCCTATGACATGGCACTCAGCTGTAATTAGCACCAAAATAGGGAGTTAGTATGCAGGACACGGACAATTCTTTGACTCCAGATGCTGTATTCAAACTGCAGTGGTCCATTGAAGAAGTACAGGTAACCTAAGGAAAAAGAAAGTTAAAAAGAATTAATACTAAGAAACTGTGGTGTCTTATAAAAATTATTCTTAAAATAGTAATTATCTTGTTTTCATTTTTAAGAATTAAAATGCAACGTTTTAATTTTTAGAATGCTGAGCTAAATTTTTTAAAGATCCTCAGTCCATTTGCCAGAGCTGGATCAGAGTTTTAAAATGACTGACATTCTTGGGTCAAATTCTTATTGCACTTGATCAGGAAAATACAGGGTTGGCATTTTAATTTTTGAGATACTGACTCAGAAGCACTCCCTGAAAAGCTGGATAGGAATGGACTCCAGTTATTGCATTATAATACTTCTGCATTCAGCATGTCACTTTAGGTTCCCTAAGCAAGGAGCTCTTTTTTTGGCCATAGTACAATTCAGATCAGAAAATTGATTCAATCAAGAACAGAAGTGTTGATGTGAAGAAATCAAAATTACAAATGCAGAATTTTCTACAAGATATTAATCTCACATTTCAAGGGAAATTAATTATAATAAAATTTCATTATCAGATTGTGTACCATTTCTTTCATAGACCGCATCCACTTTATCACCAATTCCTGCGAATTCTTCTTCTATCAGCCTGGGTAGCCTGCTTCCATAACCTCTGCCTCTTCATCATAGCTATATACAAAAGAAAAAAAATCAGGGGATTTGAACAGCCTGGGAGTTTGGCCTGTGACCTTTATATGTTTTGAAGTTACCCACACTCAAAGCAAGCCATCAGTCTTTGGGTGCTTTCTGTTTAGTGCAATGGTGAAAACGCAATCTATAAAGTATGTATTATATGGAGATTATTGTACCTGGGTGTATTGGTACTGCAAACCTATCCTGAGGCCGCTTGGCCCAACGATAGTGGGAAGGGATGGTAATGTCTTAATTATGCATGAGACCTGATGGTGAAACCCACTCATGGACAGTAAAAAGGAGACACCCTAGCGTGGGACAGATTCCTTACTCACAGCACTGACACCATTTCACATCACACATGCAACTCAAGGAAGCAAGATGGGAAATTTGTCTAGCAGGCATGACCATATTAGAAATACTCCCAGATTAGAGCACTTTGTTCCATTTCCTTTCACTCATTCAGCTCTTAAAATCTGTTCCTATATTTTTATAACAGTCTTGCATACACCTATACAGCATGTTGTACACAGCTACATCACCAATGAAAACCACTGACTGCATCAGCCAAATGCCTGGTTTGAACCAAACTCCTGATCTTTCCATACATCTGGACAGGTTATGACTAGGGACACCGAAATTGACCTGCCTCCAGCTTACCTCCAGTACTTGTTTCCAGTAAAAAAGAGAGTCTTGCCGGTGTCTTTAACATGCACAGCTGCATCTATTCTTTTCATTTCTTTTGGGAATCCCATTTCATATATCTTTTTAGGGAAATCTTCAACTATGTCGTAGCCATTCAATGCCCAGACCTTTTTTCCTGAAAGTACGAACAAAGTATGAGTGAGTCTTTTGTAAGGACTGAGATTTGAGAGAAGAACAAAATGAGGAAACCATGATCCTTATTTTCATACAACAAACAGATTCTTAAGTCATATACTCAGTGGGTATTAGAATATTTGTACTATGATTCTGGGCATCCTAGCTAAATTGTACATCTCCTAATTCACTGAAAGTATTATAGATGTGCATGAAGTGAAGCTGTTTTTCGAGTGAGAAGGGTAGAATGTTTTATTCTTCTATTGATTGCCTTTAGACAACCTGTTGAGCTTGATTAAATATTTTTCTAAAAAACTCACCTTTAAACATGAATACAAGATCTTTGATGGGATTCTCGTAAGCTGCATCTATTTTGTTTGGAAGCTCTGGCCAAAAGGACTTAAGTAACACCAGTTCTGCCTCAACCATCTGAGGGGCAGTCGCCAGAAAAACCTAGTTCAGAAAAGGAAGATAAATGTTATGTTTCTGGTGATACTGTAGAATAGCAGTATCTTTGATGTGCTATAGTTAAAATAAATTACTGGTGAATTAATGGTTATATATCATGAATATTGGACAGAGCCCCTCTTAGACCTTTCCTCAAAGCCATGAGCTGCAGACCATTTCTGTCACTCACATAGTGATCATCTCAAACTATAATAAATTTTAAGCTTCTTTCATTTAGAATAAGAGAAACTCTGCTGTCCCATACGAAGGTCCTGAATGCAGTACAACTTCACCCAAATAAAAGTTAGCAGATTTATGCATGTTGAAGAAAATCCCATGAATTTTAAAAAGTGTACAAAAATCCCAGGCTTCAGTCATATTATCTTCACATCATGTTACTGGGCAGTCAAGTATGTAGTTGCATTATAAATCCTGCCTAAAAAGATAAATGATGCAACTTCTTAAAAGGCATTTATATTGATTTGTCCTCTTTTAAATGTATGTTTACCCAAATCTTTAGTAAAAAAATGAAATGGTGTTTTCCTTGTGGAAACTTCATCCAGTACCCACCATCCTTGACATGGAAGTGTCTTTACCTGTCCTTGAAGACCAGCATTTCTCCACGAAGTTCTGTTATTGCATCAAGTGATAATTCTACATCACATTTCTCTGGTGTTTTGGGATGTTTTGGGTTGGGATCTTTGTCTCCAGCACCTGAAATGAGATCATATTATGCAAACTTGACAATGTTAATTTTCTGTCTGTTGAAATCATGGTATTGAACAGAACATGGAAGATCTCCCAAGAGCATGATGGATACAAACACAATGGGTAAAAAATTTTACTGGGAAAATCTGTTCTTGCTTTCTTCTAGCCAAATGCATTCACGAACTTTGCAGTTCAAGTGTGCTGCAAAGATGTTAAATGAACTTGCTTTCTTTATTTCAAGTTTTGAAAGTCCCCAAAAATTTAATGCTTTCCATAATGAAACATGGATAGTTCTGTTTCTACCTTTAGACTCTGTTTTACCTTCTCTTTTAAGACAGGTCAGAAAGTAGAAGGACTCTGGACCCCATCACCTACTGCTGAAGGAGACAGTGACCAACTGTGCTTTGCAGCATTACTTAATATTTTTTCCCTCTGAACTACTAAATCTAAGAATCTCCCGTTCTAGTGAATCATTCTTAATCAGTCATGACTGTTATTGAACGTCTGCAGCTCATAGTAACCGTGCAGTGCACCTGCAGCAGGCTATAATGATACAGGAGATAAATATTATATATTATACAGACTTACCATAGAGCTCTTGGATTCCTTGCACATCATCATCAGGAAGCACAAAACCAGTTTTTCCAGTGTATGTGTAGATTGGGAACATCAAAGCTCCAGGGTCTCTAGAGTGCTCAAGTCCCAGTGAATGACCAAATTCATGGGCAGCAACAAGAAACAAGTTATAGCCTATAACAAACCACAGCAAAATAAATGTGTCTCCTTGCATCACCATACTTGACTCTGTGCTTTAACATATGGGACAACGAATGAGACAACTGAATACATGGAAAAATTCTGTGAAGTTCATAAAATCATAGAAGAGTTTGGGACCTTAAAGACCACCTAATTCCAATCCCTCTGCCTTGAGCAGGGACACGTAATTTCTTGTCATTTTTGAACTCTGACGGGTTTTGCATTAATAAGGGCCCAAGAGATCTAGTGTCTCATAGCTGGTGTTCAGCCTAATTCTTACATGACAGTGTTACATGTAGGGAGATTTTGATTTCTAGAAATTTCTTAGTGACACAGGAAAGCTCTAGGGTGAAGTCTTGCTCCTATACAAATCAAGACCATTTTTTGTTGGGAATTCACCTGCAGTAGAGACCCATATTATTTTCAGTATTGCGGAAATTAATGTTAATGCCAGGAGGATGACCTAATAAAGTGCTGAAAAAAATAGTGTTTTGCTCTATTAAACTCTGTCCTGAATAGGCAAGGTGACGAATTTTCAAATTAAATACAAGCAGACAATGTACAGCTGAGTAGGTTTCAGTAAAGCAATTCCCATCAGTCTGTGATCAGAACTAGCTGCCCTTAGTGAAATGTCAAAATGACAAAATCTTTTTTGTGTAATTTTTTTTAATCACTTCACTTAAGAGTGTTGCATCTTAAAATTTATGCTAAGCACATGTTAAACTTCCAGTTATGACTGGAGGTTAAACTCAGCGTTCTATGTGTGAACAGTGAACATAATTATGAACAAACAGTAAACAGGCAAAACAAACTGTCTACAGATATCAAACAGGGATAAATTTTCCATCTATCACCATTTCAAATAATTCCAGGAACTTCTGCTACCTTTAGAATCATCTGACCAAACTTCATCATCATCAAAATGAGCATCTCCTCCATAGTCTGGGCCCGGGGGAAAAGCATGTGCTAGTAATCCAGAGGGTCCATCAAAAGGGTAAAAGTCACCATGTTCTATAAAGTGAAATTCAAAATGGTTAAATTAATTACTTCATCTTATGTATTTAAGAATATAGTTTACTTATAAAATAAAAACGATTGGTTCTGTGTTACCTTTAGTGCCAAAGGAGACCATGATATCAGCTATTCCGCTTCGTATTCTGGTGAAGTTCAGTGGTGTCACATCAGACCAAACTTTAAATGCTTTTTTGAAAGCTCTGTCTACTTCATTGCGTCTCAGATCTGAGGTGTAATTCATAATTCTATCAAACAGATTAATATTTCCAGTTAAATCGTGTGAATTAAAGAAATATGCAATGCACTTTTTTCCGACTTTACACCTCATTAAAAGTTTTTGCTTTCGTCATATGATTTTATCACAAGGAGCTTAGTAAGCTGCATACAGTATTAAAAAATTAAGCATTTCTATTGTCATTAAAATAATTCAGAGATATCTGATATGATCCAACAGCTTTCTGTAATTGGTTTTCCATGCACCAGAAGATTTAGAAAGTGACAGATATATTCAGTATTAAGTAAAATCATAGCAGTAACTTCAAATTTTTTTATGTTGTATAAAATATCTCATGATCCTCGCTTCCTGGAGGAGCAAAACATTATCCAAAGTTATTTTATAGGATATAATTGTCCATATTAAAGTAACGTTTATCACTAGCTATGGAACTAAGAGATTTTAGTGATTTCATATTTGGAATCTGCTAAATAAACTCAGTCTGTAGCTGTTGAAAACCCCAGATATATGACCTTGCAGAATTAAAGGAGGAACTAGCCTGTGAACTGTCAGCCCTTCACAACCTAAGGTCAGTTTTTCTGAGGTACAGGGATTTGTCTGAACAAACACAGAGATCTATGTCTGGGATGTGAAATGGAAGAGCCTGCTTTCACAGTCACACTACACAGACTGTTGTGCATCTACACCCCTCTGTCCAGGACAAGACAGAAGCAAACACTAAACCAGGTCCAGACAGAGCTAAGGAATGACCCAGAGAAGTGTATGATCTGAGCCCCTATCCCTCTTTCATTTGGCACCGTGGATGTGTCCTGAGTGTCTATATGGACACCAAATGAGGAGTTGCTAGCTTACAGCACACCAGGTTTCCTTTTCCATGACAAAGTGCAATGGAAAAAAATTCATGTTTACTTCCTAGGGCTGCAATGTAGGCTGGAAGCACCTTTCCAAAAGTGGGGCTGTAAGGGTTTCAAACTCCAACATTAATTTTGTCAGATTCAAATGCATTCTTCTCATTGCAACCTCATGTACTGAGCAATCCATTGGACAATGCACCTGGAAAGAAGGTAATAACAGTAATAAAACTCAAAACACCAGGAATTTACCTGTATGTCAAATTCATTTTTGACCATTTGAGTTTTCTAGGGAAAAAGTTATATTCCCCCACATCTGGGACACCACATCTTGGTTTCTGCATCAGCTCATATGTTTCTTCATCTAGTTTGCCTGTCACCTCCAAGCCAAAAAAAGCTTGCATTTCCCGAAGTTTAGCTGCCACTGTGTTCCCACTCTTCCTCATTATGCCAGCAGGATTTGGTCGGAGATCATAGTGAGTCCTGAGATAGTGCTAAGAAGGGGAAGAGGAGTAATAAGCCTAATTTCCAAACAGTTGTAACTGCACAGCTTACTGTTACTGGAACATGCAAATGAATTGTTTTATACTGTACCTCTGCAAACTGAAGGTCCTTTTCTGTGAATTCATGACTGTCTTCAAGGGGAATAGGGATTGTCAGGCAAAATGACAAACCCGACAAGAAAAAGAAAACAGCTGCAAGTCCTGATTGCATCATGTTGGATTTCTGAAGTCTGAAGCCCTGATGTTTTAGAGAGCAGGTATCTTTACTTTTATAGTCCCAACCCAGTGAGTCACCACTTAGGGCAAGCTAGAACTTCCTTGTTGTTGGAAGTAAACATGCTTAGATAGCTGGTTTGTTTCTCCTCCCCAACACTGTGGTTTAGGCATCCGTTCTCCAGCTGAGGGCTCTGAAACTGTATCCTCATGTAAACATAAGGTCTCTGAATAGTGACATAGTCTGCGGAAAGAAATGGGCAGAAGCAAATCACACTTTTTGATTATTTTGCAGTAACTTCCACTGGCACTAACTGGCAACAATTCTGCAATAACTTAGTTTTCTTTGCTAGAAGAATTGGTTTTATTTACCACTTGATAAACAATAAAAATGCATAACAAGGATCATTATTTTTAAAGCAAATTCTGCAACTTTTCAGTAGCTACACTAGTTCAAAAGCATTTTTTAGTGAAATAACATTATAGAATATACAATATTATATTGTTTCTTTGTTTCTTTAAAGAACTATAACTCCGTAGCATTAACAAAAATTTTACTTCAGAGATCCTTAAAGAGAATTTCTGTCTATATTACAAGGTACTTTACTGTTGGATGTACTCAAAACCAAGAAATGCTAAATTCAGGAAGTAGTTAAGAACATTTAAAAGCATTTTTTGTTAGTAATAAAGCAGGTCACATAGAGTGACTAATCTGTACAATTTATCTTTAAAAAACCCCTGAATTTAATTTACTTTATGAAAGGATGACAACCACAGATCACAGAGAGAGCTAATACTTTGAGAGAGGCAATCTTCCAGCTACAGGTAGGCAATGGAGCTGTGTATCTAGAATGACAAAAAAAATGTGATTTTTTTCTTATGAGGTGAATAGTAGGATAAATCTGGCATTATGACAGAGATGGTCATAACTATACTTCAAACATAAGAATCATTTTTCTCTCCCCAGGATCACCACAATCTCAGCTCCTGCTATAACTTGTATCATAACACCTGCTGACAAGCACAGGCCCAAGGGAACATGTAGTTTCTGCTGAATTTGCCTTGCTTTTTCATGGATAATTTCTTTTGCCTGTATGGAAAGCCTCAGGCAGCTTTCTGGTAGGCTCTGGGACAGGCATCCTGGAAAACACTACCCTGACGTGTATGTTCCCTTGTTGACAAAACAGGAAAAGGACAAAAAACAATGAAGCTGAATATGCAAAAGCTCTATTACTCAAACAATGATAGCTGTGTGGTTTATGATGACAAACAGAAAAGTCAAATAAAGCTGAGAAAAATTTGTTATGTAAGCTGTTTCTGCCTCTCTGCCCATCCCAGCCACTGCTAAATATGGTTACACTACTTAGGAACAGACAGCATCTGTAAAAGGAGTTTGTATATTCTCCTTTACATTGTCTATCAGCAACAATGAGGCTTTTACACAGCAATGAATTTTAAAAAATAAATAATAAAGACTGTTAATTAGTAACTCCACCTTCTCGAGAAATGTTCTCCCCTGCAGTTCTTCAGGACAAGCACTGAATCCATACTGCCAATGCTCTCGCTGCACCACACTCCTTGCTAGGGCAGACTGCCAGATTATGTACATATCCCATTTCTTTCCCTCCAAAGGTTCTGCATTGATATTTGCAGCATTGCTTTTGTTAATGTTGGGGTACCCAATTAGCAGATGAGCAGTGTATACAGTGTGTTTTGCTTGCTTTGTGTCGAGTTTAGGAGCAGTGGTGCTGCCTTGTCTTGTTTTTGGTGGCTGTAAGGAATGCTTCCCTGGAGACCATGAAGCTGTGAATGTTACTGCTCTTCACAGCAGTACCAGACATAGCTCAGAAATCTGTGAGCAAAATGAATAACTTTAAAATCCACTGGTAACATTCCTGTGAATTCCAAATTCTCTTAAATCAGGTTTCTTATACATAAAGAAGCACAATTTTATACTGCCATTTGTGTATCACTGCCCCTTGCCAGATTTAGTTAAAAGGTCTTTATTCTGTGTCAAGTCCTTATATGACTACTCTTGCTCGGACATTGGCATCTTTGCTTCTGGAACAGGAGAAATTAATTTCTTAACCAACTGTTACTGCAAAAATATGATCAGTCCATTACACCTGAGGAGAGGATGATCCCAAATTATTCCTCAGTGGTTTCAGGTTTACCTTTATAAACATTGGTTAGCTAACTGCCAATTAAAGGCAAACCCAAATATTCTGAGACAATATTTGAATGATATAAATGTAGAACTGAAAAAACAAATATTTAGTTCAGCTCAAGAGCAAAATTAAAGAACAGTGTTAGTTACAATGCTCCAAGGAGGTGTGGAGCCCTGCTCTTTGAAATACTTAAGCTGCAGTCAACAAAACAGTAATAATTATAATTGTCTTGCATGAAGAGAATGATATATTAGGCAGGGAAGAACAATTTTCCACTTTCTGGGATTTCTTTTCACAAATGCTCTGAAGTCCTTCGAAGGTCGCTATGAAATCTCTGCAAAAATCTTTGCTTTTGGTACCTTCAGAGAGCTGTCCTGAGGCATTTCTAAGGAATATTTTAAAAACCAGGCAAAATAATTACAGGAAAAAGCTAGAACAGGCATCTTTTCTGAAAACGGTTTCTCATTGTGTAAAAAAAAGTTGAGTAAAGCTGAATCTTTGCTACTGTAGGACAATGAAATGAAATGAACAAGTGAAGAGAGAGTCCACTGTAATGAACAGGTTCTGCATGTGAGTAAAAAAAACATACAAAGAGAAAAAAAAAAGCAGGGAGTCTGTAGCTGTTTTGTCACAGGGAATAAATCAAAATGCTAAAGTGGAAGCTGGTTTCTGAAAGAGCTATGTGAGAGTGTATTATGGCTGAATTGTGTTTTCAGAACATTCAGTTAAATCCTTTGGGAGCCCTGGCAATGTAAAAATTCAGAATCCACTATGTTTTCTTACAACTTTTATTGCTATTTATACTACAAAAGTGGCCAGAAGCCTATATTGAGGCATGGATTTTTGTCTTCTGTAGACAAAGTGAAGAAGCAGTGGTTAAAGGCCATGCAAGCAAGCAAATAAAAAGCTCAAAGAAAATGAGCTTTATTCCCCCATTTTTTTAAAACAGTGTCACAGATGTTGTGTATTTTTAAGGGCAGATAAAGTCTTGACTGAGCTGGGAACTAAGTACAGACCTCTGAAATTGCTATTACCTTTATCTATAGTGACTCTTTAAAACCTCAAACAAAGGAAGTTTTTAAAGTTGGCACTGATAAACGATAATGTCAAAGCTAGCCAGTGCTGGGCATTCTGAGATGTAAAATCTATGGATCAGGTGATGCCACTGTCTGAGCCAGAAAATTAATTTGAAACTACAAAGAGAAGTGTAAATGAAGGTAGAAGGAGCCAGCAGTGGTTCACAGACCTTATGCTGACCCAAGTGCAACCAAGCAAGCCTGGCAAGTTTTATTTGAAAAGCTCTGAAACCCACAAAACTGCTGAACAGTAAGATTTCAACAAACACTGCAGAATTTCTGCAGTTCTGTCATCTTGTGGGTGTGGGTAAAGTTAGCTGTACTGATGGTAATTTACACAGGCACTGCAGAGACTGGAATAATCATGATGTTCTTCCCCCAAGGAAAAATGGAAAATGGGGTTGGAAGATGTGTCAAGAAGAAATGAAGTGCCTTAAAGCAGCATTTGGATACTATTTATTTGAAAAGAAGAATTGTGCCAACCATGTGATTTCAACACATATTTTGCTAACACAAATAATTTAAAGGTGCCCTGTTTTGATTTACAGTCTATGTTTGATGCCCAAAATAACACCATATAGTGAATGTGGTGAATGATCAGTGTCCCTGAAACAACAGACACTTCACTTAAGAAAAATAAGCAAAAGTCAATGGTTCCATTTGTTAATGTTTCTTACCACAAGACAGTTGTATTTCAAGTGAAACATTTCCAGTGCCTGGGGCTGTGCCATCACATTTAGATGAGCTTCCTCTGGGAAAAAAAATGTTATTCTGAGGCCTGTTGTGCAGATGGGTAAATGGAGCCTCAGAGTAGTTCCAAACACAAGGAAATACTCTAGCTCTGCCTCTCTAGGTGGGACTTCATCGCTGGGACCTGCTGCAAGAAGGGGGGCCAAGACAACTGAGCTGGGATGACAGGGGATGTTACATCAACCTGACTCCTTTTTATATTAAACAGCAGCATCTCTGTGCCATTTTCTGGAAAAAAGATGTAATTTGGGTGCTCAGAGATGTTCAATGTGGTCCAGTGCCCAAAACAAGAAACATATAAACATGTTCCCAAGAGACAATGACTCTTGTTTGAACGAGACCCTGCAGACTGTGGAGCAGAAGTGAAGGGCACCAGAGATGGACTGCCTTTTTGTCTGCAGAACTAAATTTGGGCACCCTTGTGGGTGCTGTGTCTAAAGTCTCATTATAATCAATGAAGTCAAAGCACTCCCCAATCCCTAGACAGCAGTTTAGTTAATTACACTGAGGTAGGCACCTTGGGATTATTTCAGCTGCCCAGACAGATTTCTAATGTTCCTTGAAGGACAGAGAGCTCTCATTGGCACTGTGTGATAGCTGACCCTCTCGTGCAGCTGCCTTGTGTGCTCCCTGCATCTCAACTGGCATTAGATGCCTTTCCTTAGGCTGCTGTGCTGAGTCCCTCACAGCTGGGCTCTGCTGACCCTAGTGGAGCCCCAGCTGGATCACACAGAGATACTTCAGTCCAGGATATCTCTTCTGGAGCTGAACTTCTCTCCTATTTTCTGCTGATGCCTGAAGAAGCCAGGAGCTCTCACGTTGCAGGGATTTGTTGTGTTGCTGTGCAAGGTGGCAGCTCTGCAGCTGGTAGGCAGTTGGGCAATATGCATTCCTCCCAGGACAGCGCTCCTGCTCACAGCTGCATCTCACCTGGGAGAAACGGGCACTCCTGCCTTATGCCAACACCCAAACTGAAAGAGAGAAAATGTCTCAAAGAGGTACATGAATCCAAACTTTCTTTGTCCAAACAAAGTGACTGCCCAGATCAAGTACAAAATATCTAGTTATCTCTATTGATAGAAAACTGTCAGCAAACAATGAGTTTTATGAGTTTGTGTCTAGCCAACATAGTTTTGTTGCTCAGGGGAAGGAGCTGGTCAACAGTACAATAAAAACTAAGGGAAAATGAAACTGCAGGAAAATAGATCCAAAATAGATTCATAACTTTCTGGTTTTTATTATTACATCCATCTTCTTATACCTATTTTTTAATTCTGATATTTAAGATTGCACACAGTCTCAAAAATACATTTAAAGACTATCTTGGTGGTGCTGTGGATTTCTGACACCCATAAGTAGGTCTTAGTATGTTTTGATGTATTTCATTTCTTGTGTCGGTCCCAAAATACATATATTATGTCCTTAAAGCATTTTTATTTTAGATCTTCCATCACAAGAAAAGAATGTTTTCTGTCTTGTCAATTTACTATTTAAGTACTTTGCTGTAGCAACTTCAGCCTTAAAACTTAAGACCTTCACTATGAATGGCTAACCATTGTTCATAGAAACAATGTTAATTGTTGTTGTGTAGTTGTTAAAAAATCTACATTAGGAATAAAAATGCATTTGATGATTTATCTATAAAGTGATTCAACGTTTTTCTCTAAAATTTTGGGGACTCGAGACTTTGAATAAATTACCTGAAGGAAACAGAAATTTTACATGTTAAACGCCTAAGTGTAGTTTGAACTTCAAATTTGTGGATCCTACACCTTCAGGAGGGACAAGTGGCTCCTTCAGGAGTGTGAAATAGAAATTAATGTAATGTCCTCTGAAACATTTAGGTTCAGAGTACTTACTATTTTTGAAAATGTGGGCTAGGAGTCTAACAAAAACACACAAGTCCTTTTCCTGCCTCCATAAGCTCTTTTCTCTAATGTACGTTAACATATTTTACTATTAATAATGAAGACTTATAATTTCTAATTAGAATTTCTGTTGGTTCCTTCTCAAGAGCACTGTATCTTCTCACTGCAGTGATGAAGCTGTAACTAGCTATAGCTGTCTCCACTGGATCTCACACAGACATGACAAACCAGCGCTGGCTAAACCTGAAGGCATTAGTTTTTCCAGGTATTGTAAGAACAAATGCAGCAGAGGGACAGGGCTGGTTTGGTGTGGATTTTGAGGGTGGAGAAAAAACATCTCTTTAGCACCAGTAAAAAATATGAGAGTTGTGTCCATTGTTCATAAGATATGTTCATATGTACTGAGTGAGGTATTACCTGACTCTTTCCAGAGGCATCAATCATTAAAGGTACAGCCTAATTGAACTGTATTCCTGATTCCTTATATTTTTCCAAGCCAATATGTATTGGAATTTCCACCTGAGTGCCTACGAATTTCTTTTCAAGATCAGAGCCTCTCATATGTGCACAGAAATAATTCAGAATTATGTCAAGTGAATTTAAAAAGTTGCATTGACATTATCTGAAAGAGACAGCATCACAAATCTTTTGGACAGGTGCTTGTCCTTCACGGAAATGCATGGCAGTAAAGTTTACTGTAAATTTTTGATTTGTAATGAGTTTTATGACTAAAACCATACATTTTAAAAACATTTAGGAAAGGAAGCACAATGTTTAAAGCCATGGGTTTTGCTTGCCAACCACATTCATGTTGTTTATACAGCTGGGCTTTTTGCAAAGCAGTTTCTCAACCCCATCGCAAAAGCTCTTGAGGGTAAGAGGGCATAAACTGCTGCATGCAATTTTATAGAAAGTACAGCAAGCAAGTGGTAAGCTTAAAATTAAGGTTTGGATAACTGGTGAGAGATTACTAAAGGTGGATTTAAGAAAACTCCTGGTGCTACCTAGCAAAATGCATGTTTTCAACTAAAAACTGATGTTTTAGTTGAAAAACAGAAATAAATGTCAATTTTTTTCCATTACAAAGAAATATACTAAAATGGGGTTCTACATTTAATAAAAAATCTCACTCCCGATTTGAATCAAATTCTGGGTAGGCCACCAAGATGATGGGGCTGGATCATTTGTACTATGAGGAGAGGCTGGACAGCTCGACTTTTTCTGTTCTGCCTGGAACAGACACAGCTCCAGCAGCACCTAACAGCGGCAGCTTCCAGTGCCTGTGGTGAGGTTTCCTTAATACCAGTAACCAAACAGCAAAGCTAGATATTTTGAAAACATTTTAGTGAATGTGCTTATGTGACACTTTAGACATACTCAAGTTCCATACATTACAGATTTTTGAGTGAGAATTAGTAAAAACCCAATAAACTGGGACTCCAAATCTTGACTATCACTTGAAATCTTCAGAGACCTTTCATATTCAAATTCATCAGTCAATATCTTCATAATACCAGTGAATTTTCAGTTACTTTGAAATATTGCTCAGAAAGTGATCTAGAAAAATTAAGCAGCCAATAGTTTTCAAATGCAAATTAATGTGATTCAGACTAAGTTCTTAAGATAAGTATTTACCATATTTTGAACATCTTATTAGTTTATTTAATGCCTCAACACTGTCTTGAACATTACGACTGCTCTATATGAATGATATTAACAGAGTATTTTCAGCCATTACTCCAAATTTCCTAATTTCTCTGACATTCTACCCTTTTCACCCTGGCCTCTGCATATAAAAGTCCTGTATTCACTCTTAGAAGAAGACAACAGCTTCCATTCCTCTTTTTCACATAGTAGCTGTGGGATGGAAAGACAACACGAGAAAGGAATTTCTGCAGTGTTTCTGATAAGTCATTAGAAATTAATTTTTCATCACACTATCTCTGTTCTTATGTCAGCTGAAAAATTCTATTCATGTGTCCCCCAGCCTTGGTATTCAGCATTTTCTGTAATAGCAGATGGCAAAAAGCAGATTCTTTCACTTAGTTCTTCCTCTTTCCCATCAGGCAGTATACTCTGATTCACTGCAGTGATAATGACCAACTGCTGGTAATTCAAACTGGTTGGGGGGGTTAAAGGATTACAGAAAAATAAAATAATAAATATTGCTTCAGAGAAGAAAATCTGTGATGCTAGAAATGCTTGTTCATATTCATGCTGAAAATCTAAGTTCAATAGTTTTGATGTTGCAGAAGATGCCTGGAGATCATGGTTCAAATAGTTACCTAGAGCCAGTTGCCCAAATTAAAAATGATCAGAGGGATAGAGCACTTCTGCAAAGAATGGAGTCCACTGAACAATGCATCATCAAATCAATCTCTCTCCAGTTTAGAAAGCAGGGAATTGTGAGGGACAATGTCAAAGGCTTTACAGAAGCCCAGACTCCTATAGCCCTTCCCTTGTCCACTGCTGCAGTCACTCCACAGCAGAAGGCCACAGGGTTGGTGAGGCAGGACTCACCCTGTGTGAAGCTGTTCTGGCTGTCTCAAACCACCTCCATATCCTCAACATGCTTTAGCTAGGAGGACCACACAAAATGCAAGCAATATTCATCTCATTTTTGAGTATTATTCTATGATGGTTCATAGAATATGAATATGCAGTTTCATAACCACTAAAAAGCTCATTAAATTACATAGGGTTCAAATCAGAATAGATTCTATCCCTGACTATTTAAAAATGGTTGGAGCATCTTCAGCCTTCATTATCATGATATTGGCAAGGCCATGAGACAGTCAGACCAAGGTCTTGGGAAAATTTCCAGCCCTATGCTCCTGAACCTTTAGCATCTTTGTTTATTCCACTTTTCTCCAGCCAGATGTGAAGTGGAATTTATAATATAAACAAATTAGGCGATATCTGTGCATAGTGGTGTCAGAATCTTTCAAGTTAGTGAAAAATCTGGTGTTGTATGTGGCTTGGTTTCCTTAGCATATAAAACGGAAATTCCTGCCTGAAAGTGAACCACAACAAATGTTCACTGAAAGTTTCACAGGGCTTATGCATTAAGTTGAGCTATTGCTTTATGTCCTTTTAATGCAAAATAATTTATAAAACCTGTTCAAAGTTGACATAGAAAACTCTGGCTATGAAAAATACTTCTGTGACTGTCAAATAATGAGATTATTAGAAAGGTTAAAAATAAGGTTTGTGTATTCTTGTATTTCTTTAATCCTGGGTGAGGAAAGAGGAACATTGAAGAAATAGTTTTCAGCTTTATCTAAAAACACAACAAAATATTATGAACAATTTTGTCTGAAGGTTGCTTCTCCATAAATAGCTGCTCGAAACTATTCAAATAACTATGAATTCACTTTTTATCACTTATGTTTAGGAAACATCACATGTAACAACTCCTTATTTGCACCTGAACAAAAAGAACAAGTGTTGTTTCTATGCAATATTAAACCAGTTGACTTCCAGAAACTGAATGTCTTCAGATGGAAGAGGATGTTACAACATGACAGATCTACTTTTGGTTATTAGGGAATAGGTTGTTTATATTTCAAATCCAGAAGGCAGAAAGAATGTGAGTTAACAATGGAATCAAGGTTGACATGATTACAGATTTTTGGTGGCAAAACAACAAATCTCAAAGTGCACACTGTCTTCTGACTTAATCAGACCATAAGGATTGTTTTACTTTATGGTGTTTTTAGCTGCATTGTTTCATTATCATTTACAGGAAAAATAAATAGCAGGAAGAAAAGATCAATTTCCCATGCAAAGCTGACATGACCAAAAACCCCCATGCGGCTAAACAAACTGTAAGATAAATTATAGGATATATGATGTGCTGTGCACCAGACAAATGTGAGGTTTTTTCTAAAACTGTGTGAATAACTGATGGTTTATTCAGTCCAAATAAGAAAAATTTAAAACCCCAGTGATTTCATATGAAGTATTTTGTGGGGTTTTTTTCTTGTGAGAAGAAAAAAACACCCATATTTCATGTTTCCTTAATGAGAGCTAAGGCTTAAGCAAGCCAGTTTAAAACCCATGGGTAGTAACTACAGCTATAAGACCCAGGGAAGTGATCACCCACTCTGCTTGGCACATGTGAGACCACGTCTGGAGTGGTGTGCCCAGATCTGGGTTCTTTAGTGCACAGAAGACATTACCAAGATGGTCAGGGGCATAAGAGGAAAGGCTGAGAAAGTTGGGTTTGTTCATGCTGGAGATAAGGAGGCAAAGGGGAAACCCTACTGATATCCTCATGTACCGAACAAGAAAATGCAGAGAAGATGGCTGCAGACTTTCCTTGGATCTGCACAGAGAAAGGACAGGAGGAAATGAAAACAAAATCAAACACTGGAAATTCCACTTAGGTGTTAGAAAAATTTTCTTTGTCGTGAGAGATGTAAAAAGTTTGAAAGGGCTGAGTTTTTGGTTCTTTGTCCTTAGAGGTATTTGAAATACATATAGTCAAATCCAGAAATAACCTGGTCTAATTAAATTTGAGGCAGTGGTAGCCTGTATGACCTCTCAAGGATCTTTCTAAACTAAATTAACCTATATTTCTGCATTTCTTTGAATGATATTGAACGATAGTTGTTCCTGATTCAGTAGATCATTGGAAAATATTTCAGAAGGAACCTGAGTATTTTATATCTGAGCTGCTGAAAAACAACACTCAGCACATTGTTCTTTATCTGCTGGCTTTTGTCTAGGCTGGATCATGTTTCTTCCAGCCAGTTCAGATTTGTGAATATTACAATGTCTACTGAAATTGTATCTTTTTGTGAAAAAAAAATTGTCTAAAATGTTTTTAAGCTCAAAATTTTCTCAGATTTCATGGTAGTGAGTTTATAATAAAATTCTAAACACTCTTCTTCTAGCTTCTGAATGTTTCACAAGCATTAGATGATTAATCTTCATATATATCTATTACTCAACTAAGCATTTTTATGCAGGGTATACAGTAAAATTGAGAAAGATTGGTCCCTAACTTCGAAGTTATCTGTCTGTTCCATTCATTTCTGACAGTTTGTTAAGCATCTTGCTTTGGTCCTCAAATCCAGGTCAATGAATATTCACTATATAGGTAGGTGTATAATAGAGGATCCTAAAGCTATTAGTGAAATTCTCAATAAATATTAATTTACAGACCAATAACATCTGTAAACCCACTAATGACAGTCATAGTGCAAATTCTAGTGCATGATGCTCAAATGAAGTTTGCAAACTAATTCATCAACAAATAATTACAACAAAATCCTCCACCGATGGTCTTCCAATCCAATCTCTGTATTATCACAGCATGTTGGTATTCCAGCTTCAAATAAATATCAACTTGACAACCAAAATTATTCATATGCCTTTGAGAGATTTCTCCCTTTAAATATTATACTTGGCTCTGTATTGATTCATATGCTTAGCACATTCATTTATGAAAAGAAAAAACAACTGGCTAAATTTTCTTGAAAATTCTATCTACAAATGCCTTGTAATAGGATGAAGTGTTCAAATTGGGCTGTTCTTAATTTTTTCAGTCTGAAATGTACTTGTGCGTGAGCACCATGTATATGAGTGTTAGGAAATGACTTGAAACATAAAATGAGTAGGTAGGTTGCCAAAGCCAACATGCTGTTGTTATTGTGCCCACTTTAACTTAAGGCAATTGAAACTCTTCTGTGATTTGATAAGACTTGATTAATGGCTCTATGAGTCGCTTAAAACTATGACTCAAGTCTAAGCCTGAAACTCGGTGAGTATTTTTAGGTTATTAAAAAATGGGGAGACAATTGAGGCAGGGAACTCCTTTGTCTTGTTTACCTAAGGAATGAAGAGAAAGGTGCTTTTCACAGACACTTGAAAGCAGAGGTCTGTTCTGAGTCACTGGTGGATTTTCCACAATTACTATTAAAAAATAACTAGAAGAATAACAACAAGGAGCTCAATTGTTAAATGACTTCCAAGCTAAAGAAGGCTGAAATTAACCTTGTCTAAATATTAATCCTTTCTCTTTAAAGCAATATAGACTTAAACTCTGTATAAGCACAACAGTATGTTGTCATTTTCTTAAATACTTTAGCTGAATTATCCATTTGACATGATATTATTTTTAGTGTTTTTTTTTTTTTAAGTTAATGGTTGTAGACAGACACTGCTCTGAACAACTAAATTTTTGCAGAGTCAAAAATGGTGTTAAAATGTCTAAAAGATATATTGAATGTATATGGTAAAATGCAACCAATTTTCTCACTTTATCAGAATTGTTCCACAGTTCCAAGGCTCTGATTAATCAAAAATGTTTATGGTTAAATAAAAGATGCATTTTCTGACACAGTACTATGCAGACAGTAAGAGCAACATGATATATATGCAGATATTTAGGTACTGATTTAGGTATTTATTCAGAACTATTTTCTGAAAAGTCTGAATCTCTCTCCATATCATTTGACTTGTCTATGCAGACGCTGAATATGTGTCATGGGGAAAATCCTGTTCAGTTTGTCCCAAATGCCTTTTATCTGGGAACATTCTGTTCAGAGTAATCATCTTCTGTTTCTCTTAATAGATTCTGGTGATTCAGCCAAGACATTATTGATAACAGAAGGTGCAAAATACTTTAATAAGGGCATTCTTTGCTGATAACAATGAAGCTGCAAAGATGTTGAATTCTCTAAGGAGCTGCTAAATACCAGGGGCTTTTTCTTAGATGTTTGAGTATTGTCTGAGTCAGACTGAAACCAAACCAAACCAAACCAAACCAAACCAAACCAAACAAACCAAACCAAACCAAACCATCACAAGGGGTAACATTACTGTCAGTCATCTTTATAGAGTTAGTGGTTAAATTCCGATACAATGACCCCTGTCTTGATCAACAAGGGGCAGACTTCCAGTGGTAAAATATTGAGCCTGTACAGCTTAACAGTAAACCCCAAACCCGAGATGGTAGAAGTGATACACATACTATTAGAATGGGCATGGCTCAAAGGAGAATGAATAACATTCACCGCAATTATTTACTCCTACTCAACATGAGTTAATGAAATTTTTGACAGCAGTATTGGAAAGAGAAGTCAGTCATGCATTCCTCTGAATAAAAACCAAAAACACAACAGTTACGAATAAAACAGTGATTACAGTCTTTATACTGTAACATCTGAATAAATGGTTGGTTGAGGGGACTAAAATACATTCATCTGCCTTCCACACCATATTTATAAACATATGAAATTCCCTAATGCAGAGTGAAAGTGCTCAAGATTATCTCATTTTACATAAACTTGGATTTTAGACAGGCATGAAGTCTGAAAAATATACAGAGGTGCAATAAGAAGGACCATGTTTGCAAACTAAACAACACCTTATGAATTAGGCATTAAGGACACAGGGCATTCAGATTAAACAGAGAAAAAAAAGAAGATAGCTGTGTGCACTGTTCATAAAGGGGCATAGATTCCAAAATTAATTAGTCTAATTGATTTGGGTGGTTTATTTGAATGATGGTCATGGCACCAAGGGAGAAAGATTTGATGGAATTACTTCCTTCTGTGAAAGATTCTGCAAGTTCCAGACTCAAGCGGTTAATCAAACAGCAGCCTTGCTAGTCAATGTACTTATTTTTTCCCAGAAAAAGAAGCTACCGAAGAAAAACTGATTTCTGGGTTTAAATGTTTTCCTCACATATTCCTGGTTTTCCCTCTTAATTTCTCTTGAAGGACTAGATCTTTTTATATGAAATTATGTACAAACCAGTTGCAAGCTGTAATTCACTGCAGATAAGCATGTTAAAAAATAGACTTCTTGAGAAAAATATGGCTCAAGAAATTTTGCTTCATTAGATATCTGGAGGTAATTTATAATTAAGCATTTCTTGGTAGAAACCCCTTCATAAATAAACACAAATTTAATAATAAATAGCAAAAGACAGTGTAATTTTGTTCCTTGTCTGAAGCCTATATCAAGAACAATTAATAAGCTTATTAATATGACATTATTAAAATTAAAGAGGGAACAAAGTGAGGATAGAAGGAAACTATGGCCCAAAATTTGGCTTAATATCTGTAATGCTAAGTGTCCTGGAGCTGATGGTCTATATAACATCAGGAAATGAATTTGACAAAGAAGGTCCAATAAACAACACATGATTCAGGTCTTGGTACTGAACTCAAAACAGCTAGATATAAATAGAATAAGAAGAAAGTATTTCATGAAGCAGCAGATACTGATGTCTAATGTACCTTGAACTTGTTTTGGTTTGTCCTCAATTTTTACATTCCAGGGAAGAAATGTTTATTGTCTGTTACAAAATAGATATTTTAAAAAATTGGATATGAAAAACCCTGCATCTTACACGCAGCATTAGTCATCACAAATTAATGATAAAAAAGGAAGTATAAAAGTCACATTTATAGCAGCAGAGCAGCTGTTAAACACTACTTGGCAATTCCTACATTGTAAAACCAGAGATATACTTACTGGAGCATGAGTTATGAGGGGTTGTAAATGTGTGAGGTTCTCTCTCTCTCTTTTAAGGACTGTAGCTCAGGAAGAAGCTTGAAAACTTCAGAAGTGTGGATTCAATTTAAGCATGTAGGGCCCATAGCTAAAATCCAGGTGCATGAAAATCTATGCCCATTGAAAAACATTATTTATAAGTAAAGGGATTTGAACCATATAAATACTGATCTCAAGGATGAGCTTTTGTGGCCCAAGAGAATATAAAACTGCTGAAGTAGAATGCTGTGCTCAGCCTGTGGTATGTAGGACACAAGTACAGGTTAATTATCCCATAGCGATTTTGACTAATAGAATTAGACATTTTAGGTAAGTCTGAAGTCCTTGCAAATGTTCCAGAACATATCCGGGATATTTTACCAAATCAAGGGAGCGATGTCTCAAACATATGCTTGGTAATACAGAAGCTGAAATGTGGTGGAGCTGAAAAAATGCATTAAATATTAGTAACATTGTCAATGCTTTAGAACTATTGTTACTAGGAATAACAGAGATTTCAAATATTTTTAATCTCTATTCAATTACCAGATGATTTTTAAAAAATAGTTTATATTTTGAGGTTCTAGGCTTGATTAATGATGGGCGTGGAGGACATTTAATTGTTCTAGATAAAACTTGCACATACTACTAATGATCCTTCTGTTGTTCTACACCAGCCATGAACAGAAGCCCACAAAGAATTTAAGACACTTGGCCTTAAAACTGGCGCCTGTTCATGTGAGCTATAGGATGAGGTCCTAGATGACATCAATGTATATCATATGAAAACTAGGAAGTGAAAAAAGGTGATAGTCTGAAATAGGAGGGAGATTTTTTTAGGGCAACAAAATTAGTCTCAACAGCTGCACTTGAGAAACTTTATTGGAAATTAAATAATTTCTCTTCAAATCAGTACTTTGCCTGTTGGACTTCAGTAAAAATATTTTTTGTAAATATATGATTCTATATTTCTGTAATATCACATCTCTCTGCTATAATGAACCAACAAGGAATTATAAGATATATACATAACATTTCTTGCCCAACACTGTCTTTTTATCTTTAATCCCCATTTATAATTACAGTATTTGAAGTGAGATTGAGAACTATGTTTTCATATCTATATCTTGGAAAAAGATATTAGAAAAAGAACAGATGATTTACAAACTCTTTTTTTGTCTGCTAAAATAAATGACAATTATTCCACCAATCTTTCTTTTTTTTTTTTTTTTTTTTTTTTTTTTTTAATTCCACAAATTTATTTGTAGCAACTTCTTTGGAGTCCTATCAGAATAGGATCTTCCCCATCATGTACCACTGACTTATTTTTCTGGAACAAAAGGAAAGACAGTGAGAGTACAGTCTGAAAAAGAGATTTTAAGATTTTTAGGACAAATTACCTCCCAATTCATTCCAGCAGCTGCTGCAAACAGCACCACTGTTGGTTTTTTCCTGCCTGTAGATTATTTTGCTATGTGCAACTGTGGAGCGTGACAGCAAAGAGAAGCTATTTGTGGCTTTCCCATTAATTCAGTCCTCATTTTGGGAAGTAAGGAATCAGCAAACTTTATCTTGTTTTCATCGGGACCCAAGAAGCAAGGGAATGTTATTATCCACTTTGGAAAATTCTTCCTTTATTCTAGCTCTGTTTTTTTCTCCTGAATTGCTACACTGCTATTGGCAAAACTAGGCAGGAGGAATTGAAATGATTGAGAAAGCCGTCATTACTGAATAGCCCTGCCATTCCCCTGCGCTGCCCTCAGGAATTGACAATTACAGAAGTATTGTCATGTCAGTTGTAAATAAAATGTTTGCCTTGAAATAATTCAGCCAGTTAAATAAAAATAATTCCTCTTGTGACAGTAGAAAGACAATTGGGCAGCTATGCAAAGTTAGTGGAAAATAAGTCTAAAGTTAAGGCCAGTTGTAGTAAACTCAGCCCCAGAAGAAGAGATTTGGAGCATCTCAGCCTGCTTTGAGCCCAGCATGGGCTGGCAGAAGCTTCCAGAAGGTGCTGCTTTTGCTGGGCATGTCACAGGGAGCCTGGAGCCTGAGCCAAACCACAGCTATGGGAATGGCTCGAATGGCTTCCAGACAGCCTGTGTGGAAGTCTGTGACCTACTTCTTGCAACCCTGCAGTGCACAAACATCCCTCCCTACCTGTGCTCTAGGGGAATTTCCAAGAATCATTTCTTGATACTCTTGATTTCCCTTTTTCTGTCCTCTCTCCTGTTGCCTGGCCTGAGCATACCAGCCTATGTGCCTCTCCCCAGCCCTATTTCTCAGTTTTCTCATAATTAAAAGTGAGAGGAATATATGCCCATCATTCATCCAAATACACTGATACACATGCACTTCTCTCCAAGATACTTTCCACATGAGAGCAAAAGCCCTTTTAAATCCCCCAGATGCCCTCAACAGAGTCTGGAAGGCTTTCATTATGGAGGGTCTTGTATGCTCCTTATGTTCCCCTTGTCATACCCAGAGGAGTGAGAGACAGCCCTATTCCTGGAAAGCCCAAGATGGAGAGAGAGAAACCTGGAAAGAGAAGAATACTGCCAAAGCATGCAGCAAATCTCTGTGTTCTGACAGGCATCTCCATCACGGTTACAGGGCAGGCAGGATGCTCCTGAGGGATAGCTCAACAAAGGGAACAGAAAAGAAGCTTGCCCTCTTTTTATTAATAAGATGTTGTACTAGAAGGAAATCAGCAAATACAGGTTTCTGTACATGAAGCTTGTGGGTTTGATCCCTGGATGGGCTATTCACTTAAAAGTTGGACTTGAAGATCTTTATGGGTCTCTTCCAACTCAGAATATTTTATGATTCTGAGAGTGGGGAAAGACATGTATAATTAAAGTATAAGCCTAAAACCACCATTTTTTCTTGTAAAGAGCCAAGGAAAATGAACTAAACAAGGAAAATTAATTTCCCATGGAGTCTTTGTATGTTCTCTTTTTTTTTATCTCTAGAATGTTATTTTTCTTAGTTTTAATCTACTGTTGAACATGGATTGCTTTCTCTACTCTCCTCTGAGGGTTCTCCAGCCTCTTATGAGGGTTTCTCCAACTTCCTCTGAGAGTATCATATTTTTGCTGAGACATCTACTCCTGTTTTTTGCTTCTGAGCATGGGCATTTGTTTCTCATTAGCAGTATCTGGACTTCCAACTGGATTTCTGATTATTATTCTTGCCAGAAAATTGACTTGAAAAAATTAGTCATGAAAATTGCCTTGAAGTGGCCTCACAGCCCCACAATCACAGTTATAGTGAAGCTCTCCAGAATGTGAATTAACCCTTAGCAAAGGCTTAAACATCACCATGTGGAGGTGTAGATGCCGGACTCTGATGTATGGGGCTGATGAAGCAGTGGTGGTGTGGGCACATCTGTGCTGTGTGGGCAGAGCCCCAGACACACAATTCCTGGATGTCTAATGGTGCAGTGTGGCTCTCCTGCATTTTCCGTGACCTGTGGGAACAGTCTGATATATGAGGCTGCACAACCAATGTGTAACAGGTATGGAATGGATTCACATTTTTCTGGACATACCTACAGGTATGCTGTACAGCAGAGCTGTGGATCCTGTTGTGACTTACTTGGCAACCAAGTGGCTGTGTTGTACCTCTCCAAGGAATAATCTACTAGAATCCCTTCCAATGTTCTTCCCTTTCTCACTCCTAACTGACATCTCCAAATCTTGAGATCCCACTACTTTGCTGCAAGATAAATACCTAATCTGTGTAGGGTAGTTAAACTCCATTTGCATGCTGAGCTGGCAGAGGGGTGTGGATCAGAGACATCAGGTCCTGTAAATCTTACTCCTAAGAATTGTGTAACTCAGCAGATTTTTGTGTAAAAAACATTGGTTTCTAGTCCATTTAATATGGGTGCCATAATATAGACTTCTGAGTGGCCCTTGCTGCTTTTTCCTGTTTTCCAAACAAAGGGTTTTTTTTCCTAGAAACATGGCTTTTGCCAAGAATGGTAACCACAAAAATTGCTGTTTACATCAGAGGCACAGACAGCAAGTCTCCCTCTTGTCAGGACAGAGAAGAGAAGAAGTTTGAGGCTCTGGGTTACCTTAGTGGGGAGGTTTGGGTTAGCGTGGGAAGAGTCCACCACGAGGAACAAAACACTAACAGTGTTGTTGCCGCTGCCAGTAACGACCACAGAGTGCCACAGAACAGAGCATTTCTTGGCCTGCTTTTGTGGTTATACACTAAGGTTTTAATGAAAAATACACCTTCCTCCTCCAAATAAACTTTGCCCAGTTTGAGAATTCTAGTACTACAAACAGCGGTACTGACGGTAGCTGCTGACAGTAACCTGAACTAATAAAAAAAGAAATCAACTTTGTGGAAAAGAGGAAAAACATGCCAACACACAAAGCATTAAAGGACAGGAGGAAACTGAGTGTACTTCTAAAAAGTTCCTCAGGTTTGTATCATTTGCTCTCCTGCTTAAATTCCACAACGCTGCTGTGGAGAAAGCAGGTTTGCACAAATACAAACAAATATGTTGTGGGTTCAATCCTGCCAGGGTGTCCAGCAGCAGAGCTTGCAGGGTGGCAGCAGACCTCCTGCAGATACTAGGAGCAGGAACACAGTGCTCTTCACTTCAGAGCTGAGCCCTGGAAAGCTAGGAATAACTCTGTTCTAAAGAGACTAATTTCAAGTCAAGCATTATTTTTCATCCATTGTATTAAAGCCAAAGGACCTAGCACCTTTATATTCCTTAATCGACAAAGCACATTCTAGCCCTTCATCTTATCATGACATGTAAGTTGCAATCCTTGTAGTTTCTTCTTCTTTGTTTAGTTGAGATTTTCATAACTGAAGTTGCCTCTGATCTTTAAAGGTCCTGTGAAGATCTTCATTAGAACACAGTTTACTTCTGGATTTCTTGCCTGAAGTATTTCCTTTCTTTCTTTTAATGTTTATCACTCAGATAATGAACCTGACTGTTAAATTCCAGTAAGTTCTGCTAAGACTACTAAGTTCCAGTAAATTCTAATAGTGGTTTGATTTCATCCCTTTCATGAATTTATTCTGCTATTTAGTGCTATAGTAGCCTTACCATTCTATTAAAGGAATTTAATTGTTTAATATAAATCATAAGTTGTTTATCAAATGAGGCAGAAATTATCCATCTGTGATATTTTTTATACAGATTTAAGTAAATAATTTTTTACCTACACCTCAAATTTTTACCTACACCTAGAACTCTCATGGTTTCTTCCTAATAAGCTTCACAAGGTTCTTCTGTACACCTTTAAATGTTTTAGAGATCTTTGGAAGTGAAAAGAAACAAAATTACAATGTCAAGAGAAATTTATAGTGATATAATGTTTCATACACTTATGCATAATTTAAAATTAATATGAAACAAATGCTTTAGATTAAAATAAAAAATTACTCTCAGATCTTATCAACCATCTAGGTCATCACCTAGCAACTGTAGCTGCTCTATATTGTTTGTCACAGCTTTCTTTTCTCTGCTGCATGGATTATAAATTTGGTTTTGGAAAGAAAAAGGAGGGAATAAGAATAATTGGCTTCAGAAAAGAAGACCGCAAGAAAATCTGGGAAGTAGTAGATGCAATCTTTTGAGAAAATACTTCAAATCTAAGAAAATAATCTAAGAGTGTAGGACAGAGTAACCTCTAAAAGAAGCAAGAAAAACAATATAAACTGTGCAAAGGCAAACTCTTCTGAAATAAGACAAAAGTTTAAAGAGGTACCAGTATACTTGAAGAGAGCTGAAAATAAGAAGGAATGGAGTAAAAACAGAAATACTTTGTCAAGTATGATTATAGAGCAGCAGCAGTAGCATGTGGGCATAAAATGAAAAAAGGCTAAAAGAGTAAGGCATTTAATATTGTTGATGGTCACATAAAACAACAAGTGTACATCATACACACTTTAATTAGAAATAAAAGAAAGACAAATGAAAGTTCATTCTGTTGCTTAGTGGGTGAAGGAGCCATGTGGGGAAGTGAATCATCAATGTATGAACATCACCATGTGGGAGCACAAGGGGCTGCCAGTGAGACCAGGAATTCCATGTATTTTTATTCAACATTTGCACCAAAAAACATATGGAAGAATGGGAATTATGATAGCATGTGTTACCATATGTGTTTATATATGTCCTGGGTGGCATTGTTTGTCAAGGAACTTGGCCCTCTTTTTCTGACTTTTTTGGGGTTTTGCAATTTGTTTATTTCCTCATTTTGTTTGGAGGTTTTGTTTATTTGTGGCTTTTTATTTGCTTATTTTGTTTGGGTTTTTTACTTTTTTTTTTTTTTTTTTTTTTTTTTTTTTTTTTTTTTTTTTTGGATGTGTTTCTTTGCTGTCGAAGGTTCAGGGGCAATGTATAGTAAATACATTGAGGTGCTGCAGAATTAGGCAAAATCATGAGCACCTTTGTGTCTAAGCTTCCACATAACTGCATAGATGAGCAGGCTATAGCAGCAGCAATGCTGTTCCAGCTACTCCTGGAACATGCTGTCTTTGTTTTTCTGTGATAGGACCTACAACATTAACAAGGCAGTATATGATCTCTCGGAAATTACAGAATCATTAAGGTTGGAAAAAACCTCCAAGACCCTCAAGTCCAACTTTTCACTGAACAACACCTTGTCAACAAAACCATGGCTTCCTCAGCTGCTCCTCATAGGACTTGGTATCTAGACCCTTAACCAGATATGCCAATAAATGGCATCACATAACTAATGAAAAAAGTAAGAATCAAGCAAGTTCTAATTTTACCTGTGACTGTATGCTTCAAATACCAGTTACTCCCAGTCAGGGTCATAAAATACATGCATTCAGATGAGATAGAATGATCTAGATTCAGAGTATAGAGCTGTTGAACTGAAAGCAGGCCTGGTTTAGGTGACCTGAGTTTGTGGCAACACTGGAAGAATGACCACAAGCTGCTGGACCAGACATCTGAGGGCAAAGTTGGAGTCACAGGCAAAGGAGAAACCTTTTTTGCATCCTCCTACTAGGACTTCTATTTAATTTATGAGAAGCTGCTGCTTCCTGTCCTTCTCTCAATTACAGATGTTGAAAATTCCTTTATTTTGCAATTTAGGAATATTCCCAAAGGCATTTTGAAGGATGTCTTACGAAACAATGTACAGATGGACTTTGATTTATTGAATTTCTTACATCTTTACCAGCCTAGATTGCTGTACACCATCTCTAAGATCATAAACTCTCACTTCACTCAGGAACGTGTGGTTACTTGTTGTGCCAGAATAAACTAATGACTGCATGAAATGGTTCCTCTCAGAAACTCCCAGTCATAGTGAAATGAAGCCTTATTGGATCCAGGACATTAGTATTTATTAAAACAGCTACTGGCTTCTCTTTTCTGGCATGCTGAGTAGTACTTGCAAGTCAGTTCTATTTAACAATTGCTTCAGCAGTCTCTCAGTGTACTATGGAAACTGCCAGTGCTTAGTTTTCTAATTTTATAGATTCTACAGTATGGCTAATATACCATCAAGAAGTACTAACACTTAATTTATGGATAAATATTTTTGCTCAGGTGGCAGACAAAATCCAAATACTTATACGAATCAAAATAGTAATGCTAGCAATCTGATTTTGTCAGTGGTTTTGAGTAAAAAATATACCAGTATTGAAAATAGTAAATCTTTGGTCTTCTTAGGATTTCAGATTTCAGGATTTCATTTGCCCATAACAATACATAGATGCTGATTCAGAATTGTGACATAATGAAGCTGACAGCCACGCTGCTGAGAGGGAGGATCGCTAAGGCACACAGTTTTGGGTTATAGCTTTGTCTTTTTTTCCTTTTGGGGTATTTTATTATGAATACTGCATATTGGATATAATATGAGTCCTATAGTCAAACCATAATTCGTCTTCTTTAATGCACTAGAATTCAATGTAATTAATACAAACAATAGAAGTACAAGAGGGAATGTTTTCTCCTCAGTTATCAATCTATAAAATTATTCAATAAATGAGAATCATGCTGAACACTTAATTGTTTAGCAGTGGGTATTACAAATAGTTTTAACTTTGGCTTATCTGGGCTGAAAATTTCTGTTGTTCTGCTCTTTCCCTGGAACTCATTCTAATCACATAATTTTGAAGGAAGTTCAGAAGTTCTATCAAAAAACAAATATTCGCTAAATTTTGGCCCAAGAATAACTGCAAAAAAAATCTATATTTTGTGTTTATTAATGCCTTTAAGGCTTCCCCGTGTTTGTGCTGTTAAGTCTTTTCTGCTTTGGGAAAATATCAATGGGAGCCCATAAGGATCTAGTGTGTCCTATTTGCAGGATCCACTTCCTTGGCCATAAATACTTCTAGATGAAAGAAAAGAATACTATTTTCTACTCAGTTGTTCCTGGAATTAGCTTGTTAGGGGGAAGGTTGATATTCTTGACACATCTAAAAAAAATATTTTGCATGTGTTTCTAGGAGCAATTTGAATGTGATCACAGCTATATAGTCATGCAAAAATGAAGGATCCCTCTCTCTGGGCTTCACAAATTCAATCTAATCCTGTCCTTCACAGTACTTGGTGTACTGTGATATCACCATTATCTTTTGTAGTCCCAGGTCCTAGAAGCCCAGAGAAATTAAGAATGAGGAGACTGGATATAGTACAAACTAGTAAAATGGCAACAGAAGTAGATACTTTATATATTCCATTCAGGTTATAAGAAAAATGGCGATACAGTTTCACCGAAAAAATGGGAATGAGTAGTAAAATGAGCAGTAAACCTTGATTTCTGACAGTTTATACCCAAACAGCTGTGACTTCTCTACTCTCTGGAATTTGGAAGAAAAGGATTCTTCCAATTAGAGATAGACAACAAAACCAGTCATTAAACACAGCCATAAACACTCTGTAATGGGCTGCCAAGCAGTGACTTACATTGAAACTGGGGGGCTGTAACATGCCTTTGCATTGAGGCGGACAACGCAAAACAGTCAAAGGAATGCCCATCAACACATAAACGTAACAGTAAAATATAACCGTAGTCCCTTCACAATATAGAATTAATTTTGTCTGTTCATTACTTTGGTTTGTGCTCCAGATTACTTTCTTTGCAAAAAGAAAAAAATGAACGGTGGTGGTTGCAGTTTAGGAGAGCTCATGGTTGAGTGATTGAGTAGTAAAAACGGGACTAAACAGAAACTCCCAGGCTGCAAATCAGTGCCCAGCCCAACTACCCACCAATAGGGAGCAGGTGGCTTTACTTCACTTCGCTTTTGCCAATGTCTTCTCTTCATAAAGAGTACCTAGAGATACAGAAACTTGGATCTGATATTCTGCAGTTGAGCCAATGTGCTTCTCTGCCAACTAAGAGGTAGCACTCTACTCTAATCATAATGTAAATCATAAAAATAAGAGATGGGGAGGAATACTGTGATGAGTCATCTGATCATCTTCCTTGCCAACATAGGATTAATAATGACTGTGCCCAAATTAGAGTTTTGTGCTGAATAACTTTTAGGAAAACTGAGCTTTGTAGCATTTTTTCTGGAAAAATTTGCCATATTTATTTTCCTTTTGAGAATAAATTTTCAACTGTGCAATGCCACTGTCAATTATGACTGTGCCAATCACTTAAAAAAATGTCCAAGTATCTTCACTCTTGTTAATGGTAAGAAAATCCAGCTTTGACCAAAAGTTGTACTTGTGGTTGTATGTTCCATGCCCCAAGATAGAGAGATGATAAAAATGTGAGCAGTGACCAATGAGTTAAACACTTTAGGTTTTTTTTGATTATAAGACTTCATGGATATAGACCTATTTCCTACTGATATTTTTTCTTCTGATACAGCATAATGATCCACCTTGTCAAAGGTATCTGGATTTTTAAAAATGTGGAGGCAGCAATGGGAATAGGTACTAAGGTTTCTATGCATTTAATACCCAGTTGCAAGGAAAACATTGGCAAGTTTTCAAGACCAGTCATACCCACCAACTCAGTTACCAAGTTAAGTGAAATACTGAATAGAAATTTCCAGGAAGGACTGGTGTCTGTAGCTCGAATGTCTATATGGAATTCCAATAGCGTTGAAAGCTTTTGAATGTATTAATATTTTGTACATCTTAGGAAAAAAGAATGTCCTAACTCCTAATGGCTTCAGTAGGAAGCAGCTCGACATTATGCCCACCTTGTTGCTTGAATGTCCTGTTAGCTTCAGAGAGCCCTTGTATACTAACTTTTAACTTCCCATAGTTCTCATACTTATTTACCTACTTACTTATGATTTAGTTGTCTACTTTAGAAGAATAAGTGTCCCAGACAATATTGTCATATTGTTACGACAATAATAGAGAAAATATGGCTAATACAATATGAAAATAGATTCTTTCAGATATTTGTTCTTAATAAAATAAACATTATAGTGGTAGGAACATAAATCAGTAAATAGATATGACAGTTGTCTGAATTAGGTAGCTACTTATGAAGACAGAATATATAAAGAATTACAATCATAGAAATCAGACTTAAAAACACATTATTAAATTTCTGGTGCCTTTCATTACCAGGTCATTAGGATTTCTTAGTGTGATTTTTTTAGTTATAATTCATTTAGTCTACTTTTAAATGTTGTGAAGTTGCTTCTATGACTCCTCTTGGGAACTGTTTCTCAGTCAAACAAATCCTACATTTGCAATATTTTGGTTAATATGTCTTAAAATAATTCAATCCTAATTTGTGACTGTTAGCAATAATCTAGAATGCTTCATTTTAGATATTTTTGTACTTCAAGTTTATTTCTGGAATATTTATCCTCTATATTAAGGTTTTCAGTCACCTTAACTCTTGTAAATGTGTTCTGTTTTTTCTTAAGTCTTGAGACTATACAAAAGCTATTTGTATATTAAGGTATTCACAAGCTAAAATCTTTAGTGCACCAAAACTATTTGTTCTATTATACTCTCGATATATACTACAAAACACTTTATAAACATATACATACGTGTAAAATGTTTATATACAAAAGTTAGGGAAAGGGAATTATACTCAAGAAAGTCGACGTCAGGATTAATTGTCTGGAGGCCCTGTTCCCAGACTCCTGAACCCTGCTCAGGGCAGCCAGGTGTGAGCTCACTGTCCCTGCACAGAGACAGCAGACCCCAAGGCATCACAACTGAGATAAAAGAAAAGGCCCAGTGCCTTTTCCTCAGGCCTCATTCCGCGTGTGCCAGAATCGTGCATCTCCATAGGACACTGGGCTGTGAGACAGCCCAGGTGGCACCAGGTCTGTGTGGCAAACACCCCAGTGGCTTCCTGGGCTGAGGCACCATGTTTAGTTGTCTGCACTCTAATGCTGAGCTCCACCCTGCTCTGCCATCCATATATAAGTGAGTAGCTCTGCTTATTGTTTGGAAACCTCCCTGAATCACAGAAACTATTCAGGTTTCCAATCTGCTTCTCATTTCCATTAGGAATCCCTTGCATATTCATCACAAGATGCGTAGCTCAGTAGCTGAATCAGCAGGGGAAAGAACCATGTTCCATTTCCTTTGAAATTATCTACTGCAGCATGGTTTGACCACTTAAATCAGTTCACAAGTCATTATATTATGGAATGCTTTCTAAAATGATAAAATCCTTAGGTGTCATCCTGTCTCTGCAAGGACAAAAGTAGCCAGATGATTGTTGATATATTTTGATTATATTCTTTGAACAGACATGCCATATCAAAAAGTGCAGGAGGAAAGTCAACAGGAAAATGCAGTTGTATGGACAGAACAGAATAGTGGTTTAATTGGCTGGTCAAACTGGGTTAATGGTTTATTTCAGTCCCTATAATGGCAGTGGCAAATTTAGCCTACTATATATGTAGGTATACAGTGAGTTTGTGAAGTGTTCAAATTTCCAAATTGTTTAAAATTTTTATTTTATTGTAGCAGTTGGGGCAGAGTTCCACTACAATCCTAGGAACTTAACATTAGACATTTTACAGCATTGGGTGGGAGAATTTTTTATAAAAGTCTAGTGCATATCAATACTTCACATTAAAAAAAAAAAAAAAAAGTTGAAAAATAAGAAAGATTTAGTTTTTGTATTGGTATGAGGCAAATCCTGCTTCTGCGGGGCAAGATGCTACTCTTTGTGTCCAGATTAGAGAGTATAATTTTTGTTCCTTCTTATGTTGTCACTAATCAGTTGCAGGTTTAAAAGGGATAGTGGTTTCCAATCTAAATCTTGTTTTCAGCTTGTATTGTTGCTAGTTTTTCCTTTTTAAAAATTTTTTAAATTTTATTTTTGGTGGGTGTTTTTGGTGATTTAGTTTGTTTCAGTTTTTCGTTGGGGTTTTGTGTCGGTTTTTAAAAAAAAATTTAAATTTTATTTCTTGAAAGTTATGGATGGATCTGTGTTTAAGGAGTTAGGTACCACATTGCTTCGAGAAACCCTCACTCCTTTGCCCTGCCGCACTAAACGCTCCGCGTCACAGGAGACTTTCTGTGGGCTTTCAGTCGAGGCTTTACACTTGAAAGAGCAAAAAACGACCCAGAGATTCACCTTGTCCATATCCTTGAGTAACTTGAAGAACCACACACTTGGCTTATCTGAGGAGCTTTATCAGCTTCGGACGCTCTCGCAAGCGGATGAGTTCCGTGTGCCAAAACGGGAGAACGCAGCGTCCCCTCCCAAGACGGCGGCGGCGCCTGCCCCGCACGGAGGACGCCGCAAAGGCCGGCTCCGTTCCCGTGGTCCCGTGTCCCTGTGCCGGGTACGGATGGCAGCTGGAATATCGATGGCAGCAGGCACGGGCATGGCTGGAGACACGGCCCCACCTCGCGGCGCTGCGCTGTCATCGTGCGGCTTCCCCGGTAAAACACGCGTGGCTGCGGAACGCCCGCCGCACCCCAGCGCCAGACCCTGCTCGTGGGAGCCGCCTGAAAAACCGTCCTGCTCCAGAGCTGGAATTGCCAGGCAAAGATCTATCACAGTGTTAGCCAGAGGTTAAAAACAGGTAAGTTAATTTTGGTTGCTCCCGCCCTAAAATGCATCTCTCCCGCTTACAGAAGCAAATTGACATGCACAAATGAAGAAATCGTGAATAAAAGAAGAAAGGCATTGCGTTCATAGTTTTCCAGCAAAAAATAATCAGCAGAAGCCCTTATAGTTTCCATGTTTCCCAGTGGTATAAACAGCGTATGGCTATTTTTAAAGTTAAACAAAATTCTGGAGTTGTTAAAGTTCACTAACTCATCACGGCCACCTGGATTCTCTGGGACCAATGAAAAAGTTTCAGTTTGGACAACATTCTCAGGCACACAGTGTGATTCTTGGGGGTCCTGCTCAAGGCCAGGAATTGGACTTAACAAGGCTGATGGGTCCCTTCCAACTCAGCATATTCCATGACTGTGATTCATACAAAGTTTTAACACAGAAAATGGGAGTGTACCATGGATAGATGAACCTGGCTCTCAGTTGTCTTAATTAAAAGAAGGGTGGAATAGCAGACAAAAATTGGAACAGGAAAGAGGCGCATACATGTGGTGGAGAAGAGCAGAACCAGGTAAGGCAAAAATTCTGGTGGTACAGGATATGAAACAATTTTTTACATGGAGTAAAACTATCAAATGTATATAAAATATTTCTATATTTGTTTAGACTTGCAACTACAGTAATTCTTAAAACAACAACAACTAAAAATCCCTTATTTATCATCCAGGACAGGATAATGCTGAATAACAAATGACAGCATGGTACTAATAGCAAATTGACACATGTAACTGGGGTTTCTTAAAACAACACTATTGTAACCAAGCTATATACAGACATCATCCACTACTGAAGTGAAAAAATTGGCAGCTATCTCAAGAATACTTAATAAAATTGTGCAGCACCCAAGTAGGTCAAGCCCACAGTACTACTGCATTCATAGACACATGGTTTTCTAAGACAGGGTGGGACTAACGTGGTTCCAGTTTATTTATACATTACTTGTACCACATGATATTATTCAGTGACTTTTGAATCAGTGGTCAGTTTACAAAACAAGTAATAGAAAAGTGTAATTCTTAGAGAAGATGTGCATATGAGGTAATAAAAAATACAGATTAAAAAAATCAATTCAGGACTTAATTAAATTATATACATTTTATAGCATTTGCTGTAGGAGTCTTTCAAAATTTCCCAAGGAACCACAGCCTTCTGAGTTTTTTGGGCTTGTTCATAACAGGACCAATGCATTAAAAACACTTTCCATTACATAATACTTAGGTAAAATAAAGACTGATGAGTTACCTCAGTGACATGTCAAGGTTGGGAAAAACCAGAAATATTTGTCAGCAAGCATCTCCATATGAGGTAAGAATTTTAATAGGGACTGTGTTGCTTACTTAAAATAAAACAAATAACTGATAACTTTTATCAGTTTTTTGACCTTCCTGTCATCAAGTCCACTTCAGATGAGGTTATAAATATGACTTCCACTGGAACAAAAAGACACAGAAAAAGAGGGGGGAAAATTCCTTCAGAACATGTCCAAGACCTCAAGAACTAATAGTTTCACTACCTCTATCCAATAACCATAACAATAATGCTGGCCCAAAGCATCTATGCAGAAATGCTGATCTACCTGGTCTTTGTTTAGTATGGTATGGTATGGTATATATAAAAACCTCACTCTGCAGAATCTCTCTCAGCCTCTACATTTTCTCACATTAATTGCACAGTTGGTTGTGCTTTGTGCATGTATTGCATTAACACATGTACAAGTGGACTTGAATAATATTGCCCCAAGTGTATTCCTTTATCTGTAATCATGGGTGCATCACTATGATAGCCTAAAGATAGCCTTTCCAGGTCTCTTTTGAAAACAGTGTTTTAAAGTCTTAGTCCTACTGATAAGTCTTATATTGGCTTCTTGGAGCATGTAGCAGGACTCTCGTCATTCTTCGCTCATTTTCTAGCATGTATTTTCCAAGGAGACAACCCGGAAAACTGATGGGTTCTGGTACCATTAAAAGATTCTGTGAACCAAAATTTAGGTGTGGATTTAATAGTTAATGAAATCAATCTCAATTTAAAATCAAATGGCCTTTAAGAAAGGCAAACTGTGCTGTTGCACTGCAGCATATGCAAGATGTTTGTTAAATGCACATCCTTTAATCAAAAGATGAGTGCTCACTGATTCTTTTCTAGTTACATTTACCTAAAAGTCAACTTGCTAAGCTGCTCTGTTAAGAAAACCCTCCAAATCCTGTCTGTTAAAAATGAAAATAATCTGTTGCATTTCAGTATTCCAAAATATGACCCAGTCAAAAATAGTAAGATGTTTATTTCTATTTTGGTCACAACAGTGGGTTGCACTGATGACAAACATAATAAAGGCTTTCTGGATAAGGCAACATAGTTCTATTAAACCTAATTAATTTAATTTTTTGAAAAATAATTTTGAAATGACTGTTCAAAGTCAGTGCCACTGCTGAGAGCCTGAAATACTGCAACATGTTTATAACACAGAGTCTGAGTTCAAATTTTTTGGTGGAATTTTTTCAATTTGCTCTAGCTAGAAACCAACATTTTCAATATTCTTCCAAATACAAAATTATTCTACTCCCTCTGCTCTTGGTCTCTTGCATCAGGGATCTCTGCTTGCCTATATCTAGCAGATTTTCATAGTTAGGTTTATTCATGTTACCTAAGTGAGAAATCACTACTTTCTCTTGCTTTTTACTTCTTTTTCCCCATTGGATTCTTTATGCAGAGAAAGACTGAGAAAAATTAGATGGAAGGTGTAATTTCAAAAAACCATAGGAAAAACAAACAGTCAATAGGAACAATCAAATTTAAATATTTCCTTGAATGACCATAGAACCTCTATTGTCTTTTATTGAAACTAGGAAGAAATTATATACAACTATAATTATACAAGCATGTCTTCCCCAAGATGTTTACAAAACTCATTGACACTACACAGTGAAATATTGTAACTTTAATTCCCTTTGTAATTTTATGAAGCTTAGCTCCCAACTCCATTATTTTCTGATCAACTTATTCAGGAAAACAATAACTAAAATAAAACTCTTACCTCTAAACCTAGTTTCTTGTCACGTAACTGTTCTGAAAATTTTCTTCAGAATTTTTTCTTTCATGTACTGGAAAGATACACATTACAGAGAAAGTAAGCAGGGCAGACAGTGACAGATTTCTTGGTTGTGGGTATCATTTCTACTTCGTCTACAAACTTGTGTTTGTATAAAATTGTAAATTTACACTTTTAGCATACTGCTAATTCACTAGTTTGGTCCTAAACATCAAACACTGGCAATTCTTGTACCGATAAAGAACATTTAGTAACTATATTAAGCACATATCAAGATGAACTTGCAGAAATGTAAGATGTAAAGCTCTCCTCTGCTTCTTGAAAAGGTAAGCCAATAAACATAAATCCCTGGCCAAAATTACCCCTCCATTCTTAGATAAATAATGTTGAACGGTAGATACATGTGCAGCACCACTTCCAGCTATTCTGGAATACTGAATCCAAGTCCTTTAAGTTTTAGTTCTGAAGTCATGAAACTCATAGAAATTTCAGCAGTTCACTGGTCTTGTCTTCTGTGGACTCTGTTAGTGGGAAACATCCAGGCCTTAAATGGTTTCTTCTTCCTAGCAGCCACTGGAACACTATAAGGACTTACATTGTTGCAAAAGAGAACTGACATTTTTGGATATTCAAATCTTAAAAGCAGGCCCTCTGTGGAGCATGTCAAGCATCTGCATAAACAAACATCCAAAATGTCTGAAAATCCAGACCCGGTAATTTAGCTAGCTTTTGGCTGGTATACTGCTTTATGCAAACAATCTCAGAAACTGCCTGAAGCTTCCTTCTATTTTCCTGTGCCTTACTGCACCTCATTTGTAACTCTGTGAAGATGTGGCATAATGTAGTGTGATAATCTTTATTTCTTATTGCCAGAGAACAAAGAAATACTGCCCACCCCACGCCTGTTTCAAACTGTAACCCAAGTGATGGACATGGACCTGGCCTGCAACACAATCTAAAAGCCAGCACTTCCTCTGTCTTCCACCTGGAACTGCTCAGCAGCAAAAGCTTAGCAATTAGTATGTTCTAATGACTGCACTATTTCAGGGACAGCAGAATATTAATTTAAAAATACATATTAATATCTAAGAGAGAAGGGCATAAAATAAATGTCTTTTCAATCATTAGGAATCTAGTTTCTGGAAAGATGAAATCTTAAAATGTTTAGAGAACTGAGTATCTATTATTTGCTTCCATTATTTACTTAACCAAAATAATTGTGCAGCTTGATTGGAATAATCATTGGTGAATTCAACTATGCTAATACACATCATATCTTTGAGTTAAAAAAAGGCAGGAGCATTCAATAAACATAAACTAAGCAAAATATGGGAAAGAGGTGATTTTTCTCTCTGGCATTTTTTACCATCAAGACTAGCACACAAGTTCTTTGTTTAATGATGTTTTTAATGAATACTAAGCAACTACAGATGATGTACTTAAATGGAAAAAAATATTTAATATTTCAATTGCAGAACCAGTCTAGTTAAAAGATAAACACTATGCAAAGCAGAAGCACAGTGTTAGCAGGAAAGTAGTATCACTAGGTTGGAAAGTTTTATTAACAACACAATACCCAGTGCAATGAAATTGAAGCCTTACATGCTAGTCCACTAGCTGTCCGACAAACTCCCAAACTGATAGAAAAATTATATTCTGTTATTAAACAAGGACTATGAACCTGTTCCTTGATGAACAGTGACCCTTTAGGAAAATAAAATGAGCATCAAAAAGTAAAACAGCAAATCAAACTCTGTTTTGAAGCTTATTCCCTGCTTCAAACAGCTCCAAACACTTCAGATGCTTCCCCATGACTTTAGAAACCAGTGTTTTTTCGTTGAGCAAAAAAAGTATACTCACTTATGTTGCAAAATTACGTGAAAAAGCCCCACAAATTGTAACACACTTTATCATTAAAGCCATAAGCTATGCATTTAAGAAGTACACAGTGTAATCAACTTTGGTACAGCATAGACTCAGTTGTACAGCACAGGCATAGCAATATGCTTGTGTGATTTAGTACATGTCCTAAAATCACAGCCCCATGAGAAAATTAGAAATAAAGGAAAGTCAGAAACATTAGCAAGGGGTGGACCTTGGCACATAAATATGGCAGTGATTCACTAAAGTGTCAGTAATAATTACTGTCTTCTCATGAACACTTCAATTCTACAAAGGCATTTTTCCACATTAGAATAGGCATTCTCTAAGTCAGTAATCACCATACCATGGAATCCCCCCCACCCCCAACAAACCCCAAACCATAAAAAGTCAGTCACTGGGTATGGAATCAGGTTACTGAAGATTCCGGAAGGAAACAGCATTTCACTATCAGAACTTTAAACGGGCTCCCTACTAGGACAGAACCAATCAAAGTCAGAAAAAACACCAGCAAGGGTAGATTTGCATAGGACAGAAAGGTGACCAGCCACTTCCACAGCCCCCAAAAAGTACACGATTTAGGAAAGCGAAGCAGTACAGAATCTCCTTTTAATTCTTTCCTTATATCTTCAAAAATCTTTCTGGGCAGTTTCCACCACATTGAATGCTAGATGGGAAACATTTATATATTTGTTTTTATATATAAAAATGTACGTGAATGTATAGAGGCTACAAGTCTGAAACAGAGAGAGAACATACCCCTGATTACACTAAGAACCACGGAAATACAGGAGAAAGAGGTAGGATACGACTGTGTTTTATTTTGAAATATATTTCTTATTCCTTCCCCTATGTGCCATCAATATTTCCATTTCCCATCTTCGCAGAATGCAAGCCATGTCATGACCCATGCCCAGTCCTCCGAGCTCCAGCAGCAGCCTTTACTTTGTATTACTACTCAGTCCTGATGCAAAAAAACCCTAACATGCATGAGGAAATAAACCATTTCTTTTGTTTTGCAGATAGAACCAGTACCTGTAACTATATAAAGCATCACTCTGATACAAGTGTCTGGTATGCAGAGAAGCTATTTTTCATATAACAAATGTTCCTGTTCCTACTGTTGTAATCTGAAAAGAATTAAAGCCATGACATTTCTAATGGATTAATGATTTTTTTCAGATGTGTCCTGAATAACACTTTGTCTGTGTTCAAATGGACATATGTTGAGCAGTTTGATGGAGATGAAATATACAGCTGTTAATCATATTTCTTTGTAAACTTTAATTGTTGAGACATTACATCATAGGATACTCTTTTTTATTATAAAAACTGAGTTAGTCAACTAATTTTGAATGCTAAAATAATTTCACATTAGAGCCTTTGATAGGAATCTAGATGACTACCATTTTCACTTTATAACATAATTTTTATAATAGGTACAATAAAGTTTTCTAAAATATAATATTTAAAAGAATAAAGACTCACCTCGGTGCTATTACCAGAAAAAACAATTAGCTAGCTAGAAGTTCTGTGTTCTAGCCCTTTAATTTACTACAATAAAATGAATAGTGAAAGCAAACAAAATAATTCTGGAAACACTAAGGAAAAAATTAAGTTGTATATTAGCTAGAATTGAAATCAACCAAAAATATCTTTATTTTATAATCAGAACTTATTCGTGACTGAGCTGACAAAAATACATATGTGGACAAACCCCTGAAACACAGAGTAAATCTTTTTTAATTGTCACAATTAGGGAAGAAGAAGTTAAATTTAAGAAGCTAAGGAACTTTATGTGTTGAAAGCAACTTTATCAATATGCAGTTTCTAGAGAAACAGGACACAACCATTACATTTTCATAACTTAAGTAGCAAGCCATTCAACAGAAATGCACTGGAACCAACTTGGATTAAAGAAATAGCATTTGGCTCATCAAGACAAACATCTGGCCACTCTAAGGCCTATAAAACAAATTCAGTAATTCACATCTGTCATTGCTATCATGATCACTATTCAGGGGAAAAAGCTAAGGAGATCCAAATATGTAGAGAGTGCCATACTCTGATTAAATAGGACAAAACCAGGAACAGGATTAAAGCTTAGAATCCAGATGATGTGATACACTGATTTAATTTTGGTGACGCACCTGGCAGTGGCTTGAAATTAAGTTAAGGTAACACAGGCCACATAACCTTGCAGGGCATGTTCAGGGCGCTGAATTTATAGCTAAGTGCATTTTTTCAAAGAGACAGAAACACAGGAAGAATAATAGAGATGGGTAAAGAAGTAACAAAACTATTGCCATCACTTGTAGATATGAGACGCCTGCTTTGTATTTACCACTAAACTTCTACTAGCTCAGGAAGGCATCAGGAACTTCATTGTCAAATACTATGAAACAGAACCATGGAGGCAAAAAGCAGGCATTGCCTTAGGTCTGAGAGAGACTGAGGAAAAGACTGTCCTGAGGCAGGTACAGCATCAGACCTCATCAACTAGGAAGTGTCAAGTGTGGAACAAGCTGCATCTGCAAGGAAAGCAGTATTATTAACTCAAACATATGACAGGATGTTGTCTTTGATCCTTTCTATAATGGGCTCTGAAAGACCCTAGGGAAGAGTACATCAGGAAACACCAAGTCCTTTCCCAAAAACAGACACATGACCCAAGAGATACACTGTGGGAGAGTGAAGGGAAGCAGCTGGGGAAGACAGGAAAGCTCATTCCCTCTTCATTCACATACACTGCAACTGGTTGTTGGAACTGTGTTCATTCAATGAGTAATTAATGACAGTTAATTTCCGAGATTATGATGTTTTATCAGCACCTAAAACATGGGATATAATCAAAAATAATGTTTGCTATTACTCGCAGTTGCAATACAGTTCTATTTCCTACATCTACACACAGAAGCAAAGAAATTGTTCAATAAGGTTAACTTAACGAGACGGATCCATCTTGCTGGAATTAAGTTACCTCAGTGATTTTACAAGCAATTATACATACACAAAAACACACAAGGAAAAACTAAGAGGCAGCATGACAAAAAAATTTCAGCCCTATTACATACAATTTTATTCATCATAACAAAGCTAAACCTATACAAACTTGCACATACTGCATTGAAAGAACTGTTTACTACCTCAAAAAATTAAAATATTAGATGCATTAAACTTACGGTCCCTTTAGCAATTTTTGTGCAGTCAGTATTAATGTATCGGCACAAAGCTTTTGACAAGAAACTCCCTGAACAAAAGCCACAGAGACCATAGAGACCACATTTGGGCTACCCAAGATAGGTACCAGGCTGATGTCCCTGGTCATCTCAAAAGCCAAACTCTAAGTCTGCTACATAGAAAAGTGAAATGATAGCCACTAGTAAGAATTTAAGAAGCTAATTTAAACATAAATGAAAGATAAATTGGATCAAAACTACATATACAGTTAAAGACATAGGTAAATATACACAACTGTTTAACTCAAGATCACACTTTTACACAGGAGAAATACTACAATCTGATCTACCAGTATGGCTTTTTCATGAATAGGTGGGTGTTTTCAGACTTTAAACTGAAAACTGTTAGTGTCTAAGAAAACTAGAAGTGATTAATTACATTAGGAAGAATTAATGTCAAGAAATGAAAGTGAGATGAATGTGAAATTTATAGCATTAAGATAGACACAACTATGATTTAATTTTGGAAGACATTTCACCTTCAATTTAACTATTTGTCATACTGTGGCAGCATATTTCACCTGTGAACTTTCATCTTAGAACACTGAAAGATAAGGTATAACTTTAAAAAAAAAAAAAAAAAATCAACAGACTAAAATGCCACCTGAACAAAACAAAAATTAATGTTCAAAGACTAAACAAAGCATTTAGCAGAAGTCAAGTTTTAGCTTGTGGACATGCACAAAATTAAAAAAAAAAAAAACAAACAACAAAACCAAGTTAACAGCTATTGGCACACATCCACAAAAAGCTGCAAGATGATATAATAAAACACAGCTGATAAACACGATCGGTTCACAATGAAACTGTACAAGCCATTAACTCACACTGAAACAATACACCTGATTTCAGTTTTGAGCAAAAAAAGGTAACTTAAAATTCTATTTTATTCAAATTTGAAAAACTATTTCAACTAGTTTAAATACATTAATCCCCAAAGTTTTACAGTAACTGATAATTTTTAATCACTCACACAACCACGTTGTAAATCCCTGAAACATGGATTAATTATAGGAATACTGATAAAACCTTAACAGATACAAATGATACATCACACAGTGTCTTACACCTTAATGGCAAGTACTTGACCACCTCAGAATTGGTAGGTGCATCACTCCCACTTTTACACTCTAATACCATCCTCTAGGACCAAATCCTTTAAATTGAATTCACAACAATTTGCAGTTACCTAAAAGCAATGATTTTTTAAAATCAAGCTAGGAAAGATTCTCTTCTGACCAGTATTTCAAAACTTTTGGAAAGAGAACACCCTAGTGGGGACAGTATGCAATGAGTCATTGCAGTGAACTCAAAAGTCATTTCAGAACTGGCATCCCTGAAGAGATTTAGTATACAGCAGTACATCCCTTGACATCAGTTACGTGGTGCATGTTTATCTGTGCATCTTAGGATCTTATTGTACTAGCAGGTCTTAGGACTGTTGAAATTAATCTCATTCTGGCACAAGCTTTCCATGGGATAGGACAATTCACAAATGAAAGGCACTCTGTTATGAGTGAAATCAGAATTATCAGCAATGCAATTGTACAACTTGTTAACATATCAAAGGGAAATGTTGCAGCTTACATGAGGTCTAAAATTAGGTACTTTCTGTAGGATAGGTGAAAAAATAGAGAAGCTGTAGTGCACCTGTTTACATGCACACAGACACTAGCCAGCATACAAGCAGAGATCTTCCAAGTATCTCAGTTGTTTTTTCCTCCAGTTCATTTTTCACTTGGGTGAAACCAAGCTTCTACAGTTCAAGGTGACCTCCAGAACAGCCCACAGCCCACCGCTGCACTGCGTCCTGCAGCCCACAGCAAGCAGATCTTGAGAGAAGTTCCAAGTGTGGTCCTCAGTAACAGAACAAGAGCACAGGCACACACTAGCTGGTACCCCTTATTTCTCCTCATACCGGTTTTTTCCACCCTCCTTCTTAAAAAAAATCCCAAAATATCTTGGGAATACAGCTTTCCTTAAGGACAGGAAATCTCATGCTTGTTAGTTTGACTAAGGGATGTGCAAAACAGAAGTAATTTCCCTGAGGCAAAGATCTTCAAGTCATGCCTAGTTTACATTGTCTATTTTTATTTCACTTGCTGAAATATTTGGCACACTGAGGCCTTGATCAACAACTAAGTCTCCAGTATTATCACAGTCTGTATTATACATTTATATAATAAAGGAGAAGTTGCAAACACTTCTCTCACTCTGGTTTGGTTTTTCACATTTACTGATTAAAATTCCTCTCCTTCTCAAGGGTGGCATTGGGTCTCCTGGGCAGGGAGGTACAGTGAGAAACTTCTATTGTATTTAAAGGTTGTCATGAATACTGAATGCCTAAAATGGGCAATCACAGTCGTTATTGGACTCAAACCAAACAGTTACAGGGTGACAATATCCTGTTACATACAGCATGTTACTTGGTCAAAAGTAGGTGATCAAATAGTTGCCTCTTGATTTACATTATGAAAACAATCCAGAGAGGAAAAAAAAGTCATGTTGAGTGCCTCCAGTCTAAAACACATAAGGAAAGCTTGAAACCAAGTCTTCAAAGTTTTCCCTTTTAAAATATAAATTGCACTTTTATACAAAGCAATCCCAAAAGCCTAAACAGCAGTAAAAATCTGAAGCTGCCTTGCTGTACCAAAGAGTATCTGTGTTCAGCATCTGAAGTACAGGCAACTAGTTTTCAGCCATTCTGCACACAGAGCCATTTGCTCTAAGCTTTTCTGCTTTGAGGGGCCTGCCATTAAATGCCATGCCACAGGGTGGGGAATAAACAAAGAAATAAAAAAACCAATAGTAGGAGTTTAAGGCCTTTATCTCCATGAGGAGCTGAAAACTGTGGCACAACCCATGACCAATACTTATTACCCAAATTAGCACAATCCCATCCAGGGCTTCCAAAAATCAGTCATTCTTTCTAACATTTCCCACACAAGACAATCACACCAACAGCAAGCAACAGCGCCAATTGAGCATTTTTAAGGTCTTAAAAAACTCACAGCAAAGGGCACTTCTGAGAAAGATATCTTATAGATTTGGTTTTAAAAATAGACACCACACTCACATTCAAGGGACATCCTTCACTTTTAGGCCTTTGTCACAAATCTGAATCTTTATTGTTCTGAAATAAATGCTATAAACATAAGACTCAAAACAAGAACTCCAACTTTCAGTCTCAGAAGAGGTGTGGTTCAATGCCCATATCACATGTAACAAGAAAGTCTCCTTAAAAAAGGAAAAAAAAATTACTGTAAAGTCTTTCTTATGAATGAAAATGCAATCCTTTGTTTTTCTCATTACTTTGTGTACAGGCGGGCACAAAAAAAAACTTTTGCATTTTCTTTTGAATTCTTGCTATGATGCTTGACGAACTTTCTGCCATTCAACAAATTCATCCAGAAGTACAGGCCCTGCAAATGGAGAAAACATCGAGTTACAGTTGGCAATGTCATTCAAACGCCTTCTTTTGAAGTATGAGTGTTAAAACTACTGGTCTAGGAAAACATCCATGTCAATCCTATGGTAAAATACTCATAGATTAGTATAGTTGTTCCAATCCAAGGATGATAAAAAGTGCACAAAAAACACTACATGGAATTATAGGAAACAGTGTTCCTGGTATCTGGTGGAGTGAACTGAATGGAAAGCATAAAAATAATCTTATAAATCTTGTCAATCAGCACAACTAATTCCTTCTTCATAAAGTTCTCAAAATTGTGAATAATTAGAATAGGGACCAGAATGGGACTTAGGCAATTCAGCCATGGCATGATTGACTACCAGCCAGATAGAGAGTTCAGCCCCAAGTACCAGCAGGTAGGTGAAAATTGTTAAGCTAGAGTTTATTTCATACTAGTACAAAATGAGAGTTTGCTGTTTATAATTCTACTTGCAAGTCTACAGTTGCATGCAGCAAGGACCTTCACTAGATCCTCACTGAATACAAGCTGGCTCAAGTAAGCCATCATACTACTGACATACTATACCCCCTGACATACAATTAAGAACAACTAATATTCGCAGCTTGAAGATGGATGGCTATCAGGGCTGTTTTTCTATACACTGTTGGGAAAAAAAATTATACCTTACAGTATTTTTTCTGTTACAGAAATTTGTATCATGCAATTTTAAAATTCTCTGCTAATATTTGAATAAGCAAAACATTAAGAATACTTACATGCACCATCTTCATCATAGTTGCTAAGATCTGCATGGACAGTCCTGCTGAACTCTAGTACATTGTACCACTGATCCTTGTTCATAACTCTGTACTTCGATTGCTAGGAAAAGTAATTTCAAAATATTAAAATGTCAAGTGGCATTTGGTACTCCTGCATCTCATTTTTATCTTCAATGAGTTCCTAACAAACAATTTCATGGGTAACAATGGCTATTACTTCCTTTTTTCCATTTTAAAAAACACTACACATGAACACATTCCATGGTCATAAAACTACATAAAATGATTTCTTGGAAGATCAGAGCAGAATCAAATTTCCCCAAACCTGGAAATTATTAAGACACCACTCTAAGCTTCAAAAACTGGTATATTTTTGCCTTGCCCTGAAGCAGGGCATGTCTAGCTCAGATATTTCCAGAATGAACTATTTAAAACCAAAAAATTTTCTTTTCTCCAGGGTACAATACATTATGATCATAAGGACACCTACTTTACAGTGTTAGTACTGCTTTGAAGCCAGGGAATAGTCTTGAGCCTAATGTGTTCCACAACCTACACCCGTTCACTTTAATCAGTCACTTGCAGCTGAGCTGACCAAAATCTCCCAGAGAGAGCCAGAGATCAAGGTAACTACACACTGTATCTGCACAAAGCAAACCTGAAATGCAGTGCAGATGCAGCTGGAGACACTAGTGGTGCTGTACTATTTACTTTTAAATTTATATTTACAGTACAACCAAGATGGAATTTTAGTTGCCTTTAATAAGAAAAGAGGCTGGGGCACAGGGAGGAAGATAAGAATCTGTGATGCATACAAGAACATCACTGCTTCATAAGCACATTGAGCAAGGGAAAGGGAGCAATATGGACACATGCTTGAGTAAAATAAACACAATATTCTCACAGAACAGTCCAACTACTATACCAACATTCACAAAAAATCAAGGAAAATTGTACCTCCAGGTATTGATAAAATACTGAAAAGAGCGGCCAAGTTCTTCCAAGCAGAAGAGCTAACATGGACTTTGCAGTATCAATATCAAGACTTCGCTGGTCTTTTTCCTAAGGTTGAATGAAGAAAGCACAGAAACCAATCAAGTACATGTTGAATAAATAAAAGTAAGAACTTTCCTAACATTTCAGCAGTCTTACCCTTGCAAAATCAAAGGCGTATCTGTAGATATTCTTAAATGATGAAATGTCATTCAACTGTGACCGTAAGAAGTCAAATTTACTCTGTAATTTTTCTGTACAGTCACACCTTAAGAAAAAAACAACAAACCAAAACCAAAACATTAGGAGTTCAAAACACAACATTCAGGCAATGAAAATAATGCCAGCAAAGAAAAAAATTACAATTCGCAAAATGCAATTATTAAATATACAGGAGTAATACTGTGAAACTGGCTTAAAGACCATTGAATATGCTCAACATTTGCAGCTTACTGAAATGATGAATGCTGGCTTACGTAAGCAAGTTTTTTGTTTTAAATATATCAGCAACATAATACAAAGTTCATGCTTGACATCTCAAATAATAGTCTTTTAATTCCAACACTGCAATCTATATTCATACCCAGCAAATGCTCCCATGACTACAAACGTTTGAAGAAAACATTATTCAGTGTGCATTAAGGGGTAAAATCCAGTTATAAATAACAGGAAAACCCAAACCCTAAACATGTAGTTTTGAAGCGTGTGTTTACAAATGGCAAGATTGAGCAGGCACTCTGCAAAACATACTAGTCTGCTCATGTTGTATGACTGATAAATGCAAGCTCTGATAAAACCTTAATCACCTGAATTAGTCAGAAGATATTCAACCGAAAAATCAAAGGCTGTATGAGAACATACAGGTCCAGCATAGTCAACAGCATAAAGCTTTGTCAAAAACAAAGCTTTGGCAGAAAGATCTCCTGGTACTTTACTCAGCAAGGAATTTTGTTTCCAAATAGAAAATGGGTCAGATTCACCAACAGTGGCAAAGGAGAATGCAATTTACCCTTGCTAATCCTCCAGAAAATACTCGCTCAGTAGACCAGTTATAACAGGACATTTTATTCCTATAAAAAAGCTGCCATGACTAAAAATGAATAAATTAAAAAAATCTACCTTGCCTTGTATACTTCGTGAAGAAGCATACTTTCAGAAATGTCACTGTACATAAATACTTCCTTTGGTCACATGTCCCCCTTTTGGCAGCCTGCCTCTCAGAATACATTTGCACCTCTAACAGCTCCACATGGACTTGTCATACAGGCCTCCAGCAAGGGCCCTTTGGGGCACTGCAGGTTGCTGAGATGCTGTGCTTTGATGCTGTACTTTGCCCACAGCTGATACTTCCAGCTCCTCAGATCTGCCAGCCTGTGTGTGCACAGCTGTCTGTCAGTCTGTCTCAGACTGCGACAACAGAAATTCCAACTGATGCGATCTTTTATTATTTCTTGTCTCTAGCAGCATCTACCTAAAGCAGCACTGAGTCCTATCCAACACTGGTGCTAAATAAATACAACTATTATCTAATTAGTCTACATATTCAGATGACAACTAGTATATGCCGTGATAAACCATATAACAAATTGAAAAGAACTCATAAGCTTCAGTAAATTTAACTAAAGATAAAATTACTTTTTTTTGTCTACAGCCCTCTAATTGGTCTGTATTCTACTATTTAACCCTTAAAACAGCATTATGCTATGCTAGAAAGGCATTGTATTTTTTATTCATAACTCTATGTTCAAAGCCTCATACTTCCAACATAATGTTCTACATATTTGAAGACAAATCTACCTATTTAATCTACCTAAATGCTCAAGTTTTTAGTGTATTAGTGACATATATAAGCTATTTATAGTGTGTTTACCACACATTTTGTTAAATTTAATTTGACTGAGATTATTTACAATATCATAGATAAAACCAAAATTTCAGTATGTTTAAATTTCTTACAAACTACTTTGTTAAAATTGTTCAAATAATCATAAATTTAAGTACAAAGTAAAATGCCAGCTATTGTTTATTATACTATTGGCTATGTGTATTTTAATACACAATTGAGTCTTTTGAAAAAGTTAGTATGAAAATGCACATTATTAGGCGTCAAGACTCCTAAGCCATTTATTATCAGTGCATTTAAAACCAAACAGATCACGGTTAGACCAGTACCACCATCTGGATCCCAACACATGGACATGTCTCTCTTAAAGCTGTTTAGGGCATTTCTATACCTAGCCACTGACTTTTCTCCCAAGAAGAGGCAAGGAGTTGTCGAACTCCTCTGTAATGGAGATACAGCTCCTTGTATGGCTGCACCATAAAAAGAGGTAACCCATACTTAGAATAATCTTCCTAATAACCAGAACAACCTTCTAATTAACACAAGTATATTAACACTAAACTCCTCTACAGACACTAGAAAAAGATGCAATTTCTCAAACTGTTTTTACTGAAAGATACCATTAAATAGTGCTTCCTCAAGATCAACAAAATTAGACATTAGCTTACTACATTCTCTTTCATCCCTATGTCGCATTTTTAACAAAACTCAAATTAGCAGCAGAAAGTGGATGTATTTTAACTTCTGTTGAGGTAGAGAGATGATCTGAGGCATAGCTAACATGGACAAAGTGATGATTCATTAACTCCTACTCAGATATTCCAACGTTTTATATTTCACAGCTATTCACATATGCTTGTCTTTTACTAAAAAGAAAAATCAGTAAGATGTATAAAAACATTAAACCAAAAGCATTTAATGTTAATATATATATTTCATGCTAAGGAGATTTTTAAAGTAGCTGAAATAAACTGCCTAGCAAAGGTACTTGATTCTCTCTGCTATGAAGAGAGTTTGCATATATACGTGTATGTATGTGTGTATATATATATATGCACACACATATGTATGTGGCAGAATTCATCCTACCTACACAATGTACTGTAAACCTCGCAGCCTAAGTTGCTTAGGTCTCATAAGATGCTATTTAGGACTCAATTTACCTTTATTTTGATAGTATCTACCTCACCACATATTTATTTCTCTTGTCTCTAAACGGCAAACTTCACCAGTGTACTACAAAACAACATTCAGAGAGAATGTCCCTTCAAGATTCAGGCACCCAAATTCTGCCACCTAACTGTAGATTAGAGATGTCCTTAACTTCAGGTGTTGCCATTCATAGAGGACTAGCCAAGCAACCTCTAAGAGCAATTCAGGTGACCGGTCTTAGGGCAAACCTCCCTAGGCTCCATTACACTGACTGGATCTCCAAAGATTGCAGTAAGAGTTTAAGAAATCCAGCTCTTGCATATAAACCAAACATTTAGGTATCTTACTACTAAGCTGAATTCCACCCAACCCTGTTCATGCAATTACCTTGTGTGACATTGCATGTATTTTGAAATAAGGATTCTATTTCTGTTACAAGTTTGACTAGAATACACTCTGGGGTTTTAAGGCATTTCAATCTTCATTTCTTCATGCAAAAATCTAAAGAAAAATAAGCTGTGCAAGCATGCAGTAATATTTTACTGGTTTTAGTGTAAAATCCTTTTCCTTCAAGCTTCAGTCAAACCTTTCAAGAGAAAAACAGATAACCCCATTCCAGATGGAATCCCATAATATGATCCTCCCTTCCTAGTAAGGAACAACAGCACAAGTCTACAGATTTGTATTTTCTTTCATCATGGTTTAACCCCAGCCAGCCACTAAGCGCCACAGAGCTGCTTGCTCACTCCCAGCCAAAACCCACACGTATTTTTTAGCCAATGGATCTTGAGTTTTGTTATGTGAGTGTCTCTACTTCACCCAGCTGCTCAGCCAGCTTATTAGAGAACATGGGAAGCAAAACATACACTTTAACTGCTTTAGGCTTAGGCAAGTGCTCTCACCAGAAGTCTGTTTCTATAAAAACTCACAGCAGCACCCTATTTTCAGTCTTAGACATATTTAGACTATAGCATGACCAGCTCTGTTCTGAAAACAGCCAGAAGATTTCCAGTCACATCAAATTATTAGAAACAAAGTCTAAACCATAAGCTCTGAACAGGTGCCTGATTTCATACATCTTTGCGCTTGCATTCTGTGAAATTGGCTAACTCTTGAAAGCTTCTATTGGGGCATAAAAATAAATCACTTCAGATAAGTGCTTCAATACCCATTCACTGCATCTGAAAAAATCATGCACACAGAATTTAATCTATGTCATGCTGAATTTCAAGCAATTTCATCATTCCAGCTTCTAATTTAATTTATGGTGATAGTCACAGAATAAAGAAAGCATCTATCAGAAGCCTGATCCCAAATCAGTTAAGAGAGTCAGTCCAGAGTCACTTACTCCACAGTTTTTAGTAACCAGAGGGTATCATCCTGATACAGTTTCCCAAACCAATCCACAACTGACAGGGCAAGGGTAAAATCATCCCTTCTTTCCCACTGTGCTCCAGCTACAATAGTAGCTCCCTATTTGTAATATTGAACGCAGCATCATAACAAGACACCCTTAAAACACTAGGGTACCACAAGTAGTTACACAAAAACCCAAAAAGTAACAACTGAACCAAGCCTCACAAAAAGCTGATTACTCTAATGTAAGAAAAAAAAAAAAAAATCTCTTTAGCCAGGGCATTAACTCATCAAAAATTCAAATGCGAAAGAAAGAACAAGAAGTTAATTTATAAACTGAAATGGTGTTATTTAACCTAAGCATTAAGCATGGCTTCTGACATGCATCTAATAAATAATACTAACAAAATTATTATCCATGCAGTCCTCATCTACAAAGCTCATCAATATCTTTCCGGAATATCATTGTCGAGATCTGCTTATGCACATCTCCAGATCTACTTATTTATGTCTGCTAACTAGAATGCTATTTTCACATATTTTTGTAAGAAAAGGAAGCCACCAAAACCTGAGTTCACTAAGCTTAGACAATAACAATCCTTTGAGTGAACCCATTAAATTAATTTTGCAGTTGTGGACCAAATCAGGACCTAAAAGCCAGCTTTTTTTTTTTTTTTTTTGTCTTATTTTCAACATATATCAAACAGAACAAGAATAGTGAAGTTATAGGTACAATCATAAAATTAGAACATTCTATTAGATATGTAAAAACTCTTACTGTAATGAGGTCATTCCTTTTAACCATTCTTCCTTGGTAAAAAATCCCATGCTTTCCGCCTCTAGTTTCCAGGCTAAAACTAACATAATAATCTAGGGGACACAAAATAAAAATAAGGGGAGGAAAAGGAGTCAGTACATAAGAAAAGCCTGATTTACTACTATCCAAGAATAAAACTCTAAAGCATTCAAACATTTTACCAATTGTGGTACATGCTCGATCTTCATATTTGTTACCATTAAAAAATTCAGCTACATGCAATTTTCCCCTCAATTTCAGTTACATATTACTTTAATAAAACCCCCAAAAAACCTCACGCACCAGCCAAGTATAATCAATGTATTCAGCTGAAATATCTTAGAGCAGCTCCTACAAGCAGGAAGATGAAAAACTCTGCTTAGTGGAGTTAAGAACTTTACACAGAACAACCTTATCTAATATCCTCTTAAGTGTTATTAGCAGTATGAAAAACTTACATTTTCAGGTTCAACACCGATGTCTTCACAGAATTTTTCCATTCCTTCAGGGCCTACAACTTCATCAGGACCTTCAAAGCAAAAACCACACCAGAATGAAATCTAAGTAACACGCACTGCTCACAAGCGCTATGCACAATAATTAGGCTGTATTGCACCCACAGTATTTCTGAAAACATTGAATTACACTATTAAGTGGCTTTTTAAGCTAGAACTATTCCATCAAGTGCCATTGTGTAAGCATGTATGCTATGTGCTGCACCAGAATGTTTGTGCTGTGCGCTGCTTCCCTATGATAGCAGACAAGCCATTTTAGTTTTGTATCTGAGTTTTCAAAAGACTCCATTGAGCTTCCTATTGATGCAGCTCAACTTCAACAACTGTGGCAGTCAATTGTTTTAAGACAATTTGGTACTGCTACCCTCTGCTGAAGTTACTTTATGAATTGGTGTTCTCAAAAAAATTATTTATTCAGCAATAAAAAAAAATCTAATTCTGTCTGAACTACTATTACAGATATTCTTTTGATGGTGCTAACATTATGGGTTTATACTGAGGAGGGTGAATCTGCAAATAATGTACGAATAGTTTAATGATGCTGAGTATTATAAACAAAGTGATAACAAATTGAAGAATTGCTGAGCATGTTAGGCATATATAAAGCAGAAAAAGGTTTAGGGCCACAAAGAAAACAGCTTAATTAGGACCACAACAGTTAGTGAAATGTCATTTCTCCATTTTAACAGAAGTCTCTAAAATACAGCAAAATAGTGCATTTAAAGAGTGCATATGGACATATTCTAGTATTTTGCTCCTATCTCTCTGGTTTCAGTTATTTTGACTAAGCCTATTCCAAAAATTACTCCTAGTGGGCAGCCAAGTATTATTAAAAGGCCTGTCAATACAGTATTTTGATGTGCCTTACATTAACATTTAGTGAGTACGAACTCAGGTAAAAGGCAAAGATTTTAGCTTTCAAAACAACATGTCATTTTACAACCTTCTGGCAAATTTTGCTACTTAGAATAGGCAGAGTCCTTTATGATACCTGTCTCCACTATATCTGCTGCCAGTGTAAACAGAAGGCTCTTTAAGAGTTTGGATAATGTGCTTTGAATAACTACTCACTGTGAGATAAGAATATTGTCAATAAAAACTATTGAGAATGGATTTTACAGAAAAATAAAATGTAACTGACACTTGAGATCATGAACCCCCACCTCTTGAAAAATACTGCAAAGGACATTTTGCCTAGGTAAGCAAGACTAGAAAATTCTAAAATAAAAAAGCAAGTTATGAAGAGAAACACATAAAAGCGTTCACTGGTAATGACAAATAAAAGCTTGAATTAGTTTTTCTGGTCCAGAAATCAGTCGTACAACTCATACACACACACATATATATTTATGTGTGTGTACAGTTGTATCTTTCAATGGAAAGATTTTTATCTCCTATTGTATATCATTTCACTGGAATTCTATCTCCTGCTGGAAATGTGGTGTTTTTTGATTACTGGTTAACTAAAAGTATAAACTCCTACGTTCAATTCTTCACTTAACAACAAAGACAAAATTTAAACACATTAGTTCTGAAGAATGTACAAACACATTTATCACAAGAAAATTAAATCTGAATTATTATTTCCCTAAAAAAGACTCTACTTCAGAAAAGTATGCCTCAAACCTTAAGTAAAAAGCAGAAAGTTTATTACTATAAACAAGAGTAGTTCATTGGTGTGAAAAGACCACAAGGAAAATATCAGTCCTGATAAATATACTCAAACCAATTGCTGGCAGATAAATCGGCAGCTTTCTCCACACTAAGATCTGGTAATTAATCAGTTTTAATCACCAACCAGTTATGATGGACTTTAAGCAGTGACTAGACAAGAAATTAGTAACAACTTAGAGATCCTGAGTTACACAATAGTGTAACAAATTCTGCAAAATACACTGCATATTCACTGAAAGCAGCTATTCAATGGCACTTGAGTTTTTGAAAGAGGCTACTTCAAATACTTTTGGAATGAGACATTTGTAATTTAGAATATCATAAGTGTTATATAAATTCTCAGATGCAGAAAACAGTATAAACCTCCATTTTGTTGTGTGAAACAGAACTCCAAGGAGCTTAAATCATGATCTATGTCATTAGTCTTCCAATATGATCACAAAGAAGATCCTGTTAGATATTTAAGCATCAGTCTGAATGATCTCTCAATGTCCTGACTACTACTTGACAATTTCTAAAACAAGAAGTAGAATCATTCAGTATACCCTGGTTCAACATGGTACAGCTCAACATCTGTTATTTCATTTTAAAGTAATAAAGCATAGAGTAAAGAAAAATAAATCGAAAACAACAAATACCAAGAAGGTAATAATAAAAGCTACATTAATTCAAGTACACACTATAAGGAAGCAACTATGGATGTATTTTTACGTCCACAGCAGCATTAAAAAAGTAAAATGCAGGCAGTATTTGATGTATTACTTTATTTACAACAAACCCATATAGTTTTAAACATCAATGCATTCTGTATTACCTGCATATTCATAAAACCAAGCCAGGCACTTTTTGCTTGAAAAATGTTCCTCTCCACTTATTACTTTACCAGATGCTTGTGATCTGCAGTAGCAAATAGAAACACAGGGATGAATAATGTTATTTTAATGAGACATGTGAAAACCAGGAAAAATTAAGTTACGCATTTATTATTAATCTATTTAAATTGTTTCATAAGGTCAATATACATCTACAGTTAGCCTGAATTTCATAAAAGGCAACTGTCTGTCACCCTCAACTCTGGCTGGAAAATAAAACTTCTTTAGATTACAACCATCTTACAGCTCAATTACTGCAACTATTCCTTTTTCTGAAATGCAGAAGTACTACTGTTACCTTGTAGATATTAAACAAAAAAACCCCCACACAGATGACCAAAATATCACTCCTCAGTAATTCAAACGCCTTATTATCTGCTTATATTTATACATACAGGCATTTAAAGTTAGGTCTCTAATAAGCAGCATGATCTTCAAGAGTGCTGAATATGCACAGATCCCATTAAGGTCAACAGAAGCTGCAGAGTTTGACATATTTAAAAGTCAGGCTATTTATAGTTAACCATCCAAATTTGGGAAAAAAACTTGGTCAATTTGTTTACATTATACACAAAATTAAGAATCTACAAATTCTACAGATATTTGGTATTGTATACCAGAACAGTAGTGTGAAATCTGTGGCAAAACTGAAGCTGCTCAGCACACACAGCTTCCCTCCATCATTGTCTTCATTATGTAACGCACAACCCAGTTTGCCTAGGAAGTGAATTCTCTAATTCATCATTCATTAAAAGAATGCATAAAATTTCTTCCAGTAAAAACACCGACTACACAAAGGCATCTTCAGTCAGTAAGGAGTTGCAGCACCTTTTCAATACATCCTCCTTTCAAACACAAATTAGAGACTTTTAGAACAAGCTAAGGCTATTTCTATCAATGAGGTGAGAGCTAATCATATGAGAGGATTTAAAATTATGCAGCTCCCACACTGCAATTTAAAATTAAAACGTCAAGCAGGAGAAGAATAGTTCAATTCTGAGGGTGAACAACTTTAACTCCCCATGTATCATTTTTAGCTTCACTGGGAAAGAATGCAACACTCTAAGAAGAAGCCTTCTGTGCTGAAAGCTAGAATTAAAGGTGTCCTACAAACATCCATCCGTCCATCCATCATTATGAACACAACTCACGAGAAAGATGCAGTCATATGGTATGCTATTGCTTATTGGCTTTATCCAGATTAACACAGCTCTATTTGGAATCTCTGATTTTACTAAAGAATATTACCAATAAATTGTTGTGTAAGAACATAATGCCAAAAATACTTGTGTATCTCACATTTTCTAATCACCTAACATGAACTCTCGCTTACATCATAGCTTTTGCCCAACAACTAGCTCCCAGTAGAATCTGTGGGGGTTTTTTTGAGCTATGAAAACACTTTAAGTAAAAGAAATTAAGACCATAAAACTTCATATAGACTTTGTTCCAGAAAGACAAAGCAAAACTGAACATATGCAAACAAGAACTAGAATGTGCAAGGAAACTGAAAAGTTGGTATTAAAAACCAGAATATCTTCGCTTCTTTAAGTATAAAAAATAAAGTATGAGAAAACAAAAGTGTTCCCTCTAAATATACTTTGCTGCAGAACCATGAGGGAGTAGAGTGGTATAGAGGATAATGCTGGCACAAGAACAGTTATTTACAGGCAATGAATAAACTGACTGAAACTAAAAGGTCATCAATGACCACAGAAAGTGAGCTCTGGAATAGTAACCCAAACTGAACCATCGTAACAAAATAAGAGCCTGGGTACTTCTAAGCTCAAGCTCGGCCAGCCTATGAGAAAGGCCATACACCACAATTTTTTGCAATAGCCATTCCCATAGTGTTGATTTCGCAAGTCCTCTGTATCCCCATGTCCTCAGGACGTTAGTAGCAACTACAGTTTTACTGGCATACTTAACAATATCTAATACACGAAGAAGGCAGCTACTCCGGGGAAGCCACCCCGTAAGCTTCTGCTGCACCGCACTAATGGCTTATCATTCTATCAGCAACTTTTGGGTATCACAGCATAAAGTGTTCTTTTTACAGTAGTTAATGAAATAGATGGTTCAGACTCCTATGTTTATTACAGAAACCTTTCCTGTTCTTGTTTTCCAGTGTGCTGACCAATCCTTCCAATTTGCTGGAGAAAAAAAAAAAAAAAAAAAAAAAAAGAAAAAAAACTGAAAAAAAAGAAAAAGAAAAAATTAAAAAAAAAAAAAAAAAACCCAGAAAAAAGAAAGAGGAAACGACGATTTACACAGACACTCTGAATACTGGTAACCTTAAAGTGAGGAGAGCCGCCTACCCTAGGGAGATAGAACATAGAACAAATATGGGGACAAATGCCAAAACCGGCCCTAGAGGTACAGCCAAAGGCAAAGCCAGCCGGGAATGGGAGCCGTTCCGAGGCGTTTCACCCCGAGGCGTGACCATGCCGCACGCCGCCGCTACGGCCGGCGCGGCGAGCCCCGCACCTGCACCGGGACGTGGCCCCAGGCACGGCCGCGGCCCTGCCGGGTCCCGCCGGACCGCACACGGCCTCACCCCGCCAGCCGCCCCGGGAAGCCCCCGGCTGCCGCAGCCCGCGGAGGAGCGGCCCGGGATGTCACCGCCGGCACTGCCCGCCGCCTCGCGAGACGGTACCTGCCGAGTTTACATTTCTTGAGGCCGGTGTCGTCCGCCGCCGCCGCCCCCGAGGACTTCCTCTTCTTCTTCACCGGCATCGTCCTGCCTCGGGGCGGGGCCGCCCCGCTGCCGGGGCCCGCAGCCGAGGCCCCCCCGGGCTCGCTTCCCCTGGCCGCCGCCGCCGCCTCCCGAGACCGGCGGTGAGGGAACGCGAGGACACCCCGTTCCTGCCGGCCCGTCCCAGCCCCAGCGCGCGCTGCCGCTCGCCGCGGGCAGACGCCGCAGCCTCCCCGTTCCCAAAAGCGGGTGTCGCGCCGGGGGCGGGAGCGAGCGCGGGCGGTATCGGCTGCGGAGGGAACGGCGAGAACGACCCGGACACAGACGGCGCCGGGCAGGAAGTGGTAGCGCCGCCGGGGCGGGGTCTCGCCGGGGCCCGCCCCGGGGAGGGCGGAGCTGCCGCGCGTGTTTGCCGGCCGGAGCGGGAGCCGCGGTGCCGGTTACAGCTTAGCGTTTGCGGCGAAATAAACGGGGAAGCGCTAACCCCTCCAGTACTTCCGAACCCGCGCAGTTACAACCCGCACCGGCGGGGAACTGAGTGTCCCGTTTGGGCTGGCACAGCCTCCTGCCGAGAGGCGCGAGCGGTGGCCGAGTTCGAGGACAGCTGCTGGGCGGGACGGGAGGCGGTCTGTCCCTTCAGAGACCCTCTGGAGAAGGGGCCGGGAGCGCTGAGCGGGACTGCGGACTCGCTACGCTCGCACTGATCCGCGAAACCACGGGCAGCCATAAGACTGTGGTCCCGGTGGGCGGCCTTAGCACTCGCCCAGCGAGTCCGCAGTCCTTCGCCTTGCTGTACCGGGTCCACGGGCTCCCTAGCGGAGTGGGGCGGTGGCGAGGGAAACGTCCCGAGTACTGCGGCGGCCGTGACACCGTGACGCAGCTGATGGCAGGAGAGATGCTTCGGTGAACCCAGGGGAAGCCTAGCAGCGGATCGGGTCGGGCCGGTCGAGCCGTGCGTGACTGCCGGGCGCTGCTGCCGCGCGAGGAACGGCGCGGTACCTTCTCCGTCCCGCCCCCCGGGCCAGCCCCGTCCCGCCCCGTTCCGCTGATTTCCGAGCGCGTCTGCCGCCGCCTCCTTCCCCGGCTTGCCCGGCGCCACCAGTAGCTAAGCCGCCTGCGCGCCAGGGCCGCCATCTCCGGTCCCCATAGTGACGGGTCCCGACGACGCCGGGGCGGCTCCGGGCCTCTGCCCGTGTGTCCCGGAGCGAGCCGCTGTCCTTCCCGCCGTGAGCCCTTTGGGTCTTCCCCCGCCAGCGCCTGCATGTTGCCCCGTGGCTTTCTGGATCTGGCCCGGCCTTGATCCTTCCAGGCGGGGTGCGTGCCGCTCCCATGTCCGGGGAGGGAGACAGGAGGAAGCGCTTTATTTCAGCCACAGCTGCCAACTACTTCGGGCTGGACCCTGCGGGCGGTGCCGCCGCCCTGGCCGCGGGTCTGCATTCCTGTCCGGAGCTGAGCCGCTTCCTTGACGACGGCAATGAGTTCCTGCTCGTGGTGCGGCGCTCGGGCGCGCAGCTCAGCGCCTCCAGCCAGGTACTGTAGTGTCCGCCGCGTCCCGGCGTGCCAGCGGGGATGCAGAGCCCGGAGTCAGCCCAGGCTTGGTGGCTGTAAGGACTGGTGTCACATATGGGAGACATGCGAATATCTGTGCAGGTCTCTGTGTCTGCTGCAAGCTACTCGCGGCTGCCGTGGTTTAACTCCAGCCGGCAGATAAGTACCACTCACTGTCCCCCCCTACCCCACCGCGGGGAGAAGACTTGTAAAGAAAAGAACGCCGTGGGTTGAGATAAGAACAGTTTAATAACGGAACGAAATAAAATATAATAATAGCTAACTACTAACACAGTAATAATAATGTTAATAACTGTAATGAAAAGGGGGGAGAGAGGGGCACAAAACCAGAGAGACAAGTGTTGGACAATGCAGTTATTCACCCCCCACTGACTGGTGCCCAGCCCGTCCCCCAGCAGCGATCGGTGCCTCCCAACCAGCTCCCCCCAGTCCATACACTGAGCAGGATGCTCTGTGGTGTGCAGTATCCCTCTGGTCAGTTCTGGTCAGATGGCCTGGCCCTGCTACCTCCTAGCTTCTTGGGCCCTCCTCACTGGCAGAGCATGAAGCACTCAAAGTCCTTGACTTTGGGTAATTCCTGCTCAGCAACAACCAATGTGTAGTTATATGTTGTATGTTAGTATAATACTAACATTATTCTCTTACTAAACCCAAAATACAGCACTATACCAGCTATTAAGAAGAAAATTAACTCTCTACTTGCTGAAACAAGAGCACCGTCCTCAGAGTCCATGAAGACCATATGGTCAGCTGACGATACATTTGTTAGCAGGTTGTGCCCATGTTGGTGCAGGTTTAGTGTGTTTATATTGTTTCTGTGTGAACATAATGCAGCCTGGGGTGTGGAGTCGCATATATGGTTTCTTCCTGGGCATGGCTGCAGGCAAGTGACTGGAAGGATTGCGTAGTCAGTGTCTGTGGAGGGAATGGGACCCAATGTGTGGCACATTGGCTGATATTTGACAAATCAAAGGTAGGTGTTTGTCCAAAGCATACACTTTTCAAATTCATGCGTCTAGCTATGAGCAAATTTGAGGTTCCTTGTGTGAAATGTCCTGCCTTGTGTCCTGTGTTCACCAGGTGACTCTTCTATATTGCTGGCATGGGGTGTGATGTGCACTCAGTGTCACCATGTAGGGAGGGCATAGTGTGGTGCCAGAGTGTACAGGCAAGGTGTCTATCTTGACATGGAACCTGTTCTGCAGTGAGACTGGGGACGTGGTGTCTCTTACGTCAGTGGCTTCATGTAAGGAGTCCTCAACATGTGAAGTGTGGACCAGTAACTTGCATAACTCCTTGGTTAATCCTCTGTGAAGTCTAGTGTATGCTATATTCAAGAATGAGCATATATGTGGGCCAGTTTTTCAGGGTGCTGCTGAGCCACTGTCTAAAACGTGCAGCAGCTTTCAGCAGCTCTGGAAGCTCAGTGCTGTACTGGTGCTACACTCTGTGCTTGTCTCTGTGGAGCTGTCTGTAGGTGTTGGGCTAAAGACTTGATAAGAAAGTAAAACTGATACTGTCCAATGAAACTGAAAGCTGTTCTTATGACACTTTGTTTCTTTTAACAGAATACTAGTACACAGATGTTTGCAATTGCACAGAATCTGTGATTTCACTAAAATTTTTTTTCAATTTATCAAATGTTTAATAAATTTTCTTGTTCTATGAATTCTTCTCAGCCACAAATAATTTCAGTAATTACTTTATGGCAATTTTTGGTACTTTACCCACAAGTTGGGCTGTGGATGGAACACGAGTCATGTTGCGATTTATGATTTTACTGATGAAGGAACATGCCTATCTCTGTTTTTGAGAAATCTGTGAATAATGTATTTACAAACTCAGGAAAACCATACAGAATATTTGGAATATGTAGAAAAATATTCCCAATGTTTTTTAGCATAAAAATAAAATTAAAAAATTAAGCTTCATGCTTTCTCTAGGCACAGGACAGAGTTTCTCTTTTGTCTAGAGAAAGTGGTAAGTGGAGTTTTCAAAATATGGTAAGAAATGATGGTGTTTATAGACATTATATGCTGTAGAAGGCTTTATGTATTTGGTGTTGGAAGTCGGGTTCTTACGGACTCAGAAATGAGTATCAAAGATTTTAATTTTCCATGCAGATCAAATACTACCTGAATTTCATCAGAGTTCAGAGGGAGTAATATGGTATTTTTAATTTTTTTCTTGATGCAAATTGTTTGTGTAAATGGTGTTTGTAGTTTAGCAGTCAGTAACAGCTTTCTAAACAAATCCTGTTTTCTTGATTATTACAGATTGAAGCTACTGATTCAAAGAATAATGTGTTGGTGTTCTTTAAGCTGAGACCTGATGTAATTACCGAAGATAATCTTCACAGTAATATTCTTGTGTCATCTATGCTGGAATCACCAATCAACACCCTTTATCAAGCTGTACGACAAGTTTTTGCACCAGTATTACTGAAGGTGAGCAATATATTGGTTTAAATGTTCTGTAGATTTATATTGAGATATTGGAATTCAATAGGATGTTACCTAATTCTGAGCTAAATATTTTATGTTATGAAACCAAAATATTTGAAGTCATTAAGCAATTGGTGATAGTTATAATTTTTAAGTTAAAGAAAGTACTTAAACTTCTATCAGTAAGGATGAGAGGAAGATTCTGGCCATACATATGCCTGACTGGAAATGTGGAATGCTTTGACAGTTGGTGGTTAATGTGGAAAAACAGCTCACATGCTTTCAGGGTGCCTTTGTAAACCTGACAACTCACTTTTAATTTTGTGATAAAAATGTTTTTTATAGTATTATTCTGAATTGTTAAATCAAAAGATTGAGGTGCTGTTCCTTGACTTCAGGGAAAAAAAAGTACTACATTCTCCCATCATGTGTTTGGTACTTAAACTGAATTTTGTATTTCTTTAAAGGTTAATGGGAAGAAAATAGTATTTGCTGTACCATGTCAGTCATAATTTTTGAAATTTTCATTACAGGATGAGAAGTGGAGTAGTGCATTTGATCCCAAGCTCCAGAAACTTTTAAGTGAGCTTGAAGCTGGCTTGAGTACTGCTCTCAGAAGATCAGATCCCAGTTACACAGGAACAAAATTCAGTGAAGATGATGTGCGAGGTTTGTTTTGCAATTATGTCTTTTACAGTTAATTTTGAATTCAGAGTAAATTATTAATTTACAAGTTGAGTGTTTAGGTCTCCTAGTGATTGCACAGTGTGAAATATAACTGGTTGTTGTTAGTAGACTGGAACTACTTATGGTCATGCCAGAAGACCAGAGTTGACTTTTATGTGGCATCTTGTGAGAATCAGAAGTTAAAGGGTATTTATATAACCATATGTTAAAATTTTGCCTTTGAAAGTATGTTCTGACTGACTGTATTTTATAAGCATTCATTTATTTCATAGATAAGTATTTTCTGTTTTATTTGCAGCTATTCTTACGCCAACAGATGAATTTCAGTTCTGGAGAGAATGTGCTCATCATGGAAATAAAGGGTGTAGTAAAGAAAGAGCATCATATTTTAGAGACCTATTTGAGGACATTGCAAAAGTATGTTTTATTTTGTGTGATCAGTGATATATTTCTAGACTTAGTAAAAAAACCTCTTCCTATGAAATATATGTCAGTATACTCTTTCCAAATATATGAATATATAACTATTTAGTTCTTTTTCTTAAGGAAAAATTTTACTTTAAATGATATTAATGTAGTTTGTAGTGATAATGGTGCATGGGAATGCTGACATTTACTTGGGAGTGGATTTGATCATTGGATACTAGGAGTTGCTGTAGAAATATAGCTGCTTGCTACAGTTTGTGAACTGGGGATTGACTCACGAGGTGAAAAGGACACTATTAGTGCTGTTATGCGACACTTTAGGCACCCAAAAATACTTTCTTGAATAGTGCTTCAGATAGCAATGAGTACTTCACATGAATAAACTTACACAAATGCTTGGGTTTTTGAGAGGATTATGACATACTCTGTTATGCAGTAAACCTCAGAAAACTACACCACTTGCCAGCTTCAGGAAAGTGTAAATGTTTCGACAGTGCTATTTGCAAAGTAAACATGTTAAGGATCCTTTTTTTCTAGGATTATTACAACTTGGATACTCTCTCACTGTTTGAAGTTGTGGATTTGGTGGGGGCTACCAAAGATACTGTTGATAATGTGTGGAGACAAACAGAACATGATGCTTATCCACAGTCTCGCATGCATAATCTCTTGGATGTGATAGGTAAACCTTTATGCAGTCTTTATTAAATGAACAGTCGAGAAAAGTGAAATGATTCCTTGAGCAGAGACCTTCTTCCTTGTAAAAGCACCAATAGCAGCCCACAGCATGAAGGTGTTTGTTTCTTGTAATTATGATCCATGAATATTATTTGCCTTCTAGTGTGTGGTAATTCAGCCAGTTCTGGTAGATGCCTTCACACATGTTTGGGAAAGTGATAGACAGAAGATGGAGTTGGATACCTTTCAGCCTGTGGACTGGGTTTATCATGCTTCCGTTTGACACCCTGTCTTTCTCTCAGGAGAACATTTATTTACAGAAACTGCTGTTAAAGGCCAGTTTGGTCTGTGTGGAGGTGAGAGCAGGATGTGCAGTGCTGTTCTTCTCTCATTCTACTGACAGCAGCCCCATGTTTGGGGACAGGCATAGGACAGTGACTTTCTGTGCTCCTGCCAGATGTCTGGGTGAGAGGAAGAGTTGTGGGGAGCAGCCAGATACAGCCATTGCTACTGATAAAGACAGGTGCTTGTGCGTGGAATCCAGAATCCAAATTCATCAGCTTCACATATTGGACCAACTTCTGTTTACCTTGGAGTTACTAAAGAGATTTATTGAATCTGAAACAAAATAATCAGTTATTGGTGCATTTGTGTGGTTTGAAATCAAGACATTACACTGTTTTTCTAAAAATGTGATTGGAATGTGGTGTAGCTTTAAATGAATTATTTTAAACAAACTTAACATCTTGGGTTTTTTATACTTTTTTGTCTTCCAGGTGGCTCACTAGGTAGATTTGTTCAAAGAAAATTAGCTGCTTTGAATTTGTGGGAGGATACTTTTCACACTGTTAAAGAAAATATACAGGCTGGCATCTTGGTTTGTCAACAGTGGGTTTCACTTGTGAATACTTAACTGGACAAGTATGGCAACGTTACACTCTACATCCATGGAAAAATGGGAAATATTCCCCTGAACTGATTGCCAAACTTGGCCAACGTCTTGATGAGGTAGAGATTTGAATTATACACATTAGTTTTCATTAGACACAGAATTAAGCAGCATTGTTTCAAGTTAAAAAAAGGGAATTAAAATACTTCCATAGTCTTTTCAGAGTCAGTATTCCATAATCTGTTTGTCTGGGCCATTCAAAAGTCTCTTGTAAAAAGGAGAGAGATGTGTACTTGTAAATAAAAATTTTATGTAAAAATGCATCTGTTCTATCAAATACATTTTTTCCCCTCATAGGTGCTAACTGTTAGAACACTGCATGAAAAACTCATGTTCTTTTTGCCAGCTGGAGAACAAAATTCTTTACATCTTTCCCATGTGTTTGAACCCTTTGCTGGCCTAAATCCTGTACACTATAATCCTTACACAGAGGTATGATGCTTACTTTTAATTTATTCACATTTTTTCTGTGTCTTTCTGCAATGGATGTAGTCCTAAACTAACACATGAACTCATTATCTCTAGCCATTATGGAAAGCAGCAGTCTCTCAGTACGAAAGAATTATTGCACCAGCAGAACAAAAAATAGCAAACAAATTGAAGAAATTAATTTCAGAAATTCAGGACAGTCCACAGCAGGTATGAGTAATTCTGTAGTCTGTACACTTTCCTGAAGATCAAATTATTTAATTCCTAAGTAGTGAGTTTAGAGGATAGGAGTAAGTACTTAGAGCCAAAAGACTGCATTACTGGGTGGGGTCAGTGGGTGTTTAATTTTTTTCATGAGAAAGTGATAACTTTTAAAAATACTTCATATTCCAGCTTCTTCAAATATTTCAGAAGCATAAGGAACTGATAAAGCACCCAAATATAAGGAAAGAATTGCTTTCTGAAAGGGAAACATTGCTGGCAGCACTTCAAGATTATGTCAAAGGTATTTAATTGCATTAGTTTTTTTGTGAATGCTAGGATCTTTTTCTAGTTCTAGAATTATGTCAGTTTTCCTAGTATATTTTTATAACTGCAATAATGATCTAAGGTTGTTCCATTAGGTTTCTGGTCTAATGAATCTTTTGCATGTGTTAGACTATGAGACAGACTTTGAAACTCGATGCCATGGTGTTCCTGGTGATGTTTGTGGACCATTGTCAGGCAAGAACCTGTCTGAAGTTGTCAATAATATTGTATGGGTACAGCAGCTGGAACTGAAGGTAACAGGTTCTGTTACTGTTTACACACAATTTATCATAGAATGTAAAACATGGTGTTTGATATTTCTGTGGGGAATTCCACACAGAAAAATTGTGGGTTTCCCATGTTATATAATCAAGGTTCCTTATCAGTGGTGCTGCTTGCTAAGTCGAATTTTATTAGCAGACCCAGAATGTAATATTTTTGTAGTAAACTGAACTGCCTCAAAAAAAAAATAAAATACCCATAACAAAACCAAAAAAACAAACAAAAAAAAACCCAAACAAAATCCCCCAAAATTTGCACAGTAGGTGTTTTTGTTGAATTTTGCCCTCCAGTTTGCCTTTTAAAATTGTATTTAGGATTCACAGATAGTCAGATTCTGAAATCCTAATTCTCACTTGTTATTACTAACCTTTGTACTGTCTTCTTGAAATCAGAGAGTACATTCTGAGCTTGTGCCTGCCAGGGAATTTACAGTGCTAAAAGTAAATGTACAGCAATTCTGTTTTAATTTATCTTGGTTTTGTAAGTTTGTATTTACACTTTAATAGGAAACTTTGAACATTTTTTGGACAACGTTGACCGGTTGATTTTGTGAACATAAGTGCCCTCTACAATAACTGTAGATTTGAATAAGAATAGATGTTACTTTTCCCAGAATAACTATTAGCCTGGTTCAGCTGATGTATGTCAGTTTTATGTCTGCTTTAGGCTGTCCTACATTTTCTAATTGCTCTCAAATCTCCACTGAATGTATTAACTAGGGTTTTAATTTGTCTACATGTAGATGAGAAATTCCATTTGAAATACCTCTGAGTATTGTCATGGACCTTACAGATACAACACATGGGAGATCTGTACTTTTACAGAGAGTTAATTAAAGACCAAGTGGGATATCCTGGGGTATCTTAATGGGGTAGATGCCACTGCCAGTATTGTCAGTGGACAGTTTATTCAAACCCAGTGTACTGTAAAGAGAATTCGAACATCTGGTACACAGGTCAGAATTCACTCTTTTTCTTAATCAGCTTTTGAATCCCACTTGGATGTTCTGTAATACTGATTTTTATTGTGGTGATTTTTCTTTTCTGATTGAATACTGGGAAGTTAAGCTTCTTTTCTTTGTTTTTGTGTTTAAGGTGGATGATTCTATCAAGCTGGCAGAGGCTCTTCTGTCTGACTTGCGTGGATTTCAAACTTTTCATCAAAGTGCAAATTGTTTTCTGGAACAGTTGAAAGTATATGAACAAGAACAATTTGATGATTGGTCTAGGAATATCCAGTCAGAATTATCAAATCCTAGATCAGGACTTGGGTAAATACACTCATGTTTAAATAATGTTTATTAAATAACAAAATCTGTAGTGTCCTGTAATTCATTAGAACTTGACAAAGAAAATAAAAGAAAAAAATTAAGGATTGAGGATGAATAGAGAGACAAAATAGAACAATTTATTATACTTTTATCATCCTGCCAGTTTTTCTTGGTAAGGTGAAGTATACAGGACAATATTATTAATTACTAATTAATAGCTGATATTGCAGATTAATAACTAATCTTGAAGTTTCTGTTAGCATCTGGAATGAAAGACATATTTGTTTTTCTTGTTGTTTTTACTTGTTACCCATTGTAATCCTTATAGTGATAATGTATAGAAACTAAACGAGAGTATAGCTGTGATCTACGGATGACACATGTAGATTAACAAATTTATTGTTATTCTCAAGAAATTCTGCATAAGGCAGGTGAAAGAAGGGTAAGCATATAAATTTAGACTTCATGATTTTTTTTTCCCAAAATAATAAAATTTCTGTATGGAATACTAAAATACATTTTAACAATTTTTGTTTTAGTTGATTGGCCACATAGCTTCTGTCTTCAACTCTGAGTGTTGCAAAATTCCTCTGAAAAGAATTTGACCACAGTTACAGAGGATACAGGAGTTGATACTTCAGTGAAAAATTCTATTTTAATGAAAATACTCAAATATGTAATAGCCATCTAATTTATTAGTACCATAAAATTTTGTTATTGTGAGATTTTAAAAGATGCCAAGTGGTTAATTAAAAGAAGAAGAAAAGAAGTAGCTCCCTACAAAGGGGAATGCAATGGATATGTGAACTAGAAAAGAGATGAGGAAAAAAAAAGAAAAAAAATTATAAAGGCTGAAGTGTTTATGAAAGGATTGTGGTAGAAACATTGCTAAAGTCGAAAAAAACCCAGGGTAAAGTCTGAAGACAGGCTGATCTTATTAGCATCTGGCTGAATATAACAAAATGCTCTGTTGATGTATTGGTTCCCCCATTATTTTCTCCCCCCTTTGCAGTGCTGGAGACTGGGGCAGGTAAGGCTCCTGGTTGAGAGACTATGATGGATGAAATGTAATTTAGAATACTGTCTGGCTGTGAGTTACATGTTAGCTATCATCACAAACCAGAAAAACTTTGTAAGCAAAAATAATAAGCCTTGTTAATTCTGTCTTACCTTCATTGGCTTTGAATTAAAGGAATAATTTCTGAGTAAATTAAAATGTTAATAAGCATAGAAAAACAGAATTATATCAATCTGTTTAGAATAGTTTGTTACATAATGGTAAAATGCAACTAATAAAGGATAAATATCAAATTATATTCAGTAATTTAATTGATTTTGGTTTAGTATCCAAGCTAATAGCCCTGTGATAGAGTTGGATCCCATTTCTGGAACACTGAACATACTTTACTCAGATCGTTTGGTGACTCTGCTGCGAGAAGTCCGTCAGCTCTCAGCACTCGGGTTTGCTATACCAGCGAAAATACAGCATGTCGCAAACACTGCGCAAAAGTTCTGCAAGCAGGCGGTCATCCTCAAGCAGGTACAAGAGGATGCCATCATAACTTCCTGTTCTGACTTCCCAGCTTGGACTTTTCTACTGTGCTGTCTTTTCTGTCTGTGTGGTTAAGCTTTTCACTGTGCTTGACTGTATGAAAGTGACTTCTTTCTTGAAGAAATTAGCAAAGTACATAAAAGAAAACAAAAGCAAAGATATGCTTTACAATTCCAGAATGTGTCTTCTTTTGAAATATGATACTAAAACCATATGAAGTTGCTGTATAAATATACAAAAATAAGACAAGTAATTTGTTGATTACCTAGTCTTAGTCTCAGTTTTCTGTAATTATGACTGAAGACAATTGTCATAAAATGTAGCAACTTGTCCTGGATATTGCTAGTTTTCAACTGAAAATATATTAGCAAGTATTTTAATGGAAGTATGTGTGGAGTTTTCGGGGGTGGGTGGTATATTTTTTTGATTTCACTCAATCCCACACATTTTTGTTTGGCTTATATTTCCATTCAATTTCACATGAGGTGTCATTGATATCTGAGATACTCCTACAGCTAGGCAAAGATGACATAAGACTTTTTATTTTTTCTTTTAAATTTAAGTTCTCCTTTTTTTTACAGGTGGCACATTTCTATAATTCTATTGATCAACAAATGATTGGGAGTCAAAAGCCAATGATGTTACAATCTGCTCTAGCATTTGAACAGATAATTAAGGTGAAAGAATTCCCCTCCCTTTGTCTTTTTAATTTCAGTGGTATCTGTACATATTCTGTGCTGCTTTTTCTATGTTTATTGCGTTGTAATAAAAAATTATTTATTGATAAACAGCTGAATTTGATTAGCAATTATTAATATCACGGTTTTGGTTTTGATCTCTGCAGAACAAAGACCAAGAGAGGCATTTAAGGTGTCCTCTCATCTTCAGATGTTTGCTTATGTTTGTGGAGCATCACTCTCAACATCAGTTGATCTATTTCAAACTCTGCTAGGGGTCTGTCATTAATCCTTCTGCAGTGCACTGATGTAGCTATAATGTTATGACCATACATGTCTGTAATTTGCCAGATTATTTTGTCTGTAGCGTAGCTAGGGAAAGGGTGATCCTCCGTTTTTTTGCTAGGAATAAAGCCATCTTTCTTATCACTTCTACATGCTAGCTGGTAGAATGTTTTTGTCATTAAATGTTACAAAGTTTGTGTGTTTTTAAAGCATTCAAAATCTGGTCCTGGAGGGAAAGCTCAAATAACATGGGATAATCCCAGAGAACTGGAGGCTTATATCCAAAAACTCCAAGCTGCTGCTGAACGGCTTTCCACTGAAAATAGAAAACTAAGAAAGTGGCACACAAACTTCATTCAAAAGGTATATTTTCCAGATGAAATTGATCATGTCTGTTATAGCATATCTAAATCTTTCTTTCATTTACATGATAATGAGTATATTTATTATTCCTTAAAATTCTTTTAACAGGTCATATCGCTTATGAATATTGATCTACTCCGGCAGCAGCAGCGTTGGAAAGAGGGACTTCAGGAGCTCAGAACTGGTTTTGCCATCCTTGAGTCACAGGCAGGGTTTGATTTTCTTATTGCAAACTGTGAACATTTGACTTTTCAACAGTAATCATGATTTAAGATGCAAATGTAGCATGATTGAATTAATTTTGTATAGGGAGTTACTAGTTGTCTTAGGAAAACATCTGTGTCCTAGTTAATGCCAGATGTGAGGTAAAATTGCAGATGAGGAGGATGGAGATAATTTTTTTATGTCATTAACAATGGAAGAACTTTTGGTCAATGACAGGTGTTTGATGAAGAAATTGGAAAACCTCGGGTAATGTAGATCAGTTGTGTCTGAGCCATTAATGCAAGGTAAAATTGGTGCAGATAATGAGTGATCCACACACAGAATAAAACAAATATATAAAATCTGGAATTAAAATGCATTTCTGCCTTAAATAATGAGAAAAACATTTTTGTTTGTTCACTTATCAACTGACAACTTTTAGAGTAGAATCATAGGAATGTTAAGGTTGGAAAAGACCCTTAATATCATTAAGATGATAAAGATTTTGATTAAAAATATAGTATTAACAAAGTAAGCTATTTTGAGTTATTATTCAACTCAGTTTAGTTTTTCCTATAGCTTCAGCAATCAAAGGACCATATTAGATGGATATGTTGTTCTTATCCTTTATAATGCAAATGCAGATTACTTTTGTTGGTGTTTGCCAGTCAAATAAATGCAGTGTCTTTACACTATTTTACTTCTAATATTGTTTTCATTCTCTCAAGATAATATAAAAAATAATCTGGCTTGATTTCTTTTCAAGTTTAATTTGCAGATTTTTATCTTTAAGTTGTCAAAGAATCTAGATTTCCTTTAGGATCTGTTTGAAAATTATTTTGGTATTACACAGTGTTTTTAGATGGAAAATTACCTAAGCTGTATTCAGTCAGTCTTTAAAAATCTTTGAGTAGAAATGATGAAACTTAAACAAATTTATATTTTTGTCACATTCCAAAAATTATACGATGGTATAGTCTTAATGCTTTTGTCATCAATATGTTACATATTTCTTCTAAAACTCTATTATAGTTGTCTTAAGGCTTAATTAAGACAATTTCAGGTTTTCTTAATCTATGGAATCTTTCTGTTGAGAGAGCTCCTATTGCTTTAAATTGTAAGGCACACCTTAATTATGTAGCTTGCTGCAGCAGCCCTGGACTGCCTCCAAAGCCCTATCTGAAAATCTCCAATTAAACAAGAGAACCTTTCAAGCTGGAAGGAGTTTCTAATTTATTTTCTAGCTTCTGTTGTCTTTCTGCAAATCCCTCCATGACTTACTTGCAAATGGCCATTTAGCTCAGTTGGTCAGGGTGCTAATGAAGCCAAGGTAGTGGATTTGATCCCTGTATGGGCAAACCACTTAAGAGTTGGACTTGATGATCCTTGTGGGTCCCTTCCAGCTCAGAATGTTCTGTGATTTGCAGAAATTGACTGTATGATAAGACTTTCCATGTTCTTACAATGCAGCGTACCAGATTTCGATGAAAAACTGTATTCTTTGAGGTAAAATTTTGCATTAATTTGTTAGTTAACATTGTTCTTTGGAAGCACAAGAATTTTTATAAATACTATTTAAAAAGTAGCTTACATATTATAAGAAAATAGAAGGTGTGATACAGGTTAAATCTCTTATTCAGACAGCTCTTTATGTTATTTCCAGCAGAGTCCTGTGCATTTTAGAATAACCTTGAAGAACGTTCTGGTAAACCAATGAGTGATGAACCTCAGTGAAGTTTTTATGTTGATCTGCCACAGAGACTGTTTGATTTGGATATTTTTTTTATTCCTACATTAATTTGAAATAAATGCAATAACCGGTCACAAAATCAAAAATTCATATCTTGAGTTAGAAGGGGCCCACAGGAACCATCAAGTCCAACTCCCTGCTCCTCATGGGACTGTGAGGAGCAGGGAGTTGCACTTGATGGTCCTTGTGGTCCATCAAGTTTTAGTCCAAAACTAAGCAATGTGACTTAAATATGTTGTCCAGATGGTTCTTAAACTCTGACCAGCTTGGTGCCAGGACCTGGTCATGTTCCAGCTGTGTGATTACTGAATTTTACTAAGATCCTGATTTTCAGATTTTATACCATGTGCAGTTTCATCTTATAATTATGGTTTGAGGAATAAAGTAAAAATAAGCATTATTGAATTTTAGGGTTTCAAATCAAGTGATATGAAAGCTTGGAGACAACACTGGAATCATCAACTTTACAAAGCTCTGGAGCATCAGTATCAAATGGGCTTAGAAGCACTTAATGAGAATTTACCAGAGATAATTATTGATCTAACATTCAAGTAAGATGTTTTTTTTTGCCTTAAAAGAAAATACTCAGGTGCAGATTACGTTAAAATATTAGTTATTCTCTTATTTGCTTTACTTTTTAGGCAAGGTCACTTGCAGTTCAGACCTCCTTTCGAAGAAGTACGAGCTAGATATTATAGAGAAATGAAGAGATTCATCTCTATTCCAAATCTGTTTAGGGGAGTAAGTGAGGCAGAAGATGAGTCTATATTTACTGTTATGACCGAAAGAAATGCAAATGGATTTCTGACCGCTTTCAGTAAAGCAGAGGATTTGTTCAGAAGACTGACAGATGTTTCTAATCAATTCAAGGTATTTTCAATAGTGGACTGACTAATGCCTTTTTTCCCTAGATTTGTGTGACTTTATGCTTTGGACATTCTAGAATTAGTTGAGAATGATGTTTTTGCATTGTTGTCCTTTTCTTCAAGGTATATAAGCAAAAGCTTAGCAACCACTTAAGCGCATGCCTGACTTGATGTACAGTTCCCTTTGAAAGCTCTGTATAATATCTGACTTTTTAGCCTTTCTGTTTTGAATATCCTTAAATGTGTGAGCATGTCAAACCATTTTTTTCTTCCTGAGTTTTGCACTAAGAAAATCTACAGATAATTGAAGAAGCGTAAAGATTAAAGAGAATGTAACTTGAAAATATTATTAAAGTATTTTAATGTTATTAAGAAACAGTTTTTAATCTGGAAAACATTTCTTTTCCATGGAATAAAAAATAATATCGGAAAGGAATGGGTCGTAATTGGACAAGTAGATATGGAACCTTTGGTGAAGACACATCTTTCTAGCAAACAGGACTGGGAAAAAAGCTTCAAGGCATTAAAAGTAAGAGGGAAAGAAGCAGAACGTCTGCCAAGGTATAGTGTAACTCTATTCTTTTGTTTGAATAATATATTCTATCAGAAGTTTCAAGGGTAATAGTAAAATAAGGATGAAGATACAGATAGAATTTAAAGTGTTGTTAAAATGTTGATGTAGTTTTTAAAAGTTTAGATTTTAATTTTTAGATATTCTCTTTTATCTGTTCCACCTTCTCTGAAAACTTTTAATTATTTCCACTTAGTATAACAGGAATCTTCCTCAGAATTCAGGGCTAATTCTGAATCATTACAAAACATAACATTTTAACATATCTTTTAGGTAGATCCTGTACATGTGAAATATATATGACAGTTAGGAACAGACACAGCGAATGCTTGTCATGAAGTAATTCCTGTATTGAAACATTCCATTACCTCTTATAACTTACAGTTTAAGATATGTTAGAGTAGGATTTTATTCTTACATATATTCACATGAGCTTACTGTACTGTATGTTTAGAGTTCTAAAGTAAAACTGGTAGGAATCATGTTTAGAACAAGGAAAAAGATGTGACATTTCATACTGGAGAATGGACTGCTAGGACTTGTTGTCTAGTGATACTCTGAGCATTAAAGATTTCCATGAGTTCATGGACAGACTGAGGTGAATAGAAGAGAAACTGGCTGATGTACCTTATAGCCAGAAGTGACGTGTTGCTAAGAAATCCATGAGTTGAAAATATTAGTGTTGATGTAGGATAGTCAGAAGGATATCAAATAAGGTAGACCTTTTTCATAGTGTTCTTTAGGTAGCTGCTTATGGTCACTGATACATTAGATGTGGGGCCTTGAAGTGACTCTCTATGGCTTTACTTCTGTTCTTATTGCAATTGAAGGCTGAGTTAGTAAACTCTCATAGAAATTTGATAATTAAATATATAAATATACAAATAATTAAAGTATTTTTCTTTTGAGTATGGTAATAGCCTTTCAGAATTTTATGGCACTGGTTATATAAAATCAAGCCATTTTCTAACTATTTGGAGAAGCAGAGCATTGGACCTTAGACCCCATAAAACTGAAATACGTATGCATAATTGTTATAAATATTTCAATACTATGAATAATTTTCCCAATAAGCTATGAGTTTTATTTGTAGAATTATAAGGGAAATTTTTCATTAAACGACAAAGTTAGGGTAAACTATAGATGTGCATAGATCTAGAGATACTAACATGTAAGTATGCTACTGAATATTTGCTGTCTTTTAATCTCTTTTTTTTGAAGCACAATCAGAATAGATTGTTTAACAGTTAATTGCAACCCTGTGAAAACTGTAATCGATGATTTCATCCAGAAATTGTACGACGTTCTAGTTGTTTCTTTGAGAAAATCTATTCAAGGTAAATAACTTCTATGAACAGTATTTTATTTTTGTTTTTCTCTGTTGTATTTGGGCACATTTGTGTTGTAAATACTCTTTTAAAGAAGTATTTTACTTTCAGGCCCAGTGAACTGCAGAAATCACAATGAAGAGAAAGTAATCTGTTACAGCTGTGTGTTCCTCAATATTACTTTTTCACTACAGGCCTAACCTAGGACCCTTTGATGTCCATTGTGTATCTTCCCTGTTCTCTTGTTTGGGCAACATCTGTTACAGGTGTAAAAATACGTATGAACGTTGTTTTGGTTGTTTCTTTTATCTGAAGGAAAATTTTGTTGCATCAGAGAGGACAATTGATTTAATGCTTGAGGGAGGAAAATTTCCTAGATATTGGAGAAGGTGGCATAAAATGTAGTAAATGCTATTAGATTTTTCTTTTACAAATTGAAATACTTCATGAAGAGTCTAAAATACTCTAGAATTTCTCCACAGAATTGCTTGTCACTTAGATTGTCAAAACTGTTAAAACTGTGTGGAGGAATACAAAACATTTCCCTATTTTGAGTGGTTGACCTATATCTAGAAGAGCAGGACTAAATGGAATAAAGTGTAGATGATGAGGAATAACAGTGCTTTGTGCACTAATGGTAGTCACATGAAACACAGAACAGGGATTGTGCAAGAGTGTGAATTATTTCCATAGCCTGAAAGGTGAATCGTCCCTGGAAGATTTCCTGGAGCTGTACAGCTCCTTGCTCAGTATCAAAAGAGATTTACCTTGGTAGGTAAATACAACATTATTGCTTATTCAGGCATTTGTTTCGGAGTCTTTGCAATATATAAAGCAAGGTGGCTTTAGTTAAGCTCTTTAAAAGACCCAAACCAAAACAAACAAAAAAACCCCCCAAAGAACCAAAAGCAATTTTAACATCTACTTTTATCTGTTTACCTAAAAAAAAGACTTATACAGCCTTTGAAAATATATAAATAAATGTCTCATTTATGTTTAATGTTCAGAAGATACTCTGATACTTATGGTCTAAATCATACACTGAATGCAGCAGATCACATTTGGAAGGCTGTATGTAAATGCAAGTGTGCATTTTTTTTCAGGTACTAGACAATATTGGAATCTGCAATTTTTAAACAAAACTTTGCATAGTTATGACTAATCCTGTATCCTTGTGCATTTGTCTGACTTCAGTATTTAAAACTATGAATATTCTCTCCATGATAACTTTGTTTTCCATCTTTATGAAGCTCACCTATGTGATATTTCTACGTTTCTTACTGATGCCATGGAAACACTACTGATTAGGCCCCAGACTGTAGAGGAAATAGCAGAAGACAATTTAAAATATTTAAGCCTACATGAACAAAAAGAGGGGGTAAGTTACTATTTTATCCTATCCAGAACAACCGCTATAAAACTGTAATTACTGTCTAGTGTGGAAACTTATATTTAATAATAACTAATAAAGATTATGCAGAGGTTACATAGGGCCAAGGCAGTAGCACAGTAATTTGTGTCCAGCAGTGGAGTGATTTACCTAGGGGAAGATAAAAAATCACGGTAGCATATTTGATACTTTTTACTTCTAACCTTCACCCTGAACCTTGTTGAGTTTTATGTCACTCCTGAGCATATAGTAACACTCAGTGGGTTGCTTTTCCACAGCCTTACCTCATCTTCTCTTGAGAGCAAATACACATTTCACATCCAAAATATGCTTTGGTAAAGTGTAGTTCAAATTACCCATTACATGAAGGACCCCTCTTTTTATTTTTTTTCCAAGTGGCACCTGTTAGCTTCATACTATTTATGTCCTATACTGGAAGAGATATGGACCAAACAGTTCCTATTCTTCCTTTTTATGGCACATGACTGCATTCTACTTTGTTGTGTCTAGTATCAACGATCTCTGTTGTACATAGAAGAGTAGTACTTTCACCTTAATCTAATATTTTCGTATGCATAAGCCCACTCATAACTTTGATCATCCTTGTTGCCTTTTGATAAGTGTTTTCTTTCATTTTTCTGTGTGACCAACAGATTTTTCTCCGTTTTTAAGATCTGAATAAACCATGGATTTACATGATGAAATAGTAATATTACCTCTTATTATCTTTTTGGTCTCTGTGACTCATAACATTTGTTTTTCTTCCTACTCCTTAGATTAAGTTCACATTTTGGTAAAACTAGCTGTTATAACTCCAAGATACCAGTCTGAAGTGCAGTTTTTATCTTGGAACTCAGCTTGTACATGTGAAATTTATTTTTTCACATTTATGTCACTTCATGGTTATCTACTTGAATTTTGCTTGTCACCAGTATCATCTGTCATTATTTTCTTCTACATTCATTCTGCAGTTCTTCACAGGTGAAATATTTTAATGCTTGAAATAACATAGTATTATCAGTAAACTTTATCATCTCACAGGCTGGTCTCTTCTTCCAGTTCTTTTATAACCATTTTGAGCAGTCCAGAACACGTATCTACAGAACTCCATAGGCAATATTTTTTGATTGCAGGAACTAGGAATTTCCTCCTAATGCCATTTTCTGTCTTTTCCCCTCTTTATTATCTGCGCAAGGAACTTTGTTCTTATATCAAGGCTACCCGTTTTCCTTAAATGCCTTGGATTAGGTTTTGTGTTAAAAGCTTTTTGTAAACTCAGCTGGAATATATGATTTAACTTTTCTTCATCTGTACCCTTACTAATGCCTTTAAAGAGCTCTGGTTCTACTAGACTGTGGAATTCTACAGAACCCATATTGGCTCTTCCCAACTGGACAGTATTTATCCTTTGAAGGGTTCAGTTCTGAATGAGTACATCTGAGTGTAGGTGTTTATGTGCAGGTGTCTGCAGTGCATGTGCTGTTAATACACCCAGCAGAAGTCTGGTCGAGTTGCCCAAAAGTGCAGTTCTAGAGTTACTGAGATAAATTTCCAACATCCCCACAAAGCCTTGTGGCAAACATAACAGATAAATTCTGTGAGGCCTTTACCTTTCTGTAGTTGCAGCTGGAGGCCATGTAAGTGTCATAGGACATCTGGGATGACCCAAAAAGTGTATTTGTGAGGAACTGAATCAAGTCCCAGTCTGCTGCAGCCTTGTCACCCTGGGATAGGCACCTTGTGGCATTCTCCTGAGCTGATTTGTTAGCTCCACTAAGAGCTCAATGTAGTTATTGATGCACAGGCGTCTACTGTTTGATGGATGTCCTGCATGTCAGAGAGCTCCAAACAAGGCTCAAGGTAGATAAGACACAGGGTGTAGAGGAAACCACATAATTTTGGGGCTGTGGGTGTAAGGCAGATGAGATGGAGTAGAGGATCTCAAATAGTGCTGGAAGCCTCTGTCACTGAAAGATTGAGATGTTCGTTTCAATGGCATTTTAGATGTCTAGTCACTAAGTTCATATACAGGCATCTAATTTTAGCTTAATCTTTATCTTGCATACACGTTATCTGCTTGATCTCTTACTCAATAAGGACAGGTATAATTATTTATATTTTGTAGGAACTCTGGGAGGGTTATTGAAGAGAATTACTTTGTAGTGCTATTATCTGTTGTCTCTTCTTAATTTTTAAAGGAAAACACATAACAGGATGTTTTGGTAAATATATAGAACTGTGCATGTTTATCTCAGATGATTCTTCTTTCTTACGTATTTTAAAAGGGTTAGTTTCGGTTTTCTTTTGAATTCTGTTGCTTCTTAATATGTGGGAAACAAAGATGGATTTATTTTTCCTGCATAAATAGGTGACAAAAACTGGTGCTCTTTAAGGTAATTTCTATTTATTTGGAGTGTCTCTTTTTTTTTTTTTTTTTTTTTAAATTTTATTTTTTTTTTTATATGCCATATTTTTGTGAGTTAATCCTGGTGTGCAGCTAAGCACCACACATCTGCTGGGTCACTTTCTGGCTCATTCGAAGAGCCTCCCCCACCCTTAATTGGACCAGAGAAGAGGAAAGGAAGAGTAGAAATGAGACACCTCATGGATAGAGACCAAAATAGTTAATAAATGAAGGATGAGAGAAAGACATAAAAGGAAGGGTAAAGAAAAGGAAAAAGGAAAGGGGAAGGGGAGGGAAGGGAAGGGAAGGAAAAGGGAAAGAAAGGCAAGGTAAAGCAAGGCAAGGAGGCAGTATTATCTGGCATGGAATATCTCTGCCTGACTGCATCTTGTGGGTTGAGATAAATACAGTTTAGGAGGTTAAGCAAAAGCCACACAAAATCAAAGCAAACAAGGAATTAATTCACCACTTCCCGTGGGCAGGCAGGTGTTCTGCCATCTCCAGGAGGGCAGGGCTCCATCACGCATAACAGTGACTTGGGGAGACAAACATCTTTCTGGATCTCCCTTCCTTCTGCTTTCCACAGCTTTCTATGTTGAGCATAATGCCATGTGGTGTGAAACGTCCCTTGGGTCTGCTGGGGTCAGCTGTCCTGGCTGTGTCCCCTCCCAGGTCCTTGGGCACCTCCAGCCTCCTCATTGGTGAGGTGGGGTATGGAGCAGAAAAGGCCTTGGCTCTGTGTAAACCCTGCTCAAAACATCCCTGTGTTATCAACATCATTTTCATAAGTCCAAAATACAACCCCAAGCCAGCTACTAAGAAAAAAATTAACTACATCTCAGGCAAAGCCAGAAAACATATACACAGATTTATTGAATTCTGTTGCTCTGCCTCTGTACTTCAGTTTGATTGAGTTGATCTCTGAAATATGTAAGGTGGCAATTAACTCTTTCATAGTTAACATTCACTTGTGTATATCTCGTGTTAGGATCAAGGTTTAGAATTTCTCTAAATACCTCAGATACTATTTTATCAAATATTCTAATATTATTCTGTAAGCAGTATTAAAGAAACAGTTGTATATAAGCTAATTATCTGTGCGTACAGAATTGGCAATTCATATGTATTTGCTTTAGATAGGCAGGATTTGCTGAATTTTTACATGCACACTTATTTTGATCTTTCTGATTTTAGATTTTTCACCTGTTTCAAGAGGCTGAAGATAAAAACAAACTTCTGCGAACTGTGGCTGGTGCAGGTTTGGACAGTATCAGTAACCTAAGAGCTACATGGGATAAATTTGAATTAATGATGGAAAGCCACCAGCTTATGATTGCCGAACAGGTAGCAATGAAAGCTTAAAATTTTACCTGAAAATGTTGAAATTATTTTGAATATGTCCAGTGCATTACTTTTCTCTGAGATGAAATCCATAAATATTGTCAGTTCAATAATAACACAGCCGTTATTGAGTTGAGGGAGAGCTGTCTAAGGAAGAATACTTATACTCTTAAGCAGTAACTGTAACTCTGAAGCAATAACCATTGAACTTTCATTGAACTGATGTTGAAATAAATGTTGTATTGTTGTAGTTCTGTCTCAAAACAACTTTCTGGTGATGGAAATGGCTTAATAAATCAATGGTTAACAGAGGAAAAGAGGATAACAATTTAAAGATAGCATTTTTATTTCTTTATCATGTTTTTAGTATTGAACGTTTTATTTTCTTTTCACTTAACTTTGCTAACCTATGCACAGTCCTGTAATTTCAGTCCACAGGCATGCTACTTAACTCATTTGAAGTTCTACTGAAGATATCAATTTGTCATAGAAATATAGCAATTTTTCTATATGCTATGAGAGGCAAGTCTAAGTAGTTAGCATAGGCTGAATAAATAGGCCTCAAGTACTTGCATAATAAAAAAAAGTAGCGCCCTCTTTAAATGAAAAAACAAGGAGAATAAAGCCAAACTATTTCTTCAGGTATTATACAGGAAGTTTTTTGAGTTTGATTTTTGATCAAGTTGTCGTTATCAAGTTTTGAAGTTAATTCTTTGATTTTGATCATAGTTGCAGGTACAAACCATTGAGGAATGTAATTTTCCCTATTGCTTTGCAGATGGAAATGATGAAAGGAAATGTGCTTTCACGTGTCAATATATATCTTCAAGACCTGGAAAAATTTAAAGCTCGCTGGGATCAGCTAAAGCCAAGTGATGATATCATTGAAACAGGTGGTCAGGATGTACTTGAGAAAAGTGCTCAGATGATAAAGGAAAAAAAAATAGAATTTGATGAACTTAAAACCGTGAAAGAAAAGCTCATGTATGTATATTTCCCTGTATATCTTATTCATTAATGTATTGATCTTTTGCAGCAATAGTTATCTCAGAAAATGTTCACTAATTTTTATCCCAACACATATTGTAAGTAATTTAATTTGTATTACACATTTTTCTTTTGTATTACAGGGTCCTTTTTTTTATTTTACCTAACATGAATTTCTTAAGCTAAGTTTTTCTAGATGTTTTTTGTATTAATAAATTGAGAAGTCTCTTAAGGTCTTGTAAAAGGAAGTTTGTACACTAATGGCTTAATTCTGACTTTTGAAAATCTCACTAAGAGAAGGTTTAGGATATTGGTCCAAAAAGAACCTCAGTCCTGTGACTTAAGTGGACAGGAGCTTACCTCTCCCAGTATGTGTCCATGCTCATTATTGCAGATCATGAGGATAAACTTTTCTCTTCAACTTCTTACCTTGGCATGTAAATGATGTAAACAAAATTATCATGTTCTTTTTACCACTAGGAAGAAACAGTCAGTTCAAAATTATTTTCTTTCCAGCTTTGATTTTGGGGGCACAAATTAATTCACCTTTCTCATAGATAAAAAATAAATGAAAGTTTATGGAATAAATTGTGAATGTGGGAGAAAGTTGTTGTGTAAAAGAGTTATTGCTCATATTTCTTTATTATTTCTATTCAAGAGGGAGATTATAAGGAAATTGCAGTTGGCAGCAATATTCCTCAATAAAACCTATGACTTTCTTGAAAAAGTATGATGATTTCTGTATGGTACCATTTCTTAATCCATAGAAGTACAGTGGAATAATGTAATGCATAATGCAGTGTTCTTTTTATGCAGTGAAGAATGCCATCATTTTAAATTGGAAGAGCCTGACTTATCATTGTCAGAAGCTGTAAGTCAAGATATTCAGAGTTGTGCAGAAGTCTGGGCACTGTATGAAGAGTTTTATCAAGGTTTTCAGGAAAAAGCCAAAGAAGACTGGATTACTTTTAGGTAACATTTTGTTACTTTAGTTTTAATGGGCATAAAAGTGTGATTGTAATACTGTGTTGTTATGACCTTTATATGTTTGATTTTCCTGCAGAAGTAAAATATACCTGTTTGAAGAATTTTTGTTTAACTGGCATGACAGACTAAGGAAGATGGAAGAACATACTGTAATGACAGTAAAGTTGCAAAAAGAAGTGGACAAATATAAAGTAAGATGCTAATTACCCTGGAAATGTTCAAGGCCAGGTGGGTTGGTGCTTTGACCAACCTGGTCTAGAGGAAGGTGTCCCTGCTCACAGCATGGGGGGTTGGAACCAGGTGATCTCTAAGGTAATTTTTAACCCAGATAATTCAGTGATTCTATGAATTTCAAAAAGGCCTGTGAAACAAAAAATGTTTTGGTATTACTGGGTAATAGACTCCATTCTATAGCTCATTGTTCACTTCTTACAGTAAAACCAGTTAATATTTAACGAAATGTCTTCTGATAGTGTTTTGAGCATTTCACTTACTTTTGGGAACCATTAGTTCTCTACAGTAAACAGAATGGTCATTACATCTTACATAGACATGGATTTACAGTGAGTTGTCTTCAGAATCATACTCCCAAACTTGAAATTCAGGAACTGGAAAAATTGTACCTCAGTTTAAGAATTTAAATTTTATTTTTGTTTGAATAGCATATCACTCCATAATCAAAGAGATGCAGTTTTCATAACACCTAGATGGATTTATGTATGCATTTTTTCTATAGATGATAATTCCACTCCTAAAATATGTAAGAGGAGAACATCTTTCTCCAGACCATTGGTTGGATCTCTTTCGTCTTTTGGGTCTTCCCCGAGGCACTACACTTGAGGGTTTGTTATTTGGAGATCTATTGAAAGTGACAGATGCCATTATAGAAAAAGCAATGGAGCTTAAGGTATGAATAATTTTAAATACAGGATTTATAGTTTTTTTGTAGTTTATTTTATATGTTACATGTTGTTCCATATGCATATATCTTTAATACTGTAGAAATAGAATTTGCATTATATTTTTGAATGGAGAGTTTGTTGCAAGCTTTGTAGTTTCATATGAGATCTATTCTTGCTTTTAAATAGGATTTGAATTGTCGAGCTCAAGGTGAAATCACAATCAGAGAAGCATTACGTGAGCTTGAACTCTGGGGAGTTGGAGCTGTCTTTATATTAACAGACTACGAAGATAGCCAAGGCAAGACTATCAGGCTTATTAAAGACTGGAAGGACACAGTCAATCAAGTTGGAGATCATCGCTGTCTTCTACAGTCTCTTAAGGACTCTCCATATTACAAAGGTTTCGAAGATAAAGTATCCCTCTGGGAAAAAAAGCTAGCTGACTTGGATGAGTACCTGCAGAATTTAAACCAAATTCAAAGGAAATGGGTCTATTTGGAGCCGATATTTGGTCGTGGAGCTCTACCCAAAGAACAAGGTCGTTTTAACAGAGTTGATGAAAACTTTAGGTTAGTGTTATGGAATATGACTTACCTTTTGTAGTTTTTTGACATGTAGTCTAGAACATTCTTCATGGTGAAAATATATGGAACAATTGGTATATGTTTGGAGAAGAAGGTCAGTGGCAGGAATTCAGAAGATACATACGTGTGATTGTGTACAATAAGGGTGGTAATGTTTTCATTTAATGGCGCACATGTGAATAAAGGGTTCATGATAAGCATCAAAGATTGTGAGCAAAGCAGGCAAATACAAGATTAGTCTCATCAGCAGAAACAGAGGTGATGTAATTCTTTTTTCAAGAATCATGTTGAAGACTATCACTTTGTTCACTAAGAAAGTACACACAGAGTTTTGGGAGAAACAGATGGTTTATATGTTCCAAACAAGTCAAAAGATGAAAAAGGCAGTAGGTGTTAGAAGTACGGAAAGATATGTACTATTATCTGTCTTGGCTTGAGTTGAAATTACTTTGATGGAAGTAAAAGTCAAGAACTGAATTTTCTTGGTTCTGGGTAGAGAAATTTTAGCAAGAAACCATTGTTCTTAAATTACATTGTTGAGATGTTGAGGTAAATTCTGAAGTGTTTCATCATTAGCACTGGAACCTAGAAGTTATATATCAGCTATTTATATTACTTGCCTGTGTGATAATTTTTATTTACTTAACTTTATATATGTTATCTTTAAATTAAAATTATAATGGATTTATGAATTATTTTTTGTTTCTGTCAAGATCCATTATGTCAGATATTAAGAGTGACAATAGGATAACATCGCTGAATGCCCGGGCAGGAATAAAAAATACCTTAACTACCATACTTGACCAGCTTCAGAGATGTCAGAAATCTCTGAATGAGTTTTTGGAGGTACAGTGAACATTAATTCATTTTTTTATAAAGAAAGTCAATAAGCTTGGGTTTAAATCAACAAAATTAATTTATTCTGTTTTTATATAGGAAAAGCGCTCAGCGTTTCCAAGATTCTATTTTGTTGGAGATGAAGACTTACTAGAAATTTTAGGACAGTCCACGAATCCTCTGGTTATCCAGTCTCATCTTAAGAAACTTTTTGCTGGTAATGCATTAGTCTTTATTTGTTAAATTTACTTATTTAGAGATAAGCCTCTTTGAAGTAAAAAAATATTTTGCAGTTCCTCTCTTTCTGTGACTAGACACTTGGTAATTAATGTTTTACTTTGAGAATATATAACTTTATTGATGTTTTCTGATTAATAGGCATTAATAGTGTGAGTTTTGATGAAGAATTTAAATACATAATTGCCATGAAGTCTGTAGAAGGAGAAACTGTACCACTTATAAATAAAGTTCATCTATCAAATGATGTGGAGGTAAGAAAATCATGTCCTAGTCTCGTCGAAACATCTTTGAGAAATTAATTTGTAATGTAATTTTTGAGTTTTTTTTGTCTCTTTGTCAGGTGTGGCTTAACAGTTTGGCTTCAGAGATGAAGGAGACCCTGAAAAAAATGTTAATTGACTGTGTTGATGCTGGAAGAAGATTGCAAGGTTCAATTGATCCATCGCTCTTTCCTTCCCAGGTAGTAGTCAATCCAGTAATGCCACTGTGTGAATTACCAGATAAGTTTATTTTTTTAGGTCTATAAAGAACTATGCATTTAGATATGGATGAAAATAACCCAAATCAAATCTGTTTTACTCATTTATCACATAGAGAAATTCTTTAAAATATGTGTTCTTATTAAATTCCTTTTTAAACATTTGAAATATTTAAGTCTTTTACATGGCAATCTGACATACCACGTAATGGAAAAGACTTGCTGTATAGATAACATTGCAAGCTTTCGCAGAATTTTGTCACGTTTTAAGATGGCTTTTTTTTGCTTTTAGGAGCATAGCAAATGTAGAGATTTATTTAAAATATTTAAAATATCAGACATAAAAAGCAATTTCAAATTAATTGAAAAATTGGTTATTTTATATATTTTTGGTATTTATAAAATATAATTTGAACTTTCTCTTCCAAAGATTCTTTCCTTGGCAGAACAAATTCTGTTCACTGAAGATGTTGAAAGGGCTATCAAAACCCATAATCTACAACAATTAGAACTAGAGCTCATGGCTAAACTGGACCATTACACTAGCATTGGTAGTGGCATAGAAGATACTGGGACTACAGGTATAAAACTGATAATTAATATATAATTCTTTATTATGACTGCAGTTGTGTAGTATTTTACATTGTTTATTTAAACAGGAAATCAAAGAAATCTGTCTCAATTTGAGTTCACGAAGCTGAGTTGCATGAAGTCGCTCACCTACTATAGCCAAGATTACAGTAATTATTATTTCAAAATAAAAAAAAAAGGATTTATATATATATATTAGAAATTATCTTGGAGATTTTATGTATTTGGAGGCCTCTTTTCTTAATTTTTTAATAAGTTTCTATATTTTAGCTTATGTATCTACTGTTTCACAGGAAGTGAGCAAAGAGCAGTTGAGGTGCATTATGTCAGGCCAGTATATTCTGTACAACTGTGTAGGTGATTCTCTTTTTCTATATTAGACATACACATCTGCCTCTGAACTAATAATTCTTCAGTACCTTTGAGGCAAAGTAAGCTAGTTATTCTCAAGACATGATTGTTCTGAATCTTACATAGTCTAAATGGATTAGAATAGTTATGCCTCCGAGTGCTTTTTCCTCTCTTGTGATGGGAGGTGGGGCTTTTGAGTCACTACCTCTGATAAAAAATTCTACACTGTAGGTTAGGTGAAATGGCTTTTTTCTTAGGTATAAAAAGACTCAATATGTAGTTGATAATCTTCCACCACATTTATATAGCTGCTTACTGCATTAAATTTTAGTTTACAATTTGTGAACTGTAAACATCTGATGCATTAGTTAGAAGTAGAATTCATATCACCTGCCTCCAGAGGTCTGTAAGTGTGGTTCTTTGTCTGAGCTCCTTTTCTGTGCTCTTTCTGTACCTGTTTGAGAAATTTCATCAGTTACAGAGGAGTGTTCATTTCATCTATTATATAATACTTCACGTTAATGTTTTAGTTTGGAAAATAGGTGGGATTTTGAAGTAAGTTGAGATTATTCTCACTTCCTTTGCTTTAATTCCCATCATGGAATGGTATAGAAACACATAAACTGAATTTCTTTCAATGAAACTAAATTAAACAATATGCTCTAAGAGTACACTTAATGCACCCCATCTGTTAATGAACTTTCACTCCACATCACCATAATTATTCCGAGTACAATCTCCAGAGTGTGCGTAGTATGGTTTTCAGATGCTCAACAGATCACTCAGCAAGCTGGGCCACATTTATTGCTGAAGTGGACATGGTTATTAACACTCTTGGCATAAATGGCTTTGCAGAAAAGCCTCTCCCTCTCCTTTTTCCTCTCCCTCTGTCTCACCCTGCTCCCACTCCCCCATGTAGAGGCAGACAAAATCATTTTAAAATGACTAAAGTTACATGATTTACATTGTTTGTCAGGATCTTATTTTATGCTACTTTAGAAAATAGAAACCGTTTATATGATTCCAACAAGATCTAAATAAAATCTGCTGCTAATAGAAAGCAATGAACTTGTGAATGGGTAATGTGTGTCTTCCTTGTTACACTGGTATGATTTTTCCTTTTGGTGTGATTATTTGCAGAATCTGGAATCCTCGAGCTCAAGCTCAAAGCTCTGATTCTTGATATCATTCATAACATTGATGTGGTGAAACAGCTGAATCAAGCAGAAGTTCACAATGTTGAGGACTGGGCTTGGAAGAAGCAGCTGAGATTTTATATGAATGACCAAAAATGCTATGTTCAGATGGTAGATGCTGAACTCCAATACACTTATGAATATCAGGTGCGATATTGTTAAAGGTTTGATGTTGGCACAAGGCTAGTGTCCCCATGAAGATATACTGTCTCTGGTGTTTGTTGTGAGATGTGACCAAAAACAGAGTAAAACAGTTTTTAATTTAGAAAGCAAAAGAAAAGAACTTTATTACTTATAATATGTAAAGAAGACACATACAGAAGAAAATGAAAACTTTAAAAAACACTCTTCCTCCCCCCCCCCTAAAGTTCTCAACACAGTGAAACAAACTAAAAATTTCCAGTTAAGTTACTACTTTTTAGATAATTAATCTTCAGTTTATTACTACCTTTTTGATAATCAGTACTCAGTCCATCAAGGAGAGATAGGAGTCTTTCTTGCACCACATCGTGGCCTCTTCTTCTATGTCTAGTGTTCTCACTACTGTGCATGGACCAGAGCTGTTTCTAGGGTTTCTCTTTTTGAAGATGCTTTGGTTAGTTCCACGAAACGACAGCTTCTCAAAGTTTGGGACACCAGTCCCCCCCAATATTACCCCCTGGGGCCGAGGGGCCTTGAGAACAGAGCTCTTCCTCTCATCTCTGTTCACACTACTGTCTACTCTTGGTTTCAAGTCAATGCCTCTCCCCAGATGCAGTCTCTGTGTTACAGAAAAGAAATGAGTCTGTCCATGGTTATACAAAAAAGTCCAGCCAAAGGCCACTCCATCATCTCCTCCCACTTAGGATTCTCTTTAGCATTCTCTGACAATTTCTTACTTGCATGAACTTTCATTACTTTTGCTCAGTTCTCTATCTTTCTTCTTCAAATTCAGGAGGATTAGTATTTATAAAGTTTTTATCATTTATGAAAAGGGTTAAAATCTTGGGCTTTGTTTCTTCAGAACTCTCACAGTATCTTTGCTGCTGGGCACTCTTCTCACACCACCCCCCATACTCCTTCGGCCGTGCTGCCCAGCTGCTGATATCAAATTTCAAGGTGGCACAGACACAGTCTCTCTCTCTCTCTCCGGGGGGGGGGGGTGGGGGGGTGGGGGGGGGGAGGAAGAAGGCTGCCTGATGCTTCTCAAGGTTTTTATACTCTCTCCACCCTTCCATCCTGCAGGATTTTCCTCTCCCCCTCTGTGCCCAAGGCTCCAGCCTACCTCACCCAGGCCGCATGGCTTCCCCTCCCCCGCCCAGCCAGCCGCTGGGCAGGGGAGATCCCTCTGTCCTCAGGGACCAGAACCAAGAGAGAGCTTTCCGGGAAGCCCTCTGCTTTTAACCCCTTGTGTTCTCAGAGGTGGATCCTTGTCCTCAGTGGCCACACCAGGTGCTAATCTTTAAACTTCAGCACTCATTGGTTTGACTACTGAATTTCAAAAAACTCATTTTTTTCAAACTACCACAGATATTTTTATGTAGTGGCTTTTATTTATGAGTCAAACATTTTCTTATTTCACACATGCTGCTGATTTGTCTCCTAACTGTTGTCATTTTTCTAAACTTTATGTCCTTAACGTGTTATTTCATAGATAATATTAAAATACAGGGTGGTAATTTTCATTCCTGATGCTGATGAGGTAAATAAAAGTTGTAGCTGCATTAACATATAAAGATTTTTTTATATGCTTGCTTTTATATATCCGAGTGCAGTTTCATCAGTAGTTGTGAAAAAATTTGGACAATACATTGGCATTTGATATAAAATCAGGACAGCGTTGTAAACAAACTCATATTCTTAATGAGACAGAAATTTTGGCAGTTGCTTTATATTATCAAATTAATTACTTTTGAGTAAAATCACTGAAATTAAATTGCCAGTATTTTCTGTCTACCAATCAATATAATTTGTTTTGTTTCTGCAGGGGATTTCCCCAAAACTTGTTTATACACCTTTGACAGATAAGTGTTACCTGACTCTTACTCAGGCCATGAAGATGGGCCTTGGAGGAAATCCCTATGGTCCAGCTGGAACTGGGAAGACAGAATCAGTAAAGGCCTTGGGTGGACTTCTTGGAAGACAAGTATTAGTCTTTAACTGTGATGAGGTGAATGTGGTTTTGTTTAATTTAGGAAATGGATATCTATGCTCATACTTAATAAAGCAATATTGTATTCCAGAAATAATATTAAAATTATAATATTAAAATTTTATTACATAAATTGTTATCATTATTATATTTATTAGTAGTAGTAGTTGTAGTTGTATTGAAATTATTATGGAAATTATTCTGATAATTTGTCAGTTGCCATTAGAAATTCATGGATATTTTCAAGGACCTGCTTTTAGTGGATGGGAAGACATTCTTTTATGTTTTCTCATTTGAATTTTGACAACATTCTTTTCAATTTCAAGGGCATTGATGTGAAGTCAATGGGGCGCATATTTGTGGGCTTAGTGAAGTGTGGTGCCTGGGGCTGTTTTGATGAATTCAATAGACTTGAGGAAGCTGTGTTGTCTGCAGTATCCATGCAGGTCCAGACAATTCAACATGCATTGAAGAAACACAGTCCTGTATGTGAGATGCTTGGCAAAAAGGTACAGCAAAACCTAATTATCATGTTCACATTGGCCACACTTGAAAACTGACTACTGTAGCTAAACATAGTCCACCCAGCATTTCCCTGTTTCATTTGACAATATATTATTAAAATGCATTTCTAATGCTAGGTTGAAATGGATCCTAATTCTGGAATTTTTATCACTCTGAATCCTGCTGGAAAAGGCTATGGAGGAAGACAAAAACTGCCTGATAACCTCAAGCAACTTTTCAGGCCAGTTGCTATGACTCATCCAGACAATGAACTCATTGCAGAAGTTATTTTATATTCAGAAGGCTTTAAGGATGCTAAAATATTGGGTAGAAAATTAGTGGCTACTTTTAATCTAGCAAGGTAAGCTTTCACCCCCCCGTCTTTCCCCTCCTTAGAAAGTTACCTTTCTGAGTCTCTTCCCTTGTTGCTCATGAATGTAAGTGGTTTATTGTGCAAATCTCTGTACAGATGCTTTTAATTTATAAAGTTAAAATACTACAATATATTGGGAGGTCAAGATGTGAAAATGTCTTGAATTCAGTTACAATCTCTAGGGAGCAAATTGCTGCTCCCCTAGTGTCTCACTAAATAGAAGTGTGAGCATATGAATGTTCACAAGGATTGTGTTGTATTGAACTCTTAAAATTGTTGTAATGCAAGTGACTATTTGGTTAAAACTGTGCATTAGAGAGTACAAAAGTCAGAAGTTATAGTGAATGCTGTTAGGGTCAATAATAAATACATGTTGAGTAGAGCCTTTCTGAAAATGCCAGTGTGACATTGCTGAATTTCTCAAATGCGTTTCAGATGACACTACAAATACGTGCCAGTTTCTCTTTTGGCCAAACCCATAAGTGTGTTCACTCACCAACCCAAAATTTCAGATGCTGTCACCTAGAGCCTGTTAAAATATTGTTGTCTTTAAATTTAGGGAGCTTCTGACACCACAGCAGCACTATGATTGGGGTTTACGAGCACTGAAGACTGTTTTGAGAGGCTGTGGCAATCTCCTTCATCAGCTGAAGAAAAGCAATGCAAAGCAAGAAAGTAAGGTTAACCATATCAAACTTTTAATTCTTCAGGATCTTGTACAAATACAATTCACTCCAGCTTTCTTGTTCACTGGTGTTTTAAAAAGTCATGGCTTGTATCTGTAGGCAATTTAGAAAAGAAGAAAATATCAATGAAAGCCCACCTTCACTAGGAGATCACAAAAGACTTGTCATATTCTAGATTGAGTTTCTATGTGATGATAAGAACACAGATTACAGGATTTCATTTGGGAATCATTTTAAATGATTCTCAAAGACTTGTTTTCACTTGGCTTCAGACAGAAAGGTTTATCCTCTGATGCTGTCAATATTCCTTAGTTATCAGATCTTTTTGACTCTTAGAGTTTTGCAAAAATTGTCACTTGGCACTAGATTCAGGTTGGTAGACAAATATAAGGATAGGTAGGAATGATAGAAATATATTGGACTAGACTCAGTCACTGCATTTTAAAACAATTTTTTAAGTTGTTGTTGTTTAGGTGTTAAATGAGAGGGAATTAAAAGAATGTAGAATGGATGGGCATTTCACATCTTCACATCTACTGCTTCCTGTTTGCTTAACCAGCATATATCTGAAAGTTTACAAGTTTTGACATAAGAAATGGTTTGCATCTGTGCAGCATCATAACCCCCTCATATCTGTATAGGATGCATTTGTGAGCATATATTGTACTTACAGTAAGTATGCCTCACTATGCCTGGCTTCAAGTAGAATGGTACATGAACTGGCACGCTGGAAACTATGCTCCAGTTCCACTGTCAACATATGAGCAGTGTTGACACAGCTTAAACTGATCTGTTTCCTTTTTTTTTTTCTTTACAGTTAATGAAAGTCACATAGTGGTTCAAGCTTTGAGGCTGAACACCATGTCAAAACTTACGTTTGCAGACTGCACACGTTTTGATGAGCTGGTTAAAGACGTATTTCCTGGGACTGATTCTAAATATGTGGAATATGCTGAGTTAACTGCAGCTTTACAGCAAGTCTTTGAAGAAGCAAACTTGGAAATTATCAGCACACAGGTAAACATTAACTACAGCAACAAAACAGTATTATTCTGAATTAAAACTAATTAATATTACATTCATTTAACTAATTTCTGTTTTCTTTTGAAAAATCTTTTATTAAAACGTGAGAATAACTGGTAGATAGATTCTAATTAGGTGTGCATGAAAAATTAGATGTATGTTTGAAGCATGGTAGGTAAGTTATGTAATTGAGAGAAAAATAATGCAAGGAAAATTAAGATGTGAACATGTGACACAGTTTCATTCAAGCCAGGTACAAATGCCAGTGAATATTCTAGACAGTGAGCAAAATATGTGACTATTTGATTTTTTTCAAACAGTTCTCTGCCGTGTTTTTATTTATTTATTGTAGAACTGGACAAATTTTTGTGACTGAAGATTTTTTAAATTCTCATTAAAAATATGCACGAAGATGGTTATTATTTTTGTATTAGTAATTTAGTGAAATGCTTCTAGCATGTAAAATAAATTTCTTCGTAAACTTTAGTATCATAATTTTAAATACACCTGCTAATATATATTGTTTAAAAAACTGAAATTATAGGAATTGTCTGCGTGCAAAGTATATCTCAGAAATACTATAAAGGAACATGTTTGATTTAGCTTTACAGTTTCACATAGCCATTATCTCTTTCATTGTCTAGATCAAGAAGGCTTTGGAGTTATATGAGCAGCTGCGTCAGAGAATGGGGGTCGTTATCGTAGGCCCAAGTGGCGGAGGCAAATCAACGCTCTGGCGGATGTTAAAGACAGCCCTTGGTAAAACTGGTAAAGTTGTGAAGCAGTACACGATGAATCCCAAAGCCATGCCTCGGCACCAGCTGCTGGGCCGCATTGACATGGACACCAGGGAATGGGCCGATGGAGTGCTCACAAATAGCGCTCGGCAAGTGGTGCGAGAGCCCCGAGGTAAGTCTTGCAGGTTGTTACACTGAAATTACTGAAATGGTTCATTTTCAAGTGCTTCTTTGTGTTGTCTTACTATTTGAGGAGAGTATAAGGCAAGAAAAGCTTCTGTAACAGTTGTAGCCAAAAGTCTTGGTACATTCTTTACAAATTTGGTGATAAAAAAGTAAAAGCAGGCAGCAAAAGGTAAAGCATATGAGGAGGTAGGTCATAATGAAGGAAGAATAATAAATAACATTAAGATAGCAAGGGACAATATTTTTAAACTGTTTTTCTTGGGTTTGATGTTTTATTTTTGTGTCTGGAAATAGAGATTACTTCATGGATAATTTGCGATGGTGATATTGATCCTGAATGGATTGAATCTTTGAATTCTGTTTTGGATGACAACAAATTGTTGACTATGCCCAGTGGAGAAAGAATTCAGTTTGGTTCAAATGTCAACTTTATATTTGAAACTCATGACCTTAGCTGTGCCTCTCCTGCTACAATATCTCGAATGGGAATGATCTTTCTGAGGTAAGCCACAGGAGTATTGCATACTTTTAAAAGTAAGCAATGCTTACTTTTCTTGAAAGATGTTCTCAAGTGAAGGGAGCAGTTTGTTGGTTGTTTGCAGTTAGGAAGCCAATCACTGGGGAAGTTTCTTTAGGTTGCATATCCCTTCTGTGGTGTTTGTTATAAACTTTTGACTGAAATACCTCAGATTTTTTCTAAAACGCCTTGTGAAATCTTTACTGGAGACCCCAAATATTGGGTAGAAGATGTTAAAGTATTTTACCAGACATTTTCTGGAATTCTGTTGTTCTTTTAAGACAGTCTATTCAAGGACATTGGTGTCCTGTATTTATCTGAATCTTGTTTTGTTTTGATTTAGTGATGAAGATACAGATCTTAATGCTCTAATAAAATCTTGGGTAAGAAGTCAACCTGAAGAATGCAGATGCAACCTTGAAAACTGGATTGGGGACTATTTTGAAAAGGCCTTAAACTGGGTTGTAAAGAAGGTTAGTAAATGAATACTTAATCAAATTTCAGCTTCTGTTAAATATGATCCATTTTTATAGTTTAACACTCAGTAGATCATTCAGATTAATTTTTGATCTGTAATTAGAAGAAAAATCCTCAGCACTTTTTTTGGATAGAATTATAGAATTGTAGAATATCCGGAGTTGGAAGGGACCCACAGGGATCATTGAAGTTCAGTTCCTGGCCCTGCACAGGACTGCCCCAAGAATCAAATCATGCACCTGTGAGCATTGTCCAAACCCTTCTTATACTCTGGTGTTAGGTTTTTTTTAAAATATAAAAATATATGTTTTCTTTCTTGCTGTTTTGTTTTTCTTGTCTGGGCCTTCCTGGGGTTTCTGAGAGCTCTGTGAGCTTGGCTTTCACCTAACTTAACTTGTCTCTGTCTCTGTGTAGGATTTCTGTTTTCCCCCAGCCCTGTGTCTGAAGAAGAGGTTGAGTTGTCTGTTTTCTCGTGTTCAGGAATTTGTTTATTCTTTGCTTATCTCATATTCGTTCCCTGGCCTGCCATGGTCTGCTCTGCAGGCCAGTGCTCTCTCCCCCCTTGGCTGTGCTCTCCTCTCCTTCGTCTGTCTGCCCTTGGGAGGGCACTATCTTTTATACTGAAAATTACGTATGCTTTATTTATAACAATTCTCCAATATCTATCTACTATGTTGTACGGTGTACTTTTGTTCTAAACCAATCCAAATGTGCCACACCACCACAGAAGATGGAGAACAAGAGGACGAAGAAGAAGCCCAGGGACACACCCCATTTCCTCCATCTTTGTCCCCTGATCTCACATTCTAAAATCCCCAAATTCTACTTTTTCACCCTGTGACATACTAATTAGCATTCTATCTAAATTCTTGTGACTTATAAATTTTCCCAGGACAGTCAGAAGGATGTCCTGGTTCCCACACTCTGGCAGGCTTGGTGCTGTGACTGTGTTAATGATGCTTCCCAGACGCCCTTTCTGGAGGAGCTGGATTTGCATTGATCAAGTAGCTTATGTGCAATAAATATTGTTTAGGAGACTTCCCCACTGCTGTGGCCACTGTGCTAGTGTTTAAGAGACATGCATTGTCTTCTCCTGTGGGATATACTTTGTCCTGTTGTGTTCTTCTAACTATTTTTCCTCCTAGTTCTTTTACCCATGGCAGTTTTTAGACTTTTGAAGTATCAGAGGAAAAACCATGGCATTGTTCCTGAGGCTACAAATTCCCTTCGGTGCCAAAGAGCAAAATCCATAAAGAATCTGTTCAAAAGGAAGATTTCATGTGTACAGTTATGTTTATTCCTTACAGATTCTCAAAATCTTTGAGGAAAGTTCTGATTGCTTATCCTAAATTACATGAACTCAGAGTCTGGAATGAAAACTTCCAAATCAATGCTTAGAAACAATTTAATGTCACGTGAATTTTCTAGAACAATAGCAGTGTTGAGATCTTTCGTCAGTTGTGTAAATGTCAAAAAATAGTGAGTAATAACAGCATGCTAGCAGCATGCCCCATTTATATTGAGAAATATGTTTAAATCTACTACAACTTTCAATTTACAGAACGACTTTGTAGTGGAAACAAGTTTAGTTGGAACTGTGATGAATGGACTGTCTCATCTTCACGGAAGTACTGATCGTGGGCAGTTTATTATTAACTTGATGCGTGGTCTCGGTGGCAATCTCAACATGAAGTCACGACAAGAATTTGCAAAAGAGGTAATCTCTGTGCTCTAGTTTGATTTTGATTTGTGTTATCTGTAGGGAAATAGCTGAGAAGTGAAGAAATGTTTTATGTGTCGCTGATACATTGCATCCATCCTAGAGAGCAATCCTTTGGTCTTGCACCAAGAGATAGTGAAATGCCTTTGTCCATACTGCTTAGTGCAAGGACCCACTGTAGCAGACTGTGTTTGTCTATAACATGTTGTATATGTAATTCAGATTTATTTTTGTGGGTTTTTGTCTATTCAGAATACTTGAAATAGTAACAGGACTTTGCAGCTCATCAGGGAGGTATTCTTAGGTATTCTTATTAGGATGCCTATTAAAACCAAAAATTTAAAGCTTTTCTAAATACTACTTAATTTAATTTCTTTATATTATGAAAAGTGGAAGAGTAATATATTATTGTTTACTTAAGTGCTTAATCATAAAGCATATGTATGATATGATTGAATTTTAAAGGCAGCCTCAAACTGTGAAATCGAAGAATTATATATTTGATTTTCCATAAGTATTCTTTAGACTGGCTTGAAATGGTTGATCTTGTTGTTAGGAGTATGTATTTAACTGAAACTTTATTTTAATTTTTTTTAAAGATCTTCAGTTGGGCGCAAGAGTCTCCTCCTGATCCGAGGAAGCCCCTGGACACATACTATGATACTGACACTGGAGAGCTAATGCTGTATCAGCTGAAAAAACCTGAAAATCTAACAGCTGATGACTTCAGTAATCTCCAAACACTTCCTGTCATCCAAACCCCTGACATGCAGAGAGGTTTAGATTACTTTAGACCATGGCTAGATATTAATAATAAGCAGCCATTTCTTCTTGTGGGTCCTGAAGGATGCGGAAAGGGGTAAAAAGTAGTTCCTACTTTAAGTAAAATATACTTCTAGTTGTTTGACAGAATTTGTAATTTTTTTTTATATTACTTTTATCATATGACTTTCTGATACAGTATGCCTTATTTAGGTCATTAATTAAACAAATCTTATGTAGTGAGAAATAAGTAAATTCTTACCAAGTTCTACAGGGACAGTTCAGACTGTCGCTATGCATCTAAGACATCTGAATGTGGCTTTTAGATATGGAAAAGGATCTTTAGAACACCTACTGTCATGGAGCAACAGCTTAGAGGCATGTGAGATCCAGTCTCATTTCAAGAGGCTCTAGATGCCTCATGCAGGCTGTTGCCTTTGTTAGATTCCTTATTTTGATGGTTTGGTCACTATAATCAAGGTATTAGTTATTTGTTTTGTGTAGCTGTATACACTACACTTACATTGAATTTTTTGAATGGAAAATGTTACAGTTTTAAAGGCAAGAATGTTGAATTCAGCAAACCTCATGCTTCACCGATTCCGTTAATATAGGATGTAGTATATGCATTTGAGGTCAAAAACTATAGAGTAACTTTTAATACACAGCATTTTAATTTATTTATGCCTGTATGTATGTACATGTTTGGTTCTTGTAGGATGCTGCTTCACTATGCATTTTCTCAGCTCCGCTCCACTCAGATTGCAACTGTTCACTGCAGTGCACAGACTACTTCTCAGCATCTTCTGCAGAAATTAGGCCAAACTTGCATTGTAATCAGCACAAACACTGGACGAGTGTACAGACCAAAGGACTGTGAAAGGCTTGTTTTGTACTTAAAAGACATCAATCTACCCAAACCTGATAAATGGGGAACAAGCACTCTTGTGGCTTTCCTGCAGCAGGTGAGCACTTAACGTCTGTTATTTATAAAGAGGCTCAAGTATACTGGATATAATGTAGTGTATATAGTAAATACCCACATTGCTTCATTTCAGTGTTAAAATCCTGTATCTTATATTTGCATTAGTTTTGTTGGTGCTTTAATAGATTATGTAGGTGTCAGCCAGAAATAAGATCCCATTTTTATTTGGCTGATATTTGTAAATAATGACAGCACACTCATCTCAATGAGTTACAGTGCAGTAGACATGAATGACAAGAAGATTGCCAGGAGCAGTCAGCATGGTTTCACCAGGGGCAAGTCATGCTTGATGAGGGGAAGAGAGTGAATATAAGTCTACCTGGGCTTCACTAAGGCTATTGATGCCATCTCCCAAAAAATCCTTGCAAGAAAAGCTGTTGATACAGGCTGCATAAGCAGATGGTGGGGTGGGTTGAAAGCTGGATGAACGGCCAGGCCCAGAGGGTGATCATCAGTGGTACAGAGTCTACTTGGAAGCCATGATCTGTTTCAGTATCTTCATTTATGATCAGGACAGTGGAGTTCTGCAAATCTGTAGCTGACAAAATTGTGAGGAGTAAGGCACATCAGGCAATTAAGAAAGCAGAAATAATGGTATACTTCTCACTATTTTATTATGTTTTATTTTGTATGATATTTTGTTGACTTTCTTTAATGTAGTATTTATTTAATTGTTAAAGGTTCTTACATATCAAGGATTTTATGATGAAAATCTGGAATGGGTTGGTTTAGAAAACATCCAAATTGTGGCTTCCATGTCAGCTGGAGGAACATTAGGAAGACATAAACTTAGCTCCAGACTTACCTCTATTGTTCGTCTCTGTGCGATTGAGTAAGTATATGTAAATTAGTCTAACTCTCAGAAATCAGATTCAGCCTCTCTTTATAGGAACCTCTTGCCAATTCAGTCTTTACAAATATGTGGCTGTCCTAGTCTTTCATCTTTTTTCACAGTTTGTGATTGTCAGTTTTGGTGCTATTTGCTGCCTCTTGGCACTGGAGTCCAGTTAAGAGGAATCTCCAGCTGCCTTTTGGGAGTGCAGTGTTTGAAATATGTTTCCTGTTAGATAATTTTGCTTGCAGTAAACTGTTTTCTGCAGTTTTATGTTAAGGTGCTATATGGTTAAAAAGTTAGGGAAATCAAAATTTATTTATTTATTTTTAAGTTTGACTGTTGTCCCTGAAAATAAGCCTTCTGATTTGTTTTAGTATAGTGGAGTCAGTTCTCATGAATTGTAAGATAAACAAGGATCATGTTTGCATTCATTTGTAAAAGATATCACCTGATGGATTTCTCAAGTGACCAGTGGAGATGGAGAGGTGGTAACTTCTCTGTCCAATCTCTGGTCACTGTCCAGAAACTTACATATACGAGGTCAACAATAAACTGAAAGCTTCCTTTCTTTCTTCTCTACCTGAACACCTGTTGCGTGTGTTGCTGTGTGTTTCTATCTGCGTCACAGTAACATTTGACCATATCAACAGATGTATTCAGACAATTTCTGAGAATGGCCTAATGCAATAAAATGTTAATTTTACTTTGCTGCTGGATGGAAATGCTATTCAATTAAATTTCTCAGTAATTGTGTATATATGTTTAACTCAGTTTTAATTAAATAGGAAAAGTACATAATGATTAGGTTTTTCTTCCTTTTTAGCTATCCAGAAAGAGAGCAACTGCAAACTATTTATAGTGCCTACTTGGAACCCGTACTACAGAAAAACCTAAAGAATCACCCTGTTTGGGGTTCTTTAGCAAAAATACATCAGCTAGCAGGATCCATGGTTCAGATCTATGAACAGGTATGGAAACCTTTTTTCTTTCTTCAGGGAGAGAGGGAATTCAGATATGTTATTACAAATAATTAGCTTTTGATATTAACAAACAAGTAAAAAGGTTTATCAGTATTAAAATTTAAGTTTATATCTTTTTAGTAAAGTTGATGTCAGTTTTGGAACTTCTTATTTTCAGAGAATTCTAGGTATTAGAAGCAAGCAGAGTAAGCAGTAAGTACTCTTGCTTTCCCACAGATCTGTTTTAGGACTTTGGCATGCATCTTAACACTTCTATACTTTCAGTTCCTGATTTATAAAATGTGGATAGTAGTGTTTTCCTACTTAAAGGTTAAGGGGACAGTGCAACAGATGATTGTGTGCCCACTTGTTATAGATGCTATTATGAACACAGAAGGGGATGTGAGGTTGGAGTCCAAGGACTACCTATTAAAATTGTACACTGTTAAAAGCAGGTGTTTAGAACTGGACACAAGTTCATTTTAGCCTCCCACTTGAAATTCTATGAACTTCTATGTAGAAAAATAGTTAACTGCTTGCTTTTCTTAATCCGTACATAGCCTTACTGGGGAATGTACTGTGTGGTGCTTGCTGTAGAATGTATGAATGGCCCCATCCAGGCAGAAGCATGACACAGACTTGATTCTTTTGACTGCAGTGTAGGTTTAGTCACTAGCTGGAATGCACCTGTTTGCGGGAGTTTCATATGACATTATCATTGGATTCCAAGAAATATGAGTTTGACTCATTACACTACAATCAAATAACTGATGAAAGCAGTTATTCTTTGAATTAGAGATGTAGTGATAAATTCAAGTATTCTCTCTGGAAGAAGAGTAAGTATGAAGTATTTTATAGTGAGAAAGCATTACTAATTTAGGTAGGTTTTAGTGAGAAAATGATAATAATTTAGGTAGGTTTTTATTACATTTCAGTATTGCCTTTGTGTGTCATATTTGGTATTGTTTAAAAAGTTACGTATTTTGTCTAATAATACTGCACTAGGTGAGATGTGCAGTTGTTTCCATCAAAACTGCTACAGAAAAAAATGTTCTGAGAAAATCTTCTGTGGTCAGAAAACAAGATTTAAAGGAGTGCATTCATAAAATATCTAAATGTTCACCAACTAGAAGACTAATCTATCTGATACCTTATAAAAAGGTACTTTGCATTTTACAATACCACTTTTTTCCCTTAACTCCCGTTTTTAGGTACGAGCAAAATTCACAGTTGATGATCACAGTCATTACCTTTTTACACCACGTATTCTTACTCAGTGGGTTCTTGGTTTATTCAGATACGATCTAGAAGGTGGTAAGTCACTTACTTTCTTTTCATTAATAAAGCAGTTCTAAAATGGCCTAGATTGTTGTTGATGTCAGTCTTACTGTTGGCTCCACATTGGTCTTTTTAAACTGTGAACTGTCTGTAACTTAATAGAGGGAAAAAATGCCTGGCAGTTAATTGAAATCCCAGAGCCTTGTCTCTCATGCTTGTCCTGCTGTACCTGGTTGTATAAACCCAGATTATACACATACTTCATAGGCTTCTTTCTAATCTTGTTTTTGTCTCTGAAATTGGTATTATCACCACATCATGAGCAATTACTTACTATGTTTTAGCTCTTACATTGATTAGAAGGTTGTATAGAGGGCTGCTTAAAGAGAATAAAGGTGATAAGAATGCTGTGCTCCCTTTCTATTTATTTTCTGGGATCATGAGATGGTAAATGCAGTTTGAATGATGGGCAGAAAAGCTGCACTGACAGTCAGTGAATGGGTAATCTCAGATCATTTAAGGGCTTCTTTCTTTTATCTAATGTTGACATATGCATGTGCTTTTCCAGTGATGAACAATAAGGCTTGTTATTTGCTCACCTTCCTTTTTACTTTTGTGAGGAATATCTAAGATTTGGAGTCTCTAGTGGCATTTTCTAATGCAGATTGTTTTGGGTATTTATTCTTATTTTAGTATTTGTTATCAGTCTTTCTCTTCCCATTTAAAAATGTCTTCTGGATTTTTATGGTTTTATTGCCTGGAAAACTGACTTTTAATTTTAACTTTGTGTGCAACACCTTGTCCATTTATGTTAGAAGCTGACACTTGTTTTAATAGAGAGAACTTGTATATATTTCATTTTATCTTGTAAAGATCCATAAAGCAATTGTTAAAAAGCATTTCATAATGTTTACTTTTTCTCTTGTTTCTTCCTTACCGATGCTCTCCTGCTGGTATGTAATTTCTTATGCTCATTTGCAATTTCATATTTCAAAGTGGAAATTTGAAAATTTATTATAAGTATATAAAATTAATTATCTCTTTAAATTTTGTAGGTTCATTGATACAAACTGCAGACTTTGTATTGGAAGTTCTTGCTTATGAAGCACGTCGCTTGTTCCGTGACAGAATTGTTGGCATGAAGGAACTTCAATTTTTTGATAACATTTTGACCAAAGTGTTTCAAGGTGATTGGGGCTCAGATGTTTTGGACAGTATGGCAGGTAAGCCATTTGAAACATAACAGACAAACTTGAAATACTTGTTAAGGAAGTGCCTAGTCAAGTTAGGTAGCGTATGAGTTGAACACCTAAAGTTTCAAATGTTTCTTTTTTTTTTCACAGATACCTTTTATGTAACATGGGGAGCTTGTCAAGAGGCATTCATCAGACCAGGCCAGGCACTGCCACCATATGGGAGGCCACTTGGCAGACTAAACTCAACAGACTTGAAAGATGTTATTCAAAAAGTGAGGCATGATTAAAGAATATACACAGCAAGGGTTCACAGCAATGATTCTAAACAGTTTTGGCGAAGAGTAACATGCAAACAACCAGGATTATGGTGGGGCTGCCTCTTGTTCAAAGAATTGACCTTTTGCATTTGGTGAAGCGAGGGAAGACTTGTGATGTTATGTGGCAGGCAGTAGGAAGTATCATGCAGCAAGGTCATGTTAATGAAGGGACATCAGATGGCATTTGCTGCTGATTTACAACAGTTTGATGAGCCAACATTTTGAGAAACATTTATGTCCATATATATTTGTATATTGTTTGAGTACCTAAGTGGTTTATTAAATGATTTCTTTTTGAATTTGCAATACGGTAACATAATTTTTGTTGACGAAATGCAAATGGACTGTTTGGAGATTTGGGATGCTTTTAAGCAGTAAAGTACAAAAAGTAAGCTTGATGAGGAAATACAAAAATTTTAACTCTTCTAGGTTATCTGAATTTTAGGATGAGAGTTTTGAGATTGTCATCCTTAGTCACAGTGTTTGATGGACTCCTCTTGCAGATAAGATTCTACTCCTGCTCCTTAAGTGCCAACTTGTGACCAATACTCTATATGGGAAATGATGAAATTCAATGGCCTCAGTAAACAGGGAGTTTGTTGGTTTTGTTTTTCTTTTCCAACTGCATGGTTACATTTGGCTTCAAAGATGAGGTTTTCATAAGTATAACAAGGTCATAATTTAATCATAGGATCTGTTGTGTGTTTCACTAGGAACTTCAATAATCTGCAATTCTGCAGCAATTAGGTCCCTGAAACATTCTCCTGAGTTATTAATTAATCTGTAGTCAGAGACACAGCTCAGACTTTGTTCTGGTCCATTATTCATTTTTAATTTGTTCAGTGGTAGATTCCTATTTTGATATATCAAAGACTTCCAGGGCATTCAGGTGCTGGGTGTAGTGTGATATGTTCATTATTCATATATTTATTACTCATAAAAGGTATGTGAGGTATCTAAATTCTGTCACAAAAATATTTTTTTCAGAATGAAGACCAGTGTGGTCTCTTAAGCTTTTAAGCCCTTTTTTTCTAAACATTTTAATGTTGGCTATTTTCATATCTCAATGCTTTTATTTATTATTAGTCATCAGATTTTTTTTGCTTTTTTTTAATAGGGTATAATTCATTATGGACGAGACAAAAAAGAGATAAATATTTTACTGTTCCACGAAGTCCTCAGTTATATGTCCAAAGTGGACAGAGTGCTGAGTTTTCCTGGAGGATCACTTCTTTTGGCAGGACGGAGTGGTGTAGGTCGTCGGACAGTTACCTCTTTAGTCAGTCACATGCATGGAGCTGTTCTGATTACTCCCAAAATTTCCAGAGGTTATCAGCTGAAGCAGTTCAAAAGTGATCTTAAATATGTAAGTCACTCAGTTTTTCCTATTTTGTAATGCTGTAGGTGTATGTTAGAGAAAAAAGAATGAATATGCGAATTTTGAAGGACACAAAAGGTTGTGTAAAAGAAATATTATAAGAGAAGAAACTTTTTTATTTTTTAGAAGTTCGGTCTAGATGTGCATGCTGTTCTTTACAGTAACTAACTGAAATTCCACTTTTTGGAATACCAGAGATCTTTTTGATTGATGTAGAACTAATAAATATGAAGTTTATATGAATATTGGAAAGGCTTTTTCATGTATATGTTTCTATATTGGTAAATACTTTTAGTTTCTGTCTCTACTATGATCTGCCAGTTAATAGTAGTGGAATCAAATAAAATTTTATTGATTGATGAAAATCTACATATTATTTAAAACCAGATGCATACCTTGAATCAACAGTTTCTCATTACCTTCATCAATGCTAAAGGAAATTCTAGGTCTATGCCTACACAAAAGAGTGATACAGTTCTGTCATTGGGTCATACACATAAATATACTCTATGAAAGAACCTATTTTAATTACATTTTCATTACTAAGCTGTATATCCAGGTAAAATATTCTTTATATTTGATATTGCTTTTAACTGAATCGCCTGGAAATCTTTTGTAAATATGTAATAGTGTAGATTCCGTGGTGAAAATATGAATGTAATGTATAGTCAAGGAAAGATTATGATCCATCTCGGTCCCTTCCAGCTCAGGATATTGTATGATTATAATTCTCTTCTGAACAATACACTAAATTACTTTAATGTCTTGCCTGATTTTAGGTGATGGAGCTTGCAGGCATTGAAGCACAGCAGGTGATATTGCTGCTTGAAGACTATCAGTTTGTTCATTCTACTTTCCTGGAGATGGTCAATAGTTTACTGTCCTCAGGTGAGTCAAATCCAAAGAGATTATGGTATTACTTTTACCATGCAGACTTAGCTCAACAAGGCAGAATTAGATGATGTTTTCTAACTTATGTCTCTATCAGAAGGTTTAGCTAGCTTTCTATGCTGTTCTAATTAGAGTACTTGTATGTAAGAGCCTGACTCAAGGTTCACTTAGTTGTCCTTTAATTTGCCCTATAGTACAGGTGCTTTCAGTTCCTCTAATTCTTTTCAAAGGAGTTCTTTATAAGAGTGTAATAGCAAAAGAAAAATGCATTCTACTCTACAGCTTCCCTTTTATAATAAAACTCAGAATTGAGAGGTTTCCAATGCTCTACTGGATTGTATAGATTGAGTCCTTTAATTAAATACTCACCAGCAAAACTCACTTTTTTGAAGGTAGCGAGATGATAAATAACATTAACAAAATTGACTTTATTTTACTGTCTAGCTTTGTTCGTGGATCAAAGAGAGGATCATTAAAAGACTCAGTCAAAGTTCCAAAATGATATTTTTGGAACTGCAATAGATTAAGAGCTGATTAATAAAAGCACCAGACTTTCATGTCTCTCAGGTGCTACCCCAAATCTACTTACAGTATCAGACTTTCATCATCCAGTGTTAAAACTTTATGTCTGAGGATCTCGACGACTACTCACTTTCAGGTTCCTGTGTCCTGGTGTATGACAGTTAGGTTTGATTTATTTTGTATGCAGTACTGGGTCACTGTCTTAGGGTAGATTTGAAAGAGCTTTTTTCAAACACATTTCAGCAATGTAAACAAAGTAGACTGTTAATTAGAATCACTGTAATTTGATTTTTTGTTTTCATGATATCATGAAAAGAATGGTTAACTATGTGGGCTAATACTCAAGAAAGTATAAAGGTGAATACTACAAAATTTGAATTATCTATACAGAGTATTCAAGGGAAGCCTTCAAAGCAATTTAAAGAATTATAGTGTATTTTATCTGACTGAAATTCATTCTTGAAATAGGAGAAGTTCCTGGGCTGTATAAAATAGAAGAATTAGAACCACTGCTATCTCCTCTGAAGGATCAAGCTTCACAAGATGGATTTACAGGACCAATTTTCAACTATTTCACATACCGTATGTCAACAGAATTAAAAGTTATAATTTAATAGAAAGTTTAAAAAGTGGTATAATAGACAAATAGTTTCTAACGTGGTCTTTTTATTGTGTACAGTTTTAAATTTTGGTTAGTTATTAAATAGCAGGCAGGAATAATATTTGTGATATTTGAGGGCACAGATCCTCAGCTTAAAATTTATTTTTCTGTCTGAAATTTTGTATTGATGAATGTTCTACAAATGTTCTGAAATCTGCTGTTGAAAGTAATTAGGAGGAAGAAAGCTTTTTTCCCCATTATTTTCTGGTTTGTATAGTTTTTATACATATCTAGTAATAGAGATTTCTTCTGTTTGTCAATTATACCAAGAAATCACTTTGGGTTCTGAGTAATTATAAGCAAGTTTACAGATAGATTTCTTACTTCTTTGTGTTTCTTCCTTGGCCCACTGAGAAGATGAAATAGTTTGAAAATAAATAAATAATGTGACTGAAAATATACAGTCATAGTAGCTGGCCATATAACTACTTTTTATTGGTTCTACCAGTCCACAAGGATTAGAATTCGTGCTTTCTGCTTAAAACTAGTGCTTTCTGCTTAAATAGTCAGCTCTTCAGAATTATAAAATGCACTGTGGTATACATAATGAGAATTTGTGATACTAAATAAGGTTCTACTTAAAAACATTCCTGTCCTAGTGTGATTTGATGTTATAGGCTCTTTTTTTTCAGAAATTACCTTGTGATAAGTATTTGAAAGGAAGTAAATTATGCTGTATTTTTAATTCATCATCAGGTAGTCAGATTGTTAGGTACTAAAAATTGTTACATTTTCATAGGGATCCAACAAAATCTGCATGTTGTCTTGATCATGGATTCTACCAATTTAAATTTCACAATAAACTGTGAAAGTAATCCGGCACTATATAAGAAATGTCAGGTTTTATGGATGGAAACCTGGTCAGAAGACAGTATGGAAAAGGTAAGTTGCATTAACTGTGACTTACATATATAAATTAGTATCTCTAAATATAACTGAGCTCTGGTGAATAAGGTAAAGATATTTAAAGTTGTGAAGGAATAATTATATCACTGTACTTATTTAATCCTTGTGTACACTGTTCCACAGGCAGAAAATTCTGCAGAACAGTTAAGTATTATTATCATTGTTATTTTCCCAGTAACATTATGTTTTGTTCTCTCTGTGGGCTGACTTGAACAACATGCTGACTTCTATGGCTCTAATCAAACACAGCATTTAAGTACAAAATACAGACTACGAGCAAAATGTTAAAGCCAATTGTATTTTGTTTGTGTGGTGAGGTTTTGGTGTTGGGTTCGCCTGCAGGGGTGACTTCTGTGAGAGGCTACCAGAAGCTTCCCCTGTGTCAGGTGGAGCTAGTGCCAGCTGGCTCCAAGAAGGATGTGCCTCTGGTCAAGGCTGAACCAAGCAGTAGTAGTGGCAGTGCCTCTGGGATAACATTTAAAAAGTGGAGAGAAGTTACTGTACAGGAGCAACTGCAGCCAGAGAGAGCAGTGAGAACATGTGAGAGGAACAGCCCTGCAGACCCCAGGGTCAGTGCAGAAGGAGGGGCTGGAGGTGCTCCAGGTGCCAGAGCTGAGATTCCCCTGCAGCCTATGGTGAGGCAGCTGTGCCCTGCAGCCCATGGAGGACCATGGGGGAGCAGAGATCCACCTGCAGTCCATGGAGAGTCCCATGGCAGGCAGAAGCTCCTGAAGGAATCTGTGACCTCATGGGAAGCCCGTGTACATACATGCATGGGATTGTCTCACAGAGCAACAAAAACAGAACCCTAAGCACTAACATAAACAGCACTATCCTGTTCCCCTCTTTGATCTCAATGAAGTTGAGATTAGTGGGTAATATGTACATGGGCAGAATGTGGATTATGGCTGTCTTATTTCCTCTTGAATTATATATACTTTTATATATACTTTTGAAGCTTCTGCATTTGTACTATTGTTAGGTCCTCTGTGAATTAGTTGCTCTTTCTTACAACCAGGAAAATACCTTCCACTTGAGAGTATAGGAAGTTATCAGTGACATGGAAAGGCAAAACTTATCTTTCTAATGCTAAAAATGTTCTGTAGATTTCCTTATTCTGACTAAGTGCATCATTTTCAGTCTTTTTAAAAGAGAAGCTACGTGGAAAGTTTGTGGGTTTAAAAAAACTTTTACTCAAATTGTCATTGTTCGTAATTTTCATGTAAAAAATCATGTGGTTTTTCTTAGATACCTGAAATGCTTCTGTGTGATTCAGATGACCAAGAAAAGACTGGAAAAACACTGAAAAATAAAGAAGTTAAGAAAAAACATTCAGGTAATATTTAGGTAGACCTACTAGTTATTATTCTTGTTTTTAAAAACTTGATCCCATGTTAGGCAAAGTTAATAACATAGATTATTCGAGTATGTGTTTTCTAGTGTATTCGTAGACTTTGGTCTCTGGAACATGCATCCTGGCTCATCAAATGCAGTTTCTTCTGTCACAAGCAGTCACTGTGTATATTCAATTTTATAAGCTGATTTAGCTGTATCTTGTTTTGGTCAGTATCTTCCTTCTATGTGGATGTTATTTCACAACCTGAAAATTTGGGGTTTTGAGAGTTTCTTGGTTTATATATATATATATACACACACACACAACATATACACACATATATATATATATAAATACATTTATATTTATAAACTATTTATGTAGTTTATACATTTCATTATTCTTTTCTTCATTTTACTTTATTAATTTCAAAAACTACTTTCCTGTAAGTAATGCCTCTTTTTCAGAATAATTTAAATTTGTCATAAGACTTCAAATAAGTCATGTTAAAAATAGTGTCTCAACATAATCTGAGAGACCAGTGCCAGCTCTCACTTGCAGGATACTACTTTTAGCCACTTTCTATGAAAGTAGCACTTAGAGGTCATGGAACTAACAGAATATAAGATGGTAAGTGGATCACCTGGAGTTTCTTGTTTTCTATTGCTTTTTAATAGGCCAGTAAGAATAATGACCAAAAATAGTATTTGGTGTTTACATTGCCTTCCTTCTTTATCCTAGATCATTGTAATTAATATAGGTCACAGTACTTATTATAGGCATTCATTTATATGTAGATAGGCTTTAGCAATTTTTTTCTTTTGTAGGGTAATGCAGTTTATTTTACAGTGTCTTTGGGCTTCTTTTCAGAAACCGTTCAACAAACTGGATGACAGGCAAACTTTTTAGTTTGCCTGTCATCAGAGATAAGGGAGAATACAAAAACATAGGGGCTTTATTTCTAAAACAGTCCAAGTATTTTAAAATTCAATTTTTGTCGAAGTAGTTTCTTATATGATTAGCCCACAGTAGTCTGCAATTAATTTTGCTGGCTTTTCCAAACATCAAACAATTTCAGTGTAATTCTTTCTGAGAACTAGGCATTTCAAATGTAATTACATGTTGTTTACTGAGAGTATTTTAAAAAAGTATAGTCTTTGTGCTATTTTAAATACTCTTAGTTCACATCTTGAAAAGCAAGCATATTCTTTTGCTTTTTCTTAGTTATTTTAATGTGACATAAAATTCAGTATAATTTTATTTGTGTGACAAATGATGTTGTACAGGTGATTCTGATTTTCTGAAGTCATTTTTGGCAATCCATGAATCATGTAAAGTATACGGAGCAACGCCTAGCCGGTATATGACATTCCTTCATGTATACGGTACCATCAATAACAGTAAAAGAAGAGAGCTAATGAAAAGGCAGAACCACTTGCAGGTATGTGTTTAAAACACTTAATATATGGCTTTGCAATATATTCTTGTGTTAGGAAATGTCTCTTGTTAATGAGCTGTAGCTGCTAGCATGGTTACTTGATACATCCTCTCTTGGGTTTCAGGAGAGAAGTAGTATCAATCTTAATGCCCTTCTCTGTTCAAGTGCCTGAAAGAATGAAAAGTGGTTTTCTTGGTTTTGGTAGTACTTTTCCTCAAGAATGTAACAGATGGGCATGTTTTCTTGGAAGTGTAAAATGTACTTTAATGCCCTTCTGATTTTTTCACCCATGTGTATCAGAATTGTGTTGCTAAGACCCCATCAGCTTTCCATCAATATAAGACCTGCTTCTGCTTTTCTAAATGTTCCCTTTGTAGCTCTGTATTCCATCCCTTTCTTTATATCTTGACAGCAACTTCCACCTTTTTGTGATTTTCACTTCTCATTCCACAAACTGCTATGTCATACATTAACCTCACGGTGCTCTTATGTAGCTTTGACCAAGATTCCTTGTGTTATGATTTTCTTCCTTTTGTGATCTGGAATTGATTTTGAATTCCTCTGGCACGCATCAATCCTTTGGGCAGTTGTAGCCCAAATGCAGTTCTTCTCACAGGTGTTGCTTTACTCCTGTGCTGTACATTTAACATTGTTATTTTTGAAACCCATTTGGTACCTTTCTAGTCTCACAACTGCTTCCCTCCCCCAGTATATTTAGGAAATATCTGTATGGTCCTTTAGGACAATGTTTATCTTTACCTTTCTCCCATCGCTTTCAGCTCATTTTCTCAGTGACCCTTGCTGCTATTCAGAACCACACATGCAAATCTGTATTTTTTTCTTAAAACACTTGTCAAAACAAAATTACTTCTTTGCCTTGTATTGTACTTTGTTTGTATTCTGCCTGCCAATATTTTTCCATCAATGTAATATAATATGCAATATAACGAGATTTCCATTTGTAAGAATAGAAATTGGTATTTTGGTTTATTTAGAAAGCAACTGAAGTTTGTTTGTGACAAACAATCATTTACTTGTTAAATACTCTGGTTAAATAAAGGTCATAATTTACAGGAAAATTAGAGATGTGTATCCTAAATCAAAATACCTTCCTGGTAATTTTTTTCCGAAGATATATTGAACTATTGGTATTATATAATTAGCATTAAGTAAACAATGTAGAAAGTGTGAATAAAGAAAATACTTAAGCATAATTGAAACCTAATTTTATATATATCTATGTTTTTTAGAGAGTGTACAAATATGTAGAAATCAGAAAGTCTATTTTGTTTCATTCTGTTTAATTTTTATTGGTTTACTTTTAGGGGAGAAATAGTTACATTGAGTTAATATCAATTAACTGAAATTCTATTGAATTACTGGGGAAAAGATTATGTGCCTGTTGTTGTTTCATTTAACGTTTATTAGTTTGAGGTTTTTTTGTCTTCTGGATGTAGTAATAGAGCAACACATGTAAAGCTGCCAGATATAATTTTTAGGGTGAACAATATCAAGAAAATTTGAAAATGAATTAAAATAAAGAAAATTAGTCTACATTATTCTTAGTTTGTCCCTATTATTTGTAGCAATCGTTCATTTAACGTCACTTAAAATGTGTTACTAAATATCTGCTTCCTATAAACTTTTATAGGCAGGTGTTTCAAAACTTAATGAAGCTAAAGCCCTGGTAGATGAACTGAACAGGAAAGCTGAAGAACAAAGCATTTTACTCAAAACAAAGCAGGATGAAGCTGATGCTGCTCTGCAAGAAATTACAGTATCTATGCAGGTGGTGTATGCAATCACATCAAAAGTGGGGGGGGAAAAAAAAAGAAGCTGGTTTTTTATTTTTGGTCTCTGTAAATGCCTATGATTTGTATTCTTTTCAACTGTTAGAAAGCCTGAAGCATTTGCCAGAATTTGCCTAAGGGAAGGCATGAGCCCAGAGGTTTGAATAAGGTTGCAACAGGGCAGAGGATTATGTAATTTAAATCAGGTTAGAACTGATTCAGTAGGAAGAGATCAGTGCCAGTTTTGTACTTGAGTAGTGTTCACTGTTGTAGTTTAGTCTATCTGAAAGTTTTCCTAGAACTTTGTACATCCAAACTGATTGGTTTGATGTTTATCCCAGGTAGGAAATTTCAACCAAATACTTACAAGTAGCACTGTTTTAATTAGCAAATACCAGGAGTTAAATTTGTGAATTATTAGAAAGTGTGTATTTCATGAGGTCTGGTTCTCAGAAGTTAACCTCAGAGAAGATTAGTTAATACTTCTATATTCATCACTCTTTGAATTTTTATTCTTCTCAGCTCAGAGGTAGACTTTTTTTCAAAATTCTGTAATTTTCCTTAGTAGTGTTTTCTCAGTCAAGTAAAATAATTGGGTAGACAATAGATCTCTAGTCTCTACATGGGTGCTTCCTGGAATTATAAATTAATAAGGATAGGCTGTAATGAGTCTCCTGTCACTGCACTGTTGGTTTAATCTGGTCAGTCTGAAGCTCGATGTCAAAGACATTCTCTGTCTGCAGTAGAGTATATGCCTCGACTTTCAAACCATTTGTTTCACAGTGCTTTAAGGGTTCATTACTTCCCATCTTTGTAAGTCTCTTCCTGTTGGCAGTTTTTAGTGCTTTTAGGCTCTATCTGACTGTAGTACATGAATTTGAATAATGATGATTGGCTTGGTGTGTTGATGATTTCAGTTTTAAATCTGTGTCTGCTTTTATCAGTAGACTTACGGGTATGTGGGTAGCACATATTACACTGTAGGAGAAAATCAAAGAATAGGCCAAAAGCAATGAAACAGGATGGCCCCACTGACATCAGACAAATTACAGTGGAAGTCTGATTATTTAGATTAGCATAAAGTATAGGTGCCCTCTAACATTTTAATGTCACTTCAAATGATCTAGCTTATATAACAGAGAGAGCTCTAATAGATACAACTCTTTTAATCTCCTTTCAGAGGAAGGCTTTTGACCTACAACTGAATGTTAAGGTTTTCTTATTCAGAGTGATCATTCAGTACATGTTCATTTGCATGAAATGGCTAATCTAGTTTTATGTAGCTAATGTTTTATGGATTTGAATGTAATCTTCAATAACATGCTGATCTGTAGCTTGGGTTAAGTGCTCAGAGGATTATTATTATTTTAAGATTTTCTCTGCATTTATGCATCTCTTACCTTCTGCTACAACTTCAACTCAGCTTGACAGTTGCTGGTGATAATAATGTGTTTTAAACACAAACTGGAAAAACACAAACTCTGGGCTTTGTTGTCTTGTATCTTTTAGGTGACCTGAGCCTAGAATATTAGTATTTTATTTTATACATTTATCCTCAATAGCTAAAAACTTGTAAGGTCCTTTCTACTGTAGTTTTATATACTAGGTATTAATTGTTCTACTGAAATGTTTAGGATTCCTGGAGATGGCTAATAGCTGCTATCAACCTGTGGACACTGGTATGCACAGTACAAATCCAGAAAAAAAATATAAACCCGAACAGTATACATGTATGACATAAGACAGTTGTCCTTACAGACAGATTGGTACAAAATTACAAGTAAAGAAACCATACCATGATTAGTAATTCTAGGCTAATAAGCTGTATTATATATATAAAATGCTTTTATGAACAGGATAGAAAAAGAGTGTTTTAATGGTGTTGTGAAAGAAATTTAAGTAGAAATGGGATCAGGACAAAGACAAGGACAGGAAAATAGTACTTTCAAATGTAGTAAGAATGTTACAGAGACTGTTACTCTTATGCTTTTTGAGGAAGGCTGGCATCTTGATAAGGAATGGAAAATCAGAAACAAGGGGAAAAACGTCATAATGGGCCTCACAGATAGAGGTACAGAGCTGGTGTGTGGTAAAGAAAGGGAAGGACACACAGTAAAAGCAAATTATGCTTGTTCCATATAGTGTATTTACTTAGGCAGCCTGCCTAATATCAAATAGTCTCAGCTGTTTTATTGTAATTGGTATTGTGCCAATTATTATAAAGAAGACTAAAAGAAATAAGAGACCTAAGGGAATAAAATCTGTGTAAATTTGTAAATTAAAGGAATTCTGTTATTTTACAGAGTGCTAGTGAACAAAAAGCAGAAATGGAAAAAATAAAACACCGAATAGCAGAAGAGGCTGCAGAAATAGAGCAAAGAAAAAGAAAAATTGAAGATGAACTGAAAGAGGTTCAGGTAAGAGCTGATAAGGAAAAGTAGTATTTTGCATTCTGATTTTATCTGCCTTACATCCTGCTGTGCAAAATGATTTAGGAGAATTTATCCCTGCAATTCTTAACTTTTACTCTAAATTATTTTGATATAAAAATTTTATGCATTAGAAAACAGTATTCTATGTGGCAAATAGAGATTGTCATTCTGGCATTTGTGTTCTGTTAGATAGTAATTACAGACAGTTTTCAAGCCAAATCTTGCATTCACCTGCTATTTCTATGCTGCCCTGCTCTACAGCTGAGTTCTGCTGATTTTAGTATTTTTCAATTATTCATATCCTATATAGACCAACTACATTACTTTGCCTTGATCAAGCTGGTAATATAGGGCTTGGTACTCTCAGCTGAATGGAAATACTTTAGTGAGAGATAATTTACAGTCATTACTAAATCTTGATAAGTGTATATCCTAAAGATGCTACAGCAAAGTTCAAGAGATTTTACAGCTGTTAAACATCAGTTTTCTTTGGGAGGTATGTGTGTTCAGTCATTGCTTTTAGCCTGTATTTTTCATACCACGCATTCTATGTTTATACTAAAGACTAAGAGAACAATACAACAACTTAATTTTTTTCCTTTTAAATGTCATAGATACCAAGGAATTATATCCTTGTATTGAAAATGACATAAAACTACAGGATTAGACACAATCTGTGGTCTTTGATAAACATGAAGGATGTGCAAGATGTCCACAGTCTTTAATGATAATCCATAACCTTCTTTTGTTTCCTGACCATTTTGTTGCTTTATTGATAAGGGTGAAGGATTTGTTTAGCTACTGGAAACAGAAATCTTTTGTGGTCTGCACTTCTATGGATGTTTATGAAGAGATCCCCAGTCATGCCTATAAATAGTAGTTAGCATCATTATTAAGATACCTGTATCACAATGTCAGGATTATATTATGCTGTTTTATATGGAAGTAAACTTACTATCACTTAGTAAATACATGGCAGTTTTTTAGTAACTTGTAAACATGAGTCTGCATCAATGGTAGTCTCTTAGGTAATAAAGCATTTAAAAACAGCAAGAAAAGTATATGGAAATTGGAATGGGAAATGTTCAGTATGTCGTATCTTCATCTCTCTTTTTAATGTGTTTTCATGTTTGAAGCCATTGGTTAGTGAAGCTAAATTAGCTGTTGGAAATATAAAGCCAGAGGCTTTGTTAGAAATCCGGTCACTACGGATGCCCCCTGACATAATCAGAGACATTCTAGAGGGAGTTCTGCGGCTGATGGGAATTTTTGATACATCATGGGTGAGCATGAAGAGGTGAGAATTTTATTTAACCTTTAAAATTAAACATTAGTTTACAATATGGACTACTTTCTCTTGTATTCAGGAATCTTTGGCTCAGAATTCCTTGGTTTCATTTGGAAATAACATTTTTAACATTTGTTTCTTCTTTACTTAGTTATTTAATTCTTTTTACAGTTTCTTGGCCAAAAGAAGTGTAAGGGAGGACATAGGATCATTTGATGCCCGTAATATTCCAAAAGAAATACGAGAGAGTGTTGAAGAACTTCTTTCTAAAAACAGAGCATCTTTTGATCCAAAGGTAATTCCTGATTGCATTATGTGAAATGAAGATAAGACCGAAAAAAGACCAAAAGACATGATTTCCTGGTTTTCTAGCATAATTTTAGGATGCACTTAAGTTAGAGAAAAAGTGATGAATTCTGCTTACAGAATTTGTCAGTATAAACAGATAAAGGTGTAGCAGAGATTACTCTGTTTCATGCTGCCTCCTAAAGTGAGAATTTGGTTGGTGAGTGAGAAGGAGGGTGAGAGGTAAGAAGTCATTATGGAGTTGAGTACTCAAAGATTTTTCTGTTGCTGTAGAGTAAAAATCAGGGAATTGTAGCTGACTCCTTTGGTGTCCTCGTAGCAGTAAGAGTCTAATAAATCATTCATTGATTTAAAACATGTTAATTTCAGTTTAGCTTCTTAGTCATAAAAATAGCCATTGTTGTTTTTTACATGGATTGGTGGCCTTCAATATAATCTTAGTAACAATTTAAAAGATTAGTTCATTAGAAGAGTTGGCTTATTAGCATATTTAAGTTCGTCACTAGAAAATCTGTTGCAGTTACTTATCCTGTATTTGTCTCTTCTACCTTATACTTCAAGGACTTTCTCATAACAGCTTTTCCTGTACTGAATTTTTCAGAATGCTAAGCGAGCCAGTGCTGCAGCTGCTCCACTAGCAGCTTGGGTAAATGCCAACATCCAGTATTCCCGTGTCCTGGAACGAATTCAGCCTTTGGAAAAAGAAAAGGCTGGCTTGGAAGCGTAAGTTAGACTCTGTTGCAAAATCAGCATTTTTAATTCAGTGGTGGTGGGGGAAACTGAAAGCATCAAGGAGGAATCTGAGTATGGGGAAAGGCTTCTTTCCTTAAGGGTGACAGAGTGCTGGAACAAGTTGCCAGAGAGGTTGTGGAGTCTTCCTCCTGTGATGTTAACATTGTGCTTGGATACAATCCTGCTTTAGCAGGGATGTTGGGCTAGATGATCTCCAGGGGTAATTTCCAGCCCTAACCACCCTGTGCTTCCATGTGAATTGAAGTTTATCAAAAACAAAAGATAACCTCATCCAGAGGTAATAAAACCTACATACTGAGACAGAAAAAGTAAGAGTGCAGTAGTTTCTTTTTCCTGGAAGCTACGCCTTGGATGTTTTTTGTACAATCATGTCTCAGCTGAATACTGTCAGGGAGAAGTTAGCATCACACATATGCTTAAAATGTATTTTCTCAGTGAAACCCATGCTGTTTTATGAGATACACAATTCCTCTTATTCAGTTATGTACCAGGCATCATCAGTTTCTCCTTAGGATCAGAGAGATAAGACATGGTCCTGTGACCATCCATAACCTGAGGAGTCTGTACTCATTGTTTTTCCAGGTCTTAAAATTCTGTGTTAGAGGAATTTGTTCTGATCTTTAGGAATGGGATGTTTGGTTTCAATTTTAAAAACTGTGTGATGAGAAGTACTCAAAGTTTTACACGTGAAAATATATATTTCAATATAAAGCACAACAAAGAACATATTTGAACTATATGTAAATTACTTTCCTGTACGTTTACTCATATTTTTTTTTCCTTTGGGCCCATAGTCTTAAAATTAATGTTACCTTTTTATAGCAATCTCAAGAAAACTGAAGACAGAAAACAGAAGTTAGAGGATCTTCTGAACTCTGTTGGTCAAAAAGTATTGGAACTGAAAGACAAGTAAGTTGGGTTTGTTTACTTCAAGACATAAATAAAAAACATGGATGATTTTGCAGTGTGAATAATGAATTTTACCTAAGGAGATGTAACTTCCTGTACTGCAAGATTTTTATGTCAGAATTAGGGATGCTTAGCCTATCTGTACTCTCATGGAGATAAATACTAATAGGTTGCAGTTCATATCCTTGATCAGATGAAATAAATGCTCCTCAAAAGTACCACCTTCTCACTACTGACTGTGTTGGTAGCCTTCATTTTAGGAATTGAGATGTCAAAGGTAAACAGTATATTCATCACCGTCTTTATCACAGAGGACTTCAATGACTCCTTAGGACTTTGGAAACATTCCAGTGCAAAGCTTATACTGATCATAACTGATCATAACATAAGGAGGCAGTTCTATTTCTTTTAGGGTGGCCTACTTTTCTTGCAGTTAGCTAGTTAGCTATCTCCTTTTTTCTTAGCCTCTCATCGAGTACATTACTTATAGAGGCATAAAAATAGATTTGGTAAATGTTTATACATTCTCCAAATTCTGTTTAATCCAAGTTTTTTAGTTTGATGTTTTTATTACTTACTTAGTATAGGAGACACTTTGCAACCTGACATATGTAGGTATTGCTAAAAATCATGTTTTCTAGTCTGCAAAAAAAAAGGAATTCTTGAATTCTTGTAAATCAACTATACAGCAATTTCTTAGATTAACGATATATTTGAGTTTAATACATTATTTTTATACCATATATTATATATTTATAAAGTAACAAAAAGTATGTTACCTTGAATAGGTGGATTAAATGTATTAGTTATTTTAAAAATGAATCAAACTAATTAGATGTTGAACATTATGAAATAATACCTAAACCATGCCTGATTTTTGGGTGTGTTCTTACTTCATATTAGTTTACAAAACAGACTGCTGTGAATTGGAGTCATCCATGTGAATTAGTCATATATCATAAAAAGATATTATTTTTTAACCATTTAATAGATAAAATTTAACAAATAGTTACAAAAGTATGGTATGGCATTGAGTCTGCTGTTGTCCTGACTAGATGCAGAACAAAACCTTATATAATCACTAAAATTGTCAGGCTGTTTAAGTAGAAGAAGGAGTAATTTTCAGACATTGTAGTCTGTATTTCAAATCCACTTTTGAATTTCACCTGTGCATCATCTAAATTCTGTTAGCAAAAAGTCTAACAAGCCCATCTGCCAATTAGAAGCAGAAGGTATAAAAAAAAGAGAACTACTGCAGTTGTGTTCCTTGTTAACAATAAGTGAGGCATTCATTACAAATTCAATCAATTAAACTTCCTTGAAAATAACTGTTCATAAGTTTAATAGTTCATGATAGCAATTACAAAGAGTATTTGTTTTACAGGTTCCAGAATAGAACAACAGAAGCAGCAAAACTTGAAGCAGAACTAAGTAAAGCTCAGAAAACGTTGAAAGCTGCAGAGGTGCTGATAAATCAACTCGATAGGGAGCACAAAAGATGGAGTGCTCAGGTTAGTGAAGATTTTCATAAGTACATGTCTTAGTTTGGAAAACAGGTATCACTAAGGACAAACAGAACCCTCTCCTGAAATGGAGAATGCAAAATTCCTCTCTCCGAGTTGTTATAATTTTAGGATTAAGGGGCTCTCAGGTGAAGATGTGAGGATATGGATAACAGTTCTTTACTTGTGTTTAGCAAGGCAAAACAGAACAACAATAACTATGAGATGAACAGCAGACAGAACCAGGGAAACAGTCACAGTTTTCTCTGCCGCTGGCACCCTTTCCCTGTTGGTGCAGTTCCCGACACAGGCAGCTGTGGTGCAGAGTCCTGGGATGCTGGAGATGGATCAGGAGCTCCCCAGCGGTGGCTGGAGCTGCAGCACGAGTCCCGGCAGGCAGGGGGTGCGGGCTGAGGCGTGGAGAACACTCGGAGCAGGAGCGAAGGAACAGCGAGGGGGGCAGGAACTGCAGCGGCTCCCGGCCAGGCAGACAGGGGCAGGGTCAGGATTGCCGGGGCACACACGGAGAGACCGTGGCAGGAAACCCTGAACTCCGCTCCAGTGGGGCCAGTGAAAGGAAAATCTCTCCCCGAAGTCTGAAAACCACAGCCTGCTGTTTTCTTATCCGACAAACACACACCCCCCAAAAAAAAAGAAGTGAAGTCTGCGTGTTCCTCCCCTCCCTCCACCCCAGGCCACTTCTTTTGTCTTTCTTAACTGTCCATAAGTTCCCAGAGATCAGTTCCCTAACAACTTATGAGAAAAAATTCTACAAGAGAACCCAACCCCCAACAGTACATCTTACAGCTGATAATTTGAAAATACAGTTTTTGCACTGCTTGGAGAATGTGAGTTACTGCCATTCTGCATGTCTTCTAGTGCACATTTTTTGATTTCTCATTAGAAAATAGAGCTTTCCTTTTTTCTGAAACTACTTTTTACGTCACCATACTTAAAACCTTGCTACCAAATGTCTAAAAATCCCGTAATATTTAATAGAAAACATACAAAATTCTGTGCTGGTTTTCAGTCGCAAGAATGTGATTGTTACGATGGCTGAACATATCAGCAATTGGACTCTCCAACCTGAGATGCAGCCAAAAGGGACAGATTTTAAACAATTACAGTCTTAGAATGTATCACCTTCATGGTGTTTGTGTTGTAAATGTGCATTTAGGTATACCCAAAATGTTAGGTTGCTTTTAAGTCTTCACTTAAATGCTTGAAACTTTTCTGCAGCTGAACTAGGGAAGATAAGCATATCTTATTTGCTCAAATTATATATTTGAGAGAAACTGGTAAGTCTATGAGACACAGTCTCTTCTACAGTCTAAGACAAAAAGGAAAGTCTGAAGTTACATATAAGCTGAAAATAGCTGTCGCCTCCAGAAAGCTCTAAGTAACTTTCATAGGTATCATAAGTCAGAAGAAATCTTCATGCAGAGATACATAATTCTGTGTCTTCACTGATACAGAAAAAAGCCTCAACAATTAGACTAAATGCCTGCATCTTGGAGAACCAAAGTTGAGGTTAGATGAATCCTTCTTGTGGGTTGACCACCATACTGGAAAAAATTGGAAGATTTTCCTTTGAAAGTAACTTTACAGCTTTTCCATCTGCTATAGTAAGGATTGGTTTTCATCTTCATATGTTCAAAAATTCAGACTATCTATTAATGGTATGCTGTAGACTGAACTGGCAGATAGATTAATTAGGAACTCATCTCATAATGAAGACAGTAAAAAGGTAGTATTTGTCTCTCTTTAAAGTAAAGAGGAAGCAATAAAATTTGCCTTTATTTTGTGTATCAGCATTTTTTTTTAATGTCAATTTGATTAAAATAAAAGGTGGCAGGACTTTGAAACCAATTATGGCAGTCACATATGATGTTGATACACTGTATTTTTCTTCAAAATATTGGAATATTTACAAACTGAGTTGATTTAGTGCAGATAATTTATTTGAAGATACATGATGAATTTGTTTTATGTAAGTGTGCAGTGAATAACAGTAAGTAAAATAGCTGCATATGGTATTTATTTATTTATTTATTGCATGTATACATATTGTAAGTTATGCTTATAGCCTGACAGTGACTAGGATCACACATTTCTTATCTTTCTTACTATAATACCATTTGTACATTTGCTTGTAAGTTGAACTGTTCATCAAGTTCATGGGTTTTTATCAGCTACATTCTCAGAAAAATCTGTGCATGCTGTACCCCAGAGCTGAAAAGAATTTTTCACATACTTCAGTGTGTCTTAGCTAGGTATAGATATCTGAAATGCAAGAATAGAAACTGTCTCAACTGTATTACCAAACAGGCAAACTTAATTCTGACAGTTTAGTAACTAATGAAACGTACAAATTTGGTTTTGTTTGCAAAACACCTATACATTCTGTACTTCTTTTCTTGAAGGTGTCAGAGATAACAGATGAACTGGCTACGTTGCCTAAAAGAGCTCAGTTAGCAGCTGCATTTATTACATATCTTTCTGCTGCTCCTGAGGATCAAAGGAAAAACAGCTTGGATGAATGGACCAAATCAGCAGGCCTTGAAAGTAATTTCGGTGTGTGTGTTTGTCAGTGTCTGCATGCAAGTAATTTAGCTTGATTGAGGAATTAGAAATGCCAGTGAGTTTTAATGAAGTCTTGATTGTCTTTGTACTCCCAAATGAGAAGAGACATTTTCTTACTCGATAAATATTTCTTCATACCAACAGACGATTTCTTAGAATCATTCTATGAAATTATTTAAATTATAAATATCTATAAATAATTGTATCTTTACAATCCTTTCTTAAAAAGAAAAGTTTACAGAAATGAATGTGTTCACATTAACTGTTGTCAATTTGCCAGCGCATTCTGAATGTTTCTGCTTTTTCAGTAATCATTTTTATCTGTGTTAGCAAAACTATAAAATATTTCTATGACATCAGCTACTTATTAATAATAAGTTCAATAAAAGCAATAAAATAATAGATTAAAGAAAAATCTACAGATTTGCACTCTATTAATAGACAAAGTCTCTGTTCTGTATAGACTGGTAAATGCTTTTAAATTATACATACTGTAAATGATGACAGAAACTTACACTTTCATTTGTCAGAGTTTGATTTACGGCGGTTCCTGTGTACAGAAAGTGAGGAGTTAGTTTGGAAAAGTGAAGGTTTGCCTTCAGATGACCTTTCAATAGAAAATGCTCTCGTCATCCTGCAGGTAAATTTGCTTTTTTGTCTTGTCTTGGAAGTATTTAAATTTTTACCAATTTCAGTAATGTGGCAACTTGAACTATTTCATTTGTGTTTTTTATTGGCATCACAGAACACACATGCATACAGAAATAAATATTTGTGTAACAAATGGATATTTTGTAGCAAAAGAAAAAAAAAACTAAAAGAAAATACATGTTTTCATTTTTGCTCTTATGTTTCATTCCGTATCATTCTATTCATGCTTAAAGTATAAGTAGTCCTTAACACCAATACAAACAGTGGAAAATTATGTTCTGTATATGGTCACTTTGGCATATAATTTCTATTATGTTTTTTTTTACAGAAAAGGAAAAGGCTATATACAGATGCTTTTCAAGACATATAATATATATATTTTTATATATATATATAACAATACTTGAGAAAAGGAAAAGATTCAGTTTTATCATATATATAGATATATATGATACATAATACATGATTTTGTATGTAATATTCTAGTCATTTATTATATCTACTAACAAGTAAATATTTAATGGCACAAGGAGAATCTGCATTTACTACAGGTGATTCGCTTGGATGATTTATGATTCAAATTAGTTACCAATTTTTCTCCAGTTTGAATTTATCTTTCTTTATCATCCTCTTAGAAGATCTATATATTCTTTTCTCAGTTTGATTACAAAACTTTTCAATAAACACTATTGTACCATTAAAGCTACTTATTAATCTTGTACCATTAAAACTACTTATATGCTACAATACAACCTTATTTTCATCTTTTTCATTAGTTAAATAGATTGAACTCTTAAAAATCTCACCGTGTGTAAAGATCTTACTGAAGCACTCAGTCAGGTCAAATAATTTTCCTTGTGTACAGCCATATAAAGATGAAATTGGACATGGTATTTTACCAGTGTGATTTACAGTACAGTTCTCAGCCTTCTGTGCTGATCAGCTTTTGATGCTTGAATACTCATCATGTTCCCCTGTCTTTCAGTTTGAGATCTGTGTAGCTATTCATTTTGGATTACTGGAACTCAGTTGAAAAAAAGCACCAAACTTGGAAACGTTTTTCTATCAGACTGAACCAGAGAATTGTTGAAAATATATGTTTAAACCTTCAGCAAGTTTGCTGACACAAAACCGGGAGACATGACTGATACACCAAGATGATCTGATGGCTGGAGCACACCTACTATGAGGATAGGCTGAGAGAGCTGGGGCTGTACAGCCTGGAGAAGAGAAGGCTCTGGGGACACCTCACTGTGGCCTTTCAGTACTTAAAGAGGACTTAGAGAAAAGAGGGAGAACAAGTCTTTACTTGGGCAGATAATAAGAGAAGGAAGAACAGTTATAAAGTAAATGAGGAGAGATTTAGATTAGATGTTAGGAAAAAATTCTTTACTGAGAGTGTAGTGAGGCACTGGCACAGGTTGTCCAGAGATGCTGTGGATGCCCCATCCCTAGAAGTGCTCAAAGTCAGGTTGGGTGGGACCATGGGCAACCTGATCTAGTGAGCAGCATCCCTGCCCTTGGAAGGGATATTGGAACTAGATGATATTTAAGGGACTTTCCAACCCAACCATTCTATGACTGAATCTCTGATACACAAGAGGGTAAAGTTGAGGCGCAGAGGGTCCTTGACAGACTGAATAAATGAGCTGACAGGAACCTCATGAAGTTCAGAAAGGAGAATTACTCAGTCCTGCACTTGGGACTTGGAACTGCACTTGGAACCCCATGTACCAACATGTGCTGAAGACCAACTGATTGCAAAGCAGATTTACAGAAAAGGACCTGGTGGTCCTGGTGGACACCAGGTGGTTCATGAGACAGTTATGGGCCCTTGCCAAGGAGAAGGCAATGGCATCCTGGAGAGCTTTAGGCAAAGTAGTGGCAGCAGGTCAAGGGAGGTTATCCTGGTGAGGCCATACCTGGAATCCTGGGTCCAGTTGTGTGATCCTCAGCACAAGAGAGACGTGGGTATGTTGGACAGAGTTGAGTGTAGCTTTGTGCCTGCAAAATACTTGTATTCATGATTCTTTCTAAAATGCATTGAGATCCAAACCCAGAAGTATTGTACCTTTGCCCACCAGCGGAAGAAAAAGGAAAAGTAATAACTCTTCTAAGTTTAAAAGCAATTGTTAATAACAAAAGCAGTAGATTATACTCATTGAATAGATACTCTTGTTTTTAAGGGAAGGTGAAGAACTGCTTAACTTCAGCAGGACAGACATCTGAGAATTTTGGATTTGGGTGCTTTTTTTTTTAAAGAAGAGATAAAATGAAAGACATAAATTTTCATAGTCTGTTATTGTTTCTCTAAGCAGTTTGTTAATTAAAAATGATTAAAAAATATATATTCTATTAGTTTGGGGGAATTAAAAAAAAAAAGAGGATTAAAATTTTATTCTTAAAATAGATTTTAGTAAATATATGTGTGTTTTTGTTTTTTTTTTCTAGAGTAAAGTTTGCCCATTTTTGATAGACCCTTCTTTCCGGGCTACTGAATGGTTGAAGACACATTTGAAGGAGTCACGTTTGGAAGTTATTAACCAACAGGTGCAGTATCTCTGTTCCAGATTTTACAAAGTAGTTTTTAAAGGTGTATGAAAGCAGTCACCAAAAATGAGTTTATATTCTGTGAAGCATGCAATTCCTTAAAGAGTTCCAGGTTATTTAAAATTGGAGGCTCAACATCTGGTGATTGATTACAAAACTTTTTTGCCTCTTTGTTTTGTTTGCCTCTTTGTGCTACTATATCCAAGTATGTCATATTCCCTGCTGAGAGGAAGACAGAAAAGATTTTCAAATAGAGATGTCTTTTGTATACTTTTCAAATAGAGAGGTCTTTTGTGTACTTGGTTGCAGTTCAGTGTATTTCAGGAGTATATAAACACTTAATTCCCTGTGATTGTTGTGTTGTATTGTCTACACTAGAAAGAGTAAATTTGATTTCAGTTTGAGATTAAGGTACCTGAAATTCATTGTGTCCCTGTGACTGTTTACCTGAGTTGTAAGGGGTGGCTCAGTTGCACACACGTGGGCAGGCATCTGGTGCTCTTCAGAGTTCCCTTGTTGACCCCCACCTCACCTCAAAATATCACTTCGACAGCATGTAGGTCTTCCACAGATCCCTGCTGACTCTGTGGAACCCTTGTAGATACTCTCTGATGGTGGTAGATAACATATTTTTGGGTAATTGATTGTTTGTCGTGCTAGCTGACTGGCCTGATTAGCTTTTAGCCTCTGTTGTCTGTATTGTCCAGAATCTCTATTGACTAATGGGATCATAAGCACCACCTGCATGTTTAAACACCTTTTTGCAACAAAAGACTTCATGTAGACCTCTTAATAATGTGATTCTTGCGCTTGTTTGAGTTTTGAGACATATCTCCATATTAAAATTTGAGATATGAGACCTGGCCAGGACTTCCAGGTGCATCTGTCAGACATGACAGTGAGCCTGCTCTCTTCTGATGCAGCACTTAAAGATCTTGGCATGTTAAATAGGTTTTCATGATCAGTAGATCAAGTTTATTTAAACTAAACATTTGTGGCTAAACCCTGAAATACCATATGCCTGTAATAGGATTTTTCATTTATACTACTGATTTTTTGATTTACATTATTTGGTGTAATGCCTTCCTACTCATTCTGAAGTGTTTTCATTTTTCAAAAACGCATGAATCAAAAGAATCTATTTCTGCTTATCCAGGACACCAACTTCCTAACTACTCTTGAGCTGGCAGTGAGGTTTGGGAAGACACTTATTATACAGGAAATGGATGGAGTAGAACCTGTACTTTACCCATTGCTAAGAAAAGATCTTATTGCTCAAGGTAAATCACCAAGACCTTTGCAAATGCTTGCTCAAAACTTTTGTAGTCTAGATCTATTTATATAAAACTTGATTTTTCTGAAAACATGAATATTGTGTAGCTTTTTTCCTCTGCAGTATTAACCTGCTACTAACACTTTAGAGCATGAAATATATTGGAGATACGTTCTTATTTAGTAAGTGGGAAAAATATTTAATTTTTTTTTTAATTGATGTTAAAATAATGTGTTTTTATAGATGCTTCAAATTTAAATTTTAAGTTAATATCTAGTGATGATTTCAAACACATAGTTTTAATTGGAAACTTGGGCCTTAAGCAAACCAGAACTGTTAGTGCTGTTATAAATTTTGGGGATTTTGGGGCATTTTGGGGAATTTTGGGGTTTCTGAGATGATCCAGGGCCAATTTTGGGGTGATTTCGGCAATTTTGGGTTAAATTTTGGGTAAAATTTCAGCCATTTTTTTGGCGATTTTTGGCCATTTTGGGGATTTTTGGATTGGATTTTTTTGGAATTTCGGGGATTTTGGGCAGAATTTTGGGGATTTTGGGGTATTTGGGGCAGATTCTTTTGAATTTTGGGGTTTTTGAGATGATTTTTGGCCATTTTTGGGGTGAATTTGGGCGATTTTGGGTCAAATTGGAGCCGTTTTGAGGCGATATTTTGGCGTCGAATTTTTGGGAATTTTGGGTGGAATTTTGGGGATTTTGGGGCATTTTGGGTCAAATTTTGGGGTTCTGAGATGATCCAGGGCCGATTTTGGGGTGAATTTAGAACGTTGGCATTCCTGCTTTTCTTGCATTTCTCTGAATCTAAAGAAGAGATACAGGTCTTTTCCTGGTGTGCCCTTGGAATGGAAAGGGTCAGATAGATCACCAAAATGGTGGAATTTGGTGAAAGGAGTCCCTTAACCAGTACAAGAAAAGCGAAAAAACACAATGTTTAGGTTTTGCAATATAATATCTCTGTTTTGGACAGATAATGTGTTCTACCTAACTGTGTGTATCACTGTTTTGGACTTAATTGCTTTATTTTTTTTTTTTTTTTTAATGAAAAATCGTGATAATAGTTTAGCAAAAATAAATCATAATTATGCAAGTAGCTTAGCATGAATTTTGTTGAATTATGTTACATATTTTGAAATTATATCAAGAGAACTTGGTGAATTAAAAAATACATATGTTTTAAGTACTTTCTAAATTACAGTAACTAAAATAGATTTGCATTATCCTTTGTAATTGTATTTCTGCATGAAGTGGTAATTCCTCAGCATGTACCATGACCTGTGCATGTAATTTAATGTATGAACTTTGGGTAATGAAAATAGCTCAAGACTCTTTTTTTGATGTAATTTAATCTACTGTTGAGATCTAATAATGTGTGAGGTAGCAGTAATTCCTCAAATGTGCTGAAAATAAATGCAAATACTGTAGGAGTCATATATACATTTATCACCAATATAAGAAAAATCTGTTTAGGGAAAAGAAAGTGTTATTTTAAATCAGTCTTCCATTACAGGTGGAATAAACTTGCTTGTTTATTCTCACTAAAAGAATGGCACCAAAGTGGTGATGTCAGGGATCTGTGGAGGGTTGGGTGGAACACTGTAACAATTTTTTTTTTGCCCCTCTAGCTTCTGCCAAATTTTGGCGAACTAATGAGATACAGTATGAAAGATGACTGTGCCTGCAGACCTGTGGAGAAAGTAGATTAAATTCAAATATACTAGTTTGCTCAGGAAAATTTCTCATAACACTCAGACATCCTCTTTTGCTTCTTAATGAGCTATGTTAATGCCAGATCTATGCCGGTCCAAACTAAAGAGCTGTTGTTGGAAAAGGAAGAATGGGTCATTGTTTGAATCTTTTCCATTGCTTTATAAGCAAGTGTGTGCTCCTTCTTTTTGTTAAAATGTGGGTGTGGGGACCTGTCTGCATTATTTTGCTTGTGATGACTGTACATCTACATCTCATCATTACTTGGAATGAAATGTTAAGAAAAAATGTGAACATATGTACTGCAGTAAATTCATCTTTGTACAGCTTCCATTTTCAGTTTGACGTTTTTACCAACATAGTCTTAAAATTTATTCTGATCTTTGGCATAGAAGAAAATTCGGTATATGATTTTCATCTCTACCAGTGTTTTAGCAAGAGATTTATATTTCTGATCTGCACTCAGTGCTAAAAATAGAGAAGCACCTAAGAATGCCATCTTGGAAAGTTTTATGAAGTGGAAATTTTCACTTTTCAACTTAGAATTCTGTTCTTATTTGTTTTTCAGTATTAGGAGTCAAAATCTTACTCTAATCATGTCATTGTCTGAGCGTATTCTTTTCTAATCCAGCTAGAATGGAAACCTGTTATGGAAGGGGAGGGGGGGGGGTCTTTACATGTAGTTTTATTCTGTAACAGGCATATTGAGAAATATTAGGAATATAAACAGGCTGAAATCATGACATCAGTTATTTAATAAATCACTTATTTCTTTCATAATATGATGAAGTTAAATATATTTATAATAATACAAATCTATGGGATATTTCTTGATGGAATATTTTTGTTTGATTCTACTATGTAGATATTCCATCATTTTTAGTTTCATTGACTTGCTCTATAACAGTTATTGTAGAAAATAGTATCTTAATAGAATTATGAATATACAGCAACATCAAACTTCTTCAAATAAATGTAACAGATTCAGAGATGAAATCTAATGGGTTTGGTTGAGGAAATATTGAACCATCTTAGTTAGCCAGTGTATAATTATGGCTAGTATAGAGTGATAGATCAATGTTTAAAGGTAAAGGAATACGTTTAAATTATGACAAAATTCTTACATGTAAGTGAGATTCTTGAAGTCATCTTCTGTGATGACCCTATTCATGGTCTGAAGATTTAAAAAAATTTTTAGTATTACTTTTACTTCAAGTGCATTTTTGTCCTTTATGCTTTGTATTCTGGGTAAGGATAATTAAACTACTCAGGTGTATTAAATGTCCTTACTATGTAATTTCCTATATTATTGCTATGTTATTACTTTTCTGTCTCTAGCAATGCAGGTTAGGATGTGTTCTTTAAATTTGTTGAATTTTAATTTTTTTCCAATCAATTTATAAATACATACTCTAAAATATATTTAGATCCATTAGTTATAAAGCATTACTCAAATACCATTCTTTTCAGATGATTTTAGAATGTTCCAATCAGAGTGAGTATAACATCTGCTTGTTATTTACAGGACCCCGTTACACTGTACAAATAGGTGAAAAAATTATAGATTATAATGAAGAGTTCCGTCTTTTTCTATCAACGAGGAACCCAAATCCCTTCATTCCACCTGATGCTTCTTCTATTGTTACAGAAGTAAACTTTACCGCAACAGCAAGTGGCTTAAGAGGGCAGGTAGGCATTTAGAATAAAACCAGTGTATGTATAATGAACATGCATAGCTGCCTCCAGCATCTGGAATAAGCTCTATGGTGCAGTTTGCATTAATACTCATGGAGGTATTGTCAAGCTTACAGATATAAATAATAAAATTTTTATGCACTTTGAAACCAAGGAGTGTGTCCAGTAGAGAAAACGAAAATATTCTCATTGACTTCAGTTGCAACAGATTATTTGCTAAGCCTTTGCTTTCTATGGTACCCTGGAAACATTTCTGTTACAGCTCTCCAGTGTCTTACTTAGAGAATAATGCTGGTAGCATCAAGATACTTTGTGTACAGTAAAACTGTAGTGAAACCAAAATACTGTGTATTTTATTTCCTTTCAAAATGCCGGTAGCTTTTGAGCTTTTCTCTGTAAAGTCTAGGAATCAAAATGTAATGTACAAATGGAAGAAAGAAAAAAAATCAATTAAAAGAAGAAAATCCTATACTTATTTAGTATGAAACAAGTTTTTCTATACTAACAAGAGGCTTAGAATGGGATGTAGGGTAAGATGTTGATAAGTAAGATATAATTCAAAATGTGAAACATAGATAACCATATGGATTTCTTCCTTCCTCTGGAGATATGGATTTGGCATCATGCAATGTATGAATGAAAACTGACCCCTCTTGAAGTGGAAATACAGAAAAAAACAAACTTTGTTTTTGTTTTCTCTCTTTGTTTTTAGCTTTTAGCTTTAACAATTCAACATGAAAAGCCTGATTTGGAAGAGCAGAAGACAAAGCTGTTACAACAGGAAGAAGATAAGAAGATACAGTTAGCTAAACTTGAGGATTCTCTTTTGGAGGTAAAACAAATTTACCTCTTTGATATCTGTTAGACCAATAAGATGATAACCACATTACTGTGTGTTTGAATAAAGATGCTGGAAGTATTGGAATAATGAACCATCAGGATTGTTGATTGGAAAAAATAAAGGCATTATTTGCCTGGACCTGTTGGAAGAGTAGAGTAGATAAGAAAGTACATCTGTTATGAAGCTCTAGTATTTCAATACGTTAAGCACTTCTGTAGTTAAATTTATGAATTTGGTGAGCTAGATTAGAAATTTAATTAATTTTAACACACCAAGAAGAGAAAAAATTATGAAAAACTATACTATCTAATTTTAAATTAAGAGTTTTAAAAAAGCCTCATTTTTAAGCCTGTGAATCATGTCAAATGACTCTTTCTCAAGTTGAGAAATGATCCTGTGTTGTGAAAAAAATGAAAAATTCCCTCTACTAAATGGAAAGATTGCTGAAAGAGAGGCTTAACATTTTAAACCTCCACAACTGTTTCCTATTAGCAATGACCTGTAATATTCTTTACAGTTAACATTTCCTGTCTTGCATTTAAAATTAATGTTCTCAATTTTCAATCCATCTTTTTATTTTATTGTAAGTACTTACGCTCAGAAACAGTTGTTCAGCTCTATAAAAAAAGGTAGCTGCCAAGGAAGGACTGTTTTATTTTTTGTTTGTATCTTGCCATGGATTTCACATAAATTGTACTCCATGCTGTAATAATGGATCCTCTAATTCTGTCTTTCTGAAAGTTCAGAGATGCAGGGTGATTGACCTGGTGCCCTAAACTCCTTAGTTTGTAGCTAAGTCACAGAACTTTGCAGTACTGAGTACAATGGATTAGCATAAAATAATAGTTCTTGCAGATTAGTCTGGCCATTTATTACACTGGCCCACAAGAGAGCTTGAGAGAGACTCATTACAAGGACATGCAGTGACAAGACAAGGAAGGAATGGCTTTTAAACTGCACAAGGGTAAGTTTAGATTAGATATTACAAGGAAATTCTCTGCTGTGGAGGAGGTAAGGCACCAGTTCCTCTGGGAACCTCTGGGAACAAGTTCCCCAAAGAACTTGCAGATGCCTCATCCCTGGAAGTGTTCAAGGCCAGTGTGGATGGAGCTTTGAGCAACCTTATGTGGTGAGTGGAATCCCTGCTCATGGCAGGGTAGTTGGAACTAGATGGTCTCCTCCAACCCAAACCATTTTATGATTCTGTTCTATGATTCTATGATTAATAGCTCAGGTTTAGAATTTTGCACATAATTATTTGATGTGATTTGAATTTCCACGTTTGCTGTCCTTATTGAACTCCCTATTAATTTTCAGATGCTAAGATCAGCCCTTTTCTAAAACTCTGATGGGGCAGATTTCTCTTATAGGAAGAGGAAAACTTGTTCTCTAATAAAATTCCTTATCCAGATTTCACCATTTTGACACCTTATCGTCTACCAGAAGCTGAGGGTTCAGAGATGCAAAAAACCAAATTTCGCTTTAGAACACGCTTTTTGTAGGGTCTTGGAACTCAAAAATCTTTAATTTGTCTGATCTGAATTATCAAAATACAAACTTAAAGAATTTGGTGCCTAAAATATCTGCAACAAAAAGCATCTGAGTAATAACAGCAAGGTTGATTTCAGTTTTGGAATTCTTGATAGCAAGTTATCCAGAAATCAGGATACTCCCTGACCCTGAAGAAAATGGAAAGTGGCAGGTGCTACCTGGGCTTTGTAAACAAAGAAGTCTGTGTTGGATGAGGTCTAGCTAAATGTATCTTAAAGCAACATTGCCATTCTAGCTGAAGTACTGTACTGATTTCCTTCTAAAAGCCTCGGGGTAGACATAGCTGCTGTCTCATAGCTCACAGTATGATTCCTCATGGATGAATTGGACTATTTGAAAAAGCAGGCGATCTTGTCCTAAACTCGTTTCAGGTAGAGAAATAAGTGTATTCTGCTCCTCTAAGTGGTGAATCTCTGCCTCCAAGTGTTCTAAGATGCTGTCCTACAGGTGGTTGCTCAGAACTGATTTGACTGACAAGCAGCCAATTTTCTATCTGATTAAAATAAGTATACTGATGTGTATTTACTGAAGGTTAGTAAAAACCTTAAATATAAGTGAACTATTTAAGCTTTTCCCACTTCTTAGAAGTGAAATTAATTGCTTAGTTGCTTAATTTAATGAGGAGAACTCAGTAAAAATGTGGGGCAATCTCAAGGATTTTGAAGTGATCTTTGATTATGAAACTTAAATTGTTGTAATATGAATATTCATCTCATCTGGAAATGAGAGCTAAATTGTATAGGAGATACTGGAATGATTTTGAAGGAAAATGAATTTATGAATGACTGAGTACAGGAAGTTGTTGCAAGTAGCCAACTTCAGGTTAAATGGAAAGACAAGAAAGAAATACCCTAATCTGTATTTACCTTGGGGATTTTAGTGCCTAAGACTCTGATCATAGAAATCATTCTCAAAAACCAGCTGATAACCTATATTCCAGAATCTGGCAGTCTGGATTTTTGGATATGTTCTTCAGCTGTATTTTCCATACTTCTTTAAAGAACGTCTCAGTTTTTGGAGCAACCACCAGATTTCTAGAACTCTTGAGATGCATTCAGTGGTTCAGAAATATGTACAGATCAGAAAGGTAGACAGCTTCTAAAATGGTTACTTTACAGGATTTAAAAAAAAAATGTAACATAGACGACTTTCTTTTTTCCAGACACTTGCCACATCACAAGGCAATATACTGGAAAATAAGGATCTGATTGAATCTTTGAATCAAACTAAAGCAAGCAGTGCACTCATCCAAGAATCACTGGCTGAATCTTTCAGACTTCAGAGTTTCCTTGATAAGGTAGAAGAATATATTAATCTTTAAATTTCTGTTTTTCTCCTGCTAAAAATACTCATCTTGTATCTAGAGAAGATACATACATCCATGGGGTTATAAGATGAGTAACAAATTAGTTCTTTTTGAGTAAATTATATTTGGGATATGCAAGTACATACAGTATTTTCAATAATTAAAATGCTTTGTTTTGTATATATTTAATAGTTAAACAATTAAAATTAATAAATAAATTTTAGTATAATTAAATATAGTATAGATTAAAGGAATTTTGTCAAGTAATGGGTTGACTTTATTTTTGTCATCCACTGTTGCAAACATAGTCCATATGGATGTTTTTGCTTAATAAGTCTCATGCTGTAGGAAGAGTTTAGCTCATTGGTGGTGCTATTCATCTGACATCCTTTTTTTGTGACTGATTGCAGAGTTTTCTTCTGTGTTCTATTTGTTTAGTTTAAAATTTCCACATTGAATTTTGGGATGTGTTCTGTGGTGGGAAAAGTCCTTAATGCCCTAGGGATTGATTTCCAACATGTTCTTCATAATTTAAAGGACTTTTTGCTAAAAAGTTTTTCTTCCAATTTTGAAATCTCAGTACAGTGTTGAATCTGGAGTGCTGATCCCTCAATTTGAAGTCTTGGAAAGGATTCAGTTTTCTAAAGCAATGGGAGTCACAGGAACGTTTTCTGGGTGGGATGAGTACATGCTTATGCAGTGATCAGTAGGTGGCAGTAATGCACCTGGGTTTTTCATGTGTGTGTGTGTTTTTCTCCGCAGGAGAGGGACGCCTATCTCCCTTTGGCTGAGAGTGCGAGCAGAATGTACTTCATTATCTGTGACTTGTCCAAAATTAATAATATGTACCGCTTTAGTTTGGCGGCATTCCTGCGGCTTTTCCAAAGGGCTCTGCAAAGCGAGCAGGTATTTGCTCTTCTCGTGAAGCTGCTATTGCTGCAGAAGAATCCACCTCCTTTGATCCTTAGAATTTATTAGTTACTCTGGACATTTTTTAAAAAAACTTAGAAACACTGACAATGAAGCGTATAATCTGTAGTGAGGCTGACCAGTTGTGCTTTAGATATACAGAATACAGGCACGTGGATTTCTAAATTATCTTACGTTGTATATAAATCACAGAATTTCTCTACCATCTGAAAGCAAAGTAACCGTTTGTGATTTCAGGCTTGTTCTTTGTCTACGGTGAATTAGGAAAACAAAGGCTGATTATAACTTTACTGAAGACTATTAAAATAAATTAATGATCTAAAATGCTAATAAAGCTAATTCTATCAACAAGGAGTAGAATAAGAAAATACCTATATTTCTACATGGTTCATTTACCTGAAGGATGCTCATAACTTTATCTACATTTTTACAATTTGTAAGCATGCCTGCAGCCTGCCCTGTTTAAAATGTAATTTTTATTCTTCAGTATTCTTAGGCCAGTATATTCTTATTGTAACAAAGAATGGATTTATCCCTGTCACCTCACTCATTAGATCCAAATAAATGCACTAATAGTGCATTTTCTTTTTATTAAACATCTCCAAAATTCTTTGTATTTCTCTTTGTTTGTGACTTAGAAAGTCATTCACCAACCTTTCATCATATTTCCTTTGGATCCCCTTTATTCTGGCATCTGTGATTACAACTCTCCTTCAGCTCCAGTCATTACTAGGAACACAGTTCTGACTATGTGAACTGGCCCTCTTTGAAGTTCCTCTTACTTCTTTTCCACAACATATGTTTTAACTTCTTGTTCTTACTCTCACACTCCTTCATAATATTTTTCCTTCCTGCCTATAATGTTACCTATTTAAAGCTCAGCTTCTGGGTTTGCCTTCATTGCTTGCTTTCTTTTTTCCTTCTGCTCTATCAAATTCTTCATGCCAAGTGATCTATTAGACATGGGGAAAGTATTAGGCAAATCAATTGTCCAGTTGCCTTTCTTCTTAAACTCATCTCTTCAAATTCCAGCATGGTAGAAAGGAGCTCCTAATACTTGTAGCATACTCCCTACCTGCCAGTCCCTTTCTTCTTTTGTCCAGTCTTTCAAATTTTGTCCTGTGAGAATTAGTCTTTCGATCTGAGCTTTGAAGGATAGTGTACACTTAGTATTTTTTACAATATTCATTTCAGTAGGGCCAAATTTGACCAGAAGTAATAACTACACTTTAGATCAACATACTTGTTTAGTAGTAGTAAATATAGTGATTCAATGAATCAGCAGTTTTTTATCAAGTGAAAACTATGTGATTTCAGTGATAGTAATGTTAGGAGAAGAAAATGCACCCTCATTCTCTATGTATTTCACCTTAATACACAAAGTTGTATCATGTTCATAGTCAAAATATTCTGTGCCAAAATAATGATTTCTTAATACTTAAGCATGAATTTCCAATTTAATCACTGATAGTTGCAGATAACTTTAGTATGTTTTTAGAACAAGTGTCACATAGAATCTGGATTATTTGTGTCATTTTGCTGAAATTGACAAAGTACATGAAAAGTTATTTTACTTCCACAGGAATTTTTGAAATCTGAAATTTCTTTTTTAGGATTCAGGTGATGCTGAAGAAAGAATCAAATTGCTTATTGGCTCATTGAAACATACAGTGTATGAATATGTTTGTCGTTGTTTGTTTAAGGTAAGATAGTATTTTTTCTGGCTTTTGTACAGTGCACTGGGTTTGAAAGTTTCTTTCAGCAGCCGACACTTGATCTACTTCAAATAAGCAGTATTGTGTAATAGATGCAAAACATTACACTATCAGCAATTAACATGCTAAATGCAGACTTAAAATCAGGTTATGACCAAATTAATATTGCAGGTGCACATTTCTCCACAGAACTCTCCCTCTCTGCCTCATTCTGGCTTCAGAGCCAGTCATGGGCTTTGCAGTTCTCTGAGCACTCGTTTTGCATTCACTCTTATTTCTTGCATTCCTAAATATAAGGTTTAGTGTGATTATTTGGGAGTGTTTTGTAGTTTGGTTTGGGTTTTTTTAAAAGGAAACAGAAGTGGGTTTGTTAGGTTGATGTTTAGACTTGGTTATCTTAAAATTCTCTTCCAACATAGATGATTCTATGTTTCTAAGAGTCCTACATTGTGATATTCTCCTTTTTCTTTTCTCAGCCTGTCCCAAATGTCTACCTGCTGTCTTGTTTGTTTCTGTCTGCTCCTTGTTCTTTCTCCAAAAACTGTTCTTAGTGTATTTCTTCTTCATTTCAATCAGGTGTCTTTTCACTTCTTACTTACTTACTGAAAACCTTGGGAAGCTATGCCTTTCAGTTTTAATTTTTACTTTCACATGAAACTGTCATAAAAAGCGGTGTTTGTCTCACAGTACCAGTCTGAAGAAAGCATAGTAGGTCTGCATGTATGGTTTGAGCAGTACAAATCATGCAAGTCTGTAGTTTGATCTGTGAGGATGGAGAGATCTTGAAAATTTTACACCCCCTCCTACCCCTGTCCCACCATCTAGCAATGTTATATTGAGGATACAGGGGTAACAATTCTTTCTAAGGGGTTTTGTTTATCAAAGTCCAAGTGTTTTCTCAAGCAACAGTCTCATAATAATTAATATTTGTCTTTGAAGACAATTTTTATATGCAAGAAAAGATTAGAGAGTTCAAATGCAAGGCAGAGAAGAGATTTTTAGTAGGAAATATTTAAAGTGTGATCACACTGGTGTTTAGAAAATACTGAAAATGTGCTAACTGTGCAGCTTCAAACCAATAGTCCATCCAGTTTACTATTTTGTTTGATTAATGGAGAGAACAAATAAACTCTTCACACCATCACTGCTAATTCGTCCTTTTATCCATGACAATTTTTAAAGACTGCTGTGACTCTGAGGCTTCACTAGTGTCTTTATAAACAGTATAGCTGATATGAGTTCATACCTTTTGAAGCATGTTAGAATCGAGAAGAATGATTTTGTCTGTCTGCGGTTGTTTTTTATGTGTACATAGGCTTCATGAATGCTGCTCAGTGAAGTGGTGCTGAGAAATTTACCTGAGCACTTGAACTGGCCCATCTTTCCTAGTTAATTTGTCAAAACAGGTTTGTTCTGGGCCATTTAGTGTTCTTCCAAACAATTCTCGTTCAAATTTTGGTTGCTAGATCATCCAGGGAGTATCCTAATAGGCAGTTGTGGTATGGATTTCTTGCAGACCTTGTCAGAGAAGATGAAAAATTTTAACGGTCTAGTTTGCTCTCAATATCATTATGATTCTGATGTTCATCAGTAAAATGAGAACTTCAGTGCCTTGCAAAACTTGATGCTAATTCCTAGTAGGGGTCTCTTAGCCCTCCACTCCACAGTCCACTTCGAGTTAGTTTTTGCCTCTAACTTGCAAAAGTATGTAGTAATTTTGCATTAGGGTATATGCCACTAAGTCATAATTATGGAATTGTAGGTGTTTTTTTAAGGAAATGTTACCTATAAAAAGAACCAGGAATATGACTTTCTCTGAGTATATAAATACATTTTTACTGCTTTTATTTCAGGCTGATCAGCTAATGTTTGCTCTACATTTTGTACGAGGAATGCACCCTGAGCTTTTTCAAGAGAATGTAAGTGCTAAAGAACAAAGTCCCCAAGCATTTTACTCAAGCTTAATATGAAGAGTAAATAAGTAGATAAGAAGTTTTTGTCAGTAAGTGTTGGACTTACTTGTAGTTGTCTGTAGTATTGTCAGATTAATCCTATAAAGTCTGCCTGCAGTGAAACAGTATGCATAATTGACTTTATACAATTGCTTAAATGTGGCTGATTATCCTGAGTCAAGACACATTTAATTATCTAAAGTACCTCCACAGAATGGAGAGACAGAACTGTGGCTTTCTGTACTAGCAGCTGGAGACCAGAAGGGACAGCAAATGATAGTAGATGTCAGTTCAATAAAGGAGAGCCGATTATAGAGGTAATGGTAAAAAATCAGATAATACATTTGAATGAAACTTGATTATGTGAAAGATGTGAGCTTAAGGTACAAGGTTCAAAAAAAGTTGGTTGAAACCTTTGGATGAATGAGTAGTTTCATTGCAGACAGATGGATTCACAAAGTGAAACCCCAGTCCTTCAGTAATGATGTGGCCCCGTAAAAATAACTCACCTTGTTAGCAGAAGTATATCCTGGCTGCTCTTCATTATCCTAATTTCATATTTATTATTTTATTTGAGCTTCTAAAAATACCTTGCTTTATCTTTCTTGGGTTTCTAAAGTCATGAAGATGGCAATGTGCAAACAGTTTTCTGACTAAATTAAATCCTGGCTTCTTAAGTGTTTGTATAGTGCAGCCCTCTGTGTTAGTTTCTATTGTTTAGCATGAACTTCCATCAGCTATTAGAGCTCTTAGACAGCTTAATCTAGGTTATATATAATGCATATTTCTACAGTATCTGAATACTCAAGAGAGAAAACAGGCAAATAATGTCAATAATCTTTTTACTTCTCTGAAAGGTAGAAGTTACTTTAATTAAATTGTCAAGAGGAGAGTGCTTGTACAAAATATTTAGTGAAGAAAATGAAACTGAACTGGTTATTCTTTTAAAATTGTTTATTCTAAAGCTTTTAATGTTGTGAGACTAGGAGTTGCTTGATATGCTACTAGGGAATTTAGTATTCTAAGTCCCTGTCCCAAAAGAATTAAACCTTCTACACTTAAATATTTTTTGCATAGTAATATGAAATTTATAGTGCAACTTCAAAAATATACTGTAGAACACCTTGGTTCTTAGTAGGGACATTTGCTTTCTGAATTAATCTGTATAGACTTTTTCTGAGGTAGTTTTGTATTCCCTATGTATTGCATCCCTATGCAATATAACAATATTGTAAACAAAAACATACTCCATGCATTTTTGTGTGCAAAAGTATTTTCTTTGTAACTGGGAGATGAGCATCAGTTTGTAACTGAAAGTGGGAGTTGTTTCAAGACTCAGTGAGACTGATGAATGCAAAAAACTATGCTGTGGTTTGTATCAGCAAACTACTGTAATCAGCAGTATTACTCTTGGTCTATTGACTTTTAAATTTCTAATGTTACTATTGTCTTTAATAAAAAATCTTTATCATAAAATATGATATTAAATATGCAAAATGTCAGTACTTATGAAGAATTTTTGGTCTGTTTCTTGCCACCTTGTACAGGATTATGTAATTTCTAGTGGTTTTAAATATTTGTCTGATCTGTCTTAAAACGATTTAAAATTGTCTTCCTGGATACATATTCAAAGTCAAAAAGTTTTAATTGTAGGTAAATTCAATCATGCTTTCTATAGTTACCTGTTCTGTGTGGGCTGCTGATGCCCCACCAGGCAGAATGTGTGTCCTTGCCAGCCACATTTGTTGCCTCCCCATAGTCTGTAGATCGGCTGTGTGGGTAGGAACTGTGGGTGCTGACAAAGTATAGAACTTCCCCTTTGCCTCTTTTTCTTATAAAGCACTGCAACCACTTAGCTTGGATTCTGCAAAAGGGATTACATTCTGGTAGCATCACCTAGCATTTAAAAAATGTCTTGGAACTCTTTCAGAATCTAGGATTTAATTTGTTTATATTTCGGTTCTGCCTACATGCTATTACATATTAATCTTTCTACTTCGTGACTTATCTGAGTTGTTCATTTATTCCCCCCAGGAATGGGAGACTTTTACAGGTGTGATCATTGGAGACACCATCAGAAAATCAGTAAGCTACATGTATTTTCATATTTTGAAATAAGGAACATTTGCTTTAATCCTGATAAGTTAAAGTTATATTCTTACTATGTTGCTTAATTAATTGTATTTATACATTAAAGAAAGAGTAACTTTTCACATAGTAATATGAAGATACAAATTAATTTAAAAAATTTTGAACATGGCAAGTAGTTTCCTAATTTGAATAACTTTTTGCCTTTGTTGCATATTTTATTTTTCTGTTACCAGGATTACAATTTGAAATTGCATGTTTGAGGAGGTTTTCAGCCTTCTTCTCTAACTAAAATCAGTATTTCTGAATCTCTCTGTCTCCCAGAGTCATGTAGGAGTTGTACTTTTTGTATGGATTAATGAAATTGTTCATACACTTTGCTAGCTCTGAGGTTGCTTTTTTGTGCAGTACCAAGGGTTCTACATCTGGCAATGTATTTATATGTTTTCCTACGTGCTGGGCAAGCTTGTGAAGCTTTCTTTGCATGCCTGACCAAGCATGCTGTAGTTTACTAAGTGTCTTTCAGTTCTATTGAATCTGTGTACTATTAACATAACAGTCCGGTAGAAAAGGGTAGAGAAAAAAGCTAAGCTTTCCATAATCTTGCCCATTATAGCCCTTCTTTGAGCCAAATACTTTGGCAAAGGTTTTGGAAGGTGTCTTTAGGAAGCATGAGCACAATCAGGAGTCATGAAATCAGACTTTGCTTTCTGTTTTGCTTTTCTGCTCTTTTCCTCTTTCAGGCTCAGCTGCATTTTTCATCATTCATGATTGCTTTTCACCTATAGCCTTGTTTAAATATTTATCAAGGTATCTTGCACTTTGAGTGGAACAAAACAATGACCTGTTTGAGTACCTTGATTTTAGAATATTCATGAGAGCAACTGTGTTCCCATGAATGCTGGTAGAAGTGGCAAGCCATTTAAAATATAATGTATTACTCAGGTTTTCTCAGGCAGCTGGTTGCTAAAATGATCCTTGAAATCTAGTTTCCTCTAGCCATTAGATGTCTCAACTACAGGCTTTGCATTTCAGTGTGACTGCAGAAGTCCCCTCCATCTCTCTGGAGTCATTGTAATTCAATTAAATGTCTGTGACCTGAGTGATTATCAAGTATGTCTTGCTGTAGGCATTTTCAAGGAATGTGAGATCTGATTGTATAATGGAATTTAATGCCAGTCTTACCTCTACCCCACCTAACACATAATCCATAGATTTTGGAAAGATTGTGCATGTGTGTCCCTCAGCCCAAATGGAATGTATACTGCAGACCCATGTCAAATTTATTCTTACAATCACTTCTAAATTTCCTAGTTTTGTTCTTTCTCAGACCTTGTAACTCATGGCTGAGATACCCTTTCACAAGAAAGCTTCTGTTTATCTCTGCTGAGTATTTGAGATTACTGTTGAAGTTGCTCATTACTTGAGAGATCCAAATACATTTCCAACCATAGACTCGTCAGACTGGTTAATGTGTACTGTAAGATCTTTTAATTACAGATGATACAGTGAATACAAAAATTCTACTGGAGCTTAAGCGATGTTCATCTGTAGAATTTCCTCCATGCTAAACATCTAAAGAGCAGAAAAACAGTGCTATGGCCAAATTACCAGTGCAGAGATGTTCAGAAATGGTGTTTTGCCCGTTGCATGAAGAACTATTTTCATGATAGCAAATATGTGCAATGGAGTTGTTTTTTGAAAGTCAGTTTCTCAGAGTGCCTACACAGATAGCCAATCATTTGTCACTTGTTTTTAGTAAAAAATTACTTAGAATTGAATGTGTCATAAGGATACTCTAAATGGTGAAGTATTTTCAGGCTCAAGTACCTAAGCAAGTGTTAATGTTAACAATATGTCTTATATTTAAATATTTTGGTTGCTTTTTTGTTACACCATTTATGAACTTAGCAAAAGACTACAGAAAGATTGCTGTTGTGAATGTTTTTATTTCGAAACATGGGTTTCACAATCTTACTACTGAATATAGTGTTTCATAAAAATTTGTTTAACTTACATGTGTTATGTAACTTTGCTTCCATAAGGATTCACAAAGAAGTGCTCGTGATCAGATTCCCTCTTGGATAGAACAAGACCGAGTCTGGGCAGTAGCATCTTTGAAGGTATACATCATGTGGTCTGTTGAATTTAAATGTAATAAATTTTGATTTTGGCAGACAGCAATTTGGACTTGAATACTCGGATATGTATTCGTCAGATCAAAAGATTTTGTTGTTTTATGCTGTTAATTCTATCTTCTAGAAACCATGGCTAAATATATAGGCTCCTTAAAAATAAACAAGGGTGTTTTTTGGTTTTCTTTTATCATCTCATTTTTCTGAGCCTTTTCCATGAACATTTCTACCCCATCTAGCAATGAATTTCAATGCATGTGGGTGAACCTGTCATCTTACTGAGATAAGAAAATACGGTAAATCTATCCAAGTTCTACAGTTTTTATAGATAGGAAGACAGAAGAAAAATTGCAAACAATATTTAGTTTAGATTTTGATTATGTACTGACTTTCACAAATCACTTCATATTGTATTAAAAGCCATAAACCGTTAATTCAGAAATTAATATTCTCCTCATCAGATTTCTCTGTATATCTTTATAGGTGTTTCAGAGTTTGTGATTGCTCAGAGTGAACTAAAACAAAAACTCTTCCTTGCATTGGTTCTTTCTGCCACAGTCAGTGTTGATCCTAAAAGGAACTAAAGGAAAATTCTAGTACTGAAATTCTGTTTTAGCCTCTTCTCCTCCTGCATGTACCTCAGCAGCAAGAAAAAAAAACTTGACTGGTCTTTGTTTGCTAAACCCAGAGTTCATTATTTAATTTTTCTTCAACCAGGAATCCAGAGCAGTCACAATAATCGTGTGGCAAGCATAATTGTTAGAGGTTTACACAAACAAACGGAAATTGAGTGTCCGAGTGAATCAGTTGCACGCACTGATAGCAAACCATTACTGATAGCAAACCATTACTGATAGCAGATAGCAGGTTAGAGGAATTAGAGGAAAAGACATAAAGGTAAAGCCCAATGTTTAAAATCAAAGAACCTTAAGGTTTAAAACAATAGTCCAAATATAGATTTAGTCATTCCAGGAAATAGATAAACAAATAGTTAATTTTAAAATATACTCTTTTCTTCTCTAATTCCAAGGATAGAATCGTATTTTGTGATTTGCACAGTAGTGGTCATAGTGATATTTGGAAATAAACTAAAATATATAATGTCCAAATGGCTGTTCTTTTTTACAGTTAAATCTACAATATTTGTTTTGTAGGTTTCTCTCCCAGGTCTCTATCAGACACTTTGCTTTGAAGATGAAAGTTTGTGGTGCACTTTTTCTCAGAGCTCTATGTGTGAACAAGACTTTCCATCTTCTGTTATAAAAAGAATTTCCTTGTTTCAGCAGGTAATCTTTTCATTCATAATACTAATTATGAGTTCAGCAGTGAAAGTAAATTTTGCATGCATGCCTGGTCGAATTATAAGCAGTGACAGTATCTACACTGTCTTACAGTTTAATCATTTTTTTTAATGTAAGAACTATATTTTTTACTATAGTACTTATTATTTCTCTATTATCTGAATCTTTTTAGTGTTGATATATTAGCTGCAGATGAGTATACCCTCTAATGTAACAAGTTCTTTAGCAATATACATAGAATTAATTTAATGAATAAGTATTAAAATTCTTTCATGGCTGCTTTGTTTCTGCTGGATGTGTCAGCTTGTTGAGCATCTAACTTCACAACTGAATGTGCAAACACCTATCAGACACAAAATGCAGTAGCAGTTTCTGCTTCTTTAGACTATAAGTAATGAAAATTGACTTCTGAAAACCTGGTGATAATGCACCAAGAATGTGGGAGAGGCAAGTTCCTTCCTCAACCTGAGGGTCCTTTTCCACTGGAAGAGGAAAATACAATCACTTTTGTGTTTATGGAAAAAAAGCTGCTGTTATTTGCTTTCAAATGATGCTGTGATTTTTTTTATGAAGTTACTTTACTTGAAAACATCCAGAGAAAGGATGGGTTATTAGACAATGTAGTTTCATGTTGATTGGCTCTTAGCTACTGTCCATTTGGAGTTTTTTGTGGAGGAGGAAAATTTCTGAAATAACATGCATGGAATTTAGGAAGAAACCATTTTGGAAAGGAATTTTTCTGAGTCATATTTGATGCAATGAAAAGCTGAAGAGCACTTCTTATGTGTGAAGTGAGTTGTCAGAAAATGTCTGCATCTATAGGAAAGTAAATCTGGAATGATCAGCGCATCTTGTTTCTTGTACAGAAACTATTAAGAATGTTTCTGTTTATGAAATATATTGAAACTACATTGTTAGATTGATGTGCCCCTCATAAATTAGATTGATCTGAAGCCAGAAATATTGCTATTCCTATTGCTGCCTATATATGTGCATGAAATTTAGAGACTGTTATAAAGCCAAGTGTGCTTCCTGTCATTCTAGCTGCCCACATAGCTACTTTTCTTCTAAACCTTTGTAGAAGAGTTTGTAGCTTATAAGCAGGCATTAGGTATCTAATCTTCTTAGGTATCTATCTTCTGATTTATTGATAGAACAAGCTACCTACAGGACAATTACAACCCATTATCTTGGAAAAGAATGACCAGATAGCTCTTTATATTCAGAGAAAATAACTTTGTTCTGAAGATAAATTCAAAGAAGTTATCCTTCTTAGAAGAGTCTTGCATTTTAAATTGTCACTATATACTTTTATCAACTCATCTCCCCTGAATATATTTTATTTTAAGGTACTAGTGGTCCAGGCTGTCAGACCAGACAGACTGCAGAGTGCCATGGCTCTTTTTGCGTGTAAAACCCTAGGTAAGTTAATTTTTCACCAGGGTATTTCTGCACAACAATTAAATAGCTTTTCATCCTATTTTTCTCTTTTATTTTATAGTTCTTATGGAATCCCTAAGTTTTAGCATATGAAAATATTCTATAAATGGGTTTGCTGATTTTGTTCTTGCAAAATATTCTTTATGTTTTTTAAATGGTTTGATTTGTTCTGCACAGTGATTGAAAATAAAATAGAAAGATCTGTCAAATTCTTTTAATTAATTCTTGAACACTAGAGTATTTAAGAAAGGAAGATAACTGGTTTTCTCTAAGTTTTACACTGCAGCCCTCTCCTTAAGACTCAGATTTTCCATGAATATTATTTTATGTCATTTACCATTTAAAGACCATTAGGTTTGAGATTTTATAAATTGAGTCTCAAAAGATTATTTAATTAATATCAGTCATTTTTGTCTAACTCTTGGTCTGTAATACTTTTTAATGTCTGCTTAAGAATACACATGATTTAGAGTGGTTCAATGCTTTGGTTGTCTATTTCTTCTAGTCAATCAGTTTCCTCTCTCAAGTCAATTATATCCAAAGTTTGAAACCTGTATGCCAAACAGCATTGCAGTACAGCATGCAAAAACCTTTCTTCAGTTTTTAGCGGTTTTGAGTGTCTCATCTGGACACTGTAAGTTTTAAAAGTCACTTTATCTTACTCCCTTATGCTGTCTGTGGACATTGTTTGTTGCTCAAAACCGGCCCCGTATCTGCCACCAGGGAAGACAGGATACATTGACTCCATTTGGATTTTCAAAACCAGTAAATCGTCCACAGATTTTTCATGCATATCAGTGATATCAGCAAAATCCTGACTAGCACTTTCTAACCAATAAAAGATATCACACTTATATGAATATTTTTTCATATTTTTCTTTTCTATCATGTCTTTTTTAGTGTCCTAGCCCTGAAACAACTTAAACTGCTTCACATAGTTCTAAAGGAAGCCATTAAGTTTCCAATCTCGTTTGACTGCTTTTCTGTGAGAAAAAACGAATTCCAAAAGAACTGTAATATCCTACAAGAAAGCCTTTCAATTCTGTTTTATCCAGACATTTTTTCTCTTTTCTCACCTTTTACCTATATTTTAAAATTCATGTATGAAGAGGGAGTAAAATAATTTCTTTTAAAGATAAGTTTTATAAGAATTTTCTGCGAATGTATTTTGCAATACCTGAAGCATGCTTATTTCTTATTTTACGTGCTATACAGAAATGCACCATGTTAATAGCTTTTCAGTACTTAAAGGGATCCACAAGACAACTGGTGGTGGACTTTTTACAAGAGCATGTAGTAACAGGACAAGGGGGAATGACTTCAAACTGAAAGAGTAGATTTAGATTGGGTATTAGGATGAAATTCTTCCCTGTGAGGGAACTGAGGCACTGGAACAGATTGCCCTGAGAAATTGTGGGTGACCAATCCCTGGAAGTGTTCAAGGCCAGGCTAGATAGGGCTCTGAGCAACTTGGTCTAGTGGAAAGTGCCCCTGCCCGTGGCAGGGGGCGTGAACAAGATCATCTTTGAGGTCCCAATACAAGTTGTTGTTGATTCTATGGTACAAATTACACAGCATTGTTCTATGTGCAGCATACAATAGCTCAAGCCTGAAAACAGACTACGTCCTCAAGGAAAGTGTGCACTGCATCTTTTAGTAGTTGTGGCATAGATGTCACTGATTTGGGCTCTTCTCTCTTACTGTATTGTTGGATTTCCTATTGCACCCAAAGCTTCACTGGTTAAATGCTGGTCTAAAGTTGCATGAAAATACGTGGTTGACATTATTCAATTTATGATACACTTATAATGTAGCTCATATGTAGGTATAAATACCTTGCCTATACTAGGTCAACTTTCTAGACATTTAAGTTGTATATTAAAACAAATAATAGATGTAAGTAACCATAGTAGCAAGAGCTGTGTAAGTCAAATAATTAAGACTCTCAGTGCAGTAAGGGCAGAAGTTCTGCATGTGGACATAGACATTGCAGTTAGTTTTAGCAAACAGCATAGCTTCTCATTCCATTCCTCTCTTTTTGTATGTTTTCCTCAAGACTACACTCTAAATAAAGACTGCAGTTTGTCAAGCTGGAAATCCAGAAGTACTTTTCTTCTCAATATGGGGTGCCTTATACCTACCTGCATGTTGTAAGGATTTTTTTCTTCATTTTAAAATCAGTTTTGTGGTGTCTGCTGAACAGAATTCTTGACAGCCAGATGAACTCTAAAGTGGATAATGAAGCACTCTATCATGAGTAGTCACTTTATTTCCATAATAATTCTAATTATAGGAATAAAAGAATTATCTCCATCACCTCTGAATATGAAACGTCTGTATAAAGAGACACTGGAATTTGAGCCCATCTTGATAGTAATTTCTCCAGGTGCTGATCCTTCTCAAGAATTACAGGAACTTGCCAGTGTTGAAAGAAGTACTGAGTGCTACCATCAGGTCAGTCTTAAATGTGATTAAAAATCACAACATGTAAAATTTTGCTGTAGTAATAACTGTTTTACTTCATTTTCTACAGTTTGGTGTCTGTGGTGTTTTGTTGTTCCCACTTGTCTTGACACTAACTTCTCATTCCATTGGCAAAATGAGCTGGAGAAGAGGCACACAATTAGTCATGCTCACAGAAGCAGAGACATTCCTCCAGTCTGGAGAAGGAAAAAATAAGATGGATGGAAAAGAACAAAAGAGGCTGAGAATTGTTATACATGCTACAGCATTATCTCTTTTAGTGTGGAGTAATTGAAACAAACAAAACCCAATAAAAACTAATCTTCATTATTTTCTCTTCTTATAGGATTTGCACATTTCTTTCTTCAACAGAAAACATAAATCGTGTGTTCAGTATTTGTGTATACTTAGGTATTTAGTGAAATTCTGTAAAATATTTTGAGAAATTTTACATCCTTGAAGGTTCCCAAGAATCCACTGGACAAAGCCCTTAGCTCTTGATTTGATCTTTCATACCTGGCCGTACTTTGAGTAGGAGATTGGATGAGATACCTTCCAGGATCCATTCCAATCAAATTATTATATGAATCAATAAACAGTAGCAATATGCTTTATAACTTTCTGTAAAATATTATTTCCTTCTGTCATTTTACACATTAAGGGGAGGAAAGTTGTTACCTAGCTGATCACTGGTTAGCATAGAAATGGAAAATGTCAAGTTTAATGTTGGTTTTAAATAGTCCTTGAAATTGTTTTTTCCTGGAACATAAACTGATTTTTGTTCCTTTCAGAACATAAACTGATAGAATATATTTTTCCCATCAAACTGTAAATATTTTTGATCCTATTGCCATCTTATCTAGCTGTGAACATTGCAGAATGCATATTTCTTACTCTGCCACTTGGATTTTCATGTTTCTCTCTAAATATTCTTTACATATTAGACTTCCAAAATGTAACATAATATGGTACTCAGTTAAGGATCAGGACTCAAAGCTAAGTCAATCATCTGAAAGTTGTTATATTAATGAGAATATTTTTTTGTTATTTTTTCCAATACCTTCTCATATAATTTGAATAGAATATTAAAGGTAGAATTTTCTTCTCTGTTGATTTATTTCTCACGTGGGATAAAGAACAGAGCGCTAAATTTATGCTGTCTGCTACTATATTGATGGTGACTTTCAGTTGTCTCCTTTTGGCTATTTTCAATTATTTTGAGATATTATGCTCAGTTCTACTTAGTCAGAGTATCATAATGCCAAGACAAGACTTTTTACATTGGCTAAGACCTCTTTATTTTCAACTTATTTGGTTCAGGGTTTTTTGTTATGTATATCTTCCAAACTTTCATGTAAGGTAGAACTAATATGGTACTATAAAATCTGAAGAAAGGAGCATATGTTAAACCATTCATATATCCCAGCTGAAAAGAGAGCAGCCTTAGTTTTTCACTTGTCTTAATATAAAATTGAGTATTTCTCTTTAAAGGAAGTACTCCTAACTTCCAGTCAAAACAAACTTAGTTCTCATTTATCTCTTATTTTTGCAGTTCTGCAGTAATGCAGTTTAGTCATTGATATTTAAATTACTTTTTGACTTCCCGGGGAATACAATCACTGCCACCAAGTGATGTATGTTTTTTTCCATTAAAAGACTAGGTAATGTTGTTTGTACAGAAACTGGCTAGAGAAGTTGCAAAAAACCTTGTTTCCCTTAATCTTTTCCCTGCATTAGTAACCTAGAACATTAGAGAAGATTCTGGTTATCTTTAGCACTCTTTTTTAACGTAAGTATTCTAACTTGAGAATACAATTTTGTATTGAACTGTTACATGAGGTGCGAGAGATTCTTTATGCAACTGTGTCTGTCATTTCAGATTGCCATGGGCCAGGGCCAAGCTGACCTGGCTATTCAAACTTTAAGAGAGTGTGCTCAGAATGGAGAATGGCTGTGTTTGAAGAACTTGCATCTCGTTACATCTTGGCTTCCTGTATTGGAGAAGGTAAGGGTAAACAGAGAAGAAGATACAGGAAGCAAAATTAGTATGCAACATTTCTGAAGCATTTCAGCCATTTCCATGGTGATGTTTAAAACTGCAGTTTAAAAATATACTTTTGTGTTTTCTCAATCATGAATAAGGTAAACTGTTTCAGGTCTAGGCAGCTGCCTTCTTCGTGTGAGTGCTTTAACTTTCATACGATGTATTTTTACCACAATGAGTGAGCAAATGTTCCAGTTAGGACTTCCTGTGTTTTATGGGATACTGCCCATGTTTCTTCTTGAACTATGAATGTATGTATGCTTGAATTTAATTTTTTCCCCTTTAGTTCTAGGACTTTCTTTTTACTAGGTTTTTTTTTTTTTTTTAAGTGCAGAGTCAGGCTGAGTTACTAGGAGGTTTTTGCTAATTTGGAATTAAAATGTCTCAATTTTACAGAAGCACAGACTTATGGCACATAAAATCACTAACTAACTAAAATTGATTTTATGTGATATACTTTTCATATATGTATGTGATATACTTTTTTCGTATACATCACCATGAAATCCTCAAAATAAAGTCAGAAGAAAATCATGGAATTCTTTCAACAGTTCCTACAGTCTTAATTTTCCAGTTTTCAATGATTTTTGTAAAGTGTAGTCCATGGATGTGAGCTTGGAGTCTGTCATCTGTCTAGCAGTAACCATGTGGTATGTACCTTCAGCATTCCTATAATCCATTCTGAAAAAAATGGAAAGGCAAAGCAAGATAGCAGTGATGTGTGTCATGTAGTCTGAACAAGACAGTCAACAGTAATGAGATGTTTGTAAGCTCATTGCTGAATACAAAATTTCAAGTCTTGTATGTTAGAATGTGGTGGGGGAACCAGGATATTTAATTATGTTAATTTCCAACACTCGTAAGTATTAAAATATGGATATGTGTCAAGAGGGTCTTATTCTTTCCACACGGACATAATACTGAACGTGTTAAACTTCTTGCTGAGCTTAATATAGACTAAGATTTGCTGATGTTTGACTCTGCACATCCCCTTGCCTGTTTTGCATACCATTAGCAAGTGTGAGGCTATGTAATTCTTACATTCGAACATCCTCTTAAGAGACTGCTGTATATTCATGAGTCAGTTCCATCCAGGTGCAGAAATTCAGTTCTCATCGTCTTTGAATATGGACCCAAGTGAACCACAGTGAGGTAGATTGAAAACTGGCCCAATTGTGTTACTCAAAGCATTACTTTCGGCATCAAAAGGTCCAGTCATCAGTGTTGTGCTCTGGGCATTGATACTGTGGCCAACATTGTGTAACATCCTTATTAATGAGGTGAATAATAGAACAAAGTGCATCCTCAGCAAGCAGAGATGATAAAAAAGCAGAGGGAAATGACTGATGTAACAGACGAGTGTACTTTCATTCAAAAGTACCTTGATAGACTGGATAAGTAGGCTGACAAGAACCTTGTGAAGTTCAGCATAAGGAAATGGCAAGTGCTTCCCATGAGAAGCAGTAACTCCAGCCACCGAAACAGTCTGGGGACAAAGTGGCTGAAAAGCAGCTTGGCAGAAAAGGTCTGGGAGTCCTGATGGGTAAGAAGGGGACCATGAGCCAGCAACGTGACTTTTCAGCAAAGACCACTGGCATCCTGGGCTGTTTAAGGCAGAGTGTTGCCAGCAGGTGGAGGGAGGTCCTCCTTTCCATCTGCTCAGCATAGGTAAGATACACCTGGAGTTCTGTGTTCACTACTTGTCTAGCCAGTGCAAGAGAGATGGGGGTATACTGGAACCAGTTCAGTAAAGGGCTGCAAAGGTGATGAAGGAACTGCAGTATGTATCATACAAAGAGAAACTGAGAGGACTGGGTCTGTTCCACCTGGGGAAGACAAGCCTCAGGAGGTATCTTAGTATTTTGTGTATTGGCTGATGGGAAAGAGTAAAGAAGATGGAATCAGACTCTTTCCAGTGGTGTCCCGTGACAGGACAAGAGGTCATGGGCACTAAAACTAAAAACAAGGAAATACTATTTAATATATGATAAAACCTATTTTAATGTGAGGGTGGTCAAACACTGGAACGGTTTGCCCAGAGAAGCTGCAGAGTCTCCATCCTTGGAGATACTGAAAACCTGACTGGCTACAGGTCTGGGCAACTTGTTAACAGAGTTGGACTAGGCAGTCTCTGGCGGTTCCTTCCAAGCTTTATAATTCCATTATACTGTGTACAAGTTATAGTTGTCATTTTGCTTAAATAGCTGAACAAGTAATGTTTTTTCAAAACAAAATTATAATAATTATGCTCTAGAGAATGACTGGCTTGTGAGAAAATCTAATGAGAGGTTTCTGAACTATGTTCTTCCAACACACATGCACAAAACTGTTGACTTTGTTCTGAAACCACTTGTCAGTCAACTTTGGTGTCTTTGATGACAAATATATGGGTTTCAACTGAACGTAAAGCACCAGCGGTGTGTTTCCTTATATTCAATAATTATATATTTTTGTGAAGCCTTTATATTTGAAATAACTTTCAACAGTGTTTCTCTTAGAACTCAATTTTCCAATCTTCAGTTTTCTGTGAAAACATGAAGGGTTCATACAACAAATACTTAAAGGAAAAGAAATTAATATAGCTATACTGCTGTGGAAAGTCATTGAGATCTGTTGTTGATATGCAGCCCACATTGCAAGCCTTCATCATTCTTGATGTAGCCTTCTGGTGTTATTGTACTTAAAAGAAGTAAAGAACTGCTCTATATTTTTATGTCCTGAATTTAGTATCCAAGAGAAAGCTGCAAATATTTTGTCACAGCTAGGATGAACTTCAAATTTGAGCACAGCAAGGATATAGAATGTGCGGAGGCAATACATCTTGAACTATAATCTTACGTATAAGCAACTGTCTGTTTCTTAGATAAACCAAACTTTCTAATGCAGGATATTATAATTTTGTAAATATACAAAACTGTACATACTGTTCTTTGTATAAAAAAACCCAATCACCTCAAAGCCTATTTCAATATATAACATCTCTTTAATAGGAACTGAATACCTTACATCCTCAACCAAACTTTCGTCTTTGGCTTACTACGGAAGTTCATCCAAAATTTACTCCAATTTTGCTTCAATCAAGTCTGAAAATAACTTATGAAGTAAGAACTGTTTGGAAAGCTTTTATTAGATTCTTACATTGAATGAACCTTGATGTATAGCAAACTATATATTTAGATAGAATAACTGGTTTTACCTTATATTTCAATTACATGTTATACAAAAATACAGTGAGTTTACCTTGAAAGATGATTTTTTCCTAGATGCTTTTTCCAATTGAAAGTATGAACTGAAAATTTCACATAGGAGAAGTAGTTGTTCTGTTTTGTGCTCCAAAGTCTTTTGTGCATTTAATCAGTTTTTCTTAAAAATCTGCACAGGTGTTACATGGATGGAAAACAAAGAATTTCTCCTTGATGAATATCCTCATCTGTAGATCACTGAATCCCACTTTCTCTATCTTATTTTCCTTTTTGGCCTTAAGTTTCTATATCCACTGGACTCTTTCAACAAAAATGTCTCTCCTCTCATACAGCAGAACATACAGTTAAAAGCCTTTACTCAAAATCGAGAGCTTTGCATTTGAAATGACTCAGCTTAAGGAATAACTGGGACCGTGATCCTCCAACTGATTGGAAAATAGTCTAATCATGAATGCACTTAGAGCAGTAATATTCCATATGGAAATCATTAGTAGGAGTGCTCCTAGGTCTTCCATTCATAATGGAGTGTGAAGATTTTGCCTGCAGCTAATCCAGGAAACTTTGACCTTTTAGAGTCCAATGTTGCTGACTTTCAAGCTGAAATACTTTTACATTGATTGCAGATATTTTAAAGTTTTTGCAGTATCTTGCTTATATTGAGGTCTTCAATGGTACAGAAACTGCAGGACTGTGTTAATCATTCCACTGTCTTTGGAATACTTGGAACTTTGCACAAATGCAATATTCTAAATAATTTTGTTTCCCTCCTAATTGCAGTAAATATTTTGTTACCATGAGGGAACAATGATAGGCAATGACTTGTCAAATAATATTTGATTATTATATGGTTGTAGTATGTTCCAATGTATGTAGAATGTTACCAATGAAGATACAGATATTAAAGAAAAAAATCAATTTACTACAGTATTTTGCAATTATTTGTCAGAAGCATCAGTGGTAATCTTATGGAAGCACTAGCAGCCGTTTTTCAAAAGAAAGAATAATGAACATTTTTAGAAACACAAAATTGTAATTTAAATAACTTTAAAATTTATGTTTGCCTTCAGATTTGCAAATAATTTGAGAATGGCTGAGCATCCAGTTGTTTTTACTTTTAAGCACTGTAATTTGGGTTACTGCCTACACCTTAAATGCAGTTATTTCTAGTGGTTGTGAGCATTACCTACCACTAAATCTGAGAACTGGCATTTTATCATACATATATACCGTATGTATGATAATGTGGGGATGGCATAAGGCAATTTAACATTCATCACATCACAGAAGTAATTGGTAGTTGAGGTTGTAAAAAAGAAAAAAAAAGTTCTTTTGGTGGAAAACAATTGAATTTACTTTATGTTGATGTATTTTCATAGAGTACTATGCTTTCACTAAGTTCTTTTAGTGTAGTACAGTCCTATAAGTTGGTCCTGGTTACCTAATTACCATTTCCTTCCATATATTGAAGTTATTTTCACTGTATAACCATTCTGTTGTTAGGCCATTTATTACAAACATTTTTTTTCTTGTTAAATTTTATTCTATTAAGTACTGTTTGTCATTTCATTACGTTACAAATTTCAGTTTATGATCTTAGAAAATAGCCCATAAAAATACCAGGTTTTCTGTCTAGAACAGTGTTTTCCTTCCAATGCAGGCACCACCAGGCCTCAAAAAAAATCTCCTGCGAACTTATGAATCTTGGACACCAGAGCAAGTCAACAAAAAGGGAAATTTGTCTAGAGCACATTCTCTCTTCTGTTTAGCATGGTTTCATGCTGTATGCCAAGAAAGAAGAAATTATATCCCTCAGGTAATATTTTATTTGCTATCTTTTATAAAACTTCCCCATTTATTAACTTTTGTACTTGGAAGTATTTTTCATCACATATATGTTAGGTCATATTCAGAAATGAGAAAAACTTGGATATTTCTGGTGCTTGCCTTTATTGTCTCTGAATTCATTGCAAAATTAGATCCTGGTAACCTCAGTTCCTGTCCCTCTGAAAATTACTTCTGCCTGCATGGGTTATTTTGTGATTCATGTGTCAAGTGGTGCTGCTGCAGAAGTGTGGAAAAGATTCTGAATCCCGTTTGCTCGGGACAGGCAGAAATATTATGGAAACACAATTGAATGGAAGAAATGAGGAAAGACATTGGAGGGAAGGAGGAGATGATGACATTATCTACACTTTCTTCATGCAATCTCCTTCAAGGAGACGGAAGAACAAAGGATATCATTAATTTCTTGCAAGGATTATGACTATTTTCAGAGATGTATTGTTTCTTTAGTTAAATTTTTGATTAAAGTGAACTTTTTTTCTGGCTGCAAGATGCTTAAATTAGAGCAAAAAAACCTACGAAACAGCAAACTGCTTTATGTCTTGTTTATTTTATTCTGCTTAGATAGATGTGAAATTACTCTGTGATCTGAAAGATTTGATCTGGAATAGTCTGGAATGTTTGAGAGTTTGTTGCTAGTTTTGACTTGGTGATTTTTTTTAAGCTTGTTTGTCTTTTGCAGTAACAAGCTTTTAAATATGATGTTCAAGAAGTACAATAGGTGAAAATATTTTAAGTATTAAACTGACACATGAATCTTCCTTTATTCTTGTTCAAATTCTCATTCATTTGGCACCAGTTTTTCAAGTAACACAAGATAGGATTGATGTTCTCTTTAATTCCACTGCACAAAGGTGCAGGCAATGATGGATGGATTTATATTTCAAGATCACCAGTTTGTAATATTGATGGACAGTAGTTAATCCAGGTAGAAGCTCTTATATTTTTTAATTAATTTTGAGTTGTCTTGGGTTCATGTACAGATCTGTCCAAAAACCCCAGCATGCATACTGTTAGGAATATTTTTCTAGCATATGACCTTCAAGGTGGCTGGCTGATAGTTTTTTGTGATCTGTGGAGCAGCTGCTGTCTTGACCTCAGGCTGTATTCATCTCACTGGCCATGTGCATGTTGCTGACACATTTGCATTTCTCATCATGAATCATATGCGCTGTTGCTATGATATCATCCATATGCAAAGTACACTGTGAAAAGATAGAGCAACAGGACATACCTTTGAGATCTGGATTTCCTAAATGCCATATGGATTTCCTATATTTGCTATATATCAGTAGTTATTTATACTTATCCATTTGCACTGAAGGCTTTTTGTGAGAATTAAATGCACAGTATGCATTCCTGCTACATAAAGACTAATGCTCCAAGAACAAAAAGGATGTACAAACTGCAAATGATTAAAATATGCATATGGTGGTGAGCATTTTTATGGTAATAGTAGCAGTAATTGATAATTTTTTTGGTCACTTGAGAAGTGACCTTAAGATGGAAGGTGATGAGAGTTTGTATGCTTGAAGAATCAGTACTATTTATGAAAATATTATCTGTATACTGAAATACAAAAAGGCCCTCAGAAATAAAAAATTGAAATTTTCTGCATGATCTAGTTGCAGATGTCAGCAAGTTTCAGGTGAAGTAAATATTGATAGGAAAAAATAAACTTAAGTTTGTATTTTTCATACTCAGTGGATTGTGGGTTTTGTAAGTATATAAAAGGAAATGCACTGTTACAACTGAATTCTTTTTATACTACCTCTATTGAATGTTTCAAAAAATGCACTTCAGAGGACACAGTTTGGTTCTTTTTTCTTTTAAGTATTATACAGCATTCAGTGACCACATGATACTGGTATTTTTTTTTTTTTCATGATCACCATTGTGTGACTAATTAAGTTCTTTGGATTTCTTTTCATGGTAGGGTTGGACCAAGTTTTATGAATTTTCTTTGTCTGATCTCCGTGCTGGTTTTGACATTATCGATAGACTCTTTGAAGGTAAGTCACTTCTTAAGGAAAGTCCCATTAGTTGGGACATTACATGAAGAGTTTTATCTTTCTATAACAGTCATATAAAAGTGGAGATGCTGCAGAGCTCATCATTAGTAAGCAAAATTAGAAAAACAGGGTGAATCATAAATCCATTTTTGGGTGACTGGATAAACCAATAAATCTTGGTGCCCAGGGAGTATGCTGCTCAGCTTCTTGAGTCCTGAGGAAGAAGTAGGAAATACAGGGCTGCCTATAAGATAGCATCATGTATTTCCATTCCCTCCCAGTGTGAGTTCCCCAAAATATTGAATAAATGAATTGAATATGAAAGAATTTTTCATATTAAAACTCAGTATTGGATAGACCCCACTTCTTTGTGTGAACCAGTATAGGAATTTCTAATATTAGGTAATACAATAAAGGTGATTTTTTCAATTCCTTGCATTTTGTGCAATTTCAAAGTAAGGTTAGAATCTGCTACATAGAGATAATTTACAATCATTGACTTAAATGGGATTTGTGAATGGTTAGTACTTTTGAAATGAGACGTTATTTGTGCATATTTGAACCATGCAGTGAAGTAAAGAGATTGAATTTTTAACTTTCAATGATAATCATTAATTATTACTGTGAAAATATCTTTTCTTATAAAGGAGTGATTGAAGCATTAGGAAACAGCAGTTACTGCCAGTAAACCCCCACGTAAAGCAATTGCCACTTCCCTCTTTCAGGGGACTTTAGGGAGTACCTTTCTGATCAAGCTTTCAGCTGCACATGAAAGCTATAGAATACAAGTAGATCATTGTCCCATGTCGTTATTTCGGGCAACTATGATAGAATGGAGGAAAAATAAGTTATTTTGAACTTGTGGGATATAGCTGAGTCAGAGTAATCTAATGCAACATCAATCTGACCAGGAAATAATTATTAACATGCTTAAATTTATGTGCTGTGCTGTTTGATTCATAGATTTGCAAAGTATCTATCCTGGACCTCTTTGAGTTTGAAAGATGACATTTCCAGTAACCTTACCTATTTGAAGCACGATCTGCTTTTGGTTTAATCAGTTAGTTTATATTATGAAATCAGATGGTACTGTGGTAGAAAATAGTGTATAAAATTTTATTTATGACAAAGGAGCACAAAATTAAAATTTTAATGGCATAATTTCTGAAATGTATATAACCAATTATTTTAAAAAGCATTTCAAGTCTAAAGCAAAACTTCTAATAATTCATTTGCAACACAGTAAGTGTTCATTTTTTCATTAAGTATTTACAAATGCTTTCAAGTTTCTCCAGCTTTTACTATTTGTTCCTGTAGAAGAACAGTTAAAAATTAATTATTTGATGTGTTCATCTCTTTTTATTACCCCGAAGAACTGCAGTGACAAGAAGAAATGCTTAGAGTGCAGTGCTATTCAGTGATACAAAACTAATGCTAATTAATTAATTCATAGGTTCCAAAGATTTTCAGTGGGAATTTGTTCATGGCTTGTTTGAAAATGCAATTTACGGGGGTCGTGTAGACAATTACTTCGATATGAGGGTTCTTCGGTCCTACTTGGAGCAGCTTTTCAATTCACGAATCATTGGCAATTTAAATGCCAGAGGCAAGACGATGAGTACTTTCCCATGTTCGATCTCTTTACCGAATTCCTGCAGTGTTTTGGTAGGTATACATCTTTTATCACATAATATTTTCAGGAATTATTCTTGGAATATTTCCACAAAGAAAACCCAAGTTACAATCCAAAGGATACCTCAGTTTCTTCAGAAAATGATCTCTTTTGTATGGAGCATTAACTCTGCTAGTTCACTGTTCTTTTTTATGGTGCCTGATTAGACTGTGGGGCAGAGCAGCCTAGCTATGAAGAGTTGAGTAAAAGAGATTGAGTTGATTTACGACAAAGATATAATTATGTTTTTATGTAATTAGTATGTTAACATAGAAGTAGTTTTTTAAAGACTGCTGATATTCCTACAACTTCTGGATGGAACAGGAAAATCTGAATATACTCTCTTGCTTCCAAAATATATCAACATTCTGACAATCTGTTGACATGTTGCCATGGAAGATATATGACATTTTATTCGGTGATGAATATGGATTCTGATTCTCCTTCAGTATTTCTTTAGTGTGAAAGAGAGGGAATTCCACAGTCTAAACAACTGATCTCTCCCTGTCCTTTCACAATATAATTATCATTGTTATTGTGATTAAGATTCACTTGCATTCTAATGGAAGACTCCATACTAGACCTCTAATAGGAATGGATATAAATTGTATTATCTCAGTTAAAGTAAGTTGTTGGGATTTGACATTCTTTACCTGGATTCTCATTGCTCAGGTTTGGATTTTTTTGTTCCTTTTTTTTAATTACTTTATTATGACCATTATTTTTTTATTTTCTATAGATGTGCTGAGTTAATATCATAAAAACAGGAGGGATAAACAAACCAGGCTGTTCTCGCTTCTTATAGATAATATGGTCAAGTAGATGAATTTTTTTTTCTAGCCTGCACAGCATTTACTATCTCTCAATATATTAAATGATTATGTATGTAAGAATTTACAGTTCTGTGTCTTCAAGTAGCACTTTCTCAGTGTTTGGTGTGGAGTTCTGCTACTGTTGTTACCTCTGAAGTGAGATTCCATGTTAAAGTGAGTTGTGCATATCCAGCACATGCTCCTGTAAGCAAAGACAGAAGGCATGTGGCACATATGCAACAGGGTGTATCCAAACTTTCAGACAGTAAATATTTTTGCCTTTAAATCACAATAAAAGAGGTGTCCAACACCATTAGTCTACCTTAGTCTGCAAGCCTCTGTCTGTTTTGTGCCAGAGAGCATCACTAGTGACTATTACACTGTAACCCCTATTGGTGCTATTCAGCATCTTCAATGATTATGCAAACCTATTTTTACCTAAACTGTTTCACTTTCTTTGAGTGAATATTTCCATAGATTTACATAGAAGCAAGTGTCTTAATTTTATAAATATGTATTTTACTCTTATTAGAATTCCAAATGCCAAAGAATTTTTTTCCTGTGTTGTCATTAATCTTACCTTTAAGTTTTCAACAGAAGTACTGTGCCTACTTTTCAGGGACAGTCTTGGCATAGTTCTGTTTTCACTTGATAGCATCACTGTAATCAGAATTGCTTTTTGCTCTTTTAGAGTGGAAATGTTACATAAAAGAAGATAGTTTCTGGTAAATCAAATGAAATCTATAAATAAGATTACCATAATGTGGCATGTCATATATACTTATTTAAATCGTTGTGTTGTGCTGTGCAATGAAATTCTTCTCAGCATCTGCTGTTGATTTTCTTGAGCAGAATAAGAAGTTCCCTCTGTTATGTCTACTCTTTTTTTCTTATGCAGGATTATCGTAATATTATTGAAAGCCTTCCAGAAGATGATAAACCTGACTTTTTTGGCCTGCCAGCTAATATTGCTCGTTCATCACAGCGTATCATCAGTTCCCAGGTAAAGTTAGCATTTTTCATTGACTTCAGAATCTTTTCTGCAGCCATTATAAGCTGAAGAACCCAACCACCTGTTAATAAATACAGTTTCCATAAAAAAGTCATAGTAAATTGATGTATTTTTTAATATGTTGGCTTTTATATATAGAACATTTTAATATAATAATGTTTAAACTTTAGTTACAAGAGTATTCATTTAGAATTTAAGTAAACAGATAATTATTGAGAAAGTTTCGGATAGTATAATTCAGTTCATGTTGAAAAATGATATGATAGTTTTACACATAGAATATGGATAAGATTTTATGCTTTGCTGAAATAGAGTTTCTGAAGGTTTTTTTCCAGAAATTCCAGAATTCTTCCAATTAGTCAAAAAATTCCATTCCAATTAGAAATGTGATTTTTTAAGTGAAGTCTGGATGAGAGCACACAGTTACTGTGTAAGTGTAGTTTAACAATACAGATCTTTTAAATTCTCATTAGCATAGTTTATTTGACTGGTAAATTAGTTGTTTCAGATAACATGAAAGGTGATGGATTTGAGAATCTTAAATCAAAGCCGTGAAGTGAATTGGTCTTTATATCAAGGCTCTCTTTAATTTTCTGCCCAGCCCTGGTGTACTGTCTTATATACGGACAAGTTATAGAGGGGGAAAAATTAAGTCATAGAATCACGGCTTGGAAGAAAATTCAGTGATCATCTGGTCCAACCTTTCTTGGCAAAATCAGTTGGAAGTTCCCGCTAACTGGAATTTCCTATGAATTCAAGACTAAGAATAACAGTATTTAAAAAAGTATCTAAATTGTTTGCTCACAGTCACTTAAAAAGAATTCCAACCAGAAATTTCCTGTTGATAAGACCTCTGATCTACTGAAAAAGAAAAAAAGCCTTTGAGTGTTGCATTTGTTGCCTATCAAATATAATATCGGTAAATTTGTTTAAATATTTCTGTTCACTTAAATCCATAACTGTACTGTCAAACTGTGGTTTCTTTAGAACATGAAAACATAAAGATATGTAAAGACAAATCAGTAGGATGAAGGTGCATAAGGTAATAGGATGAACTCAAGAACTTGTCTATTATAAAGCTCTGAGATTCAGCGTAGCTCTCTTTGATTTTGTATTAAAATCATTTACATAAACATCCATTTAGATGCTTTTGTTTCTCTCAGATTTACTGTAGACGGCTGATATTTTTTTATTTCAGCTGTGCTTGCATATCTTGTTAAAATCTGCAGTTGTTAAAAATGCTAATATTTGAAAATCAGAATAGACTCAGTGTTCCCATGTGAAGGGAAATAGATAATGAGTGCATTTACATGTAAACTCACACTTTGCTGAACTGGTCTGCCATAGAATTGATTATAATGTATAAACTATGGGTTATAATCTTGAAAATGTGAGACTGCTCTAGTTACAGTTCTGTGAGATTATTTTTTTGTCATATGAGATATTTTCTTATCCTTCCAATAGTATTTTGCAGTATTTATTTAAGTCTTAGGCAATTTAAGTAACAGAAATGCAAGATTTTCCTTAAACTGTGCTTCTCCCTCACTGTGAATCCTACTCCCTTTCCATTTCCAACAGTTTGGCAGCTGTTTTAGGTGATCCCATAGTTCACAACTGGAAATTCAATGGTTGTTTTCTAACAGGAGTGTTTCTCAGAAATCCATTACTAAGCTAAAGCAAAGCAAAGGTGAATGAACAAGGGTAGTCAGAAATCAGTTGCTACCAGCTCAGCCACCATGTCTCTAGCATCAGAAGGGTGAAATGTAATACCATGAACACTACTTCATTGATTCTCTAGACTTTCTATGAATATTATTAATTTTTTATGCCTAGAAGCAATAGCTTGTGTTGCTGCAGCAACACACTTTAGTAGAAACCGGCTGCAGCACAGTGCAGCATTTTGAAGTCATGCAGATATCTCTTCTGTAACCCGTAGATTGCTAGTGTTTGGGTAAACCTTAAACACCAATAAAAAGAAAGGGCCTTTTTTCAGAAATTTTACAAGTGTTGACTATATTCACAGTTTCTTATCAGCAGAGAACTTTTCTAATTTAAAAGCTGGATATTGCTACCAGTATTATTTTTACATTGGGAATTACTAATTGATTTATTTGAAATTATGTCTTGCAGTGTTCTGTAGCGTAATTCAAAGAGTATTAAGATAAGATCTTTTTAGAAGCATGACTTAATTTTTTTTTCTGAATTATGTGCTTAGTTGCTCTAAGTAGGTAAAGATGAGTAAATTTTTAGAGCCTGAATTTCTAGAGTTCACTGTATCTCTTTGTTTCGCCTCACCTGGTGTTCGAACAAGCCTTTGACTCATCTCTTATGTTGAATATGGTCGTGAATAATCTCACATATCTTGCAGTATTCTCTTTGCAGAGCAGTACATTAAAACAGAAAAAACCTCCACTGACAGTGCAGCTGCAGGAGTCAGTATACCTCATCCTACCTGTTTTACACCAGTAGAGATTTTCTGTACTGCAACTCAGTTTCCTCATACTCAACAACAGTCCTCACTACTTAGTTACAGTCATGCTACTTTCTCCTGATCTGATAAACAATGTATTTTGCCTGCATATTGGCCTGTATTCAGGTGATCCAGTCTCCAAGTCTAAGGTATAACCAATAATTAGAGCAATCAGAATATGTGGAGGTTTGCTTTAGGCTTCCTGTGTAATGAGAAATGTCTGTAATTTAGGTATCTCTCAAGTGACCTTCTTGCAAAGAGGGCTTTTGGTGCCAGTGGACTCATCTCATTCTTAGTTCTGTGCTTTTATGAATTCTCATCAACAAATCTCATCCTTCTTATAATTGTAATACATAAGTGTCATCATCACAATAAAATTTATCATATGTGATAAATGGAATTTTAACAGACCTGTATATCTGTTTTTAAACCTTGGAAAAGCAATAAGAACTATCCTGTTCTGTGCAGGATTTGCCATACCTGCAACTAATATGACTTACTGGCAGTAACCACCCTAGGAGGATGAAATGAAAATGCAGAGACATTGTTTTGTTTCTCTTTGCACAGTAGACATAGTCACTGCAGGCACTCTAGGTAGTGTAGCATGTGTTGAGTGATCCCAGCAAATCCTGCCAAATGCAAATGACTGCAGCCTATAAGCAGTAGCTATATATGATCACTTGACTGGGTCATCTAAACATTCTTCAATAATACAGTAGATTATTTTGACAAAAAAGACAATCAGTAACTGGCAAGTTGCACAAGATTCTTCAAATATGACTGCCAGTGATAATGAATATGGCAGGCACGTGGCTTGCTCATTTCTAGTTTCTGTATACAGTACTATGTTTAATAATTCTAATAATATCTTGCCTCAGGAATTCAGCATTCTTTTATACATTATAATGCTTCACAGAGAGAGTATCATATTAGACAGGTTAAATCTCAGTAAGGTTAAAGAATAGGTTGGTTTTGATATTTTCATAAATGAATGAGTACTCTCTCACATTATCATGCAAACATAAAGGATAGATACAGACTTACTATACTTGGACAGCATCTTGATTCTTTTATGCCCACCATCCCAGTGGTGGCAGAGCTGGAAGGCAGGTCTGTGGATTTTCAGTAACTCTTTATGACCTCCTGAGGTTGATTGTGCATGCATAATTAAACTTGCTATTTAAATTTCATGAGTAATGTCTCAAGTGAGTGGGACCTCATGCTGAAGCAGGAAAAGAGAGTGAGGAGACAGACAATGTGTGATGAACTGACCCCATTCTGTGTAGCTCTGCACTACGTGGATTGGAGGAAGTAGAGATTTCAGGAATGAAGTTGAGCCCAGGAAGAAATGAGGGATGGTGAGGAGACATTTGAAGATTAATTTCTCACTATCCTAATCTGATTTGATTCACAATAAATTAAATTAATTTCCACAATTCAAGTTTGGTTTGCCCATGATAAGTGGTGCGTGATCTCTCCCTGTCCTTAGCTCGACCCATGAACCTTTCCTTACATTTTCTTTTCCCATTCCAGCTGGGAAGGGGAGTGATAGAACAGCTTCGGTGGTGGGCACCTGGTGGCCAGCCAAGGTCAACCCAATACACCTTCAAAACGCTTAAGGACATCAGAGGTGTCCTTTGGGGCTCCCTGCTGCAGAGTCCATGGACAGTAGCTTCTCAGCAAATTTTCAAAGAAATACTACACAAATATTTATTTGTAGATTTTATATATGAATTAAAAAATTCGACCTCTGAATACTTACAACCTAAATATTAACTGGGTTCCAATTCACTTCAACTGAACTTGCTGGAAGTATTTCTCCTCCTATATTTTGTCCTTTGTAATTTTTGCTTTTCAAGCAGGCCAGTGATACACTGCAGTTTAGGTGGTTCAGATTTTGCAAGAAAATTACTTGCTTTAAGAACCTTTTTCATACTAATTTTATAGTCTCAAATAGAATTCAAATCTGTCATTTTCTGAGACAGGGTAGAGGATATAAAGTAATCTATTTTTCTCAGATTTAATTTTTTAAATTTTCCTTCTTGCTGGAAGTCACAAACTTCCCCATTTATTTACCAAAACAGACATTTTTTTTTTGATAGTCACTATAACAGTGGTGGCAAAACTAATATAATAGAAAAAATATTTACTAAGGGTGATAGTCATCTAACAAAGCTTTATTTTTCTTAGAGTTAGGTGCCTAATCTAATGGTTATCTAGGCTCCCTGTGTATTACAATCCAGCTCCAAGATATCGTGTTCATACCTGCTGTGGAGTGAATTATGTACATGTGTGAAATCCTGTTTCTTTCACTGATATTATCTTCAGTTAGTGTTTTAATATTTCTTAAAATACCTCTTGTGTGAACACCAAATATTTTATTTAGACGTTATTCTAACATTTCCCACAAGTCGATGGTATTTTAAAAACAAGTATTGCAGAATTAGAGTTTATCTTTGAAATATAGGGAGAGGTTCTGTCAGAATTTTAGTTCAGCTCTTAGAGGATATTTTGTTTAAATTCTGCTAGAAAAGACTCATGATGTATTTCTTGATTCAAGCCACTTCAAATTCCCCTGACTGATATTGGAGTAATTTCTTACAAGTTTCTTTTTCTTTTAAATATTTAGGTACTCTGCTAGAAAAATATAAGCCAAATTCAAAGCCAACTGAAATTAAAACAAAGAAACCCCAGTGTAATACCTCTCAGCTAGCTTCAATCATTTGACTATTATCCACCTCTTCTTAGCTAGTCATCCATTTTATGTTTTGTTACAATGGAAAGACAAGCAGCTATAGGGAATAATTTGTGCCAATCTTAGGCGTTTAAAATAAAGGAGTGAGTCACCTTTTGGAATTACCTCTTTCTTTCCATTGAACTTTGAATCAAGCTTTGTAATAAAGTCAACAGCATCTCTAAAACTCATCTCATGAACATTTTAATGAGCATTGAATATATTAAAGAAAATAGCTGTAGCTCTGAGGTTGCTACTTACTCAGGATACAGGAGGGTTTCTTCTGAAAACTGGACTGTGAAAAATTAGATTTTTATTAGAACAGGATTTTGAAAATAGTTGGTTTTTCCATTTTCGCATTATGTATTATAACAATGTAAGTATAGTTGTCACACTTGCATTTCATATCTAAGTATTCAATTTCAAATTGAAAAGTTCAGGAGGAGGAAGTGAAATTTCAAGCATCCTAAAGTATGCAAGTTACAATGCTTGTCTCAAAGACATAAAAGGCATTTTATTAATGAGTAGACTTTTTTGCTTGTTTTAGAGCAACACTTTTCAAATTTCATGTTTGTTACCAATTTTATTTCATTCAACTACTAAAGCACGTGAATGGATCTCAGCATTATGCATCCTTAGGCAAGGCTGTCATCCACATTAATGGAAGAGAATGTGCTTATGAACTGACTTTGTGAGACTTGCCCGCTGTCTGCCAGCATGCTGAGAGTGTGCTCAATCTCCTCGCTGAGGTCGTTGACAAAGACATGGTACAGAATTAGCCACACTGCTGAGCATTGGGAACACCACTGTTGGCTGGCCAACAGCTGGGTTGGGGTCCCTGTTAGTGTAGGAGTGTGTTATGTTCTTTGCATGGGCTGTTCATTTCCCCATATTGTCTGCTCCTTTGCTTCCTACACCATGCACAGAACAGGTTTTATGTACCATGCTTCACTTATGTTTCACTTCAGAAATTTCCTTCAGTGAAGTCATCATTAATAATACAGCCTCTTTCACAAGTGTTTTGAAACATAAAGATGCAGAGTTGCAAATAATGGTATTTAGAAGGCTTCTGTGACTAAAGGGTAACTCTTAATTTAAGATTTTGTAAGCTGTAATTCCCATGAAAAATGTGTCGCTGTAGTTCTTTGACATAGTATAATGCTTGTATGTTTTTTTCTTATTCTCAGTAAAAACCTCATCATGCAGATCACTGCTATAAATATAAATTTGTTTTTGTACAGAACTCCAGTGCAGTGTTATAGAGAGTATTGAAAAAGGCCTAGGAATGATCTGTGCCTGTATTCATACTTATTTTCATGTGAGAGGAGTGGGTGATACCCCCGAGGGCTATGCTGACATTTGGTGAGGCCTGGACAGGCTGGGAAGTTGGGCAGAGGGAAAGCTAATGCAGTTCAGCAAAAGCAAATGCAGGGTCCTGCACCTGGAGAGGAGTAACCCCAGGCACCAGCTCAGGCTGGGGGTGACCTGCTGGAAAGCAGCTCTGCAGAGAAGCACCTGGGGGTCCTGGGGGTCAACAAGCTGTCCATGAGCCAGCAGTGCCTTTGTGGCCAAGAAGGCCAGTGGGATCCTGGGGTGCATTAGGGAGAGCTGTGCCAGCAGGTCAGGGCAGGTGATCCTGTCCCTGCTCAGACCTGGGGAGGCACATCTGGAGTGCTGTGTCCAGGTCTGGGCTCCCCAGTTCAAAGAAGATGAGGAGTTACTGGAGGGGGCTCAAGGAAGGACTATGATCATTGGGGGACTGGAGCATCTATCTTGCAAGGAAAGGCTGAGAGAGTTAGGTCTGTTTCACCTGGAGAAGGGATAACTGAGGGATTTTATCAATGTTGACAGGTGTCTTAAAGTATCAAGAGGATGGGGCCAGAACTCTCTTCAGTGGTGCCCAAACACAGGACAGGGGACAGTGGGCACAAACTGAATCACAGGATATTCCATCTGAGGAAAAACTTCCTAAATGTGAGAGTGACAGAAAACCGGAACTGGCTGCCAGAGAGGAGGTGGTTGAGTATCTCCTCTTCTGGACGTACTGAAAACCTCTCTGCAGGTGATGCTGTGTGGCCTGCTCTGGGTGAACCTGCTTTGGCAAGGGGGTTAGACTAGATGATCTCTAGAGGTCCCTTCCAACCCTGATCATTCTGTCATTCTCTGATTCATACCATGACATCATACTCACAATGAATGGCAGCTGAATCATTTGAAACCATGATTGTTCTAGCATGTCCTAGAAACTTAACAGAGAATTAACATTCACACGTTCCATCAGCATGACTTAAGAAAATTATGGTATCTGAACAATGTCAAATTTACAAAATCAGGCAAAAAACATGTTGCCAGATTGAATACTCCACAGGAATTAATACTAGCACAGAAATCCCACACTGAATCATTCTTGTTGTGGGATGGGATTGCTTAAAGAGAAACAACAATTTCTTTAATGAAATCCATCAGAAATCAAAAGGAATAGCTAATTGAACCTTAGAGTAGCTACTAAATATAGTATTTATTTAAAACAAATACTCTTGCTCTTCTGTTTGTACTTGAAAATCTTGTAGGAAAAAGTTACTTTTTTATAACTTTTTTATTATGTGATGGGTATTTCTCAAGTTAAAATCAATATTAACTAATAATAAAGAACAGTGTAGAGCAATCTAGTAAAGTAGACAAGGTACAAACCAGGGTCAGGAAACATGAAGTAAATTTTGTCTCATTAAATGTAATTGCAATGATCTCACTGACTTCAGTGAAACAGCATTTTGTCACTGGGTTCTTTTTCTTTTTTGCTTAGTTTCTGATGTGCTCTTATTTTCGTCAAGTCGCTGGCTGATTCTGTACCTCTTCCTACTTTTCCTTGCATATCCTTTTACTTAGATTAAAACTGCTCTCTGTCTTACTAAAACTGATCAGGTACATGTTTCCAGTGCTGCTTTTTGCCTTGTTTCTGAGAGCAACAGAGACAGAGGGTGTAGGGGAGGGTGTATGAGGACACTGGCAACTCTTAAATTGCTGGATCATGCTTGAGTTTGTACAACAAATCTCCTCGGTTATTATCCAAGTCAGATAAAGAAAAGTTAGGGTATGTCCACCCAATATTTTGGTCATACATCTGACTGCAGTATTTCTGCTGTATTATAGAATAGGTGGGCTGTGGTGTGTGGTTGGTTTTCAAGGTGCAGCTGTAATGATAGCTGTAGCTTCTTGAGTGTTTGTCAACAGACAATTTTCTCTTTCACAATCCAGTTCATCAGGACTCGGAGCATGAATTTTATATTTATTGTTCCTCCATAATTCTAATTACACCACATAGAGTAATATGTTTATAATTATTGAAAAGTATTTTAATTATTGAAAAGCAATTTGTATTATTCTTGAAATTCTTATGTTATTAGTATAGATTCCAGATGAACAAAAATTTATTTTCTTTACATAATTTAGCAATTATATAACCTTTTAATTGTTCAGAACATTTAATTACTGACATTTATAACATTCCACATCACGAATACATGACTAACAGTCTCTAGTAGAATTGATGAATTAATGTAAACCTATATTTGTTACCCTGCAACTGAGAGATCTGAGTACTTAGGAGGAATTTTTGAAATATGGGGAGTATTTTGAATATACCTGTGGTGATGCATGAAAGAAATGTGCTGTGCCATTAATGGAGTGTAATCCACGGCAATGTGCTCTTACAAAAAGAGCGGGAAAACATCTCATTAACAATTTAGTGAATCAATGTAATCCTTCAAATAACCTTATTAATTCTCATAGGACTGGTGCTGTGTATATGAAAATATATTGGTCGTGCTCTGCATATGAGAAGTTGCTTCTCTTCTAAAAACAGGCTGCCAATTTCCTTAAATTTTGTCATGGTGTTTAATTAATTAAGGCCAACCACCTCTTCTGGCATTCCTTTTAACTTCATGATCTCCAGGCAATGTGTATCCCATGGACCTCTATGAAGTAAAACTCTCAGTTATTCTTTAGAAGAAGGTTCAACTAGGGCTCGTGCTGTCTATCTACACCATGCTGCTGACTTCCTTCCTCCCCTGAGTCCCTGCACTACAGAGTGTCTTCCTGTAGTCAAAAGTATGTGATTCATGATCTGCTTCTGTATAAAGGAAGATACAGGTGTGGTCAATGTCTTTGCCATGTTGACTTTGTATTTGATTGAGAAGGCATGTATCTCTGTATAGAGTCCAGCCCTACTTCAGATCTTTAATTTGAGGTGGCCTTGATGGAACAAGAGCAAGCATAGACCTACTCTGTCTCTTAGTGATCCACATACTGTAGGAGTGGTTTGCCTACAAGTCCCGTTAAAGTACCTTCATCCTAACAGCATCCATGGATCTTGTTCTTGCAGAGAGGGTAAGGGACACAGTTGGGGACTGAAAGTCGGGTTTCAATGCTCAGTCTTGGGCTACTTTGTGAGCAATGAGGGAACCACAGCCAAGCTGTAGAAACACTATGGAAGCACGTAGTTCTGGCAGAAGGGATGTCAGAAACCTGCTCCCTCTTGTGACACAGTAAAGTCACAGTCACTTTGCACTGGATTAGCATTTCACAATATTTACCAAAGCAATTAAGCTATAGCTTCTTATTTTAGTTTGATCCATAAAATCTTATAAAACCAAAAATATCTCCTTGAACAGCTGTATAAAGAGGTATATTGTTTCATTCAGAGAAATGGAGCATAGAAGTGTTTTCTGTGGTAAGACTACATCCTTTTAAAACTGGTAGATGGCAGTAGAGTATCTGCTTTAAGAGCTGTAAATTTACTGAGAGGGCTTTGCTAGATTTTTGTAAAAAAATAAAAATTCTTTTTTATATGCTTCATAATCTTGAAAAAAATACCAGTTATCTGACTAGCAAATCTTTCCCGATTTACATTCTTAGAACAGTAATCATATTGAGTTCATAAATTATTGATTTTTTTTTAACTCACAGAATTTCACAAGATTTTTTGACTGTATTACTTCCCTCTTTTCAAGTCTTAATACTGTGTTATAAAATTTGATTTGATTCTGAAATGAATACAAGATAGATGTAAGTCTGTGTTTATTGTATATTGTATTTGTGAAATAGCGTTTTCTGCAATAGTTGTGAATGAAGGCAAGACTTTTTCTTCATCTTGTGCAAGAATAAAGAACAGAAATACATTTTGTGTTCCTAGAAATCTATCTTTTCTAAGTTTCAGAGAAGGAAAAGTTAAAATCTTGACATTTCCTCATTTTTATTTTTTCCATGAATTTTAACTTTGAGATAAAACATCATTTTTTAGTAGGAAGTCATTTTTTACATAGGAAGTGACATGGGAACATTAATTGTCTTTAGAGCTTTCATTTTGTTCATTATTTCTCATCATTTCTCTAGTTGCATGTGTTTTCTACTCTAATGTGCTGGTCAATATCATAGCATATGTCTGTAGATGCACACAAAAATATGCAACTGATAAAAAAACTGAGATGCACAAGTAATTTAGTAACTAGGTAAATAAATATTCACATTCTTTGTTTGACTACCCCACCTTTCTTAATATATGCAATTTGTATTTTTCTGTGCTGGTAAGTCAGAAAAAAGCATGCAGTGCATGAATTTTCCACTAAGAATAGAGAAAATACTTGGTAGCAGTTTCTGTAGACTGTTCATCAGTACTAGATGCATTGTTCACAAATAAATTTATCTATTGAATTTTTTTATAAATATTGTTATGATTAGTTAATCTTATTTAAAACAGAGAGATTCTATGTAGAATTGTCATTCTGAATAATCTTCTTGCCCCTCTTTAAACAGACAATTATTGGTGATTGCTTTTGTCTTTTTACCACCTCTTTTTCTGTCCCTTTCATATTTTTAATGAAGTTGCTGTTTTCCTGCTTAATAGTAGATTTTTTCACTCTTCTCATTATTCAGAATATTCAGATTTGCATTTGGTGTGAATTAGCACAACATATAAGAGCTTTTAGTGTATAATATATAAAAAAGAATACATTGCAATAACAAAGGAGAACTTTCAAAGGTTAGGTATTGTACAAGTACTCTTACTTTGAGTACTCTGTATTATACATCTGCAATTAAATTTTCAGTTTCCTTAGTACTATAAGTACACACCTGGGTTAGAGTGCAAAGGATATGGTTCCACAGACCTGGGTGTCTGCATCTGTGCTGGTCACTTCTGATCTCGCTGTGTACTCATAGAAACATTGTGTTTAAGGCAAGCTTAATATAGAGTAAGTTTTGAAGTTGATTATAGGTTGGCCTGATGGTATTGTATGTATAGTACATTGAGAAAAACTGAATTCATCTCAGGCTTTGTAGATGGGTTTCCAGGAAATTAAATATAAATCCTTATTCCAATTTCCACAACACAGACCATCTATCTGAGGTACCTATGTAAGGAATTTATTTTTCCTATGTACTCAATAAGAGAACCTTTCAAATGCAAGTTTTCACACTTAAGATCTGTCTACTGATAATTTAGGGAGTCTAAGGTGATAATATTTTTGAGTAAGTTTTAAGAAAGCTTTAAATAAGTGCCTAAGGATAGGTAAGGGTGAATTTGTGCTTGCCTAATGTGACTGTGTACAGTGCCCTCTTTCAACCCAAGAGTTATTTCAACTTCTGAAATACAGATTCCTAATCATATTCCCTTTGCCATCTGAACCGAGGCCTCCTTCCTTCTGGGTATTTATCCAGTCTGTGTGTTCATTCCTGTCCCATTGCTTTGGTTTTCATATGACCCCAAGAAATCTTCTTTTTCTTTTAAATCCAGTTTCCTTTCCAACTCAAAACTTATTTATCTTGCCTGGAGGTGAAAATTATGTGCACTAACTTGCAAACATACCACAATACCTTGGACACCTCTGTGATGCGCCTGAGAATTCTAATAGGGTGATGTATCCCACTTGTGTTTTTATTCAGGTCCTTCCCAATCTTAATACATTATTTGTCCCAATCCATACATTTTACTCTTTATTTTTACAGGACATGAACCAAACCAAGAAAAATCCAGATCTGATATTAAGGGAAACCTTTTAATTATTAGGGCAGTATAGCAGTGGAAAAGGTCATCCAGGGAGTTCAGTCTCTGTACTTGAGACTTTTCAAAACCAGATAAAGCCCTGAGCAACCTGTTCTGATTTTAAAGCTCATCATGCTTCCAACAGGTGATTAGACTACAGACCTCCTTAGTTTCTTTCCAGCATTAATTGTTCTATGATCTATTTAAAAAAATAAATTTCCTTTTTCATTTTCATAACATCCAGAAAGAGACTGATTTGAGAGTTCTGAGTAAACATTTTCTCAAGCTTTAGCTGATTCAAAGTAGCGTAGACTGGTCTATACTATAAGGAACTTCACTGGGATTTGTGGGAATGAAATACTTATGCCATTCAAGTTCTAATATCAAATTTGTGTGTTATTATTTTGCAATCTGTAATTCTTTCCTAATTTTGGACAGATGTTGTGCCATCAAATTTGCAGTCTGTTAGCAAAAGTTTGAGGTGTTGAAGCAGTCCAAAGGTGAGGTCAGCCTGAGTATTTGACATGAATCAAATGTATTTTTCTCTGTGTCTTGAATGCGAATGACTGTTCTAAGTTAAAATTTTGAAAAAATATTCAGGCTGAAAGAGCCACCAGTGGAAAAAGTTTCAGCCCAAGCCATTAATAAAAAAAAAAAAAAATTACTGTGAATGGAAAACTGTGCTGTCATTGAAACTTTAGGAGTAAATTATGCTACCATCATACCTGCTTGTACCTGAGAAAAAAAATGGGATGAAGTGTAAAGAGTTACAGATTTTCCATGAAAAAATATGAATATCATTTTCTACCTAGAACTCGGAGAGTTAAAACTTGATTTCTTTTGATTTTGTACTTTTACATGTTTAGCTTTATATAATGATAGCCCAATATTTTTTAACTGCTTTGATGAAACACCCAAAGCAGAAACACATATATGCACACTGAAGGAAACAAAATTGAAATAAAGGATAGATACTGTATTTCCTATATATAATGAAATTTTTAAAATTAGATAATTAGAAAAAGACAGCTTACCCTATACAGTAGAGTAAGAAAAATACTTTAATTACTTGATCTTGCAGTCGCTACTTCTCAAAATCATTTCATCTGTATGGAGATACATCTTTATACCTCTAAAGGCGCTTTGAAAATGAATACCAGAGTTTATGTTTTCAATCCCCCATCTTCACAAAGCAATCATATAAACATTTTTCAGCTTTATGGTATGCACTATATGCAAGTTTATATGAAGTACTATATACTGAATTACCAGTTAAAGTGTATTTGATATAAATGTTTTATTGCTTAGCAAATGATAGCAGCCAGCTTCCCAAAAACAAATTAAAAGATACAAAACTATAGCTAAAAGAATGATATCTGGAAGGCACAAATGTGTGTTTATTATCTGTACTGCTTGTCAGAACATTTGCATATGTGCAGAGTGAAAATGAGGGAGAATAGCAGGAATGATAAAGACACTATGATCAAAACATTCATCGGAGAAATTAATTTTTCGCTAAATTAAACAAGAATCTTTTTTAATATACACAATAGATGAGCCACACAAAGGATTATGAAAGTTTAAAATTAAGTTATGAGAATGAGAGGGTGAAATGTTATTTTATATACCAGAAGCTATAAAGAGCAGTAGCTCATATTTTCATTTTAGCTACCAGAATGCTGCCAGAAGCCCTTTTAGGCCTTTGCATATACTGCTGTTCTTAAACCCAGATGAGATTTGGCTTTCCTTACTTGACCCTAACACAATTGAGTAATGTATTTTCTACCCCTGATGGGTAGTCCATCCTTGTGTCCATCTTCTGTGGGAGACCTCATTGCAGTCTGCAGCTTCCTTGTGAGGGGAAGAGGAAGAGCAGGCACTGATCTCTGCTCTGTGGTGACCAGTGACAGGACCCGAGGAATGGCTGAAGCTGTGTCAGGGGAAGTTTGGGTTGGATATTAGGGAAAGGTTCTTCACCCAGAGGGTGTTTGGGCAATGGAACAGGCTCCCCAGGGAAGTGGTCACAGCACCAACCTGACAGAGTTCAGAAAACATTTGGATAATGCTCTCAGGCATGTGGTATGACTCCTGGGGCTGTCCTGTGCAGAGCTGGGAGTTGGACTTCAGTGACCCCTGTGGATCGCTTCCAACTCAGCATATTCTAGGATTTCAGTTCAATAGCTTTCTTTACATCTATGATGATCTTCTGTCATCATTGCTCTTTTACTTGCTTATCATACTTGTTTCCTCTGCATCAGAAAGGACTGATTTTGTCCTTGGAGAATTTTTTTCCTTGAGGATAGATCATCTATCTTGGCCCCTCTTTGCCCTCCAAAAAGGTTGCCAGCTGCTTCGTGATAAAAAGGTCCCTGACTAAGCTGAAATCTACTCTCCTGAGTTCTGAGGTTGTGATTCTACTACAGGCCTTATCATCTCTCAGGATTTTAAACCACAGTCTCATGGTCAGTGTTTGTTATAGAAGTAAAAATGATGATTGGGTGTACTATCATCTTGTAGTGCTTCATAGTCCCTATCAAAGCTGATAAATAAGAAGGAGAGGTTTGCTTCAGTAAAAGAAAATTAAGAACAAAAGAAAGCACTTCATCATTGCACATCTTTCAAGACTAGAAAATATGTCAAATCCCAGAAGAAACAACTTGACTTTCTTCCTCAGTCTGTGTTACAATTAAATAGTCCAGACCTCCTGAATTTTTACTATGATGCATAATTGTTTATTGTCAAGCAAAAGAGGAGAGAATTAATATGTTGTTCTCTAAAATGCCCTGCAAAAATACACTGTGAAAAATAACTAAAATTTAATGAAAGTGCCTCAAAAATACCAGGGGATTTATATACAGTTTAAGGGACAGACTGCAATATCACTGACTAATTTTAATTTCAGTGGCCTTTGTTCCAAGTATATGTATGTGTTTTATCAGTTGATTTGTGAACTTTCTAGGGTTGTTAACAATAAAAGGCAGTTGGACCTAATGAACTAGAAGCTTCCCTTCTTTCTGGAAGGTTTGCAGTTATTTTTTTAATTTAATGTTTTCTTTTTTTAGTAGGTATGCATTTAAATAGGTTGCAGTAGCATGAATATGTAAATAAGAGATGCTGGTCAGATCAGATTGAATTTCCTATAATTGTGTTGAGTTTTGGTCCCTTATAGTTATTGTATGTATTTAGTAACATATTTTGGGAATTTTGTTTCTCTTAAATTTTTAACTACAGATGCCTAGTTAAAGGCAGAGTTCTAGTTTTGTCTCTAAGTTTTGTGGAAAAGAGGCTTTTTATTTAATTATGCACCTCATTAGTTTTTAAATTATAATTGGACAAAGTCAATTACTGTGATAAGAAAATTTGTAGGGTTTTTTTTGTGGTTTAATATGGTTGAAGTTCAAGTATGTTTTGTATTTGAGTATGGATATTGTTTGTGTTTTGATTAGATCATGATCAGTAATTAAGTATACTGGAAAGGATAGTTCATAGATAAATTGAAGAGTATTTGCTAGTGTATGGCATTTTTTTACTAAAAGAAGTTTGTTTATCCTTCTTCAAGAGTGTATTTGTATTCTCATCACTCAGGTCATTTCACAGCTTCGGATCCTGAGTAGGTCAGTAACTGCTGGCTGCAAATTTGACAGAGAAATATGGTCTACAGAACTTTCTCCTGTTCTCAACTTATGGAAGAAACTTAATCAGGTAGGAATGTACCTAATTTGGAAAAAAAACCAACTTTTTTTTTCTGGTAAATACATTAAAAATATAGTCCAAGGAATTATCTCAAGTATTGAACCATAAGAAGAGAAAAAATAAATTAAATGCATTTGAGCTGGTCAGTACAATATTAGTTGCATAATTAACTATGAAGTCTGTGTGTGATAGGCTATCATCTTTTTTCTCCATATGGAGGTGAGTTCATGCTCAAAACATGAGACTAACATTCTTTATGTGTTTCCAAGAAAAATGGTAATATACTTTAGATTTTTATTCAGTCTCTTCATTTATCTAATATTTACAAGGCAACGTTTAATGATTTCAAATACAATTAAGTTTTTCCTTTATAGTGTTGAAATATGGTATTAGCTTTAAACTGAGGTTCACAAAAATCCCCTCTTCAGTATCCAGTACCATTCCCTTTATTTTCCTTTATTGGTCTAGCTTGGTTCAGTTTTTGGTGGTGTTTCTTAACTTAGGTTGTAAATCTTGGTTTCCAACCATTGAATTCTTAATCCAGGCGTGCATTTAGACATGATGTGTATGAATGCAGACACTACGTGCACTTGGGAAGGATCTCTCCCACTTCATACTAGGTTCCCCCTTGGACATTCAGCCCTTATTTTGTCTCCTCAATGATCAAGTAATACATCAGAGATGTTGCGGCCTAAAACTATGTCTTGTACACGGCAGCACTGTAGTGGGAGAAACCTTTCACTTACTCAAGTAACCACATACAAAGAAGTGACATGAGGTACACATTAGAATTTACCATTACATTTTGAGATATCTTCATTAAATTCTCATCTAATCCATCCTAAGTGTATGACGCATCATGTTTGTGTGTCAAAATAGTCTTCTGGTTCTAAATAATATCATGATGAAATTTGTGGCCTCTGAGAATGGACTTTCTGTTAACCAGGTCTGTGATCCTATAAGAAAAAGTATATTTCAGTGTGACACTGTAATTTTTCTTTGAAAAAGCTGACATGAAACTATTACATTTGCATACACATAAACAATAATAAAAATAGAGATTTCAAGTATAGTGTTTGGAAGATGGGTAAATGAGGCAAGTGTTAGGCAGTAAAACAAATCTGAACTACATTAATACTCATTAACAGCACACATCACTAATGTCTAGTTCTTTATAATTGTTTTTTTCATTAGCATTGCAGATTCAAAGTACATACTCTTTAAAACTTGGGTCATAAATTAGCTGTGAGTATGCAGTACCATGAAGCTGAAGACACATGGCTGGTACTGGTAGCTGAGGTTCTTGATTAGTCACCTACATGGAGGTAATCAAGATTTCCTGAGAGCTCTTTGACAAGGAAAGCTGGACCTGGTGAAGGCCTCTTCTTTCACCCCTACCACTGCCCTCAAATCTGAGATCTCCTTTCAAATGATTCTTTAGCCCTTTACCTCAATTCCTGACCTACAGGCTGAGTGACACTCTGGTGGCGTTATTTTTCAGGCTGTAGAAGGTACCTTTATTGTGTCACTTGGCTGGTTTTTTTTGCTGATAGTTGAATTACTGCATAAGTAAACAATCATATATTATTTTACTTATGCAAGAATGGACACAGAATATAAAACTAAAACAGTTTCACAGATATGAAGAAGTAAAATTTAAAAAAAAGTATTCCTGAAATCTGTAAAAAAAAAATTCCAGAGGCAAAAAGACACTCAGAAGTTTGTTAATATGTAGACAAAGATTAAGTAATTTTAAACATTTTCATTTCCACGTTGAGTAAGTATGTCAGGGATTAATTACAAAAGGGTTATCTTACAAATACCTTGAAAACCGTTATTGTACATCTATGTACTGACAGTTCTGAATTTCAACAAGATTTACCACTTGATATAGGTATGTCCTATAGAATTTACATCTCAGTGATTGATCATAATCTCTTAGTGTGGACATATTTTGGTCTCTGCACTCTTAATGAAACTCCAAAGCCAACTAAACCTGATCCACGCAGAAGCACCAGGAGCAAGTGGTAAGGAAAAGTAGTGAACAATTCCCTGCAGCTGGGAGGAGGATGCTCCCATTTTCTGACCTTGTCTGTTGTTCAGGGAGTTTTGCTGCCTTCCAGGGGCTCAGCTGTGGGACACTGTGGAAAGACTGCCAAGGGGTCAGACTATGACCCGTTGGAGCTTTTCTACGTTGACTCCAGTCAACTGCCAGGGGTATTGTGGAGCATATGAAGCTCCAAGCGGTTATATTCTTGGATGGAGACTGAATACAGATCTGGGCACCCTGCTGTAGCTTTGAGCACCTGAAAATCTCTAGAGATTCCTTCCAACGTTGGCTGTTTTGTGGTTCTATGAATAGGAGTCATTTTTGTTCAGTTTTCAGAGCCTATCACATTCTTTGTGTCCAAACAGCAAAAAATGGGACATATACTTTGGAAATTTTATTTTTTCCTTTTTAGACATTTCAAAATGGGAAATAATTCTTACATGTTAATATGGTAGTGAGGACTTACGTGGGTAGTGAGGACTTATATGTTGTTACTTTTTCAGAAATATTTCTGGTAATTTGCAGGGCTTCATTTTTTCTCTCAGACCATACATGATGCAAAGCCCTGTTAAGTGTTGCTACCAATTATTCAGATATCCTGAAATTGTTGAACTGGGAAGTTTGTTCTTTTTATTCTATCTATAAGAATAGAATCATTGAAGTTGCCTCTCCTTCATCCACTGATTATTATTATTATTAGCCAGAAGATTTCAGACTCTGAAATTTTTAATTGAATATTACTTTACATGAAATAGCTAAAATGTGCTTCAAATCAGTGTGCATCTCTGTTGAAGTTGCATAAGCCAATTTCTCTTTTTATTGAGCCGTTCTGAAGTAATACAAAATGTCTTGACATTTTCACCTATATTAGCCTCATTTGAGAACATACATTTTAATTCTTGCCATTGTAAATATCCTTGTAATGAATACTGTCCTAAAACTGCTTTTAGTGTTTTGCAGCTTGACACTTACCAGATTAATTAAACTCTCATGAACCTGCCATTTAGTTAGGAAAAAACACATACTTCCATGCTCAGTATTAGTTTGCATGAAAAGCTTGTTATCTATAAAATAAAGTCTTCACTGAGTAAGTTGTCAAATGATACACAAATTTTAAAACCCTTCCTTAATGTGGTTCTCTCTAGATTGTTGGCAAGGGCTGGGCCCTTGAATTAAGCAGAGTTAATTCAACCAGTCTCTGTCCTGTTCTTTTCCCACACAGCCTCCTGCCCTGGCAAGCAGTCGCTCAGGACCTGTGCAAGCATTCATTGTCACATAACTGGATCAGCTGGAAGTCATATAATAACTATCATATAATGGTTGTTAGAGATGCACCAAAGTATGGGGACACAGAAGGAGTGCATAAGTGTTTCATCATGTACAAATGGCTTTCTCTCATGAGGAGAGAGAGAGAGAGAGAGGAATAAGGGCTATATTTTTGTTCTAAGGCTGTTGCATTTTCTGCCTTGTTTCGGAAAACCCCTATATCAGCTCTATTAAAGTTAGAACGCCCACCCATAAAAATTTCAGCAGCAACTCCTTCAAAGTTGTTAACTGAATGTATCATTATAAATTATATGTTCTGTATCTTTTGTTATGTTTATTAATTTTAACTATTTTCATAAAGTTCCATAATATTGCAAGAAAATTGTAGAAGTAGTTTTGAAAATTAATGAGTTGTTAATTAATTCTATAGTTGTTAATAATAATTCTATAAACCATTATAGAATTATAGAATCACAGAATATCCTGAATTGGTGTGGAACCACAAAGATCATTGAAGTCCAACTCCTGGCACTGTACAGAACAGTCCCAAGAATCACACTGTGTGCCTGGTACCATTTGCTGCCTCAGCTTTAAAATAACGATAGGCTCCCTTCCATGAAGGAAAATCAGTGAAACAGAAATATAGAGTCATTCTTTATTTTCTTTTCAACCATCAAAAGCATATGAAAAACAGTGAGAGGCTAACATCTGAAAAAATAGGCAGAGGGACTCAAAGGAGGAGGCAAAATAGGTACATCAGAAGGGCGATGGAGATTTCTAAAGCCCATCACCACCACTGTGGGAACCAGGACATCCTTCTGACTGTCCTGGGAAGATTTATAAGTTACAAAAATTTAGGTAGAATGATAATTAACATATCACAGGGTGAAAAAGTAGAATTTTGGGGTTTTATAGTGTGAGATCAGGGGACAAAAATGTAGGAAATTGGGTGTTTCCCTTTCCTTCTTCGTCTCTTGTTCTCCATCTTCTGTGGTGGTGGCACATTCTAATTGGTCTGGAGTAAAGTTACACTGTTTGATGTGTTTGATAGGTATTGGAGAGTTATTGTAAATAAAGCATACGTAATTTTTAGTATAAGAGATAGCACCATCCCAAAGGGCAGGCAATCTGCCTGATTCTGACCTGCAAGGAAGATCTCAGCAGGCCAGAGGAACAATATGTGAGATAACAAAGAATAAACAAATCCTTGAACAAGAGAACAGACAGTCTCAACCTCTTCTTCAGATGCTGGGCTAGGGGAAAACAGAAAGCCTTCACAGAGACAGAGACAAAGTAAAGTCAGGTGAAAGCCAAAGCCAAGCTCAGGAACAAAACAAAAAACATTTTTATTTTTATATTTTAAAAACCTGACACACCACCACCACCAAAATGGCATTTTGAATGAACTGCAGAACTAGTAAAGTAAACTATATATAAAGGTATATGAGTTTACTTTCATGTATTTGTTACGTTTCTGAGGAGGCTGATTTCAGAACATACTGGAGTTTGCAAAAGTTTGAGTTTAAGAAGGTAACAAAGTAAAGCTCTGTGACAGTTTTGGTGAGATTTTATGAAGTCTTATAATATACTAAGATAGCCACACATACAGAACTGAAAGAAGGAAAATGATCAATGTCTGAAAATACACCTGATTGATATTGGTAGCAAAATACAGTATTTTTAATAATAAAGATTAGAATCTACCTTCAGTTTCTTATGATCAGGAAAATCACTTAGTACTTGAGCAGTTCTTTATCTTAGTTCCCAAGCAGGTCATGAGCATACACGTATTTTAAAAGCTGATGTGAGTTATATACATAATGGATTTTAAGAGAATGTAGTAGGACATTGAATGTATAAGCTGATATTGGTATTCATGTTTAATTTTCTTATGGGAATGACAGATGGGTTGTTTCAACAAGTTCTCAGGGGAAAGCATTAGAAAGAGTGATGAAATGAATGTGAAATTCATAGGAGACTCTTATGTAAAGGACGATATTGAGGCTTAGATGACTTCTCTTTCAATAAGATTCTGTGAATTAAGAGAGTGTCAAAGAATGAGCAAAGCCTCCAAGGTGCAATGTCTTCGGTTTTCCTTTATTTTGTGCAATGAAACACCTCAATAAGAAATTATCAGCTAGTTTATTATGCTAGTTTTGTACTACAATTTATATATACTCAGCAAATTATGGTCTCAGAAAAACTGTTGTGAAACTAGTACTGTGATTTTTGAACGCATGCAAAGAAAAGAATGCAAAGCATAACAATTGTAAATACTGTATGCTTTGGCACTTTGATCAGTAACTTTGTTGTATATCTTTTTAAGAATGTTGGAAGACTTTATCCTCCTTTTTTTCTGTTGGTCAGTCATAAGCCAAAGTATTGCTCATTCATTTAGCTTCTGTCATATTTTAGCTTGGTAGCTGAGTGCAGTATGAGCTTGAAATTAAAAATGTAAAAGTTCTGACAAATGCATAGTACCTGGGAAAGATTATAGAGGTAAATGTGTGTTCTGGAAAGCAGGATGCCATGTGGCAATTCAGAAATTTATTTAACCTGAAAAATAATCAAAACTTGCTATTTTAGGATGACATATTTCAGAGAAAATAAAATCTGATTTTATCTTTACTAAATTACTAGAAATTGAAATAGCAAAACATTTTTCATATAGGCTAAGGTTTACTTTTTGCATTTGTGCATTATAGAATTTTCCCAAAAGTTTTTAATTCTATAACTGGAATTCATTGCAGCATCTTATCACATTACAGGTTGGCAGTTTTCAAACACATGCAAAAATATATTTATGTAATAAGTGAAATGAATTAAGATTTTCAAAATTGCACCATCTCTTGAAATTGTGGAACAAGTTTGGATTTTCAGCAGCTTTAATGGAAGGGAAGTAAGTAGTAAAAATGGCAATGTGAGCACAGCAGTACCTTTCAGAGTCTGAGTTACTCAAGATCTACACATAAAATTATATTTATTTTGTGTTTATTGTATTTAGTTCAATTCCATGTTGAACTAATCTCACAAAGCAAGAACTGGCAGCATAGTTTACAGTACCAGTAAATTTTGTGCCAAGTACACCACTGCTTTTTCTAGTAACATATTAACACAAATACTAAAAGCAGTGCTTCAGCTTAGTGAAGGTTTTTTTCAGCAATTTAAGTCCTTTTGAAGTAACTGGATAGACAGACTTGTCTCAGAAGAGTGGTGCCTTTATTGGACATGTCACAGACAGCACTGAAAGTATCACTGTATTTTTAACCCGGTGTCAGAAAAGGGATGATATTGCTGCTACTTCAAAGCTAACAAGGTCATGTAAAGTATTATGAATTAAACAAATAATATGTTGTACAGCATCATAGTTCCCTTGAATTTATTAACTGGATATTACATGTTCTTTCTTAGAATTCTAACCTGATCCATCAGAAGGTGTCTCCTCCTGCAGAACAAGAAGGATCTCCAATCTTATCATTCATTACCCTGGAGCAATTCAATGCCATTCGCCTGGTGCAGAGTGTCCATCAGTCACTTGCTTCTTTAAGTAAAGTCATCAGAGGTACCTCACTACTGAGTTCTGAAGTACAAACACTAGCAAGTGCTTTGTTAAACCAGAAGGTAAGTCATTTTGTAATGAATATACATTATAATAAGCATTGAAAAAAACTAAGGAAACTGAACTAATGTACATTTTCATGTGTTTTTTTTTTTTTTGTTTGTTTGTTTTTTTAATATATAAAGGCTCTAAAATGGAGTTCTTGTAAGATAGAAACTCTAAAACAAAACCATTTCTTTTTCTGGAAAATTTTTCAGAAGTATTTGCAGAAGCTTCTGAATGTATTACTCTCTTATCAAGCTTCCTCTTAAATTCCAATTAGATTAGAAGTTGTGGATTGCTATTTAATTTCAAATACCAAGTCATGCTAAATAAGTCAAATATATTAGCCAGTAGAATATGTAAATCTTTCGCTTTACTTAGTTTTTACATTTTCTTAAAATTTAAGTTGTAATAACAGTTCTCTTTGCATTTATTTGATATGGAGTATTGCCATACCTCACCAGAGGTATGCCTATCATACCAAGTTTTGCCTATCATACCAACCTATCATCTCCCCTTATAGTCTCGATATACAAGAAAAGCAGTCAAAATTTGTGTATGTACTTTCTCCATGTTTTTTGGCATCAAACTGGGCATGTTTATAAACTGGTACAATTAGTGACAGCAAGTTTACATGCTCTATCATTAATATCTAGATAACTGAGTTAAAAGGCAGTCAAACATTGATGTGACATGAAACTCTGGTTTTGTTTCACCTCCAGCAATTGATGAATTCTGACTATGCTAATGCATAGATATTGAGATTGCTTCTGCAATGAGCAATAATTCCTATTAATATCCTGTTTATCTTCATGAGATAAACAGGTACTGTTAAAAAGATTGTTATGCATTTATTGATCTATCAAATTCTAATCAAAACAATAATTAAATTCATTGTCTTTTCAGATTCAGATTCAAGACAGCATTTGTTATCAAACTTGCTGTATAGTTGGAATAGATTACGTTTTCTTGTTAGCAATCTCATTGCCTTTTAAAACATGTTTTGACTACATGGTCCAACTGGCACTAAGTCCAAGTCATAGTGAATGGAAATGATACATGTAATGGCCATTCCTTAGTTCCCAGTTATATTTCTTGTTGCTGGGCAGGAGAGCATGGCTTGCTTGTATGCTTAGCTGCGCACTTCCATTGGGACTGGCAGGAGCTGTGAAGCTGATCACTGCTGTGAAAAGTTCTTTAAAAATGCTATGCATTTTCACCTCTCACAAACATCAGTTCCGTGCTTCCTGATGTATTGACCAGTGCTTCTGTCATTTCATCTGCTTACTTACCCACTTTCCTTGACATGAATCACTTCACTGGATTGTGACCATACTGCAGTTTTTTCAGCAGCCTTCCAGAGAGGCAAATGCCATGTTCTTGGCATGGTAACTAAACCTCAATGTATTTGCTATCCTAAAGTGATTTTATTTGTGTGTTTTCCACCCACTCTTCTTGTTTAGTGTTTTCATGTGTTATGTACCAGAGGATTATTTTTCAAAAACCGTATTTTAAACCAAGATTGTAGTTCTTTTAAGATTATAGCAGCTGAAGAAACTGCTGAATTACTAATAGAAATGTAAAATTCAATAAATGTATGACTTACAAAGATTTCAGCAATGTGCTGTATTTGTGTAAAATTGGTATGTTAGCCCCATGCTAGCCACTGTGGAGAAAATTCACTCCACCCCAGCCAAAAAAGCATAAGTACATCTGAGATACATAATAACAATTAGCTAAGCTATTTATTTAGACTTAAAGTAATTTAGAGTGATATATTAGCAACATTAGGCAAATGCCTTGTAAGTTATAGATTGATGAGCTTCCTGTAAATGCATATCTAGTAGAAGAGGCTGCAAAAAAGCAAGGTTTCAAATAAAAAATAAGTTTAAAAAAATCCTAATTAGGAAAAAACCCAATGCAGTTAACTGTGCTTTATTAATTGTCTTGTATAAATTCCAGTTTATTGAATTAATTTTTAATTAGTATCCTTGAATCTAATTATGTTCTGGTTTTTATCTATAAAAGGTAAACATAGAGTATTTACTTTGAAAAATATCCGTTTTTACAAACTTCTGCCATCAGATTTTAATTACCTGTTCAGTACATAAGCTATTAGAATGTGAATATCCAGGAAAATGCAGCTGTAAATATTAAACAGTATAAACTGTTTATTCTGCTCAGCATCTTCAGTAGTGTGCAATATTCACAGGTCCTGATTTACATTAATTCTCTTTCTAATGAGTAGGAGAATCTTGCCATCACTTTCAGTGTGCTTTAGATTCCTGTGAAGTAGGTAAAATTAGAGTTTCTATCCTTATTTTATAAGGAGGAAGTTTAACAGATGCCCATTTAAGCCTTTCTTTTTGAAGTCAATGAGAACTTTATATGGGAAAGACTTGCAGGATTTTTTTCCTCAGGTGTTGCTCTACAAAAGCTGTAAGGTGGTGAGAAAATAATCATGCAGATGAGTTGTACCAGATTCTCTTCACCACAGAGCCACACAACTACATTTTTAAGTCTGAGGAGGCTGCAGCAAAGAGTGGGAAACTGTGGCTGCAGTTGAAAGATGTCATTGTGACTTGCCAAGAAATAATGCTCTTAGGCCTTGTGGAAATATTTGTGGAACCAACTGATGCTTCCTTATTGAGTAGCTGAGGTTCTTGTAAGTTCTCCATCAACACTGTGTCTGGGCCACACAAAGAATTAGCAGGAATAACAGTGTTTTCTTTGTAGTTGTATATTCTTGATCATTATGTTACTGGTGTTGCCTTTCTTTTGGTAGATAATTGATCTCCAAATTATTAATTTTCATTCAAGTTGCCAACTTAAAATGTAATGACAAGAGATTTGAAGTTGATACTTTCAGTAAATATATTTTTATTTCAGTGTCCTGTCACATGGCAGAGCAAGTGGGAAGGCCCAGAAGATCCTTTGCAATATCTTAGAAGTCTTGTAGCTCGAGCACTTGCTATACAGGTAATTTTAAAAAGTCATTTACCTCAATGTGCTGGTATTCAGTGACAGTATATTATGTAAATTCCACTACAGTAGACCTTTACAAACACATGTCCCAGACAGGTTTAAATATGTGAAAAGATATATAAAAATCTAAAGATCAGGGAATAATGTGATAATATTGTTAGTTACTTCCCAAAAGGTTTGCATCTTTGTCATTAATCTTTATGGTGAACTGCGAGGGAAAAAGACTCTTTTTATCCAGATGAAATTTTACATTTAAATCAAGACACACACTCTTTAATCTAGTAGAGACATGCTTATCAAGACATAAGCGAAGCATTTCTAATAAGGGTAATGTAGAAATTCATAGATGACTAGTCTTGGAAGAAAGTAGTGAAAAGATCTGCATTCTCCGGGTTTACAAGTGACCATAAGAGGAATTGCAGAGCCTGACAACAGCTCTGTCTATCCACAGTCTTACAGTAAAGAGGTTAACTTTTAGTTAAGGTAAATCTGTCTATACTTTGATTGACAGAAGTGTTGTATTTAGGATAATGCACAGACAAATACAAGTAATTTATCTAAATTAATTAGAATTTAAGGAAACACATTCCTTATCTATGTTGGATACATAGAGAGAAAGCTGTGAGAACCTGCAAGAGATGAAGACTACTTTAGGAAGGACAGATCTTTCTTAGTTCCAGGCAATTAAGAGAAAGCTGTTGGTTTTGATCTGGATTAACATCTTGTCCAATAGGATACCAAGATTTTCATCAACATTTATGTTGACTGTCAGATTCAGAAGAAAAATTTGAGGGTCACGTGTCCTCTAGGCATTACTTTTCCTAAAGATGCTGTCAAATAAATGTTTCCAAAATATTAATAAGATTCCTGTTATGCAAACAATTTCTTTTGGCTCATACTTATTTTTTCTTTATCCTTTCCTTCAAAAATGGTTTAAAGTTCAAAGCAGGAAAAATATAAATCTATATAGCAACAAGTGATAATGCATGTTCAGATGTTATTTGATCATATAACTGGAGTTGAACTTAGTCCCATCTGTCTTTTTTGCTGACTATTATTGCCTTTAGTATTAAAAAAAACATTGTTTCTGGTGAGTCAGTGTGTTTGTAAGCTTCAAGAGTACATTACTGTTTGCAACTTCTACTTTCATTTGTTTGTGACCAAACTGCATGCAATTTTCCTTACTTACATGATTTATTTTTAATGGAAGTCTGAGATTAGAGTTTGAGTTTCTGTGTGGAGTGCACCTCCCATACGAAGTCATGATGCAGAGGTAACAGGATGAAATTACTGTTAATGGTAACAGATGATTTTCAACCACACATTTCCCAAAAGTTTTTATTTCCATATATTACTTCAGTCAGCTATTGACTAATGTGCTGAATTATATTTGCTGCATTACCATGATTGTAATCTTTCTTTCTCACTGCTCACACTACTGACAAAATGGTACATTTGGATTAGTCATTTTTATGAAAGTTATTATGAAGGAATCATTTACATGTTTTTTTAAGTTATTTATCATAAGAGAGAGAAATATTATTAAGACTTAGCTTTACAGTAGATACTTGACTGTGTCCATAAGCAGTAAATTATGTTAAATTTTTATTAGTGAGAACAGCTGCTGGTTTTCTCATTTTATTTCTTTAATGTCAAATCTATTACACAGTTGTGTTGGAGCAATTCTTAATAATATCGTATCAGTCTGTTTTGCATCTCAAGCTTCTAGTCAAATCACATCTGAAATACAATTTATATATTTCTATATTGTATATTATTAGAGAAATGTTGATTATTTCTAATTACACATTTAGGTTGAATCATCTTTTTCCTTAAATGTGATTCCAAATCATGATTGTGCCCATTACACCTTCCTGATTAGTCTTGATCTTTTTTTAATTAACTTTTTTTTGTGACTTTTCATTATTGATTTTATAAATGTAATTAATCAGTAGTTAATTCTAGGTTTAGTATTCAGAAATTCAATAAAGGCTTCAATAAAGATATCTCATAACTCTGAAAATTAACTTCTGATTTATGTTTCAATAAATGCCACATTTTGGATTAGTTTAGTTTTATATAACCAACTTTATAAGCTTTTTTGTAGTTACTCGTATGTCCCTGTGTTTCATTGACTGTAAGATATTGACTTAGATTTTACTGTTTGAGACAGGTTTGATTTAGGCATTTTTAAGACAAAATAGGAGACATTGAAAGATCAAAGTTGTACTGAAGGATTACATTCACAAAGGATGAAGTAGGTCTCTACCTAGGTTGTTAGTTAAAGGCTGCCTTGTCTAGAGGTTTGCTGTGAGTGCAAAAAACAATAAAAGCAACTGCAGCAAGCATTTAATGGGGATGGGGAGGAACACAAAATACGGGCCAGATGGTAAAATATTTATGGCAGAATTTATAGAAGTGTAAAGATGTTCTGAGAGCATTACACAACAACCAGCAGAAAAACAACAGGTGTTGCATTTTTTAGGTCTGAATTAACTCAGTAAAAGGAAAAAAAAAAAAAAGAAAACTGCCTATTGAAAGTGTGAAGAAGAAATCTGTGTATGCAGAATGCAGTAGAGGCATGTATTGCTGTGTACTATGTTATGGTGACAGACCTGATGTAAATAGGCGATTTCTTCCCAGGTGAAAATTCTGATATTTGGATATTAGCTTTTGCTTTAAATTGAAACAGAAGTTAGGTATTGAACATTCTTCTAAGATGGAGTTCTGAATACTTACAATTAGCAGTGCTGACATTGAACTTCATAATGCTGTGTTTCAGCTTGTCTGTCTACAGTGATATATTTGCTGCCACCATTAAGGTATGAAATGTGTGAATGTATGAATCATCAGTGATCATTGTATAAGTTTTTATTCTTGGTCCTTATACTGTCAGCTTCCTCATGATGGCACCCTAAATGTTTTCTGTGGTTTCTCTCTTGCATGGTTCATGATCATAACTCAGCAGTAATGAACATCAGTGTATAATGGTATCTAGTGCATCCCAGTCTCTAGGTAAGTGTCTTCTCATGGCTATGGATACCAGCAGGAGAGAAAGGAGAGAGAGGAAGCTCAGAACTGATGCTGTTAAAAGGCAAGACAGCAGGCAAATGTCAGCTGAATAGCAACCTTGAAAAATGGTTTGAGGTCAACAAATTGTAAATTGATTTTTGTTTCCACAAGAACTAAGTAAAGAGCTTAATTTTGCTTTTTCAAAAAAGAACTCTGAACTATTCTTATTCCAAAAAGACCTCGTATTTCATTCTTTTGGACTCAGCTGGTTTTATGTCATTTACAAAAACAGTTCCTCCTTTGGATGACTGTTTGGTTAGAGAGCTGCTGAAAGTCTTGAAGTGTACAGTCTGACCTCAGAATCATAAGCACCTGTTTCAGAGTTCTAATCAAGGAAATGTTTATGAATACTGAAAGTTTTTAGTTGCATAATTTATGAAAAGTTTCATTGAAATTGTGCATTTATCTATAAAGTACTCCCAATATATAAAGAAGTTAAATTTCATATTTTTCAAGAGACTTATATTTATCTTCTGAGATGCTGTTCTCTTGTCCCTTCCCATCCTGAGTAAAATCTAAGTAAAATCTATTTAACTTCCATACCAGTTTGATCACAGTATAAGATTTTTACTATTTTAATGGTCTTGTACTATTTAAGGAAGATTGACTTTGTTCCTGTTTTGGAACCCTATTCCTCTATTTCAGCAGTTAGGTCCCCAGAAAGGTGGATTGGATGCCTAAGGTATATGAGGTTTGAACTCATGGAAATTGCCTACTGAATATACAAAAAACCTTCTGGGAATAGGAAACCCAGGATTTCTCCTTCACACCCCAGGCATCTAGGCAGAGATATTAAATTTCATTCACTAATAACAGGCAAAAAGGCTGCTCTTAGAAAACCAAGGGAATCAAGTCCTCTCAATTTTCACCAGTTTAAAGAACTCACATAAATAAATCTTGTACAAATCCAGAATAGTCATGCTCAGTCCTGCTATTCATCCACTTGGGAGCTCCATAATAAGGCCTATCCTAGTCCAAGTAAGCACACTTAGTTTCCAGTGTGTTTTCTAATACATTATCTTAGTAGAGTTTGCAGCAGGGACAATTGCTTAATGGTTTGTCTTTTACACTTAGAAGAGTCTGATTCAGATGGATTAGTTTGGCTGGGTCCCCACCTTGTCATTGTTCCACTCATGACTCTCTATTTGAACAGCTGCTACCTAGGTATCTGTACAATGCAGAATACTCCAGATTAGTATTCTAATATTGAAGCACAAAAATTCATAAAAGTGATGTGTTTTAAATCCACCCATTCCATTATTTTAGTTCAAATTTCCACATTATTCTGAAGAATTAACATTTTTCTGCAGCTTTTCTTGGCTTCTCCTCTTCAGCTGTCATGAATATTAAAACAAAAATACAACTGTTGCCTGGTATTATCTGCTGAGAAACTGATCCTCAGTTGACTCCCTTAGTTCTCATCATGTTGCAGCATGATTTCACTTTGTTCCAGATTTATCAGCCAGGATATGTCTTTTAAGACCTTACATCTAATTGCTAACTGCTTGGTAAAAGTCGTAAATTTGCAAGTGCTACTAAAAAATATGCTTTGTCTCTAACAGGCAAATTTGAAGCTCTTAGCTTCTAATCACTGTCTTGGTTAGATTGCACTGATGAAGTAATGGCTGCTATAGAGCAGTAGTGCTTTGTAAAGATGCACTATCCAAACAAGGGACCAAACAGAATGTGAGATGAAAGTTTTGGACATGGATGGATAATAGGAGTTGTCCATTGAAATAAGAGCTAATATCCAAGGAGATTAAAGCAGAATCGGAAGCATTTTTTATGCTCTTACAGAAAACTGTGTTCACGCATTGATAGTTTCCCCTCCCGGCCCTTCACCCTATTTGCAGCCCTCCTTGGGACACTCTGTAATAACATAGTATCTTTCATATATTGTGATGCCTAAAGCTAAACATAACTTTTTTTTTTTTTTTTTTTTTTGTAGTAAAATGTTTGTTTTCCTCAAATACAGTGGATTTTAACCCTAAATCTGCAAACTATGCTATTTCAAAGGTAAATAATTTTGGTTATCAAGGAGCAAGACTTAGGTCAAGTTTTGGAAAAACATTATGCCTTTTGCACAAAAAACAGTTGCCCAAAAAACTGGATAAACAGTTTTTAAAAAGCAGCATTGGAAAAGGGAAAATATCACTACCTGCATTTCTTTTGGTTTCATTGTGAGCTGTTGAAGCTTATTCCCAGTGGGTGTGAGGTGCTCCATTAAACTGAGACATGCACAAGTTATGAGCTTTTCTATAAACATTAGGCTTAACTGTCGAGAAAAGTAATCTGTTTCGATGGAATTCAATGGCTGTTCATTAAACTCTTGAAATTCTAAGCATGTTTTGTGAGAATGGCTGTTCTGTTGAAATTATGAAATACTACTTTGTAACCAGAAGTTTGAGCAGTGCCTGTTTTTATACCACTAACCAATTATTCAGCTCTTTGATTATAAAATATTTATTGCAGGAGATAATTACTCATAAAAAGATTTTTGTAAGTGTTGAATAAAAGAGGACAAACCCAGGTCATTGTCTCTACAGACATTTTGTCTCTGAGAAATTACCATATTTTAAAGAAAATTATCTTTTTTTCCTAACCTAGGTTTAATTTAAAAAAACCCTAGATTTAGTATTCTGTATTTCTTCTATGGATGCAAGATAATATTTATATACTTAGTAAATTACAAAAAGCTGTACTATATATTATATAAGATGTAAATCTAGTTGATATCCTTTATTTAAACCAATAAAATAATCATCATTCATTGATTTTTCTCTTTAAGCTACAAGATACATTTTCACAATACAGGAAAAAATCAAAAGATGCAGTGATAAAATATAATCAATTTTATGCATTTAATCTGTCAAAATTAAAAGTGTCGATTGCTCAGTTTCTAATAACTTGTTTTTTACTGTGTCTCCTTTATCATGGACAGAACTGTCTTCAAAAAAGAAAGCAGAGTAAAATGGATAGTCTTGTCTGACAAAAGCTCAGGCAAAAAAGGTTAATTTTAGTACAAGTGGTAGAAAACGATGTTATTATCATTCACATATGAAAATGAGTCCTTATGTTATTCTGTCAGAGGCTGGTAATTTAAAATTCTATCCATTAATAAATGAGAAGTCTGCAGCACATGCTAATGCACCAATTTCTAGGTTCATCCCATCAATCTGCTTTTTTTATACAACTTAGAATGAAAGAGAGGTTTGGGTTGGAAGAGACCTGAAAGACCATCTCATTCTAACCCCCTGGCACAGATAGGGACACATTCCACTTGACCAGGTTGCTCAGACCCTCACGCAGCCTGGCTTTCAACACTTCCAGGGATGGTGCATCCACAGCTTCTCTTAGAAATCTGTTCCAATACCTCATCCACCCTCACAAGAAAAAAATTTTTCCCTAATATCTAATCTAAATCTACGTTCTTTCAGTCTGAAGCATTTCCTCCTTGTCTTGTCAGTACGTGCCCCTGTAAATAGTCTCTCTCCATCTTTATTGTAGGGTTCACATCAGGTACTAGAAGGTTGCAGTTAGGTCTCCCCAGAGCCTTCTCTTTTCCAGTCTGAACAATCCCAATTCTCTCAGCCTTTCCTCATAGAAGTGTTCCATCTCTCTGATCATCCTGCTCGACTTGCTCCAACAGGTCCCTGTCCCCCTGTGCTGGGACCCCAGAGCTGATGCAGCCCTGCAGGTGGGGTCTCAGCAGAGCAGAGGAGAGGGGCAGAATCCCCTCCCTGGCCCTGCTGCCCACGCTGCTCTGGGTGCAGCCCAGGACACGTTTGGCTCTCTGGGCTGGGAGTGCTCACTGACAGCTCATGTCCAGCCTCTCATCCACCAGTACCCCAAGTCCTCAGCACAGCTGCTCTCCATCTGTTTCCAGCCTGTGTTGATACCAGGATGTGCCCTGACCCAGGTGCAGCACCTTGTAGTTGGCCTCGTTAAACCTTAAGAGATTATAAGGGTCCCTCTTCTCAAGCTTTCCTGGGTCCCTCTGGGTGGCATCCTGTCCTTCAGGTGTGTTCCTGTCCTTCAGGTGTGTCAACAGCACAACTCAGTGTCATCTGCAAACTCGATGAGGGTGCACTTGATGCCTTTATCTGTGTCATTAATGAAGATATTAAATAACACTGGTTCCAGTGTGGACTGCTGGAGGGCACCACTTGTCATTGATCACCACCCTCTGGATGGGACTGTCCAACCAATTTCTTATCCATCTCATAATCTACCCATCAAATTCATCTCTCTCTGGCTTAAGGAGAAGGATGTTGTGAGGGACCATGTCAAAGGCTTTACAGAAATCCAGATAGATGGCTCATAAATTCAGATTTGTAGCCCTTCCCTTGTCCAATGCTGTAGTCACTCCATGATACAAGACTACTAGGTTGGTTAGGCAGGAGCTGCCCTTGGTTACAATTAGCTGCTGTTCTGATCACCACTATACTGACAGAAATATTCTGTCTACTAAAAGTAAGCAATCTATTCAAAATCCTTTATTGTTTTATTTGTAATTCTGATTTCACAGTTAGAAGTTCATAAATAGAAATAAATTACATAGAGTAGTAAACCAGCTTTGTCTTACTGCTCTGTGTAATTACTAAAAGGTAGAGGTAGTGTGATTGTGTCTCTTTTTTAACCTCTAGATGGTTTGCTGGGAACTGGGTTGGTGTAACAGTTTTCAAAGTATTTCATCTCCTGTTCTGAGATTTTAATTGGTCAAAATCAATGGTAACGTGCTGTAACTATTTCTCAAATATCATTTGCAGATACATATTGAAAAAATAAACCCATTTTTTATTAGAAACAATTTCCATTCCACAAGCAAGCATCATCCCTAATTAGAAATCTTTTTTGCATTTCTTTAGGGGAAGGCAGAAATGTAACCGCATCTTGACCTATCTTTCTCTCTTTGAAGGAGACGTCATATTACTGAATATGAAATTATAACAGTTTCATATTGTATCCCTTAGCAAATATATAAAAATATTTAACATTTCAGAGCCTTTTAAGTTTCAAGGCTGTCATCTCAAATTTAGTTTATAAAGGAAAAAGTCATAAGAATAATTCTTGAATAAACCCTTCTTTATCTATTGAGTGTACAGTAGTTTTCCTCTTGGGAATTCACAGTCAAATAAAGCAATCAGAGCAGGATACAGATGCACTGAGCAATTTTGACTGAATTTTAAAACTGAACAGAAAGGCATTCAGATTTGGGGTTTTCTAATTTTTTTGTTTGATTTTTTTCTTAGAGTTCTTTTTGGTGTGGTCTTTGTCTCTAAATGTTCAGCAAGGTACATAATTAAAGAAAAAAGAAACAAAACATTGAGTCAAAGTAGAATTGTTAAGAGTAATGGGAAGCTTAGTTCCCTATTTAAGGTGTGTAGGTGATGCTTAAAGGCATAATATAAATAATATAAATAAAGGATAAATACCTTCCTGCTCTATAACTTTTCCCAGTGTGTGTTGCTGTGGGGCACAGAGGGAACACAAGCACACACACATAACAGGTCTCCAAAGCACAGAAAAAACACCCAAATTTATTGAAACCTCAGCTATTTATAATTTCCAGGACACTGACCAGCGAATGGGTAATAAAGTATCCACCTCTCCAATCCCACTGGTCAAATGAGAAGTGATATCTTTAACAAAGGAATGTAAAGTATTCTTGTTTACCTTACAATTTCGTGAGAACTGACTCCATTCTACAAAAACAAATCAGAAGGCTTATTTTCAGGCACAACAAGTGTATTCAGCTGAGTGCTATAAATAGCAGCTAAATTAAAATGTGTCCCTCCATGGAGGAGAATGTGCAAAAGCATATTGATATATTTGTATTGGTAATTCCACACAGTTTCTCTGAACTCAGAGAGTTATGATCCAATGAGAAATCTGTTCTCTGCATCTGAACTTGAATTTCAAAATTCTTGTCAAGTTTATACTGTTGCACAGCATTGTATGTGCTTTTCCTTATACATACAGTGTGTTTTCTTATAGGTCTTCTATCGTTAACATTTTCATTATTATTTCTAATATTTCATTATCCTCTGTGATAAATTAAGCAATTGAAATTGCATATATATCAGGCAAAAGGCAGTAAATAATTTAGGACTAAACCAAATATTTTCTTTCTTCAGATATGCAGATTATAAAGCTATGAAAAAGATTTATTGTCATGTGTATTCATGTATTTTATCACATTGAGAAAGTAAAAAGTAATGATTTGAATATATCAACAGAAGAATCCATCAAATGAGAAACACATTAAGATATTACTAGAATAATAAAACTGAAACCAATGTGTGTATCCAAAGGTACCAGAGAAATGCAAAATTCCTAATGACCTTACTAAAGGTCAAAGGGAGTTATTATTTCCTCTACACTTTTGAGGCCACATCTGAAATATTTGTTCAGTTTTCAGCTTCTAAATTGAAAAACATTATCCATATTGTCCAGGGAGGTTTGTGGAAATATATGATTTGTGGAGGTATCTTTGGAGCTGCACAGAACTAGAGCAGACAGTGCCCTGAGCGACCTAAATTGGTGTTGGAGTTACTCTGAATTGCCATTGAATGGGATGCCAAAATGTTTCATTTTATTAATAAAATTATTTCTATAATGAAAATAATTTAAAAACTAAAGCCATTATAGGTAAAAAAAAAAAAAAAAAAAGAAAACAAAAATCAATTTAAAAATATAGCCAAAAAAGTGTCCTGTTTAACAGAATGTGCAATATTTTTTCCTTAAATTGCTCCCTAATATATGTTTTTCTTGGTTGCTTCCTCAGAACATGTGTAAATGAGCTTTATGCCATGCTAATGCTCTTCAGTATTCTTCTAGCTCTCAAGTGTGACAGGACATCTGAAAGAGACCTACAGCCTTTATGATGAACTGTACTTTTGGTATTGGCCACAATAAAATAAATTTGCTTTTGGGTTTAACAAAAGGTTTGAAAAGGTTTTAAAAGGTTTTCAGAGAGCTGATATGCTGTACTTGAGGTACCTTTTATGCTAACTGCCTTAGCTTTGCAATGTAGGAGCAAACAATATATACCAGCTTACTGCATCAATTATAAAAACCAAAACCTTAATTATGCTCTGTGTCTACACAAATTTATTCTTTTTTGAAGAAACTATTTGCTAGCCTGAGCAGTAATCCCGTGTTGGAGTGCTCTGTTTAATGGAGTGTAAGCAGCTTTAGCATGAGCCAGCATGGTGTGCCAGGGTGCCACATCACAGACAAGCCATGACATTGGTTACTTCCTTTATTTAAATCGAGTTTCATCAGCCACTGTTTCCATTCTGTGATCTCTTTGTCTTATGTAAAAAAATTCAATTTCCTTTGCCTTTTAATTGTGATATCTTATAGGAATTTTGGGATATGGACCCCGCAGAGTTAAATAATTTCTCATTAGGTTGCTTTATTAACATTCTGACTTACCTGAGAGTTAGGTTAAGCCTCAATAGTTACTAATATAGTAGAGTTCTGTGACACAGGCATGGGTGAGAGATTTTCTCTGTGTTTTAACAGCCTTAAGAGAGGATGTTAACAAAAAATAAATGACTGGTAAACAAGAAGGAGACAAATGGAGAGAAAGCAGTGACTGCTGTTCAAGGGGTCACTGTTTCAGGAGAGGAAGATGAAAAAAAATCTGTATCTCATGGGGTGTTGCTAGGGAAAACGAGCCATAGCAAAGTAAGCAGTTCTCTGTTGGCTCTCTTCATTGTAACATAGCCTTCAAGCTGGTACTGTAAAACAAATTACTGCAGTTCATCGCATCATTACCAATGGTTAATATATTGAGTATTCGGTACCCCTGTTTAGTCACACCAGCACCATCACAATATAGATTTCAGCATCCCTGCTCCAGAGCTCCTCAAAGGATTTATGTCTGATATAGTCCTGACTTTGTCCAAGTGTTACCATAGGCAGTCTAGTCTGTTATCTACAAATGAATATTGTGTGCCGCTGTTTTCTGTTCCCTGCAACTTATTTTTGGAGATGGGGAGTTTGTTCTACCAATAGTTCCAGTTCTTAGACTTCCTTACCCAGTTATACTCTGATGTGTAACTGCAAATGCAATCTAGTGCCTGGTGACTGATGTACTTGGGAAAAAAGGCATGGAGCATAAGAGTATTGCTTTCCTGGATTCTGTGTTTAGTGATCATACAGGAAGCGTCTGGAAGTAGGTATTTTTGGCATGGGTCAGTCATGAACTTGTCAGTATGTTGTTAGAGTTCTTATGCATCATTCTGGTATCAGTATTAAATGTAGGAAACAGAAATTCAGGGCAAGTTAAGTTCCGTTTTGATAAAAAATTAACTAATACAGTAACCAGAATGAGTTCACATTTGCTAATGTTTCTGTCAGCTGTACCTTACTCCATATCTGCTTCTAGCACATGGTTAACCAGCATCTCATGCTAAGGACCTCTGTAGAACATTCATGCTGTAACACTGTGCTGTTGTGTTGCTGCTCAGACTTCCTCAACAAACAGGGGGACACAGGAGTGGCAAACTGAAAGAAAGCTTTAATAGTATTTTGTTTAAAGCAATAGTCAGTGGTTTTGGTTTGCATGAAGGAAGGGAAAGGAAAGGAGAAAGGAAAAAGGAAAAAATTTAAACCAAATATAAACTCCAAATTAAATTACTGCGTTATTTATCATTTGTAAGTATGGGCCAGCACTTAACCATATACCTGAAATACTGCAGTATTTACACATTCATTTAATAAAGGATAACTACCTCAAGAATAATGACTCACGGATTCCACATACAGAGAATTAGCGCAAGGGAAAAAAATTGTTGTATACCAGTTGTTCCTCAGAACCTTAGGCATTATCCCCTCTGGGCTCAATGCCTGGAAAAATCCCTCTATTTCGTTTCTTTGATCTGTAATACTGCCACTCCTGCTGGTGTTTACCACTGAATGCCTGCACTTAGGAGCACACCTGTAGAACAGCTGCTGCACTGTGAGAAGAATGGGACTATAGCATAATTGCTTGTTTGACCTTTGCTCAGTCTAAACTCCAGTTAACTGAGTTCTTACTCCCCCAGCAGTGCTACTCACATTGTTTGCTCTCAGACTTAGCCAAAGTTCTGCACTTTTTTCCCTAGTAATGTGGAAAACTTCTAAAACTAGTAGAAAACCAGAATTATACTGTATGGCTCCTGGCTATGCATATGAACGTAACACTGAATACAATTTTCCATCTAGGCACAAAACTGAAATCTCTTCTGTGGTGATTTATATGACTTTCTTTTTCAGTATAAGTTCTCTTTGGGGACCACAGCAATAGAAAAATGCAGTAGAAGAATCTACATTTGGAAGGAATTAAAACTAGTGAAAGAAGAGCATTTACTTCATTTTAGAGGAGCTGTGTGATCCTAAAGCATTATTATAAATAATAATGTGAAAATCTGGTAACCTCCTTATTCCTTCCACTGTTCAATGAAGTTCTCAGTTGATTTGGGATTAGAGATGATAAGGAAGACTTCTCTCTGAAAGTGTAATAGATGTTTATTGGATGTTAAGATGCATAAAAATTATTATTTGAACCACCTAAGACCATGACTTGTTTTTGAAAGGGTTAAAAAATGAAAAGAAAATATTTTTATTATAGCAAACAGAACCCCACATTAATGGAAGTTTTGAAATATCCTGCTAGGAATTGCTTTGCAAGAATTTTGGTTATCGCTGATAAGTTTTGGTACTATATCTATAATCATATTTTTCTAAATTAATCTATCACAGACAGTTAAACTTCTAGTGTCATTGTTGTAAAAAGAAATATTCAGAAAATACTGAAATAATGAAATTTTGAAATAAACAGTTGCAAAGAAGTGTGGATGATAGATTTTTTTTTTTTTTTTTAGAATTTTGGAATAAACTTATTTTCAGGGTTAGGATATTTGGACTTGTAGACCACATTGTTGGTATAATAGTTATATAAGAGTTGGTGATGGAAGAAAGAAGAAAGCCTTTCAGGCTGAAATGCTGCATGGTGATCCTAGATGAATAAGTTTTACATCTTTTCATCACTTTGGCAAATGCAATCAAATACATGTTTCTATTGGAGTTGGGATGGGGGAGAGAGATGTTATCTGTTACAGGTTTTTTCCCTTTCAAGAAACATCATTTCAGTCTTTCTACAGTTTAGTTTAAACTTCTGTTCCATCAACACCTGGTCTCTTCCAGCCTTATGGCAGTGGCAGTGGGACTACCAGTGACAAATGATCTGTTAATAGAGTGGTGTTGTCTTTTGACACTGTAGCATTTCCCTAATAGGCTGTCATGTGGTCTTACAGGACTAAAATAAGCATAAGGGTATTTTTTACAATTGGGTTGTAAAATGCATTTGATTGCATCTAAAATTATTTACTTAAATGGATGTAAATGAGCTACATATTCAGCTTTATATGAAGTAGTACAATCCATTAGAGTTGTGCTTTTGTGATCTAATGAAAGTTTTTGTTTTGTGTACATCCTAGTGCTACTTAATTTTGAGTTCAGAATTAATATCATCCGTACTGATCTTTTAATTGGGTGAAATATAAACATCTATGTTCCTGACAGTGTTTCTCTTTAGCAGATACATTAAAAGTTTATTTGATGACAGCAGTAGAATGATTATATTAAAGACAAGTTGAAATGATGTCTGCTTTTATTACACTAAACAATTTACAAAACCTCTCCTAACCAGAACACAGTTACCGCTATATGATAAAAGAAATTAAATTCATAAATTACATAAAATTACATAGAGTGATTAAAAGAATCATGCAGACAAGAGTCATTAACTGTGTACATTTACCTAATGAAAATAGAAAGCAAAAATCTCAACTGATTCATAATCATTTGGATTGAGGGCTCATAATCAGGGATGTGGCAGATTAAAAAGAACTGATTAAAGGCTTGAACATGGTGGAAACATTATGGAAATGTGTGCGACACACTGCCAAAATAAAATAAAACTTAGTAATATATACTTGCATTTTCAATGATTTTATCACTTCCAAAATGGTTCTATGGAATTATTCATTTGTCAGCAGTTCAAATAATACAATAAAGTATTTTTTTAACATGATATGAGTCCTTGGCATGTACATTGTGTGATGAGAGTGTAACTTCCAAGATTTTTTATTCAGTGACTACAGCAATTTTATAATTTCCTGGGAGCTGGTATTTAGAAAGGAGTGGGTCTTTTATGCACAGTATGTTTCTCTGTTTAGTGATAGCATGTGGAATCTTATTCTCTGATTAGTTCCTGGTAGTATTTGTAGAATCACAGAATGGTTTGGATTGGAAGGTACTTTAAATATCATCTTGTTCCAACCCCCCTGCCATGGGCAGGGACACCTTCCACAGGTTGCTCAGAGCCCCATCCAGCCTGGCGTTGAAGACTCGATCTCTCTGTGAAGAGCTTACTTGCAGGGTGGGTTATCTGGTGACTTCAGGTTCATACTGCAGTGCCGTAGTAAGGACTGTGACTATATCATATAAATAAATTGTACCAGAGAGAAACATTGTAAAAGATTCAGAAGAGGATTTTGAGTGTGAATTTTTGCCTAACCAGTCAGATACCTAAACAACTTGCCTGAAGAGAGCAAACTCTGTCTGAGATTGTTAATGTCTTGAGGATCAAACTAAGACTGCATTCCATAGTGGTTTATAAAGATCATGAGGTGCAGCGTGTGTCTCTTTTCTCATGTTGGCATGTAAGATGTTGCATTGGTGGGAAATTCCAAGCTTGCTGCTCCTAGCAGGCTTCACAGCTGCCCGTAAGAAAGAGTGGAAGGAGCCTGAGGCATGTGCTCTGTAAGGATAATTGAGGATAGTTATTACCTCCACCTTTATTAGATTCATTTATTGCTGAGTATAACAGAGGCCAGTTTTTATCTTATAATCAATTCTGTGAATTCATGTCTCAAACTAATATACTAAAAATGGCAGCATCAACTTAGTAGTAGGAAATATTTAAAAAACCTGTTGGCAAGTACTTATAAAAACAGTTACTGCAGATTGAAAATCAAGTGTTTCTTCAATATAATATGCCATTTATATGAAAAAATTATCTTAAAGCGTGCCTAAAAGGAATGCAGTTATTTTCCTGAACTTATTAAAGCAAAGACAGAAATGGAAGCCATTTTGATGGAAAACATAAACTCCCCAGTAAGTAAAGGTGAAATAAGGTTTCAACAATGATAAAATTGTTGAAATTATAATTTTCACTGTACAATGATGACTTTTCACTGTACAAAGTAAGCTGCAATGAACAAAGAATGAAACATGAGTTTCTTTAGAATGGATGAGTCTTGTTACACATAAACTCCTGGGTTTCTTTATATTTTAAAGGGTATTCGTTTCCTTTTTACCAGTTTGAAATAATTGAAATTAATATTACACTTTGAGGTTACAATATGTTTACACAAACATGTTTTATTAGTCATAATAATTGACATACCCCCATTAATTAAAAATGTTGAAAAATCAAGTAATAATCTCAGTTCTTTCAAGATTTCTTTTTAAATTTTTTTTCTTATTCTCTCTTTTAGAATTGGGTAGAAAAAGCAGAGAAACAGAAACTGTTGTCAGATACTCTTGACCTTTCCGAGCTGTTTCATCCAGACACATTTCTCAATGCCTTACGCCAGGAGACTGCAAGGTGAGGGGAGAATAATGTGCCTATTTATGCTAATGTGCCATTGTTCCTTATATGGGAGGATGGTTATTTCATTTTCAGGACACAGATCCAAAAAGTTATGTCAATTGCTGTCATCCATCATCTGATTTTTATTTATTGCCTTGAAGTAAAATAGCTGTTACCTGTTTAAATGCTGATTATTTTTTTTTTTTTCAGTTAAGAGAAGTATTTTTCTTCAAAGTAAGACTTAGATATGGTACACATAGAAAATACATCGGATTTGGTTTTGTGTTTGATATCCTGTTGTTACAAGTTTGTAAGATTTACTCTATGTGTGTTTCCATTGCAGAGTAATGAGGTGTTCAGTGGACAGTCTTAAATTTACAGCTTCATGGAAAGGGCAAATACCAGAAGGCAAACTCCAAGTTAAGGTATTTTACTAGGATGTTTCACTAGGATTTTTATGACGATGTTTTATCAGTATAGTCCAAGTCATCTGTCTGTAAACTTCCTGGAAAACTGAGCTATAAATAATTGGCGTACCTGAGATAAAAAGGCTGGTTAATGTTATACAGCTACTAAAATGGCAGTGCAAAATTCCACAGAAATTAGGATAGGAAAGCAGTTATCTTTTTACTCCTTGCTGGTCACTGTTCTCATTTTAAAATTAAGCTCATTTCTCCATTCTCTTCAACCACCTCTTAGATGAAAATTGAAGCTGCAATTTCATGAGTTAAAATCTCACTTTTGTCCAGATGGACAAGTGACTTGTAGCCAGAGGATATACACATGTAAATCTGTAAGTCTAAGGCCATGTGTTAGCATTTCTTTAATCACTGAAAGGAGACTACTGTGGAAGTAAACCAAAGTAAACTATAAGATGACTAGTTTTTGATATGTAAAAATAAAAAAAAAATATTTTAATGACCAGTTTAGCTTACGCCCAGCAGCCATAAAGTTTCTTTGACAGCAAAGTAGAGCTGAATTCTCAAATGGTTTAATTTAGCTTCTTAACATTCCAGGTAAAACTGCCACTTTGGTCAGCACAGGTCTCTGTGCATCTTTTTTATATTTAATTTTGTAAGGAATTGACAAAATGAGTTTTCTGTGCTATGTCTCCCTACAGGTATGTTGATCCTAAAATAATCCTCCACAGCTCCAAGTTCTGTGTTCAGCATAGAGCATGGCCCTTAAAACCACATCCTCGCAGAGACAATTGTGACCAGTGCAGGGTACTCAACAGCAACTGCGGGCCCACAGGCAGCTAAAGTAGAGATTGCTGGGTTAGGAGAGAGAGAACAAGGGAAGGGCATCTTCTCTAGTCTGATAATACAGACAGGCACAAGGCTGTGGGAGATACGAGGCTTCTGGGCTGGCTTCTGACACTTCCAAAAATTATTAATAGAGAATATGTAAGACGTCATATTCCTAAAGTATTAATATATTATAAGGCCAGTAAAGATAACTGTAATCATCTAATCTGCCCTAAATACAGTGCAGTCCTTTGAACTTTGTTGAATTAATTCCTGTTGGAACTAGAGAATGTAATTCTGCAAATTCTTCAGTCTTGATATTTGAGTAATGGTTGCCTTTCATAAGAAGCATGAGAAGACAGGGATGTAAAACTCAGAGATAAATAAACCAAGGGACTTTTAGGGCTTGGAATAAACCTTGTGTATGCCTAAGCTCGGAGCCTGAAAATCACATGGTCTGAGGTTGCAGATTCAGCCAAGGCTTCTAAGGCCATAGCAGTAAGTCAAAACTGAGATGTTTCTGACATCTCAGAGCAGTCGTTCCACTAGGCTAGCTATCAGCTGCAGACTGTAGAAGTTGAAGTTCTTCAAAACCATCTTAACATTTTTAAAAATGTCAGAAGTCAATGTCAAGTACCTCACGTCTAAGTAACATTATCTCAGTATATTCATATATTAAAAAATACCACAATGTTTTACAGTTGCCAGATTGAAATAGCTGCTTGGCAAATAAAGAATGAGAGGAAAGAGTTTTGTAACAGTACTCAATATTTTATTGAACTTCTAACTGAAGTTTAAGATGCTTTACTGTCTGAGAATTTATATAGTAATTTTTTGGCCATATTAGTTAAGAATCTATATCATGGGTAGGCAAAAAGGTTAATATATATAATCTTTATATATATTCACTTTACAAGAATGTGTCATATTCTAAGAGGGATTGAAAATCAAAAGAGAATTTTGTTTAAGAGGAAATTCTCTGCCCCAGGAATAGTTAACAAGCAGTTAGGTGAGTGGTTATTTTTAGCAAAACATAAGAACCCTTTCAAGTTTCTTCACTTGATTTGATTATCTTTTCCTCTGTAAGAGAAATACTCATTGATTCTCTATTAGTAAGAAATCACTAGTGTTTTCACTGGTCCTTTTAATCTTTGATGAACAGAAAGGCTTTGGAACCCTTCAAAATGCTGAATACTTAGATTTCCCTACCATGAGTCCTTCTTCATGCTCATGGAGAACTGAGGAGAAATTTTCCCATTAGTAAAGCTACAGGGAAAAGTCCACAGGAACTATAGCTAGGGCATAAAAGTGTCATCGATTCAGAAAAAAAAATTCTCTAAAAAGTGTCTTTTTTGATAAGGATCCTCTGGATTGTATGTGTTGGTTCACCTGAGCAGTATGAGTTTTAATACTCATTAAAGTAAATGTTAATATTCAGGTAAAGTAAATGTACCTGCAGTTTGAAGAATTTAGGTTAACCTTGTAGAATGGGAAGCTATTCTGAGTGGGAACTCAAAAAAAAAATTAAAATTTCAGTCAGAAAAAAAGGTAAGTCCTTAAACACATATTCTGGTGAGACAGCTGGGACCTTGTTTTATCCCACCTAACTCAGAAATTGTAGCTTACCAGACTCCCCTACAGGAACCAGACCATGGTATAGGCTATTCTGAGGTTTATCAGTGTCAATTCATACTAATGGTGTTATTTCACTTTATGAAACTATCTCCACCGAGAGATTTGATTCTGTACTCACAGAACAGGGGGGCTCGGTTTCAGGGTCTGGGAGAGTTGTGCTCAAGTCCCTGAATCAACAAATATTTAAAAGCCTAATAGAATGTCTATTGAAGGATTAGCACAAGTAGGAATGCACGTGAATTTAAACCTGATAGTCATGCATACTTCATATAACTTTCTTAGTTAAACTGTCAGGCATGGTCAAATACATGTTCTTCAATTTTTTTTTTTCTTTTAATTTAAAAGATTTTGATGGCTTAGTATTTGTTCTATGAAAAGGAAAAGAAGAAGGAGATCTCTTTATGATCTGTATGATGAAAATGCTTTCTTGGTCTTGCCATGATTTTAAAAAATAGCATCAGGCTTCAGCAATTGTAGATAGTTGATCTTTCTGTGACTAAAAATAAAAGTAATTTATCCTGTGATCATCTGTAAGTTAGAAGCATGCAGTGCTAGAACTGTCAATAAAACTACACAGTAGGCAGAGGAACACTCAACCAGGCCAGCAACAGACCTTAGTCTTATATGATTTATCAAATCAGATGTTAAATCAGTGTTAATTCAGGTGATGGTTTAGATGTATGATGCAGAGCGGATCTCTTCTAGTAGGATGTGATGAATATTTGATTTAGAATCAATCTGTATAAAATTACGCCTTCTTCAATATCACTTAGAACCAATCTGTATGAAATTACACCTTCTTTAACATCACTATGGATTCCTTTAACAAGAGGTACTGAAAATGTATGGCTATTGCACTATAATCACATATTGTTATGCAAATACATCTCTTCTGTTTCCTTTGTGCACTGATTGTGCTGTTGTACGAAAGCAGGTATTCATGCCTTTTGGCATTCCATTTTCTGTATTGTAGAAAAGGGTGAAAGAAGGGAAGAAACATGGCAAGAGACTTATTGAGTAGTAAGTAATATGACCTTGGGTAGAACTTAATATACATAGTGAAAAATAAAAAACTATTGAAAGTCTCAAATACACAATATGAGTACTATTATCAAAACTATACTCTTAGCAACTGACAGATAAATTATTATGAGGCATCCTGAGAGGTCTTTTTCTACAGTATACCTCCATCCTGAAATATCAGTAAATTAATGATGGAGGCCTCTAGAGGTAATGAAGTGAAAATATGACTTCCTGAAGTCTGCTGCAGTTTGCATTGTCACAGAAAATTATGGCAATAATTAGTAAGGGAAAATCTGTTGCAGAGAATTTGAAATTTGGAAACAGACATGCTTTTGACCATGGTATCAGCATACTTTCTACAAAGGTATTATAAAGAAACAGTCTGGAATGTGTAAAAATAACTTTTTTGAACTTAAACTAGTACCAATATCTGTGAACTGCCAAATTCTCTAAGAATTATTGTTAACCTTTGCCATTACTCTTTCCTAAGTTTCAAAGATGCTGTGATTGTATTACAGATGGTGTGAAATTCATGTCTTTCATAGTACTTGTAATTTCTCTATACTTTTTAGTATAGAAATGAAAATATGGCTATGGGCTTACTTAGCCAAATGGTATTGGAAAGTACATTGTTCTGGTATTGTTGGGTTTTTTCTTAATGTCTTTTAATATTGAATGAAAGTAAAAATTTGGTCTTAATCTTCAAAGGAGTTTCTACCATTGGTTGAAGTTTTCCAGGAGATTAAATGGTATTATTTTACATAACTGTAATGTTAAAGGGACTGCCAATATCAAAAGAAGAAACGTGCAGTAAAAAGGTTTTTCAATAGGTGACCCTCTTCTATAGAAATTTCTTTCAGAGATGTTCAGGATGGCCAGACCTTTGAACATCCTAGCAACAAATTTTAAAACCTCTTCATCAGACCAGTCTTTGTGCAGTAATTTTGCCAATGTTATTTATTAAATGATGCTCCCTAAAAATATTCCCTGCAGAAAGCAAGGACAGAAGGAATAACATAGGAGATGAACATTTCTAAAATTTTTGTGAAAGTTAGACAAAAGGTCTACTCTGAACTTTCCATTTGGGGTTGTTTTGGTTCAGGTTATCCAGTTTTGGTGGTTTCACTGTTAGTCCTAGCACAGATTGCTCCAAAGAGCATTGTCACTTCTCTGGTGACTGTCTGTCCAAGGAGAAACACAGCTTTGTTCTATGTCTTTTTGCAATGCCGTGTTTTATAACAATGTTTTTTCATATTAGAATATGTACATCTTCATCTTGCACATTGTAAGGAAGAGTCCCCAGCTCAGCACTGAAAGAGAAATATGAGTATAAAGAAGCAAATTTTTGAAGAGTGTAATGCCTGTCTACAATCAAAAAAATAATTAGATATTGAAAATGCAAAATGTAATCTTAGCTAGTTTACAGTTAATATATTATTAATGAAAACCCCCTAACAATGGGGAGGAAAACATTGCTTTTCAAGCATGACAGTAACCCTCATTGTGTTACTGTTTAATTACATATTTTCATAAATAATAAATAAATAATTATAGAATACTAGAATTAGCTAAGGAAATTATATCCATTATATCTTCTATGATATTGATCTTCATTGTAATATTGCATTTTAACCCCTTTTTGCAATCTGATAGATATTTCAGAATTTCTTGCAAGGGAAATTATATTAGAAAATGAAATTTTCCTCCATTTTGCTTATGTGATCACTTATCCAATTTCCAGCAGCATTGTATTTCCTAATTCCAGCACTGTTTTATAAACCTTGCATTTGATGAAAGCCATCCTCAGTATGATAAATTTAATTCAGGGCTTTTGTATGATAGTACAACAGATGATTTTCAGATTGTAGCTTCTGTTAAAAATCTGCTGCAGCTGGGGAGTCGGCCTTTTGAAAAGCTGCATGAAAGTTATTATTGAATTAAGTTTTATTACTGTTAAAACTGAAGTTCTCACTTCAGCAAGCCCAAATAACTATTGTTGTTGTTGTTGTTATTATTATCATTATTATTATTATTATTATTATTATTATTATTATTATTATATTATATATTATTACTATTATTATTACTATTATTATTATTATTACTATTATTATTACTATTATTATTACTACTACTACTATACTAGTAGTATTTGTACTGGGGAAAATAAAACTATCAACAAATATTGAAAATTTTTTTTAAGGAATTCAAGGAATTCATCAGAATAGATGTCACTAACTTATGGAAGACTTCAGAGAAGAAAATTTAGTACATGTAATTCAGAGGCTGAAATTACTTAATTAAAAGAAAACACTTGAAATATATTGCAAATAAAGCATTGCATAGTTACTCAAAGAAGAATCTGTGATTATTATTTAATTTTTTGCCAAACAACAGTGTATCTAAGAAACCTTGAGTTTGTTAAATAAAATTTTCTCTCATATTATTTCATATATTTTGTTTGCCTCTGCTGAAACTGTGTAGTTGCACATTCCATTCTTTGAAAGCTGTGCTCAGACTTCCAAGGAGGAAGCCATGCTTATTGCAGTGATTGTTCTGCTCTTCTTCTTGACATTGTAATGATTGTGAACTTGGCTGTTGCTATCATAATTCCATTAATCTCATGCCAGGCAACTGCAGTTTCATAATTGATGACATTTACAGGTATTTTTCTCCAACATTTCAAAAGAATGTGAATACAAATTAGAGGAAGTTCACAGTGAAGTGTGGTCCAGATCTTGCTTTTAAATCATGTTTCCTATTCCCACAAAGAACATATCAGTAATTAATTTCCTGTTATTTAAAAATTTGGTCACAGTAAAAAGGTACATCATTTTTTAAAGCACACTGTAATCATATTGACATTTTAATTCTGTTATTTATGTTTGAATATTTTATATTTCCATGCCAGATCAGTGGCTTACAACTGGAAGGTTGTCGTTTCGATGGAAATCGACTTTCAGAAAATCTGCATGATTCTCCCAGTGTGTCATCTGTTCTCCCTTGTTACATGGCCTGGATTCCACAGGTACTAAATTATTAAAAGCCCTAAACTTTCAAGACCCATAATTTGATTTTTTCTGTGTAGTGGCTTTTCAGTACGATGTTGCTGACCTGTTTTCCTTTTGTTTCAAAATAAAAATCCCAGGCTTCACTAAGAAAAGCAATACTTACTTTATTTAAAACATAAACTTATTGTAATTTTGTTCATATTCTTTAACTTATATTGCTTAGATGAAGTCCCGGGCTTTATTTCAGTCATGCTTTTATTCTTTGTTTTTTAAAAACATTAGCATATTTTCAAACCTGTATTTAGTAAATGTATACATGTGTTTGGGAATTCATTCCTAGAATATATTTTCCTTGCATTTTAAATATTGACGTAAAATGCAGCAGAATAAAAAAATAGAGAATATGATGTGAACTGTAAGCAAAGAAAGCCTTTCTCCTACTTAAACTAATTTAAAAAAATGCCACTGCTTGCAGATTTTAAGATTAAAGCAAAGTAATCCAAACAGCAAAAACCGTTCCTGCTTTTGCCCTCCAATTGTCATAGCAATTGCTAATAAATAAACCAAAAAGTCACATAGAATGTATTCAAGGATGTGTCTTTTAACTAAAAAATTGCTTATTATAGAATTCATCCCGACTATATTTAGGAAGCCCATCCCATCAGAAGATAGCTGGGATTAATCTGTCCAGGTGTGACTCTAGAGACAGCCTAGACCACTATGATGACCTTTATATATTGTGATAGATTGCATGCAGGGAGCTCCATTGCTATCACGCTGCTGTATCCCAACGTTTTTTATTTCTCTCATTGTTATTTCCCACAGGGGAAATATAGTATGATATCATAGTACAGCATTAGAAGTATAAAGGTTGACGGATTTAGACCTTGAACACAGAAGTAAATGCTAGCCACCATCTACACCATTGCTCCCAGCTTGGTTAGGAAAGAAAATAAGGAAAATTTTTTAAAAAGGACAAAAACTGAAAACATCACAAAACCTCTTCCAAAGTGAGCAGTGGAAGATTTTTCATTTTTTCAGTATTTACAGGGTTTGATTTTTTTCAGATAAATAAATAGATTTCTTATTTAACTGAGAGGTGGTACATGGGATGAATATAGAATTGCCAGATGTTCTAATATATTGGCTCAGTGGTGGATTGTGGAGGATGGTAATATGTGGTTTTCCATGGTAACACCAAATAGAAACACATTTTAAATGACAATTCTAAGTAGTCCTCCATTGTTCTGAAAGACATTCATCTTGCATTTGAAATAAAACATTTTTAAGTATTTTTCTAAAAAAGACTGTTTTTTTAAACTCCAAAGGTAGGATCCAAAAGTTATATGTGAAAACAGCAGAGAGCTTTATCTATAAAATTAAAAACCGAGATACTTCAATAGTCAATGAATTAAACTTTTTCAAATGTACTTAAATGTGAAATGAATAGCAACTGACATCTTTGTGTTGGAAAAAAATATAATTCTTATAAAACATAGGCCATAACTTGTCAACTGCCCAGGTTTAAAATAGAAAGTGTCTCTAAGGAGAGTTTTTCTGAATTGGTCTACCCTTGAGTTGTTTTACAGTCACTGTAAAAATTGACTATAATCAAATACTGTGCTCAGAAACCAAAGCAGAATTGGATATCATGCATTTCCCTTAATTTCATTACCTCTCCTTAGGAGAAGAGTGTATAAAACTGAATATATTGTCTTAGATTCCTTAGGGTTTGAATTTGTTTTCTTTTCTCCATAAATGCATCTTTTGAAATCTAGTGAGCAAAAGTATCTGTATAATGTTATGATTTGAAGTAATTTTCAACCAAACTTCAAAGTAACGTACAGGATTTCTCTGAGAACTCCCTCAAAATCCTGCAGTGCTCTAAACAGAGTATTTTGAGCTACTAGCATTATGCTTATTCTAATTAAACTGTGAAGGTCCTTTCCAGTTTTAATGCACTGATAGATCCCATGCTGTGAAGGGTGTTACTCAAGGGGATGGAACTGTGTGTGAGGCAGTCTGACAAAGAGAACTTTTGGACTGTACTTGAGCCAAGGACATAAGGATTTGTGGCTTAAAAAGACTTCTGTAGAATTGCTTTAACCGTCCAATAATGTGATTCCTTAAAACATCAGTGGCATTGGAAAAGGGACAAGAAAAGATATTTTGTCCCTAAAAAGCGTAAAAAACATGTTTGAAGGCAAACTGGCCAGCTTCTGGCTCCCAGCTTTGGCAAAACTTAAATTCTCTGACAACATTTTACTCTAAGTCTGGCCAGTGTTTTGCCTTCTTCAGTAGTGTTAACCAAAGGATAAATGGGGTAAGAACAGTCCTGAGAACATCTGAGTTCCTGATTAGTAAGTTACTCTATACAAGTATTACCACACATAGATCTTTTGCAGGGATTGAAAAACTGTTGTCCAAAAGACAGGGGAAGTTGATTTTCAAAAGGAGCAACAAAATTCTTCAGTAATGGCTTTACACTTCACATGCAAGAAAAAGTGCTTGAAACAGTTATTGTTTGCATGTTTCCTTTTTCCTGTTTTCAGTTATTTTCTAATATTGGAGCATCACTAATTCCCATTTGATGTGATTTGAGTTTAAATGACACTCGTTTTTATTTTAAATTATTTTCTGACAAGTGTGCTGCTTTGTTATTTAGTTCTTGAAAATCTGACATTTTCCTGTTGACAGGAAGGGACATTTTGAGTGTGATGGAAAACATGCTTAATATATATCAGTTGAATCAAACCCTGAACTATTTGCAGTTTCAGTACCATGATGGGTTGAAATTAAGTGTTGTAGGAAGTCTAGATGGACTCCATTCTGAGCTCAATTTTGAGCTCATGTGGACAGTGCCCTGTGCAAATCCCTAGGAGGAAACTGCAGGCAGTTTGTAGTACAGGCAGCAGAGAGGAGCAGTTCAGCAAAGTAGCCTGGAATGTGTGGGGTAAGATTTTTTGGATCTTAGTTCCTGCAGTATGATGTTTGCGGGTATCTCAGTTCCCACCAGGGGCTATGCCACAGGAGGAGGGCAGGGTTTGCTGCAGGGATGGAGGGGGCAGTAGGCTCTGCCAGGACACAGCCACCACAGCACTCCAGCCTGCCAGGATAGCTGCTCCTACCCTACAGCGCAGGGGCTCCTGAGCTTTCCCCCTGCAGGAAACCGATCAGCACTGCCCTTAGCCTGGTTTGCAGACACTTCGGACGTGTAATTTTTGGGAGGGTTTTAGCTGAAGGAAGATTTCTCTATGTAGTTCATAGGAACACCCCTGTGATTTACTTGCTGGTGTTTGTGTTATGGAGCGAGCAGTTCTTCTGAAGTCTCTACTTCATTGGTAATCCTTCTCCTTTGTGTCCTGAGTGAAGACTTTCTTGTCCAAGGCTGCAGTGTCCAAACTGTCTTAACTTTAGCTACCATACCAGTGGCAATTATTGCTTTCTCATGTTTTGTTGTCTTTTTACGTGATAACTAAGTGCTTGTTTGTTGGCAGGATGCATATGGTCCATATTCTCCAGAGGAATGCATATCTTTACCAGTCTACACCAGTGTGGAGAGAGACCGTGTGGTGACAAATATTGAGGTACCTTGTGGAGGAAACCAAGACCAGTGGATTCAATGTGGTGCTGCTTTATTTTTAAAAAATCAGTAATCTGAAACTGCATTAACTTGCAAAATTAAAAGACATTTAAACATCTAATTTCTTACTTACTAAAAGAGAAATTTAGATTCGTTGCTTTTATATTTTTCAAGCAATGGTTAATAATTCCTGTTTATTTTTCTAAGATGTATTCATATAATTATACTTGATAGAACTTCAGTGTATCTTTGTAGGATAATGTGAAAATTAACATGGCACTATTCAGCAAACTGCTAATTTGGATTGTTTCTTTAGATTGTAATGTGCTATATTTCTTTCTTAAAGTTATTGAAATGTCTTCTGATTTGCTCAGAAATATTGAATAAAAATTCAAAGTTCTTTGATTTTTTGTTTTTTTTTGTTTTTTTTTTTTTTGTTTTCATTATCTTTTGGAACTGTTATTCATATGCCTCTGTTATTTAATAAAATAAAATTTAAAAACTTACTTTTTGTAACTGAAATTTAATGTTTTATTTGAAGATAAGAATCAGGATAAATGCTTCATGCTCTTTTAATGGTGTTTCACTTGTAATTACATTTGTTTAGGTAGTAAATAGTATGGCTTTGATGAACTTCGTGCGAAGTTACAAATTGATGTGGAGTTACAAAGTTAGATTACTATCATGGGTATTTTCCAGATGTTGCTAAAAAAAAAATTAAACTCTACTAAGTTCCAGTAAAAACATGCACATAAAGGCCTGCAATAGCCAAACAATTCCATAGACAAAAAAAAAAAAAAAAAAGAGATTTCTATCCAGTTGTTAAATGTAAAACAGATGGATATAATAGTGCTTTTCATCTGTGAGGTGAGAAACACCTGGAATCTTATTCTTAGTGCAGGGTACCCAAGTTTGATTTCACTCTTTCATGGTGTATCGTGTTGGGATGCTATCATAGCACTGGAGTACAATTAGACAAAATCCTAAAATCCGGTAGGAAGCAGCATTACTGATGTCTCAGTATAACAATTGAAAGTGTCTAATTTTTAAATGGAATTACACACCTCATGAAGACATTTTTAAAAGCCAAAGGCAAAGCGCTTTCTTGATTTGCTTGGAAAACCAAATAGATGCTTTGGCTCTGATATCTCTGATAGATTTTATATTCATTTTGAAGTAGTATTTAAATTAAGACTATATTTCACTTTCCTGATATTTTTCATTGATGGTTTGAGGGAGAGAGAGAGAAGCTGAGAAAAGATTGTCTCTGTCTTCAGGTCAGCTTCCTGAAGAAGATATTTTTCTCTCTTCTTCTCTATTGTTTGTGCCTTAAACTTGTTCTTTTGTCTCTAATTGGAAAGTTTTCCATTTTAGTTGTTCTTCTAATTAAAAGCTGTCCTAAAATAATTTGATACAATTGAACATACATTTTAAAAATTGAATCCTGTCTAAAAGCAGAATAGACTTACTTGATACTTTTCAGATAATTGCCTCATCTTCTTTTATATGTTTCACTCTGATTCACCGAAGAGTAAAAGAGTTGCCAACTTGGGAAAAAAATTGTCTCTGAAAAAAGTTTTGGGGAAAAATGACAAGGTCTCTCTCAGAACAAAAGCACTTGTGTAAATCTATGTACAAGCTCTGTGAGGATTTAGAGGGTAGCTTGTCCAGAGTAAATATTCTGCCATACTAGACTTCCTTGGAGATGAAAAGTTTTGCAGAGGGCATACTTTTAATTCCCATAGACACATGTAAAGAACATGCTGCAACTTTCTCTTTTGAATCAGCACACTTTCATAACCTAGACTGAATTTCAGCTCTCATATATCTCAAACTGACGGATCAGTTTACTGGCTCTTATGAATTCCAGCTTCTCTTTGTGGGCAGATAGAGAAATACAGATACTTAGCTGTTTGAACCTGTTAGGGCAAAGATGTCTGGAAAATAATACATCTTCTTTTAATCTACCTTGCACAGAAATTAACGACCAGAGATATAGTAGGTGGCTTTGATGACCCATCTTGCTTGTAGTGGGAAATATAAAAGTCTACTTTAATGAGCAGTAGAAATCCTGAAATGAATCATTAGCAGAATATTCTGGAGATATCCATGTTTTGGTTTCTAATTTTTTTTCACTCATTGTGAGTTTCAAAATGCCTTCCATATTACCAGAAGAAATATGGTTATTATTTAAAGTCTCTCCTTTCAAGTCTCCTCTTGCTATATATTTAGTCTTACTGATTCTGGTAATATACAGATATTGATCCTGTCACAAAGAACAGATATAAAAGAGACTCCTCCAGACCTACCACACGTATTTCTATTTCAAGGTCAGAAACTGATTCAATTTCTTACTGATGACTTGTCTGTATCCTAACCCTTCAGAACTGGCCTATCTGTAGAGGTTTGTTGCCTCTTATCATCCACTGCTGACAGAGATTTAGAACAGTGGAATATTTCTTAGCTCACAACATCACGAGTTTTGTTCCCAGAGATACATTCATGCATTTCTGACAGAGCCTTCTCTTAGCCACCTTGATTAAATCTCATTTTATTTGGTTGTCCTCTCAGTTTAGAGCCCCTTCACATTACTAGAACTGTCTGTTTGCTCCTGCTCTTTCTAAGACTTTCCCTGACTGATATGAAAAAAATCCAGTCTTCTTAATGTCTAGCTATAACTGGAGCGATGAGTTATATTTTTATTTGGACGGAAGTCCTGTGGGAGCCCATTGAGGCTGATCTTTGTTGCATATGTGAATGGCTCTCCTCTGCAGTGTCTTTGATGTCTTTATTTTTTTCAGCACAGGACAAAAATATGATTTAAATGTCATGCTAATTTTTCAGCTTGAAATCTAGTAGATTTTTAATTATGTAACATTATCATCACAAAAAAACCCAAAAACAAACCTTGGGAGCTATATATTACGCTCACAGTGTGTTAAGCAGTATGTTTGATACTTACTTTGTTTAAGTGATTCACTAATCTTTCCTTCTTATAACTGGAATTATAACCCTAATGTTTTAGATGGCTCCCAGGTGACCTCAAGAGGAAAAAGAAATTATTTATTATGTGTTCCTTCATATGTTTTGTCTGTTTGCATTGTATAATGTGCTTTCTTTCTACCCAATGTTGTAATCTAAAAGAAAGGTACTATAGGTAACTGCTACTCTAGATCGCAGGAATTATATTTTTGGCAATAAAAACAGAACTGTAGAGTTTTTATTACCACTAAAGTGCAGCTGTATCACATGCATAGGCCATTGAGAACTATGAATGAAGAAACATAAGAAAGAAAAACATCAGAAATGCCTTAATGGTCTGACTAGGGTTTGAAAGAATCTCTTCTACTATTCAGTTTCAAGGGTATAGGAACTTGTATGACTAAAAAGAGATATTTGAAGACATCTTAGAAAACACACTTTACTGCTCTGTAAACACTCTCTTTTGAAGACTTGAGAAAGGCAAATCTTCAGTTAGTGCAAATTGTTATTAACAGAAATCAAAGTGACAAAATGCAAAGTGAAAAAAACCTTAAAAGAATAACAAAACCTTTGAAAATAATGATTATGCAGTAATATCTGAGTGTCTTTAAAATAATTTTTTTTTTTTTTTTTACAAATGCATGTAATTTTAATTTGTAAAGGAACAGTTTCCTCCTTTTACACCTTATGGCAATCAAGTTTTTGTGAGATATCGGTGCTGTCATCCATTGGAAGACATGCTGTTTGGTGAGTTTGGCAAATTCACTGCAAGTCTACTGACAGAGTGTGCTGTGTGCCCAAACAGAAGAATACATGTTTGTTGAAGAGTCAGACTCACTTTTTTCTATTTGGGCTAAACAGCCCTTCAGAAACGAGACCTATGATACTGATAGAATACTTCACATGTTCTAGTGCTAAGTTGACTTAGGATTTCTTCCCTGAAAATGTTTAGAATTTCACTAAAATGCAAATGCTGCAGTGGAAGGCAAGTTATGCAAGTTATGCTGAATATAAATAGAACTGGTGATGCAAATTGTCTTTCCCCTCTGTTTCTTTATTCCAGCTTTCAGAGACTAATGCTCAGAACAGCAGTAATATGTCCCCAAAAAGCTATATCACTGTTAGAGTTGAAGGGGGAATAACCTGAACTCCATGCTTAAAAACATCAAATATGAATTATACGAGTTCTTAAACTGATAGATTGTCTTTCAATGACAAAAACAGGCTTGCATAAATTATACTTAATATTGGTTACCATAATAAAAATGTGCAGCCTTTACTAGGACTAGAAAATTTTACATAAACATTTTTAATTCCCCTTAATTTTTACATTTTTAAAACTTTGAAAATGAAAGCTGCGAATAAGAAACTAGATGTGGGAGAGTCTGAAGACCAATAAAGGGTGGGTCACGCTTGAGAAAACAAGCTCAGCCTCTGTGGGTTCTTATGCTGTGTTCTCCTGGGTAGGTGTGCAGCTTCCTCAGTGCACTGGAGTTCTTCACAGATGAGAAGCTTCCCTGGAAACCCATCTGCCTGAGAGGCTGTCCTACTTCACCTCAGCTCATGGTCTCCAGTCATTGAGGATGTGTAACTCAGCTCCATCTCCTGGATCTGCTTTCCATTTTTTATACTAAAGCTCCTTACACTGGAGCTCACCAAATGAATGTGTTTTAAGAACTGCCAGTCTTTAAGATCTAGATTTCTTACTTCTAGTTCTCATGACGTCTATGTAAGATACCTAGAAAGCAACAGAAGAGTTTTTTTTTTTCACTTTCTGTATGTTTGGTGCAAACAGAAAGAATTCACTGGCCTGTTTTAGAAAATCAAGAAGCCAAATTTGTTCAAAGCACTTCTTTGAATCAGCTTCACAATTATTTCTGTTAATATGGGCTACAGTGTGCCTCAGGAATAGTTCTTAGGATAGGTCTTTGTGGAAAATTAGGTGGTTATTTCCTTTTATTTTAAAGTTGAATTAATTTGGCTTAATTATAGTGCATAAATAATCACGATAGAATATCCAGACATCTTTGCACAGGCTAGTTCTAGAATGGGTGTGTAGTTATGACAGGCTAGTCAATGCAAGAATTTGGGTATTCACCCTGTGTGAAGATGTGCTACAATTCTACTTTTCCCTCATCAAAGCCATCTGCGTTGCAGTGTCTTGTCCAACACATAAATTAACTGAGAGCACATGTCATTTGAGCACGGTGTAAAAACCCTGTCTGGTGTTCATTCCTGCTGGGTGATCCTGTAAAAGAACTTGCCTGAACTGCAGTAAGCAGATGCCCTAAATGGATGTCAGGTCTGTGTACTCTAACTGGGAGCAGTTTCTACAGAAGTGTCAGAATTGCTACTGCCTTTGCATCTCTGTAGACTGCAAGCTGCCCCAGCTCTCTTTAGAAGAAGTCTTAGATACATTCATCATCATTTTCTCACAGTGTTACATCCACTTAATTTTTTAGAGCAGCAAATATGGATTCCTATTAACAGATCAGCCTTGGAATAAGTCATTAGTAATCATGCTTATGAAATGTTTCAGACAGGCAATTCCATTGTTAGAACTGTCTGACTCGTCTCAGCCCCTGACAAGGTGAGTTCTCCTCATGCAATCCCACATGGTACTACTGCCATGCCTAAGAGGATTTTCAAACACTTTACCTACTGAGATCGGGAAGAAATGACGATGTCTTCAGAACGCTTCTGGGATGGGCACGGTCATATCATCATTTCCCACTAGGTGGTACTGTGGACTAGACCCTGGTGAGAGCCTGGCACAGGGGACTGAGGTGGATTTGGAAGGTAACGACAATTTATAGTCTGTACAACATTGCATCTACAGTCCGTTCCAAAGGAAATTTCTTACAGCAGTGCTGAATAAGCAGCTACATCTTAAAAAAATGCTTCTAGTTAGTTGTGATGTAGTTCTTTTTAGAAATAAGTGATTCAGCAAGTGAATTTCTTCTTCCTCCAAGGCACCTGGTTTGTGCAGTTGAAAAAGCCACTGACTGACCACTCTGGCCTGTTTTCAGCTATTTCTGTACATCTTCAGGGTCTGCATAGGAAGAAGGAACAGTGAGGAGACGGGTGTCCTTGCAGCATGGAAGGCCACCAGCCTCCTGCTCTGCATCAGGCAGAGTGTTGCCAGCAGGCTGAGCAAGGTGATCCTTCCCTGCATGGTATTGGCAACACGTGTCTGGCATTCTGGGCCCAGTGCTGGAGACACAGACATATTGGAGTGAGTGCAAACAAGGCATTGGGAAACTCGAGACAGTCCACCAAGATGACCAAGGGGCTGGAGCACATGATTTATGGGAAAAGGCTTAAGGAACTTATTCAGGCTGAATAAGAGGCAACTTTTTTGGGGGAGAGACTTATTGGCAGCTTGCCATTGCCTACATGGAGTTTATCAAATTGGTATAAGATGGTATAGCTGCATACAGGGAAAAATATTCTCCCCCTGAGGACAGTCAGGCACAGGTTCCCCAGAGAGGTTGTCCAGTTACCATGCTTGGAAGTATTGAAAATTGGACTGTATAAGACCCTGAGGAATCCATTCTGACCTCAAAGCTGACCCTGCTGTTGGGGACAACCTGGTGTCCCCTCCAACCTAAAATATACTAATGCCTCTGTCTGGTGGATTAGTTACGTGTTCATCATTTCAAGCACCCTGTATAAATTACAGTAATATAGTAAATAATACAGAAAATAATGTCATTCTGCTCTTTCTACTTTCTGCTTCATATAGAAATGACCTGCAAGTCCTTCAGTTTTACTGCTGCCTCATAAGCTATCAGCAAGTTCAGAGGTTAGTCAATGGAAAATGAAGCAGTTCACAGAATAAATGGATGAATGAAATGTTAAACCATAATAGAGCAAGCCAAAAACAATTTGGAGGAACCTCACTTAAGGCATAAAATCAAAAATAAATGTTCTGAACACTTCAGAAGCAAGGTGCCTGCCAAGGGAAGTATTTGGTTATTAGATGAAGTGCAAAAAGAGTACTCAGGGAAGGTAAGACCACAACAGAAACCTAAACTCCTTGCATCAAAATTCATTTCAGAGAACCTGAGTGTGATTCCCATACTGACATCTCAGTATCTGTTTTTTAAATGAGGGATGAGCCTTAGGGATCATTTTAAACTGACCTGTCAAAATAACAAATTTTAGAAGAAACTAGAAAAGAGTTGGAAGAAATATGTTATTAGGTCCTCATCCAAGAGTCCTTAAGAAACTCAAGGAACTCCAGCACAATGTTGCCTCACTGGTCAATATAGTCAGTATATGTCTAACATATAATTTAAGTGGGCTGGCGTTCTAGTAGATGGAAAAGTTCTCTTTTTTTCTAACAGCCTTCCATAAAGATTTTCTTCTATGTAAAGCCTACTGAAATTGTAAACCAAAAAAAATTGATACTCAACTATCTTAAAAACAAGGAAGGTCAGCACAGGATTTTTGTAAGTAATCTTTTAAAGAAATTATTTTTTAGCCTTTAAAAAATCTTGAATTTATTGATGAAGTCAGAAAAATAATTTGATACGGTATACAGAGATTTCCACAACGTGGGAAAAGTTAGGGGAAAGGAACTAAGCTGTTCAACAAGAAAAAAAGCCCATGAAATGGAGGGGGAGAGTGAGTAGTGTTGTGCTATTTTACAACAGCTGAGGGTCTCAAGTTTCTATATTATCAAGGCAGGAATTCCAGATCATAATATTTGCTATGGCTCTTCACTACAGTGGCATACTTTTTAAAGGAGAAGTCTACGTTAATTTTACTGCTTTTACTATGTTCATGCATGCTGTGCCCCAGGGTAGGTTGTCTCTTAACCTGTATAACCTCTATGCCTCTCTGTTATCAATTTTTATTTTGCCATTCTTCTTCCCTTCCTCCTTCCCTTCCCTTCCCTTCCCTTCCCTTCCCTTCCCTTCCCTTCCCTTCCCTTCCCTTCCTTCCCTTCCCTTCCTTCCCCTTCCCTTCCCTTCCCTTCCCTTCCCTTCCCTTCCCTTCCCTTCCCTTCCTCCCTTCCCCTTCCTCCCTGCCATTACAGCAGGAACAGCAGAATCTCATGGATTAATACAAATGAAAGTATCCTGACTGCACTTCCTGGTCATCTCCTGAAGTAAAAACAAACAATCCTGAAGCTTTCAAGCTGATCACTTCCTAGCACAAAGGTGTTTCTAAGAGTGAACTGATGAGATGTGAAAATTGTGTTGCTACAAGCAAGTCAAAATTACCCTGTCATGCATCTGTGATGCAAATATAAATCTCATTTTTTAACGGCTTAAGATAGATGTCTGAAATGTGTTTTATTCTACTATTATTGAATTAATTGTCTTTCATTGTATAGAAATGAAAAGGTACAGACTTGTGAAACTGGAAACCAGCCTAAACTGAGATAGTAGAAAGCTGATGCAGATTTCAAAAAAGCAAGTGAAACATGGCAATTTCCTAAGCAATTGAAAGTTGAACAGAATAAAATTAAATAAAACAAAAGCTAAAAAATTAAGGGCTAAAACCCCTAAAAATTATTGAAGAATCCCAAATAATGGATTTGCCATGCTTGTAGAGGAATTGTGGAGTGCTTCACTACTGGAGTGTGAAGTCTGCAGTATGAAGAGGCAGACACCCACTGGGATCATATCAGCTACCCTGGAGAGTAGTCCACACTGAAAATCTATCAACTTGATGAAGAATTGTATGTCTTATAATCCAGAAAATAATTGTGGAGTAGAATAATGCAAAGATGAGTCAAATTTAGCATCTGATCGAGTGTTGCCATCATGAACGGAAGGTGAAAATTGCTGGTTTAGATCAGAACTGCATGTCAGCTGATCCAGTTGCTGCCACTACCAATAGCTGGGGAAAAAGAAAAGAAAAAGTAATACACCCAGCAATAGGCAAAAGCAGTAAGGTAAAGCTGTGTATATTTCCTTCTCTTTCCCACAGACTAAAGGTTTTCTTCACTTTTCCAAAGGGCAGATTTCATTCACCTTCCAGGAAAACATGTGTTGCCCAGTATATCCCTGAATGTTCCCATGATGCATATATATTTATGTGTTAACCTTCAAGTTGTCTGAAATTTTGAGCCTGAGACATCCTTTTGAAAACTGGATTTTCTTTTGAGATTCTTTACTTTATACATGTTTATGATATCCCCTCTTAAAGGTTTTGTCCTGAATAAAACCAATCACAGCCTTTCAGAGTCTGCTGATAGGAAAAAAAAAACATTTTCCATCTAGTCATCTTCAACTGATTTTTTCTGTTTTTTTTGAATTCTGAACTATCTTCCTTCATTTTAGTGATCATGTGTTCACAAAGTTCCAGGTAACACAATGATTTTTTTTTTATTATTTTATTTGATATGCATATACTATAGTAAATTTCTTCCCACAGGTTTTATACCCTGTTGAACAGTACTCTCTCTCAGTGCTTCTTCATGAACAAGACATATTATAATGTGAAGGGTTGCCCATCTCCTTTCATTAAATGATGGGAGTTGAGCCAAGATCCATTAAGCAAATACTTACTTATTGTTGTAATTTTAATTGAAAAGAATATTAAATTTAAATAAATCCTTACAAATTTGAATGTATCTTTTAATTTTAAAGTTATTTATAAATAGATCACATTTCTTTCCCACCTACAAATGGAACTACTTCAGAGATTGTTGTTTGCAGATATTTTTTTATTTTTCTGAAAAAGTACTCATGATAAAAGAAATATTAATTCTTAATTATTTTGCAACAGTACCAGTTTCTGGTGTAGCAGTGTCCCTGCTCTTGGGTTTTTGGGGTTTTTTACCTCTGTTCTATGCTCCAAAACTTGAACTGCAAAGGCTTAGTTGTTTCCCAGGTGGAAAGACTCCTCTGTTCCCCAGAGGTTTCAGCTGTCCAGAGCAGGCCCATACCCCTTCCCGCTGCTGCCAGGCTCCAAACTTTTAACAGAGCAGAAATTGATTAGCAGAGAATAAGAACAGGCAGGAACTATATTTTCTTTCAAAATTCCAAACCCACTTTTATCTTAGCCTATTATGAACTGTTTTTAACATTATGGAGGACATTTGCAAAGCATAGGAAGAGCCTTGTGGTGATTTTCTTGGAAAGCCAAGAAGGGAATGATACATCTGTTGAAGGACTATCTTTGCACTCAGCTCAAAGCATCTGCTACTGAGTGTTGCTGGAGACAGGAGAGGAGGTGGTGTTGGATCCATTGTGTGGGTTGTTTAATCTGAGTGAGATTTTACAGTAGATCTCATATGATCAGCTCAGTTGGTTGGAGCGTGGTGTTAATAATGCCAAAGTCAAGGGTCTGACCTCAACATTCAGTTCAGAGTTGGACATGAGTGTCCTTTGTGGGTCCCTTCCAACTCAGACTCAGACTGTTCTGTGACATGACTGAAGTTATTTGTTGACCATATATTCCATTATGACCTCCTTGAAGACCTGTCTGGAGCAGTGTCATTAACATGAATCATCAAAAGGAATAGTGCTGTGGAAAACTTGGAAAATGTACATGGACACTCTGAACAGCTGTAAGTCAACACATCTCTGTTTCCTTCAGGGAAATTGTGCTGGTTCACATTAACTGATTAAATGTCTGACTGAGTTAATTTGACCTTAAACAATTCTGTGCAGTGGGGGCCATGGCTCTGGTGAAGAGCAGAACTTATTGGCTGGGGTTTTTTTGTGGGCCTGTTAAGAAATTTATACTGATTTCTTTTTCCTTTGAAAAATTATCGTTCACTAGAACATGACTTCTAAGAAGGAAAGTACGTTGAAACCAGTCCTAAATAAGAGATTAAAAATGGGTTTTAACACTTCAGACTATCCCTCTAGGATTGCTGCAATACAGAAGTTTTTATTCCTCAATTCATAGGAATTTTCTGTATTGAAATCTGAATATATTCATACATATCTAAAAAAATACAAACATAAATGAAATTCCAAAGCCATCGAAGGATACCAAAATAAATTAAATTATACATCTGAGATTAATCAAATTCAGTTTCTCTAAAAAATTTTCCAATCACAAAAAAAAGTCTTCAAATAGCTAACACTAAAATGATATGTCAAAACAATTAATTTGTTTTGTAAACAATGATTTGATTTAATCCGAGATACATTTTTGTCAACTAATATAACTATTAAATTATAAAATTTAGTTTTCAGAGTCTGACCATTTTCAGTGTACGTACTCTAGCTTTTACTCCAAAAAATATGACTACAATTCTGCATTCCTTCTGGATAAATTGTCTGCCAGCTTATGACTCTAAAACATGTGGCACTGGAAATTCTTCTCCCAGACTATAACAGCATGAGCAGTTCAGACCTATGATAGAAGATAAGTTGCAGTCACTGTCTTAGAACAGGTGCCCTAGATTTTCATGCTGTTTGGTTCCTACAGATTGCTGCAATATTGGGGGTTTGTTCTGGATGCTGGAACAGAAGTATAAAAAAGATGTATTGTCAGACAAACAAGAAGACTTCCAAAAATTTCAAATTCAGTTACTAAAATAGCTGTTGCCCATGGTACAAAATACAGAAAACTGAAAACACAGACACCAATATTTTCCTTCAGAATTCAGAATACGGGATGTGATATTTTGATAATTATGAACAGGACTTTGGAAGTACCTCAGGCTCATTAATCCTCTGGAGTTATGAACCTTATGAAAAATCCTGTCTTGTGCTTTTAAGGATTTCATGAGGATTTGATAGTCAGCAAACCTCAGGTCTCTCAGGTTTTTGCTATAGTGTTAACACAGGCTTTACTTGGGAATAATACCACGGTATTTTTCTCTACACAAAATTACTCTCATCAGCATTTGAGTGTTTTCCAACCAAGTTATCTTGTCCAAACTGGGACCAGATATGGCTTTTACTGGGCCTGGAAAGTCATCCTCCTCTATTGAAATGTGACCTAAATTCCTGGTGTAGCTGTAGGTCCTGAGAGCCTTGCCCAGTTCCCCACACCACCTAGGAGGGATGGCAGGGTAGCTGGCTTTGGCACCAACTGTCATGGAACACTGGGCTTCGTTCACCACTATTTTGCAGCCCAACCTTTTTTTTTTATTATTTTTAAGTGAAAACGTAGCAGTCCTTTCATCCTATGCTGAAGTTAGTTTGTAAAATAGGTGGAAGGAACCATCTGAAGGCAGGTGGCCTATACCATCAGATGACCCAAGGAACTAGAACTGTCAGCCTAACCTCAGTGATGGGAAGGCCATGGAACAGATCATCTTGAGTGCCAACACTCAGCACATGCAGGACAACCACAGGATCAGGCTAGCCAGTAGAGGTTTGTGAAAGGTTTGTCTGCTTTACCAATCTGATCTCTTTATGTGACCAGGTGACCCTCTCAGTGGATGACAGAAAGGCTGTGAAATTTGTGTCCCTGGACTTCAGTAAAGGCTTTAACACCATTTCCCACAACATTCCCCTGGAAAAGCTGGCTGCTCATGGCTTGGACAGGTGCACTGCTTGTTGGGTGAAAAATGGGAGGCTGCACTGAGTCGCTTTGAAAGACAACTTAAAAGTCACTGAAGACTGATGCATGGAAATGTTGCACTGTATTCAAAAGAAGTGAACAAGTAGAGCCTTTGTAGCTAAAAATATGTGTGATTTTTTTCCTCCTTTTTTTCACTGGCTTTTCTGTACTATTCAATGGTTCACACACTTTTCAGTAGAGATGGGATGATTTGTTTAGAGCAAACGGGTCATGCATACCAAGCGTTGGTAGTAGGAGACAGACCTTCGGCTTTGGAATTCTTTTCCTTTAATTCCTCCTGCCTAACTCAAAACTTGTGAGGTCCCCAAAGCAATAAAAGAAACACTTCAGCCACACACTTCATTGGTTTCTTCTGGTTCTGCTGGGCACAGAGGGGCATTCTGCCAGAAATAGTTGTAAATGGCACCATTCCTATAAAGGACAGTGAAAATTGTATTTTCAAAACCCGTCAGTTGTGACCAATTCTTCCTAAACACCTCTTGGGCTTTTTGGCAGGAAGAACAGCTGACAGGATATACAGAGGCAATAAAAACATTTAAACATTGTCAATACATCAGGCTACAGAGCCATGCAAGCTGCAAAGCCCCGGTAGCACATCCAGACTGTGAATTTTGACTGGAGTCCTGCATGGCTTAGAAACAGTAAAGGGCACAGGAAAGGGTGGAGGCAGTAAGTGATACCATTGACCAACACAATGAAAATGAGTTAAAAGAGGCTGAGAGGTTTCTCTGAAACTTGTGCACTGAGGAATGCAAAACATGGCAGGAAAACCCAGTGCCTGCTATTCCTCCCTTGTCTCTTCAGGAGTTTCATGCAATGGAGATGACTTACCTCAATAAATTGCTCTATTGTGAACTTTTATGTTGCATTGAATTAGATAACAGTGCTAAAGTAATAAATTAGAAAATAATTACAAAATACGTCTTCCTACAAATATAGCTGACACTGACGGAAAGATTTCAAGTTAGAGGAGGGAGGCAATGTATTAAAGTTACTGAATAATTGTAGTATACAATAATTATTAAATATTGTATACTCTGGGTTAATTATCCATAGTGATTTCTTTGGAAAAAATGGATAGTAACAAGGGAGAAGAATACAGCAGATGAAGCCATATAATTCATCAGGCAAATACTTTACTGACATCATAGTGACAAGGTGAGATCAAGTATGAAGAGGTACAAGTTCATGGGACAGAGACAGGGTATGGCCTCTCCTTCATTGTTGAAAACTGGATTAACTCCAATAGTCAGCACAGATGTGGTGCAAAAATGAGATCTGATGTTGGCTGTGAGAAGTTTTGTCCCAATGTGCTCTCCAAGATGCTCACCAGCTAATTTGAAGCAGGAAACCTGTTGGGCCAGGAGGATTTGCACCAGGCAGTCTGACATACGGTTTGAATGGAAACTTGATTAAAACCAAGGGCTATAAAAACATTTATATTCAGTATTTAGGATAAGAAAATTACAAATCCAAAAATGCGAAAAACACATCAAGGCACCCTGGGGCTATATTTGCATCTTGAAATTTTGACTATTTTTTGTATTATCATAGAATCTTAGAATGCCATGAGTTGGAAAGAACTAACAAGAGTTATCAAAGTCCTGATCCTGGCCCTGCTCAAGACAACCACAAGAATCACACCATGTACCTGAAAACATTGCCCCAGTGCTTCCTGACACAGATTGTCAGGCTTAGTGCCATGACCACTTCCATGGGGAGCCTATTTCTGTGCCCAGCCACCCCTCAGGGTGAAGAACCTTTTCCTGCCATCTAACCTAAATCTCCCCTGACACAGCTTCAGGCCATTCCCTGGGGTCCTGTCACTGGTCACCACAGAGTAGAGATCAGTGCCTGCCCCTCCTCTTCCCCTCACAGGAAGCTGCAGGCTGCAATGAGGTCTCTCCTCAGTCTCCTCTTCTCCAGGCTGAACAGACCAGGTGACCTCAGCTTCTTCTTGAGTGGCTTGCATGCCAGACCCTTCACCATTTTCATAGCCTTCTTTGGGTGTTTTCTAATAGCTTTCTATCCTTCTTACACTGGGTGTCTGTTCTTGTTCCTACAGATTCACTTTGCTTTTAGGCCACAAGCACAGCAGGATGGAAATTGCATTACCTGTACTGTTTGTCCATGATGACAGTAGTGGTTCCCCATCTTGGTGGCTGTCTAGGGAATGCTTTAGGAAGCAGCATTATTACAAGAAATGCAGGATGCACTATTTCTCTTCTCTTACATGTTTGAAACACATAATTTTTTGTATGTTTGCCTTGCTCAGGATGCATGTTGCAATATAAATTTTGATATTGTTAGTAATTTTGAAGGTTTCATCTGTGTCTGAAAGATTCAGTTAGATCCAAGTTGCCCTTTAAAAAGCATAAGTTAACTTCCTTTTTTTGCAGAAATTGAGGAACTTGATACCTCAAGTATTCATGAGCACAACTCTAGATGGATGTGCTTGGTGGAGAAATATTTTTATCTTGTTAAGGAAAATGCATTAATGCAAATGTGAATATGAGAAGTTATAAACATGAAAGGTAATCCCATCTCAAAGCTACTAAGTGAGACAGAAATTATTACCCAGTCTTTATAATGCTGTAAACTGTGTCTGATTTGAACTTCATTTTAAACTCCATAGTGAAAGAGAAATCAAAATTTTCTGTTAAATACAAAAGCTTAAATGAGAATTCAGCACACAGGAGACAGCAGACTGACAATATACAATCTCACTGAAGCTTGAGTGTGCATAGACTAGCACAGTTAATCAAAAACCCCACTCATCTGCCAATTCTTTATGCATTCATCAAAGCTCAGCAGAGAGTTATCAGCACAGAAGATTCATACATCAAGGCTTCAGCTCTGGCTTCCTTGACATTCCAAGCAGATTAGTCTGTGACAGACTTTTGTAGCCCAGCAAGCATCCCAAAGTGGAGCTACCATGGAGATGACAAGCAAATCCTTGGCATCTTATGTCACGTCCACTTGTTCCATCAAAGCCAACAAGGTTTCACTAAGGTTATTGAAGTCATGAAGGTTTAGGAGCTGTGTTTTTATTCAGACAACATGACAGGACAAGTCCTCAGCAACTCAATGCAAGCGATAACCTTTCAGAGACCACATGAATAAATAAATCCCCTTCAGACTCCTTTCAAAACAGACATGTGTCTCCCATGCAAACAGACCAAAGGAGGGCTGGATCACAAATAACTGCTCAAAAATGCTCTTTCTGTCCTCACGAGGTATCCCAAAGGAGATCATGGTGTACTTCTCAGTGCCTCAAGGAAGCAAGACTAGAGCGATTTTCTCCCCACATGTTTGCATACCTCATGCAGCTGATGCTGGGCATGTACTGGCTGGATGCAGATGTTTTGATCTGGATGTGAAGCCAAGAATTAAGGGGGGGTGCTGCCTGAGGAAGTACCATGGTATACCTACACAGGAAGTCAGGCAGTCTTTTCTAGCATAGGACTTGGGCTGAGGTAGAAGAAAAGACCATGCCTGTCTAGGGATCTCAGGACTAGGCTCTGGGCAGGAGCAAGTGTGCCTGTCTTCCCCTGTAAGAGAAAACCCCCAGCCCATTCATTTTGCTTCTCTGCATGAGAATGTAATGTCTTTGTCTGCAAAAACACCATCATACCCCAGTTTTCTGTGGCATGGGTGCAAAGCCATCCCTTTGGGGTTGTTCGGCCTGGAGAAGAGAAGGCTCTGGATAGATCTTATTGTGACCTTTCAATATATAAAGGGGGCTTATAAGAAATATAAGATGGAAGATCTTTTATCAGGGCCTAACAGGATAAGGGGAACAGGTTTAAAAGCTACCTGAAAGAAGGCAGATTTAGATTGGAAATTAGAAATTTTTTGTGATGAGGGTGATGAGGCACTGGAACAGGTTGCTCAAGAGAAGGTGCAACATCATTGAAATTGTCCAAGGCCAGACTGAATGGGGCCCAGAGCAACCTGATCTAGTGGAAAATGTTCCTGTCCACGCCAGGGGATTAGATTAGATGAATGGTACTTTCTGCCCCAAACAGTTCTATGATTTTATGATCATTCCACTGAGAATTTGCAAATGGATCCGAGACAGTAAATTTACTAAAAAACCTAATAGCTCGTGGGAATGACAAGTTAATAGCTAAAGCAAAAGCCATGCATACCAGCAAAGCAAAACAAGGAATTAGTTCCCCACTTCCCACGAGCAGGCAGTTGTTCAGCCATTCCTAGGAAAGCAGGGATCCATTACACATAGCAGTTTTTGGGAAGAGAAACTCCATCACTCTAGAAATGCCTCCCTTTGCTTCTCCTCCCCCCAGCTTTCTATGCTGAGCATCATGCCATATGGTCTGGAATGTCCCTTGGGTGTGTTGGGGTCAGCTGCCCCAGCTCTGTCCCCTCCCAAATCCAAACCCCCAGCCTCCTCACAGAAAACCCCTGCAGGAAAGGCCTTGGCTCTGTGCAAGCCCTGTTTGGCCATTATGAAAACATCTCTCAGTTATCAATACTGTTTCCAGCACAAATCCAGAAAATAGCCCAATACCAGTTACTATAAATAAAATCACCTCTACCTCAGCCCAAACCAGCACAATCACTTTACTCTTCCAATTATCTCCTGCATCCTACAGTAAAGATTGAGAAAGTGTCTGCTTGGGGCTTAGTTGCCTGACAAGGTTGAACCACACTGGTTCATAGTGGTGTGATGCTGTTGCAAGGATGAGGCAGCAGCCAGACTCATTTTGGTATTGCCTTGTAAGGCTCGTTAAGTGTAAGCTGCCAGCCAGGTATTAGAAAAGGATGACAGATCAAGGTACTATAAGAATCTATAGAATGATAACTTTCCTGTGCAGATGACTGACCAAGCATCTCCACATACAGAAAGGGAGAGAATTCTATGCCCTGTTACTTCCTCCAACACACCAAGAAGTCTGAATTACATGGGTTGCATGAGTCATGTCACTCGCTCAACAAAAAGTAAATTCTCTGGAACTGATATACAACTTGTACTGAAGTCACACCACTTAAAGGAATATTTTAGTTACAGGGAGCTTTTCACTTTCCTTTGGTTAAAGTAAAATCATCAATATATAAACAATTAATTTAGCAATGCTTTTATACATAAGCTTAGATTCACTGTAAATGCTGGAATTATAAAGAGATGCTGCTCCCTTTTAGAAAGCAGCAGATAAACTGATGTCTTTAGGTTGCCATGGAATGTTCCTTTACAGATAGCTTTAGGAAATGTCAGTTCCAAATAGACATAGATTATAAAAATTCTTGAAAGAACAGGCATAAATCTTCAAGACACTCAGCAGAATTTTCTTCTATACTGATACTCTGCAATGGACTGCATAGATTTTAAAGGTGTTTTTCCTCAGAGGTGGCTGCACTTCAAAGGTCAGACTGGTGAAGCCCATTCAAAATGGAATTTAAATGCACATGGAAGTAACGTAGAGAAAATGGTTTTCAGATAGTGATGAGGATAGATACATTAAAGAAAAAGATTCTTCTGGAACCATGTCCATTTGCACAGAAAAGTCTAATTGCTGCACATTTTAACAGGGTTATTATTTCAAAATGGAAATGTAACAAGGTCTAGGACTATTTCAATCCCCTTTAGGAATGCAAAGTGCTTTAAGAAATTATTTTGCTTCCCCAGCTCACAGCCACCTCATCTTAAGAAGAGTGCCAACAGTTTAAACTAGCAATAAATTATGGAAGTTAAGAATTTGAGTCACCTGGGCCAATAATCCATTTACCAGAAACTGGCATTTAATGGTCATGTAAATGTGTAAACACTGTAAACTCATTTAAATTTTTTCTTCATATTTTATTTCATGCACATACAGAAACACATATTTCACTTGTTTTAAAGTATTTCTTTCATCTACCTGAAGGCTGTAAACCTCTCAGTATGCTTGACCTGCAGTCCTATTTGGGACCAGAGACTATTTAGGATAATTACAGATGTCCCTCTGAGTAGTGTGAACCCCAGAAAGCCACTGTACAAAACGGGGTATATGTCTGGCAGTGATGCCCATTCCTGTCTGAGACCAGGAGCAGAGAGGTGCCAACAGCTGGCTCCACATGATATCTGGGTAAAGAAAAGTAGACCTTCTACCATAGCAAGTTCCTGACTAGCATCACATCCACATTAACAAGTGGCTGGGTTCAGGAGGACTTAGAGCCTGTCTCTCCAAAGGCAAGTTAATTCCAAGGTGTAGCTGTGTCACAGATGGGGTCAAGCACCTCACCTGTAAGAGGCAAGCTACGATATCTTTTATTGATCTAAACTAGTGAGTTAAAAATGCTCAATGGTAAATGCAACAGTGGTCTAATAAGATTTGATGGCAAGATTAACTTGGCAATTAACTGAATGCAGGGTCAGAACTATCAGGAAGACCCTCCTGTTAAGTTGTGGGGCTCAGAAAGGAACTGCTACCTAACTAAACTATTTCAAACTTCTTTTCAGAGAGGAACCTAGCTTCAGTCCTAGTCCCATCTTGGTCAACAGTTTATGTGTGAAGGATCGTATATGCACAATCTTTTATATCACTCAGCTAAGATTTCAAAGTTTAAGGCTAAAGTTGCTAAGATTTCAAAGTTGATCTGATGCTATAAAAATTCTCTAAACACTGAGAAATAACCTCCCTACTCAAGGGGAGATCCTGCCATGCAGCCCACTGCCATGTAGGATTGCTCTGTGGGCCCTGGGCTGTCCACCACCTATGGAGAAAGATGACTGACTAATAGTTGCATACCAGAAAGATGTTAGGGTCACCATTCCAGACCATCCTCAGCTACCCTGTTTCATCTGTTTCATCTGACATCTGCTCCCCAGATTCCAGAGTGAACTGGGTTCAGCCAACAAAGCCCTTACTGAGGGTTATCCCTTAACCCTGGGGTTGAGGGAGGACACTGCCATGAAATACTAATGTGACTTGGCTCCAAAACCAAAAACAAAGGGAAAGACAGCCAGACTGTGCTGAGCAGAGCAGCAACACTGCAGACACAAAGGAGAGCCCCAAGTGCTTTTTGCAAGCTCAGGCAGGTTCTGGTAGTGCTCGCTCTGTGCCTGCTTTGCCTTGGCTACTCACAAGGCAGAGGTTGGATACAGCTGGGGTGTGAAAACCCCTGCACAGCTGTATCTAACCTCTGGGCAGCAACTTTGGTTGCAGGGAAAGACCAAACACTCCAGTAACATGTTAGCATCTGCTCTGGGCTCTTCAGGCAGCCATCAGGAGATAAATTCTTGCCTTGCAGACCATTGGTGACCAGCTGGTGCCTTCAAGCAAGGAATTTCATTACTCATATCTTGTCTTTACCTGCCCACTTGCAAATGCTTAAGTGATAAGATTTTTCAGCCTTTCTAAAAAGCCAGTCACAGGTTTTGCCACTGTGATTTCCTGTGAACAGGCAAAGCATTTCCCCCACTCCTTTTCGCCCTCTGATTCATGTAGCTCATACCTGGACTGCCCTTTCAGCTGGGATGAGAGGGTCATGCTTCATGGCCAGGGTTTGCTTTAAGGGCAGCTCGCTGAAAAATGAGTGATATATTTTTTATTATCATAAAATACTTAATCACTGAACCATCCTGTCATCGGGAATATTAAAATATGATTGGAGATATTTTTTGCACCTGTTATTAAATAGCCATTAAACATTTCAGGAAACAATACTCCTCAGGGATTTGACATTGAAGAATAGACTGTCAAGGCCCAGTCTGAGCCACGACTTAGAAAAACATAAACCTACCAAATGCAGTAAACTTGTCTTTGTCATCTGTGGTCTCTGAGTTCAGCAGTTTTCTACATAGCTTGCAGAGTTTGGTCTGGGGTATCTGTCTCTGTGCACATCTCAGCCCGGATCACGGTGTCTTACAGGCACGTGAGGCACATGGCATTTCAGTGTATCAGAGGAGGCTGCAAAGACATCGCAAAAAGTCCACTTATCTGAGGATCTCAAGGGTCATTTTTGGATTTAAGGATAAAGTGGCAATTGTCTCAACCAATTTTATACCTACAAAACAGGTCACAATGCAAGTGCTAGGAGTCAGTTTTTGGGACCTCTGGGCAGTGAAGTGACACAAACTGATTTGGGTCACAGCTCCCAATATCAGTCTGACCTGTCAGATGTATTTCATGGTGGTTTGACCTGAGCTTTGATGATGACTGTTCCTTGGCCAATCATGAAGGTAACTATTTCAGGTGATTGTTTCAGATGCCCAGACTTTCTGTCTACAAGGCTCTGTCATTTAGAGATTCAGGTGATGCTTCTTCTACCCCTCAAACCAATCACAAACTCCCAGCAGCAGCTGAAAGTTTCTTCCCTGAATGTCAGTGTTTTCACTTGGAATTTGATAAAGACAATAGGAGGTTTTGTACTTCTTCCAAATCTGTGCTCTCCAGATACAGAGGTAACTCAGTTGCAGTAAGGGGAGCACACAGCAGAATTTTCTATTTTTACCTAATTTTTATATGGCTTCAGGAGAAAATGCAGTGTTTCCTGCTGTCCCTTTAAACTCTGCAGGGATTTTGACTGCAGGGAAAATCCCCTCTTATTTACAGACTAGTCCAGATTCCCAGGGCATTCAAATTCTCCTTCCCACGGCCAGAGATGTGGCTCAGTTGTAACCAGGCAGTTCGCCTGACTCTGCTGGAAGTTTTGGTCCTCTGCTCTCATACAGATTGCTCTGCTAAGGGAGAACAATTCTCCTTCTTAATGAATATGCAAAAAACCAATTTCCACACTCGTAAGTCTCTCAGCTGGTTAGTTAAAAGCCTCCACTGGTGGTATACAACAACAAGAAACACAGCTTGATTAATCCCCATCTACTAGTCTGAGCTAAAACCTATGCCATTTTGTCACATTGAAGTGACAGAGTCATCATAAAACAATACAGCTCAAAATGGCTCTCACAGATTCAGAAGGTTGTAATGGTATCCCTACTGACCCAAAATATCTGGGGTATGCTAATTTTCCTTTGCTAAAATGAACAGGGGACTGATTTTGAGATTTCATGGTTATGGAAATATATTCTGCTCAGGACAATTACATTTGACTTCCCCCACTCCCCCTGAAGCATCAAGAATGTTTAATATGCTACACTGATTAACAGTGTTAGTGTCCTGTTTCTGGGATGATTTGTCTAGGTAATGGATGCATAGAGAATATACAGAGGAGAAACTGTGATGTTTCACGATCAATTCTATTATCAGATTTGCCTGAAGAAGACCTGCTTTTCTACAGGGTGTATTTCAAAGCATGAATATCATTCCTTTTAGGGCTCTGCTTAATGACACTGATGTTTCTTAATTACCACAGCCTGTGGAGGCACCCATGCTAACAGTGGACCTTGAACTGCTAGGTGGGATATAGGCCTGGACCCAAGTTATCCGTGGAAAACTTCAGGTGTCTCATCCCAGCCTGTGCATGTTCTTGGCTCTTTGTATTCATCAGGATGCTATGGGAAAGAGATCCGGATTACTAGAAAAGCCATCAGGCCTCGGACTGAATAGAGAACAGAGCAGTTACTTCACCAGTGGCATATTTATAATTTTAACATAGTTAGGAACGAGATTGTGAAAAAAACCAAACATCAGTGACAGCTTAGTCAAATCTATCTATCTGAAGACACTGACAACTCTTTTTGTTTTTATTGGGCCATCTGCTTTAGCAGTGCAGCTGGATTCTGCCAAATATACTGGAGCCACTGCTGTACCCTGGCTTCAGGCTCATGCTCTGCCTTTCCTATTGATTTTAATGTGGCAGAAATACCAAGGCATACAAAAAAATGCATAATATCTGCTCTAATTATTTTTATCATTTATCGGTTTAGGTATTATTTACTATCTTGGGATAAGCATGTAACCACAAAATGTGAGTAAATTTGCCTTTTGTGTGGTTTTGTAGATTCCATGTTGAGACTGAATTCCAATTCTCTTTTGAAAGAAATGACAACATTTCAACTCTCTTTCTCTAAAGAAAACTTCATTAACAGAACAAACAAAAAAAAAAAAAACAAATAATAAGAAATCAGAATAAAACCTTCAGAACACTTTTGCTCTTCCCTCCCCACACCTTCTTTCACTTTAACTGACAATGCACAGAAAAACAATATTCAGAAATTTCAGTCAGTTCTTCACCTCTAAAATAGTCTTTCTTCAGTTCACTTAGGGAGAAAAGCATATTTTGCTAATGCTATGGAAAGCTCCCCACAAGAAAAGAAGTTCTTGTGGCTTCAATACTCACAAATAACAGCCGCCTGAAATCTGTATTTGTGAAGTTCTTCCCATCTTTCACAGTTCTTCTCACAGCTGTGCTTCTGGTCCATGTCAACTCATTGGGGTGCTATTTTTTTAAGGATGAGCCATTCTAGCATAAAATAAAAGTTCCTTTCTTCCATCTCTGGGAACAGAGGTCTTCCCCTTTTATCCCCAGGGCAAGGTTTCTCATCAAGCTTCTAACTCTGCTCATAATTGTGCTTAGAATGCTACATCCCCCCAATGCATTCAATGAATTTACAGGGGAAAATCTAAAGATTGATATATCAAATATATCTTCACCATAGCCTCACAAAAGAATTTCACAGCCCAAGATTAAGGTAAAACAGGTCAATTCCTTTGATCTAGAATTTCACTCTTTACTGACCTCAAGGTCTCATGTTGTTGTCTCTACATAGTTTCACTTTTTTCTTCTTCCTGGTGCAGAAGACAATTTGTGTTCCTTGGGTCATTTGTTCATAATCTGTATCAACTGAAACAGTTTTTACAGAGTCCTGCTACACTGAATAGTTAATATAGTCCAAGCTCTGCATCAGGAACATGGCTCTCCCTGCTTCTTTGCTGACCATGTGGTCTCTGCTGGCACTATGCAAACCGTGCCAGCTGCTTCTGGTTTTGGGGCTGCCCCTAGCACAAACCAGGGGGACCACTGGTGCTGGTCCCATGCTCAGCTCCTTTGGTGCCCATACAGGTGCTGTCCCCATGCTCAGCTCCTTTGGTGCCCATACAGGTGCTGTCCCCATGCACAGCTGCTCCTGGTGCCCATACAGCCTCTGGTTACTGTGGCCCAGTGGCTCTGCTGGTACAAAACCTGGCTGGCTCCACCAGGAGAGGCTTGTATAAGGATTGAGTTTATATTAGGTAGCCTGCAAAGATAGCTGCCAACTAGAGTCAGTGACCCCACAGTCCACTCCAAGTCCTGTACTACCATGTACTTCACCCTTTCTTTGCTGATCCTCTGACACCTACTATCCTTCTGCATCCTGTGCCTCAGATGTTGTGCTATGTCATCTCAAAGCATGTAATTTTTAGATACATGTCTCAATCTGAGACAATGATGGAGAGAAGGAAATTTTCCGCTGTCCCCCATTCCATTCACTTCTGTATACCATGTAGCTCCTGTTCATTTCTTGTGGCCAGAACAATGAGGAGTGACAGGATGATGGGAAAATGTCAGCCGAGATCTGGTCTGGTTCATCAGTTGAGGAATTTAAAAATTCTCTGTGCCTAGTAGAACTTGGCATATTCAACCATCCTCCCCAGGACATCTTGTGCTATGACAATATGGGAAACCTGCCTCAAACGAGAAAGACCAGGAAGCTTAGTGTTACCAGACACTCAGGAGCTGTGCAAACATTTCCTTCATTCTTTCAAAGGCACTCTCCCTTCCCAGATCTTTTCATTACCATTTTAATCACAGTACAATAGTTCTTGTTTCTTCCTCCCTGTGACAATGCAGATGTAGAGTCAATAGACTGAACAGCTAATACATAATTGATGGCTTCCTGTGGAGCTTAAAGTTTTTTGAAATACATGATCTTTCTGATTTTTACTCAAAAGATGGAAATATCTACACTATCAAAAATGCCTTCACAATAAAAGACTAAATATCATGTCCTTTCAGATCCACACATGTATTACTGCACCGATATTAATTTAGAAAAATAAACTTATTTTTTACTTCCAAAAAGTACAGAGCCATTTGAATTCCTTGTGAGCACAACTCCATATCTGCATTTCTGAATTCCAAGATACTTTTTTGGCTGCTTTGACTTCACACAGTATCTTCTGGGTAAAGTGCAAGCTAGTAAGGGTTAAAAACATCATTGATGTTATTTCCATTAGAGTAAAGGTGAACTTGTTTCCCCTTCTCTCTGTAGAGACAGGTGGCCTGTGACAACCCAATGGGTTTATTCTGTTTGGTACTGAAACTCAAATACAGAACTTTGGCTCTTTTGTCCCTGCTCTATTCTCCTTTAACTTCCCGTCCTCTGTGCCAATGAATTTTAAGCGTGATGAAGAAAGGAAACATGCTGTGTATAAAGGGATGATAGATAGATAGATAGATAGATAGATAGATAGATAGATAGATAGATAGATAGATAGATAGATAGACAGATAAATAGATAGACAGACAGATATAGATAGATAGATAGATAGATAGATAGATAGATAGATAGATAGATAGATAGATAGATAGATAGATAGATAGATAGATAGATAGATAGATAGATAGATAGATAGATAGATAGATGGATGGAATAGGCTGTTTAACTACAGTACCTCTGAGATACCAGCTAGGTTCCTGCAGATGTACATTGGGTTACACTGTAGTTGTAGCACTAGCTACAATGGGCTAGTTGTTTTCTCAATCCTGGAAAAGGGGTGTTTTCTGCTTTGAGAACTCCCAACTCTATGGACAGACAAAGGAGGAGAAGGAGGAGGCAACAACTCCCAGAAGTTTATAAATTAATTTCTCCTCCTTTGTCTGAGGGAATTGTGATGGCTTTGAAGCCAGCTCTGGTCTCAGCCATAGCTCTGGCCTGGTGTGTTCCCCTTCCTCTGCCCTTTTTTCTCCTCATTGCCCTATTTAGATCACAGGAATTTGTGGTTCTTCAGCTGCACAGCCAAGTGGAACACTGGTCACTTTCCTCTGGGCATTTTTGCAGGATGAACAATAACTTGAATGAAACATCCCCCAGAGTGGCCTGTCTGAAAGGATCAGAGAGCTGCAGGAAGGGTTTTCACATGGGGCAGGGTGTGTTGGGCAGCAGAAGGAGTATGGGGAGAGCATGGTGGTGGTTGTGTGAGGGGCTCTGCTGGGGTGTGCAGCACATGGAGCAGGGCTCTCAGTACAGACAGCTGAAGAAGGAAAGGTGCACTCAGAGCTGTGAGTCCTGGACAGACACATTCTGCAAGGCCACCCCTTGCTGCCCTGATGGATGGCAATCCCTGTCAATCCATGCATGGGCATTATTCTTTGCAGGATTCAAAGAGCCCAGTTCATTACAGAAAAGCCTATTTTTTTTTCCTTTTTCCACTCCAGTGGAGCATAAATGACCTGAATAAATCCTACTCCTTTGGCACATGTAATGCATGGAATGTGTTGCCGGCGCTGTAACAAGATTTATCTCTTGGCGCATGTTGTGAACACACATTTCTTTCCAGTCAGTAGAATTGTTATAGCTATAGAGCTTGATTATTGAAAGGGGAGCTGGTTGGTGGAAGGAAGATATATAAATGTGATATACACAGTGCACGTCAGCCACACCAGCTGGAAAAATCCATTTATTTCCACTGACTGAATAACTCACTTTTGATTCCAGTTTATACAGGTAGGAACATGATTACTCAGTGCCTGTCTCTGTAACTCAGCTAGTGTTGAGCTTTGTTTAGTCTTTGTGGCCAGAGCCAGCTCTTCTCCAGAGCTCCATACCAACAATTCCACAGGTGTTCAGAGGCTAGAACTGGTACAGACCTGCCCTTCTCCAGCTTTGACATACATCTCAGGGCAGTGGCAGGGTTTTATGTCCACCAGGGGCAGTGAACATTTATGTAAACTTAGAAGGAAAGGGACAGGGACACAAATGGATTTGTTTTGCACTTATAGCCATAAAAAACACTAGGTGTTTGGTGGGAGGGTGGTTGTGCCACAGAAAGTAAGAAATTCCCTTTAAGGTGATAGAAATCCCAGTCCTTTTGCAAAGGTCCATCATAAGGTCTCTTGCTTGAACAGGGCTGTGAACACAAAGATCTGTACATCACTAAGAAATAAAAAAACCTCTACCACAATGCTTCAGTGATCCCAGTCTTCTTGGAAGAAAAATTCTGCTGTTTGCCTGTGGATTTCAGGCAATGTGGCTCAAGTGCTGTTGCTGCCCCAAGCAGAGGTGGGCCACTCAAATGGCCGTAGGATACCAGGCTGGTTTCTCACCTGTTAACAAGGGTGGTAACTGAGGTCTTGTGAACGCACTCATTGCTGCTGTGCCTCTATCCAGACTGTCTGTGACATGTCTGAAGTAATTTCCACTGCTTTTCATCATTTTCCCAACCTACGTTTCCTCTCTGGCTAAAAAGTGACCTCCAGGTGACTTTCTTAGCCAAGGCAGAGGTGCCTCCCAAATGCTGATAGCTCCAATCACTGTGATTTTCAGACAGCCAGTCTCATGTTTAGCCCAGAGAAGCTGTCAGGGTAAAGCATCTATGTTTTACCAGTGAAAAAGCTGGCACACAGCATGTGAACATCCTCATAAGGATTTTCAGCCCAGTAATCATCAAGCCAGGTGTCTCATTACTGTGTATAATGAAATAGTATCTAAAGGTGGTGGTGGTGGGAAATAAACATATGTCATTCAAAAATCCCCTGGATTATTGAAAATGTCCACTAACAGTGCACCCAATTAGCCTGTTCAGCTTTATATTTTGCCCATCTGTTATTACTAATCTGGCTTCAAGTGTGCAGTTTAATGCTGTAAACCTTTGGTTGGGACTGTTTTATTAAACTCTGTGGCCTGCTGCATCTGCCTCCAGCTAGGAGGACTGTTTTGGAAACCTTCCAAATCACAAAACCAGTAGTTATATTTTCTATGTCCACATTTCTGGCCTGGTTGTTGCTCAGTTTCAGGTAAATATATCCATATATCTGTGTGATGTCTTGGACAGAGCGAGTCTTCTCTGTAGTTTTTATGCACTAGACTCTCCACCTTTCTGGGTTTTCCTGCTTGGCTCTGCTCTCCATGTCAGTGAGGAGCTGGAAAGCCAGAGTCATAGCTCCTTATGGTCTGCTCCAAGCACCACCACTCATCCTCCTGTGCATGCTTTGCTGCAAGACAGGAGATCTTCCTGAGATCTCAGTGTTTCCTCTTGTGACCTTCAGTGACCTTCCTATTGTAGCCATGACCAGAGTGGCCTCTGCTCCCAAGCTAATGGCTAATCCTGGTCTCTCTGTGAATACTCACTTGAGTGTCTTCTCTCACTTCTTCCTCTACCACTTCCTGCTAAATGAAAGCAAATAATTTCTCAGTTCCCCATTTTCCTCTAAATCCAAGTCTGTCTGCTGGACATCAATATAAACAGTGATCTTCCCAGCAGTGTGGAAAGATGACTGGAAGCTAAACAAAGTATCAGGAAACCAAAATGGCAATGAAGAATGAGAGAAAAAAGAAGCACACCAAGATGCTAAGCCAGCACAAGGAAGGAGGTCCACAGTATGCCCAAGAACACTACGTCATGAAACACTGACATTTATATATCAGTCAAGCAGTACTGGAGGAGCTGGTCATCAGATGCCTCTTTGTGTCTCTAACAGCCACACAAGCTGCTGCTGAATCCTTGTCTGGACAGACTTTGTAAATGAATTTACCTTTGTGCTGAGTGCTGTGCACAAGCCCAGATGGCGAAGAGGATCTGTGTGTACAATGAAAGTGTGAGGTGTGGTAGTGTTGCATGCACATAAGGAGCACAATGAAGCTGTGAAAGAATACTGATTGTGATGAATGCTACATAGGTATGTCCAATAGGTTTGTTTTCTGTAGTCATTCATCTCTTGAGAGCTTTTGGGAGGTTAATCCTGTGAATGTTTGAGACTGGTTAAAGGCACTTTTTCACTATTTTCAGGACATATTTGGAGAATGCCTGAAGGTGATAGAATACCTAAAAGTTGAGAGACAGAGGCTGTTAAACGGGGCTTTCAAAGGCAGAAACCAACTTCATGATATGAAGGACATTTTCTTATGTTTTTCTTTTTTTTCTGAGTTCGTGTCCTGCAGAAATAGTAATTCTTTGCTGTCAAAGTATCTAAGACAGACACTCCCATAAGCTTGTTATTTTGGCCAGCTTAGAAGAAAACACTGTACTACTTTAGAAAAACAAGAGTTCCTTGCTTTGTCGTGGAAAAGTCATCTACCAGAGCTCTCAGTTGCTGCTTTGATAATTTGCTGCTTTCAAATACAATGGGGATATCAACTTTGACACGTTCATTGCTGTTACCTGTATTGCAGAGATGTAATTGAAATCAATGTCCACTGCTGAAGACTTCCTTAGTCAAAATAACTCTTCTTTTGGAGATGGAAAGCTTTTGACTAGAGAAAAGTGATGCACAGTCAGATTTGTACAAGCTCTCAGTAAGCTTTGAAGCATTTGCATGTCTCCTCTCCCCCTCGTTGGTAATTTAAATTTTTATGATCTACTTGGTGAAACATACTGTCACATAAAAGATTTAAAATGAAATGTATCTTTCTTATCAGTGAGCATATTGGAAGGTATTTTCACATCTCTTTTTAGGGTACTGGGAAAAAGTTGGACAAAAATGCTGAAATCTATCTGGTGGTTTATAGGATAGATGCTCCATGATTTGCTTTAGAAAGTAGCCCAGAGTAACAATTTGCCCTTCCTGGACTACAACTTTGCACCAGGAAGGGGCATCAGCCTTTGTCTGTGCCACCTGTCAGCCCTAACTCAGTGCCAGGGCCCAGCAGCAGCCACTGTGACAGCTGGCAGGAAGGGAGCATGTGTCCGTGAAGTGTCTTTATACGGATCCTATTGCTGATAGACAGCAGGAATGGAATAACCCCTAAATGGATGTTTGTGAAAAGTACTCTACAATATTTGCTTGTTTCCAGCACAAATGTCCCTAACACAGATGTTAAGGACATAATTTTCTGTGCTGAAATACTTCCTAGCACTCACAATAATGGGGGCAATCGGAAATACTTCTGCATAGAGCAAAGAGGATTATGCTTTATGGCACATATACACATTACACATGTTCATATGCTTTTATTAGCTGTCACCCATGCTTAAGGCCAAATGAGGCATACCATTTTGCTAATGGACACCTGTCTTGGGAGAGACTTGTTCATTCACTGCTCATGGATGTGAACAAACATCTTAGACCAGCATCTAGGAATTTAAGGAACGAATTGTGATAGTGCACCCAGACAGATGTCAACTTGAATTATTCAGCTGTACTTGTCTCAGAGATTGATACAGTCCTGCTGTATTATACACACCAGAGAATCTCAATCAGATAACCTTTGTCATCAGTATCTACTGGAGATTGATATAATATACATTATCTCTTATGTCGGCTCATAGTTATTGAATTATTTTTTCTGCCCTGAACTCCTGATTATAAGTTAAGAAAGACTGAGTTTTCTTCAATCAATACTTTTCACGATATTTTATGCTAACAACTCACTTATTTGATAGTAAATGTTCAAATTTTCCTTCTGTGTTGTCCTGGAGGGAAGAAAGGCATTCACAGTAAAAGAGATGACTAACAAGCGCACCAATCATTTAACTAGAAAGGCAGCCTTTCTGCAAGTTGATCATGTTGCCATAATAAAAGTTCACCATGGTACGTTTTTGGGAATAGCTGTTTGGCAGGATATGTAAATACGCAGAACCTGACAGCAACCACAATCACATTATTTGGGATAAAATCCCTTCAGCCCAGGGCACTGACATCTCAAACACAGAACTGAGGACTGAATTTATAATACCTCTGAATGCCCAAGTAGTACCTCTGCAGGGAGGAAAGAGGATTAAAACCATGATACTTCCTACCAGAGGTTACATGAGCAGTTTCCAACGAGTGTAGTTAAGACATGTCACCAATTGTAGAAACTCAACTATTATAGCAAAAGACAAATAGAGAACCAAAGAATCACAGAATTCTCAATTGGAAGAGACCCACAAGGATCATCAAGTTCAACTCTTAAGTGAATGGCCCACATTAGTGGGGGTCAAGCCCATGACCTTGGTGTTACTAGCACCGCGTTCATACAAGAACACAGATTATGAAACATGCTGATTTTTGCCAGCTTGGGAGAGAGGCTTCAGTAGGGACCTAGCCAGGGCTGTGAATTTTTGTATGCCATGGGCCCAGCTGGGTGAAAATATAGTACTATGGTAGAAAGATGATCTAAAAAAACAGTGATCACTTTTACCTTACTGCTGACAAGAAGCTCAGTCCACCTCTCTGGGGAGCCTCTCTAACCTTCAGCTAGTCAACCAGTCTGTCTCTGAGAGGTTGCCTGTGCTTATGATTATGTTGGGCAAGTCCAGCAGTGGAAAATAACTTCAGTGGCTGATACTATATTCTTTAACACCTGTGAATGGAACAGAATTGGTCATTATTAAAATTGGAATTAACTGTTCAGATCTTTCTTCTTGTTGCTACTGTGGTACTGTGTTCTGTTTGAGAAGGAGAGATGCAGATTGTGATTACACAAAAGTACTCTCTTACTGCTGATTTTAGTAAAATCTATTTATTAGTACAAAATAGTCTGACTGTCCCTCTCTGGAATATTACAGAAGAAGAAAAGAAGACTGTGTAAAAATAGCCATTCGCGTCCCATAAACAGAATGTGTCACTAAAAGGACAGCCAGGAACAAACATATAAAACTGGGATTTTTCCCAGTTATAAATCTAGGTTTGAATTCCGTGTAAGATGCTCTCTGCCCTTTTTAGGACTCCTAAGACTGAAACTGAGGAAGATCTAAGATGTTCAATGGCATGATTGTCATTCTCTACAATTAGAAATCAAAAGGCAGTGCAAAGGTGTCTTTATAAGGAAAGGAACAAAGTATACACTTAAAATCCCCAACATTCCCATACATTGTTGGAAAACAGATGAAGGTTGCTAAACTCAGGATGAGGTGAAATAAACTGAATTTATTATGGATTTTAGGTTTCTGACTGATAACTACATACTAATGAGATGGACTCATTAAATATGCATAGATAATTTACCTGGATATTTTGGAGGAGGAACTTATTCAAAGAAGAAAGGATGTTTTATTCAGAAAGGTTTGGTGGTAAAATATTTTCTCCCAGTCAAATAAGATATAACTGAGAATTTTCTTTTAATTAATAGAAGTAAAACTAGTGAACAGGGAAATTAAATTCCTCCAGAAGTAATTTTGCAGATGTGTTTAGCCTAAGGTTAAAGCTTCATTTGAGGAAAAGGAAGGAGTAGAGCATCTATTTCTATCCAGGATTCTAGTGGAATTACTGTTTTATAATAGAAGATCTATGTCTAGTTAGCTATGACCTGGGGCTTGAGTCAGAATATTTCTTGTAAGAACTGAGCTGAGCAGCAAGACAGAAACCAGAAAGTCTTCAGCCCATGCTTGGAACACTCATACATGGATCATCAGCAATCATATTCACCTGTCACTTTTCATATTCAGAAAGTTATTCCAGAATTTCAAAGTGAATTTTTCCCTTCAATGCAAAATTTGTGTTGCAACCGTTGTCTCATTTTGCACTACTGGTTTGGCTTCTTGTTTCCCTCCTGTTCTTCAGGACCATAGCCTGCTGTATAAACCAAAAAAGATTTTTGAGAGTGGAAGAAATAGGTATGTAAAAACTTTGGGTGTTTGGTAGTTGGATGGTCCAGAGATTGTTCCCCCTAGCAGTATGGATAGGATGCACAATGTCCTGATGCCTTGGCTCAGAGCGGTGTTTGAAGACTCTTCCAAAACTCCTCTGCTTTCCACATGCCTTCATGCTCTGTTGTTTCACCCATGTGTTCCATTGCAGGGGTAACAGACATGGCAGGTTCCCACAGAGTCAGTACTCTCATTGTTTCACAATTAAATATGAGCTCCAAAAGCATTTTAAACGATACTCGGTCTGTGGCTCAAAGGGCCTCAGAAGGGACGAAACATGCCCTTAGGCACTGCTGAAGAGGGGCTCATGATGTCTGGGAATCTCACGGGCCCCTCAGAACCCATGCAGGTGGCCTCATACGGGGAGTTTCAGGTGTAGTCCCAAGCTTTGCTACTTTCCATGTGGAAAACCACTCTGACCATGTAAAACAGGTATCAACATGCTTTTCACAGTGTCACAGGCATGTGAGACAACATTTAAATGTGTCTGTGAACCTCTTCATAAGCCTGGACTATCTGCCTTCTTTCCTATCCCCCAGGGAAAGGTTAGGAGAGCTCCATGGCTTTTGCCTGGAAGGGCTCAAGCCTTAACACAGTCCAGTGCATAAGGACATCAGATCAGCACCAATCACGCCACAGTGAAGCCTTACTTAGCTTTTTCTAAATGGTGATTCTTGTGGCTCCCTTCCAACTCAGCACATTTTATGATTCTGTGTTCCTATAAAAATCATGTGAATGAGCTCAAAGCCTGACCTGTACAATGCAAAACTGAGAAAATGAGCAGTGCATGTACGGACTCGGCAGGTGTAAAGTCACTATTCATCCCAAGGATTATCTAATGATGTTTGCCATGACATGGGAAAAGAGGCTGCCCAGGAGCCATCGGGGCAAGAATTCATTTGCACAGCCACAAATAGAGACTTCTCATTAGTGGCTGGATTTTCTTGTGTGCTGCGTAGATTAGCCAAGCACACATGCAGTGTCTGAAAGAGAGATGGTGGTATGAATATGCATTTCATAGCTGGCCTGTGCTCCCAGTGGTCACTCAGCTCAGAATTTTGGTCATCACATGAAGCAGAGATAATGTCTAAATCAAATACTGGTAAATCAAAATGAACTCGTAAGAAAAGCAGTGTAGCAATAAGGTGTGACAATGGTGAGCTCCCAGATGCTCTCTGTTTGTGTGGAAAGGTCATACCCTCTATGGACCACCACTTAGGGCATCTTGGCCAATTCATCCATCATCTAAGTCTGTAGATTGCTCTATGACAATATTCAATTCTTATCTTTTTTTGTGTGTAATTATATAACCACAGACCGAAAAATGACTCAGACAACCTGTAGTCCTACCTCCTGCTTTCAGTTAAACTGAGAATCCATGGATGATCTTTTCTGATTTACTTTCTGCTACATTTGGAGTATATCTGTGTTGGGGGTTTTGTGCTTTTTTTGTTGTTTTATTTTGGTTTGGGTTTTTTTGTTTGTTTGTTGGGGTTTTTGTTTGTTGTTTTTTTCTTAAAATGCTTATGTTGTATTTAAATGGTTAATTATCTTAGAGGCAACCAGAATTCAAGACTGATGTCAACATTGTTCTTTCAGAATTGGACTCTATTTTGGAAAAAGAAATAGGACAGTGAAGAAATTGCATCATGCAAAATAATATGTCTACTGTCAAACTGTTACACTCTGTTTAAAGAACCTTGGAGAGTCATGTCTGTAGCCTCTATTTTGTATAAAGGTACCATTTGTGTTTTTAAAAGCCTTTGTGAGGAAAGTGAACTTTTTCCTCCAGGGAGGAGACTAGTCAGAGGAAATTTATAGAATACAAGTTAAAATTAAAGGAAATGAATAGGGAACAGAGCTCAGTTACTTTTCTCCAAAGATCACATTCCTGAGGATATTGTTCCTAGAAACATGGTATTGTCCAAGTGAGGATATCTGCTGTGTAAGTGTTTCCTAGGGCAGATACTCCACTGCTTCTTTCTTCACTGCCTTTTCCTTGTTGGAAACTCTGGCAGCTTTGTGTCTAGTTGCTGACCCGTATGAGCCACAGCCTCAGGCTTGTCTGTGTGAATTTACCACGTCCAGCCATTGGTCCCTTGGTTCCTCTTTTGGGAAACAGTCCATCTTTGTGCCTATTGTCCCATGATGTCCCTAAGCCAAAATTCACACACTCCAAAGTCAAAGTCAGGGACCCTTTGTTGGGTCCCAGATTTTATTTGGTCAAGTGCTTCCCACATTGTCAGGCACAGTTTTCCACTTGCCCAGCCTTCAAACCATCTCCTTCATGATCATCTGAGCCTGAGCAATGACCACAGGCAAATCAGGGAGTTGCATTATTTATCTGTGAGTGTTGACCCAGAAGGAGACTTCACCAGACTGAACCCATTACACCTTATGATTTGTGAGGAAATACTAAAGTGACAGTCTGTTAGAGAAAAAAATATTTTACCTTTTCTGATTCACCCTGTCTTATGAGATTGACTGATGCATTTACATCAGTTGAAGGTTAATTGCCAGTGAAATTTTATATTAACACTTGGGGTTTTTTAACCAAAATTTTGAGATTTAGAATCATATACTAATGAGGAAGTCGGAACATGTATTTCATCATTTAATCTGTCATGTAATACTTTAAATAAAAGATTTTGGTCTTAAAATCCCTTGCTATCAATCCTTAGAAAATTTGACTAAGACCTTTATCTGTCTTTCAAGGCAGATCATGTGGTACACTTCTCCATTTATTTCCAAAGGGTGTGTACTTGAGAATATTTCTTTTCACAGACCTAGTAAGAAACTTTTCAAGGATTGGATCTTTCTTGTATACAGTAAGCAAAACTTTGGAGGCCTCAGGAGATGCAAAATAATGAGGCACAGCACGCAAATGAGCCTTTGATGTGCACTGTAGCACTATTCTCTGTGTCTTAAAAAAAGAGTATGTGACTGCAGATGCTTAAGTTTTTAAAGTGAATCATCCTTCTATGACAACAGATTGCATGAACTGCTGGAAAAGTCAGTTAATATTTTCTTGCAAGCCCAGCAGTCTTCCAGGTGACTTATGTTATTTGTTTTCATGAAGATCTCGCCAGGATAAAATACCTATGCTTTGAAATTTTTCTGCTGAAAAGGTGTTTTTAATGTAAATGATTTGTATTAGTCTGTTCAAATTTCCATGTGCATTCATATTTTTCACTCAAAACTACAAACATAGAAAATTATGGACTTCAAAATCCAATTGATTTCACTTTGTTACCATTATTCAGTTATTGCTGAAACCATGACTAGGATCCCTGGGTCATGCAGAGGGCTGCACAGGAGCTTGAATTTTCGACATATCTGAAGGTTTGAAGTGGGCCTGATCATTTCAATGTTTCCCGTGCTATGTAGCAAATCTTACTAACTCATTGGATCTCTCTTCTGACCTCTAAACTATGCAAAAGTGATGACAATTCATTTATAGTTTGTTAAAATAATGGATTTAAGGCTGTTGGTTCTCACAATATTTGTTCTTCCATAAATCTATGTCTTCTGTAGGAAATGTGCACACACAAAGCTTCAGAATTATAATAGACCTTGCACAGGTCATGTTTAAATTGCAAGGCACAAGCAAATCTTGTCTTGCAGGTGGTCAGACCTTACCTTCAGAAGACTGTATGTAGAAACAAGGTCTCTACATTACTCAGGGTTTCTCCTGTATCATAAAACCTGCATACTCCTACCATCCAAGTACTTTGCTTTCTGAAATTAACTGTTGTAAATAGAAATACTATGGAAAATAAAGATATGCTATTTCACTTTGACTGTATTTTTCCAAAGGAAAGTAATTACATTAGCATTTTTTCCTGCGTTTACTCTCAATGGAAATCAGTCTCTGATAGTCGTAGATTAAACCATCATTGTCTCCCTGTTCCATGGCTTTCCTGGTTTTATTGAAACACAATCACGGTATGGTTATGCTGGAAAATGTTAATTTTTTCCCCTTTGTCGAATATTCTGTCAGTGCAAAATCAGGTATTTTTAACCTTTGTGTTCTTCAGTATTTCTAATGGCTCCCCCCCACACTTTGTCTGCAAATGTACTGTTAGTAAAAATTACTTTCTTTTTCTATTGTCATGATTGTTCAATTCATTTGAAAATACATACTGATAGTCACCTAAGAGCTACCACTTTTAATGCTGAGTGGCTGATAGCAATTTGTCAGGAAAGTGAATTTGATCAGTTATACCTTAGGAAAAGACAGGAGGAATGCAAGATAAATTAATGCTCAGAGAGCACAGCTCTCCTGGGTGTACAGAAACAGTGCTCAGTCTCTCTCTCTCACACTGCAGTGTGCAATGCGATCTTGGCACAGACCTACTGAGAACCACCACTAGGCAGCAAGGTGGGGACACAGGGCACCCACAGATGTGCAGGCTGCTCCCTTTCCCAGCTGAACTGATTCTCAGGAGACCAGGGAATGACACAGGCAAAGCCAATGCTCAGGATTTGAACAGTGCCATTTCAGCACATATTCCCACACATTACTAATGGTAGCAATGAAAAGTCTTCAGAGATATTCAGGTGATGGTGTCAGATTCAAAGTGTCATGCACCTGGGGTAATTTTTGGCTGTAACTCATTTCATTCAGAGACTTTCTTTCCAGGTATGTATTTACTGGTAATACATAATACTGGGAGGTGTTTTGGGTTTTGTTGGTTGCTTGGCTGGTTAGTTGGTTCCTTGGTCAGTTTGTTGGTTTGGTTTGTTTCCTTGGTTTAGTATCTTTCTTCAGATCTGGTCTCAGACTGGGAGTTTTTCTGAGAATGAGCACAGATCCACGATTTGCCTGACTGGCTGGAGCAGTTGATGAGCTGCAGGGCAGGCCGGCCATTCAGAGGGAACTTGAGAGTTTGGAGAAATGAGCTGACAGGAACTTTATGAAGCTCAGCAAAGGCAAATGTCAAAGTCCTGACCCCAGGGAGGAACAACCCCAGGAACAAGACTGGATGGGTATAACCAACTGGGAAACAGCTCTGCAGAGAGAGACCTGATGAACAACAAACAGAGCAGGGGTTGGAAATGTGCCCTGGCAGGCTCCTTGTACTGAGCAGGAGATCGGGCCAGAGGTTGAGGCAGGCGATTCTTCCCCTCTGCTCAGTATTAGTGAAACACAGATGGAATTTCAGGTCCCGTGCTAGACTGCCCAGTACAAGAGACACATGGGCATTCTGGAGTAGGTCCAGAGAGGGACCATGAAAACAGTGAGGGAGCTCTAGCATCTTACATGTCAGGAGAGGTACAAGAGCCAAAACTTGTAGCCTGGAGAAGACTCAGGGGAATCTTATTCAGTGTCTAAATACCCAACCAGAGAATGCATAGAAATGAGACCATTTGTAGAAGGGCTCTATGAGAGACAGATATGAATTGCACTAGGAAAAGAGAAAATCTTTACACCAATAGTGGTAAAGCACTGTCATAGACTGCCCAGATAGGCTGTGAATCCCCATCCTTGGAGGTACTCAGAACTCGGCTGCCCAAGACCCCAGATAACCTCATCTGCATCCGAGTTAGCCCTGGTTTGCATGGGAGGGTTGGACCAGATCACTCCCAGCCTTACTATCCAGACTGTGTGATTCTGTGATTTTAAGATCCTGTAAGGTCAGTTGTCAAAAGTGTGGTTTCAGCTATGGAGAAATTTATAAACTGAGTGTTTTGCTTCTCATAAGAAGATTTTTCAAACCAATGAACAAAACTTGTTCATGTGAGGAGTTTGAGTGAGGAAACTTGAATTAATCAATATGTTTATCAGCATATTCCTTAGAAAGGTGGCTTTGGTCTGAAAATTTAAGCAGTATAAAGCAGAAATGACTTGTCTTTGCTAGTCATTCTTAGGTCCCCAGCATTGACAAGGGACCTACTTCATGAATCTATGAGCTTCTGCAGTTATCTTGTATAGGGAGGTAAGCCTCATCCTGCTGATGTGAAAAGAAATTTCTTTTTTAGGATAACTTATGTTAGTTTTGGTTTTTTAATAATATTTTTTTTTTTTTTTCTCCTCAGAATCTGGTTCTGGGATGTTGCTGTTATTTTTATCTTTCTTCCAGCCTGACAAAATGGTGCCTGTTCAGTGGGGAGCAGCATGTTACGTGCTTGTGACAGTATTGACAATAATCCATATGATCTCCTCTACAGTGTTCTGCCTTCTCATGACTCTGACAAATCTCTATCACTTTCTGATCAAGTGCTACAATTTTAAAAAGCAATGTGTTTCTGTGTCACCCCTGGATATGGATTTTGAACAAGCTCTGTCTTGGAGCTGTCACAACCTGAGACCACAGCTGGTCAGGCTGAAGGTGGGAGGCAGGTATGCACTAAACATTTTTACTGTTTTGCCGTAGAACTCCAGGCTGTTATCACCTGCTTCCTAATTCACTGATCCATTCACTCAGTTTAAGCCTTTGATATATTATAAACTATTGTACCTAAAAACTGTGAGCAGAGATGATAAACACCAGCTTGAAAATAACCATTAGCCCTGATGTCCGTGGTCAGCATGCTCTCACCCTTCCAGAGCCCGAAGGTTAAATATAGCATTCTGCAGTGCCAGCCTATCTCTCATGCAGCTGATGCAATTCTCCATAGCCTATTAATTTCAGTCTTTCATTTTGTTTTTTCATTATGAGATAGAGTAAAAAACTGTTGCCCATATCAGATTTTTAAAATGGAACCTAATAAAAGCACTCTGTGTTCTGCATCCAGCATCACAGTCAAGATGCTTTAGCAGCTTGGTGACTCAGGGTAAAGGCAGACATTTGAAAAATATTCACATCATTTTAATGGTGAGTGGGTAGCTTGAGCAAACAGGAGAAAGTTAACTATGGAGGGGGATGAAGGCAATTTAATTTGACAAAATCTTCTCTGAAAAAGCCAAGGGCAAATATGAATGCAAAGTGTTTTCTTTAGCTTTGGGGTATAGAGGAAAGAGGGGTTCTTTTTTTTTTTTTTTTTTTTTTTCCGTTTTCAGTAGCAGGAGAGAAGTCGTATCTTGTGGAAGCTGAGCTTGTTAGCTTTTTGCAAAGAACAGTGAAGAAATTAGGAAAATTATTATCTTGATTGCAATAACCCTCCACTGGGAGACAAAGAGAAAGAAATGTTTCTCCTTTGCTTATTATTTCACAGTTGAACTTTTCAGTTACTTAGATTTGATTTTACTTATGCTCTTAGCATAACACAAACAAGAAGCCAAATAAAACAAATCCCAAAGCATATAGCGTTGTATCTCCCAGGCAGATGTAATTTGGAGAAACAGTAGGCACACTTCAGGAGTTCACTGTGCTTTCAGAAGCATTTCCAATTCCAGCTATATTTCCCATGCTTAAATTGGGGCTCCAGTAGTCTCTCAGTAGTCAGAATTAACTTTGCATGTGCATACGTACTGCAGAGCAACAAAGCTTAACACAAGCAGTAAATCTGCTGCAGTGAGGTGGAGAGACCCTGCTGGGAGCCTGACACAACAGAAGCTAAAGCCTTTTTTTCTAAGAACTGGAGATTTTACTTGGATCTCCAGGAAAAAGTAGGGTGCATTGATGTGAAGATGTGCACGTACACACCACACATGTCACACACTGTAGTCAATGCTTCTTAAAGCTACTGATGCAGGAAAATTCCCTTCAGAAAATATGATTTTTTTAACACAGGTAAATAACTTCTTGGATCAAATATTACTTTTTATTATTTAGCTAACAAATCTGATGATAAAAATAGAAAAGTGAAAATTGGAATCCACATTTCATAAGTAAGTCACAAGAACACAGCATTCATTTGTCAGGTTAAAATTGATTTTCTTTCAGCAAATGGAGTACTTTCATTTGTATTGAAAATGCCAACAGTTTTAGTTGGCATTTCCCATTTTTAGCAGAAGCATTCTTCTTTTCATAGATTTTAGCATTCTTCATGACCGATCTAATTCCATGCAGAAATTAATTTCAAAATGCTGCCACAATGAAAATTGTATTTTTCTGAACTACCCCAGCACTAAATGTTCTTCCTGACTTCTGTAGAGTGAGAAATATTTTGCTGTAGTGGCACACCAGAGCTGCCTTTTCTGGTTCAAGGCTTAAGTGTCCTCATTAAGAGGAGCCCCCAGAACCAGTTACCACTGCTCTTCTGTGGAAATTTCTGTTGCCTTACTGAATATAACAGGAACCTGACTATCTTACAGGGCTCAAGCAGAGATAAAATCCCATAATCTCTGCCCTGTTGTTTGCATTAACCAGTCTCCCATGGTCCATTTTCAGTTTTCAGAGGTTGAGGAGAAATGTCAGCCTGCTACCCTGTGCCAGATTGGAGGGTGTCCCAGGTGAAAAAAGGAGAGGAATAGTGGCCTGGCTTAGACAAATCAATTACTAGCTTTGGGCAACTTGAAATTGAGGAACACCAGGGGGGAATATAGTGGATATTACATATACATAATATATAGATATGAGGCTGTGTGTAATGGTGTGCACCTTCCAGCAAGTGTATGAATAGCTGGCAAATCAAACAGGAATGCTTGGCAACCAATGCCTGCACTACCTTTAGTTTACAAAACAGCTCAATAGGATCCCATGTAGCAGGTTTGTGCTTCCCAAATGCCTCTGTATCTGAGCCTCAAGGGTTGGTCATGGGCCAGAGTAGTGAAGGAGGAGCTTTGGATATGTTCAACATGGTCTCATAAACGTTATGGACTTTACAACCACCTTTTCTTGAGTAAACAAGAGCTAATTTATTCAGAGAAATTAAGTAGAAGGTAGAATGAAACAAGGAATTAATGGAAATTTAGTTATTAAGTATATGCTATGTAATCCAGTTTCCAACAGAAATGATCACTGGCATGCTGCAAAATGTAAAAGTGCAACACATTAACAATTAAGTTTTAGACTATGAAACTGATTATCTTCTTTATTCTGTTAATTTGGAAATGAAAATCCAGATTTTTATGAAGAAAAAAGAATAGCAGAACAAAATATTTATTGTCTGGAGTAAAATCAAATTGTGTAATAATTCCAGACTTATTATTGCCCCCAGATCCAGTTCTCTTTATCGAAAGTACATGATAGAGGCAGGTGGCGTTCCATAACTGTTTCTCTCTGTCAAGAGAAACAGCACCTGATACAGCAGCCAACCTTCCAAGAGTGCTAAAATGATAAACTGGTACCAAAGCAAGAAATGTACAGCATCTTTGTCTGTGCTGGGGGCACACAGTGTGATAGTACAGTAACTTTGCATTCCAACTCTCATCTTTGGGGAAAGCTTGCCTTCATGCTCTTAGAGAAAGAGTTTCATATGAATATCAGCCTTGGTGACCTGCAGAGGCTAGGTCGTTTTTTCTACATGTGATGTATTTAAACCTCCTGCAGAAGTTCATCGGTTACCCTCCCTAGCAGTCCATTCTTACTGTTCATCTGTGATTTATGTAGTTTGTAGTGGGAAGAGTCTGCCAAAGGATCAGGAGGCCAGAGGGGAACTCCAATGCATGAGTTCTTTCTCTTTGGCTGCAGGGAATGCTATTGAGCTGGCTGAAGCCTTACTCTCTCACAGTGGATACCAACCCTATGGGCAGCATTTGCTCCTCAGCTGTATCACAAAACACACCTATTGTCTTTACAGGGAAAATGCTGGCTGTATTTATGACATTGTTAAAATTTCCTCCTTGCTGCTCAAGTCTTTTCAATCTTATTTGGATAACATCAGAAGTGTTTAATGAAGAAAAATGTTACCTGCTTTGAAGCAGTAAGTACATGGAGGGGTTTGTTGGATGCAGGAATACTCGGGCTGTCTCTGGAAGTGCAATAATGCCCTGATGATCCATACCATGTATGGTAGTTACTTCTGGGCTGGACAAGGTAACTTCTGTTCCTCAGAGCATGGATTACCAACTAAACTTTCAAAATGGCTCAAGTATATGAAGAGCATGGAGAACAAAATACAAAGCAGGATTTGACTTAACAAAGATGGAGCAGTTTAATTCCAGTGTAAAATGAAAGGCTGCTCTGTGAATAAAATAGTTACTTGCCACTCTCTAGTCAGGGTTCAGTTTTTGGTTTGATCATGAATATTTAGTAGTCAGAAAGATAATGTTGATTTATTTTTTATAATCATGGTCAAATCACTCAGCAACTAAAACCAAAGGAAGATAGTGTCCTAAGTCATATCAAAGTCAACATCTTTTCTCTGAAAACCAGGTTAAAACTTTTTAAGGTTTCTGAAACTAAGTACTTCCAAAATGAAGGAAACAACACTTTTTTGAGAGTTTTTTGTAGCATTTTCCCTAGACATTTGAGAGTTAAGAAAATGATAGTTTTAAAGTTCTTTTATACTGAGGGTAAAGCTCTGAACATATCCCAGTACTAAGAAGAAGCCAGAGTAGTTCTAAAGCAGGTGAATATTACAGTTTTAGGAAAATCATATGTTAAAAAACAGCTGGTTTAATACAACAGTTCCTGCATCTCCCACATTATCAACACACAAAGGCACAGGTATTTTTCTTTCAACTGGGCAGGCAACACAAATTGGTCTTAAAGCTTTCAGGAAGAAAAATGGTAAAAATAGCTAATTTACCTGATTTATGTGAGCCATTAACAGCGTACTGCTGTGTTCTGGTTGAACTTGGGTTGTAAATTTCACATGACAAAGAAGACAATTAAGGAAAAAACAGGTAAGAAAATGAACAAATCGTTATTTTACTAATTTCTACTTAGCAGAGATTTTACCACCTCCACCACCTTTTCTTTCAAGGCATCTCAAATTGTTATCTGAATATGTACATCTATGTATCTCTTTCTTCAGCTGGTAGAATCAGGATTGATAGCCACTGAAGGGATTTTAAGTTTCCTTCTTATGATATAAAATACCCTTCCCTGGTCTATCTACCTATTTTTGTACCATATCAGCCTGACTTGTATAAAATCAAGCTAGTTTCTTGTTATAATTTAAAATAAAAAGCTGCATTTTCTTCCCCTGCTTCTTGATTGCTGGTACTTCATTAATCACAAACTATTATGCTGTGTCTTGAGAAGGCACCATGTATTTTTTGTAGTGCTCTCTAAGAAGTAGCAAGCTAGAATTGGGGGGGGGGGGGGGGGAGAATGTCTGGCATGTACTCAGCTCATGCAAGTAAGCAGAACAGGGACTTCAGCTCCAACATGTGAGTGGGGTCCTTCAATGATGAGGGGATTTAGGGTGCTCAGCTGATGCAATGGTGCTGTGCTGCCTTCTGAGACGTCTTGAGAAGCACCAACACCCAAAAGAAGGGCAGTAGACAAGGCCTGTGGCAATTTGTTTATTCTGAATGTGTGAAATGATATCTAGCTGGATGAGTCAGTGGTGAATGCAACAAACATTCACCGCAACAACATCTGGTCTTTGCCCAATCAACAGAAACATTTACAAGACTCTAGTCCCAGATGTAGCATCTCATCCATGTGGAGAGCTTTTCTGACTCTTCCCAGAACCAACAAGCACCATGCATTGAAGCATGCATGCATGCATGCAACATAGCAAGCAGGCCTAATCTATGTCTACTGTCTATTCTGTCTTGCTGAGTAGCCTCCTTCTCAGCCTGTCCATTCTGAAACAAGTCGAGACTGGGAGTTTATAAATGCCTGCACTTTCAAGCCATGCCTGGATCTCAAGTGAGGTTTGACACTTTCCTAAACTCAAAGTTTTATAAAAGACAACCATCTCACCTTGCTCCTTTTCTTTACATCAAAAAGTGCATATTTGCACTTGTCAGTGTGCCTTGGATCTCTAAATTAGAGTTGTGCTACAGAAATTTAAATGAGGAAATTGTGTACCAGCTTAGTTCTTGGGCAAAAGGGTCATTGCTAGTCCTCATTCACTTCTTAGGCAGATAATCCTTAATGCCTCCAAAGGAAACCTGATTAAGAGCTTATTTTTCATGCTCTATTATTCTTATAGACTTTTTATTATATATTTTATTCTATGAACATTCAATATGCGAGCAAATGAGAGATTGTAGCAGACATTCCAGCAACCTTGACAAGAGAAAACCTTTCTCTGTAATAATATTCCTGCAATGATTACTGAACCCGTTGGAGTTCAGGCTCAGGAGAATAGTCTACAGAATAGAACCTGGGAGAAGTGAATAAAATTACTTCTGAACAAGTTGGACCATCAAGCTATATGTTTTTTTTTATATGCTAGTTACTTACAATTTTTCCCTTTGTCCTATTCTTCCAGAATTCTGAAAGAAATTTCTCTGCAGGCATCAAGCCTTTTCTCCATGGACCTTCCCTTCAGCTGTAAATTCTTTTTGAATCATGGTACATGTGAAATGATAAGAGAGAACAGAAGGTATGACATTCTTTTCCAAGAGAGGCTTTAAAGGATGATAAATATTTATCCATGCAGCGTATTCAAGCCATATGCAAATTTGCATAATGGCACTCCAGGTGATGTGACGCATGGTAATTATTTGAAACTTGATAAAACCGAGAAATTCAGGAGCATGCTGCTGAATGCAAACGCTCATCTGTGAAAAACACTACCTTGTCACTCCTTAATAAGGGTATTATGAAAAGGCAAGTCTTTAGGGAAGGGCATGAAGGACATGTCTAGCTGGACATGTAGGACATGTCCCTGCCTCCCTCCAGGAGTGTGATCACTGTATGCTCCCTTCCTGAGCATAGCCATACCTTTTGGCTTTTCAACTTGCATTGGTTCCTTAAAAGCTTAAAGATTCCCATCATTCCCCAGAACTACACATTGGCCTGACTTTTCCAGCTCCCCCAATAACATGGCTTGTGCTGTAATCACTCTCCATTAACAGCATTCGCATCTTCAAGACGAAAAAAGAACACATTGGACTTACTTGCCTGTGGGCAATTAAATCGAAAAAACAGCACCTTGATGCTTGAGACATGACAGAAGAAGGTCAATAGTTCACAGGAGGTAAATAATGGATTGTAAGAGTGCTAAAAGGTATAATTAAATTTCCATTTATCATGAATATAAAGTCCAGAATAGAACCATGTGTCAGATTGAATGTGATGAAATTTTGCCATTGGCTTTGATTGGTTGCCAGAATTACACTCTGGGACACATTTTTACCTACTGGGATAACTTTTTTTCTTAATCCATCTGACTGAAGTAAGGAAGCATTTAAACAAGTAACACAGTTGTCTCCACTTTGAAGTTTCTTTACATGGGAGAAATACATCAACACAGAAGAAAAGGAGTCCTGCAAGTGGTTTTCATGCCCTCAACTCCATGGTAACTCTATGGTGGTCCAGAATGGGCTGCACCAGAAGGAATAGATGCAGGAAGGAATAGATAGAGGGAATCTGTTGAGCATTAAAGGAGAGCCCCTGGCCAGGGCAAACAACCACACTGGATGCTTCAAATGGAGCAGGTTCAGGAAAGACAAGCAAGGCCTGCTAGCTTTCTTATTTTTATTTTTCACTGCTTAAAAGCATAAAATAGTGTAAATTCCTCTGTGCTCAAACTATACAGGGCATTGCCTTGTGCACCAATGTGGCTACTGGAATTTGTGTAAGGGAAGCCATACTGTGACCTGCTCAGGGAAGGTACCTAACAGAGTGTTGCTGTCAGAGCCTTAAACCCCTTTCTCCACAGTATGCTGTGTATCCTCTTTGTAACATGGCTTTTAAGTGGGATTAATGGATTCCTCAGACCTACAACACAATAGGAAGTTCTGAGCATTCATTTCATACCTGTGAAGGATGAACACAGCTAGAGCAAATATTAACATTGCTAATATGAAACTATGATCTAAAAGCACAGAAAAAGCCAGTTACCTGTCTGTAACTGTGGAAGATGAACTAAGGTTTTTGCTGATGTGGACAGCCAGAAGCTGATGGACTGCACAGCTTTTAAAACTTAAGTGAAAACAGAGAAGGAACCACCAGAAAAGAAAACAGCAAAATTAGTAACTTGTGGGAAATTATCGTACTAGGGAAAATAGCCTGGAAATCTAATTATCATTAGGAATTACTATTTTGGGTAAAATATATGAGTAAATTGTAAATAATATAAATGATTTTATTACTATAATGTAAAGATGTCCGACAGTGATTTATGTACTTAATTTCTATTTTAAAAATATCTGTAAGAAATTTCATAAGAAGCCTTCATAAATAATTTTTCTTTAAATTAACAGCAGGCATAGGACAAAGAATATGATGAGGACCAAGTAAGTTCATGTTGTTGTTTACTGTTTGAATTTTGGTAGTATAAATCCATTATTTTTTTGCCCCAGGGTTAGATGGACTCCCTCTCATATCGTTCTAAACACAGTAAGTACAGAACTCCCTTTGAAACTGTAGTTTGCTAAAAGTTAAGTAAAAATTAAATTCACCAAGTTGGAGTTGCAGTTACATGGGGTTTGGCAGAAGAGAACATGTTCTGGAAAGTAGAATCTTGTAGCCATTATTTGACTTCTTTGAAAATAACAGCATTCTTGGCACACTTAAAATTTGCCTAGTAGAAACAGGACATTTGATGTCCCAATGATACCAGTTTCTCTAGGTGTTAGGTTGTGCAATATGAGTAGCCAAAACCTATCATATCTTCCTTTCCTAGTTGCAACAAGAATCATTATATCGAAAAGGAAATTGATACATCTCTCTTAGTTTTTCTTTCTCAGATTTATATTGATACTCTCTCTGTCTTAGATTTTTCTTCCTTGTTTTGCCTTTATATTGGATATAGAAGAACATTTCTGTTCCATAAAGGGCTTCCTAGTTTGACGCCCACTGAGAATTTTATCCATCTAAGCATGTCAGCTAGTGGATGTCACTAAATCCACTACAGAATTGTACTATCTTCTGTGTAAGGCCAGAAAAGAATTAATCTCATGCTGTGGTTGAAATATATATTTATTCTTCTCATACAATAGGAATCTAAATAAATATTTAAGATGGTAAAAGTGATTAAAAAATGTCAAAAAGTGTCGGGATAAAACTTAATATTAGGGATTGCCAGAGAGAGCTGCAAAAGGGAAATAATGGGAAATCCCATCACTTTGCTATCAGTGACTCACTGTTGTGCTTTGAGAAAAGGTCTCTAGATAAGGGCCTGATCCTTGAAGTGACAGAACAGATCCAGCTGATCTTTCTGCTTCCTGTTTTCAAGCAGCTGTGTGCTACAGAAATTCTGTCTGAGAAGCAGAAATTATTTTAAAAAAAATGTAATAACATAATCCTCACTAAAATCTGAGATATTCAAACAAAAGTCGTTTGATCTCCTTTAAGTTTTAACCATCTGACTTGCCTATTCCTTTAACTACCTGCCGTGCAATTACCCAGGTGGCTCCGCCTGAGTATGCTCTTTCCTGCTGATCCAGTAATTGATGGATAACAGGAAGTGCCTGAACATGGATGTTAAATTTTATTCACTGTAGGAATAGATTGCATTGCCACCGCTGTTGCTGTATTTATTTAAACCAGTAATCACTGTTGCCATTTTATGTGCCCTCAGGAATTGGATGCTGCTGTGCTTTCCCAGCATGTCTCTTTTTCCAAAGATGTAACACATGGAAGGGACAATGGATCGAGGCAAAGGCACAAAGAGAGGACTTCAAGATTTGCTCACCGCTTTCATCATGTAAGCCATGAATACACTGGTCAAGCACAAGCATGTACACTTTGACAAGGAAGAAAACAGCACCAAGCCTTTGAAATGGAATGAATTAGTACTGTCTTCTCCTTTCAAACTGAGAGTGCCCCTGGCTGGCAGGATGGCACACTGGTTGCCAAGCCTGCCACTGTCTTTTGCTCTTGATGTTGGTTTTACAAGTTTTTTTCTCAAGCCTTAGTTTTGGCAATTCTGACCAATAGAAACAAAAATTTCTATAGCTAGCCATTTTGGGTGGGGAGGGTCACCCTCTCCAAGACAGTGGATCTTGGATAAGTCCTTTTGGAAGGGAATGACTGAGCAAGGGAGAAGTTAGGGACCATTTTTCCTATCATTCTTACTCAAGTCTCTGTAATTCTCTACCTTGCAAACCACATGGGAACTGTGATATGTGTGTATGGTTGATTTCTCAGTTATGGACAACCTTTTCAGCGTGTTAACCACAAGGCTATCAAAAGCATAATTTGCTTCTGCATATGCCAGTGTAAGCTAATCAGAGAAGGATGGCAAGTATAATCAGGGCTTTAAAATAGCATGGCTATAAAAAGACAGAATTGACAAGTAGTTTTTAGTTTCAAATAGAGACGATTATTGTAGATATATAAAAATATAAAGGGCATATAAAGAACAAGAAGTGATTGAGATTTGAGTGAAAACATTCTCAGGAATGAAGAAGAGGTTCCCCTCTCCACTGCCTTGAAGCACATAGGAACCAAGGAAGCTTCTTGCTCTGAAAAGTGTCCAAATTTAAGTGGGAGGAAGGACCAACTAGAGGATAGGACTGTCCTTATGCCAAGGATAACTTGGTACTGGACCTGCTTTTATATTCCTGCTGTGCCTACTTATTGGCCTTTCATAGGTATGGTGCCAGGCTGGGCAGCCCTCTCTGTATGGCCCTGGCTATGACTTAAGAGGCAGCACCTTTTTATAGCACTTCCTGCAAGTACAAGTAATATTAGCTGTAACTAGGCCAATCTTTTCCATACCCTTTTATGTACTGTTGGGATTTCAAACAGACACACACACACAGAGGCACACACACATTGTGCAGTACTCCTGCCTCATACACACTATAGGTATCACAGCGTATAGCTGGCACAATATTTGTGTTCCTGATCAAACTTGAATAGAAGAGAAGTCTATTCAGTTTCAGGAGAAGAATTTCAAGGTGTGTGTATGCACAGTGACACTGCTTAAAAGATTTCAATATAGGAAATTACATAATTAAAAGCTATTAGCCCAGATGTAGGAACAGAATAGAAATATCCTATATTATTAAATATTTTTGTTTTGTGAGAATGAATTGTGTTAGGAGTGTTTGTTTGTAAGCTGATTAGAGAGCTAATGATATTAAAAACATGCATAAAACATAAACAGAGTTTCTCACAGGAGTTTCCTTCATGCACAGAGTCCATAATCTGTTTCTCTATGGCCTTGCTACTAAGTGGAAGACTTGGAATATAATATTAACCCTGAAATGACCTTTAATTGGGACAGGACTGGATTTCCTCTGTAACAGTGGTTCATCCTGTGGGTGATTAGTAGTTGTCATGGGAAAATACTCAATATATATTTCTAAAGACATTTGTTTTCCAGGGCAATGCTTTGCCTAAAGGTATCATTGCAGACAGATCAGTCTGAGTAGGAAAATAGACTCCTGCATTCCTGCTAAAATCCTAAGGTGCAACAAGTAAGACTATTTTGCCAAAAGTCCAACTCCAAACTACTGAGTTTTCAGAACTTTTAATAATTAATAAAAATAGTTGTCAGGAATTATTCACCTCAATGATCTTTGGTTGCTGTATTAATTCACGTCATTATTTGTAGATTTATACAGGTATTTCTTTATAAAATTTCCACAATGACTCTTTGTTTATCATATAACAGACATATTATTAAAATGTCTTGTTTATTTTCCATGCTTAATTAAAGCAAAAATAAAAGTTAAGGTAAAAATAAATGTAAAATTAAAACCAAAAATAAGAGTAAATTGTTCCCACACTGTGATCCCATGAGCAAACTCTGTGTCAACCCTATTTGAGAGAACAAAATCTCAATTCCTTACATACCTATTTACTCTGAGTTCTGTTTGTTTCCCAAAGAAATAAAAGGTTTGAGGCTGTAAGGGGACAGACATTAACATGTTGTCCTGTTCTCCTTTTATCACTAGGGACTTAGTATCTAAAAGCTGCCCCTGATTTGATAAGCTGTGTCCTTATTGATGAACACCTTCTGCAGTACATCACTAAGCTGCTTTGTCAGCTTGAGGGATGGCTATTTAATTTCTCAGAAACATGCAGCTACTCTTTTAACACAGCTATTAGTTCACTGCTCTTTGCTGACAAGGGAAAAATAATTTCACAGCAGCATTTTAGAATTACGTCACTGAGATGATGGACTTGTCCTCAGATCTCTCACCCCAAATTCCTCCATGGAAAATACTGGCTACAGCATGTATATGCACTAGATATTAATTAGCTATATGGTTAAATTAATGAGTTAAAACAAAAGAACATTTACTGAAGCTGGCTATAAGTTTGCAATGAATCTCTCCCACGAGCTCTATTATTTTTGGCATGCATCTCTAGTCAGAGCTGTTTGCTCTTCAGCTCAGACATGTAACTTTTACAATTGTGTGCACATCAACCAAAGTCACTCTTCTGGCTCACTGCTGACCTGAATTCATTTTATCAGCTTGAAAAATCTATGATGTATATATTTACCTTGTGACTCTGAGGTGCCTAGGGGCATATACAATGCACACAGATGGCCATATCCTTTAAGGCTAGCAGTTGCAGGACAGGTAGAATGTATTAAAGGACCCCAATGTCACAAAACACCCAGATGTAGGCAACTAGATTGAGCCTCCAAAATCAGGCAAAATGATTCGTGCCTGTGGTGTCTGTGTGTTCGGGATGCAGCTTGGATCTACACTTGTTTCTGGGCTGATGGACTCAAAGAGTTCACACATAATAAAAGTGTTCTGGGGGGATAGAGCTTGTTTGTAGTTAAAACAAAGATGAACTGAATACATAAATCTCTGTTTATCTTTTGAAGGCTCTCACATCAACTCCTCTTGTTCCCAGAAATCTTCTCATATTAAAATCCTTTCCTGCTCCATCACCAATATGTGTAAACTGCCAGTGTATTGGAAATGGCTGAGATGGAGTTAATTTTCCCCATGGCAGCCCCCATAGACTCTGCTTTGGGCTGGTAGCTAGAAACTTGTGGATCACATAGCAGTGTTGTGGCTACTACTGAGCAGTGCTGGCACAGCATTGACGCTCTCCAGCATTCCCCCATCAAGGCACTGGGAATGGCCAAGATCCTGGAAGGAGGTACAACCAGGCCAAATTTAACTAAAGGGGTATTCCACACCATATGACATCAGCTCAGATTTAAAAGCTAAGAAAAGGAGAAGGCAAATGGGGCAGTCATTAGTTGCAGTGTTTGCCTTCTGGAGCAATTACTATGTGTGCTGAAGCCCTGCTTCTCAGGAAATGGCTGGACATTGCTCACTGGTGGGAAGTATAGAATAAAATCTTTTTTTTTCTTTGCCTTTGCTTGTGTGTGTTACACACAAGAAAAGTACTTTTGCTCATAGTTTAGCATACTGTCTTACCTCAACCATACTAGTTGTTTTCCATCTTATTTTCTCTCCCTTGTTCACTGGGAAGGGGAAGTGATAGAGAGGCTTGGTGGGTATCCAGCCAAAGTTAAACCAGAGCTAATGAAACTGCCCTGTCTGGCCATCCAGGAGACACTCTGGCAGTCACACTCACACCACCTGAACTAGAATGAAGCCCCTTCAGTGACACACCTCACACTCACACAGTTGGACTAGATTTCCTTATCAGGTTGACCCCAGGTTTCCCATAGAAGAGCCTTTGACATTCAGATCCTTCAAGAAATTTAATCATGGTGCAATAACTAAATAACAAAGTAACAACTTGAGCTGGGTGCCTCTGAGGAGGAACCTTGAACTAAGGAACTGCTTTAATATTTTTATAGATATATGCACACACACACACACACACACATATATATATATATATATATATATACACACACATAGACACACACATGTATATATATACATATATTTATTACATATTTTAAAAAATATGTATATACCCTTACAGCCTAAGGGTGGAAAAGTCTGGGGGTGTCTCTGGGTGGCAGTCATCCAGCTGTGCCACAAGTGCCCCTGCCTTTTGTTAAGCAAAGGGTCAGCAATTCATGGCCTTCTGCCTTGGCCTCAGGCTCTTACTGCTCAGAGCTCAACCTAGAGCTTGAAATGCATCTGCACATGCAGCTACCAGCACTGAACATGTTCCTCAGAACCCATCACAGACTGATAACAGGAAATTAGTTTTCTGGTTTGGTTTTTCTTGGGATTTGCTACCAGAAAGCTAATACTGTTATTTTGGTCTTTTTTAAACTATATATTTTTCTTTAAATTAGTATTTTTTACATTTAAGAAGATTCCTTCAGTTAAACAATGCAGAATTTCACCAAGTTCTGACAGATGAGAGTATCTCATTGTGCCTCTAGTAATCATTGAAGAGGTTCTCACAGGAAAACAGGTCTACAAAATCCATGGCTGTGCTCTTTGGACATTAATTTCTGTTTTCCTGTCCCTAAAACAACCTTTCAAGACCCATGTTTCTCCTGCAAGTCTCTGAGTGAACTCTGTAGGTTTATGGGCTTCCTGTCACTCAGCTGTCGAGACAGAGCCTTACCATGCTTTATGCTGGGCAAACAATTGTCTGAGACCTATCTCTTCAGCAGACTGTGAAGGGAACCATGGGGACAGAAACACAATTTGGAAGCTCCTGTGAACCACCTCCAGGACCTGGCACTCCAGGGCAGGACATTTAACAACGCAAGAGCAACTTTATTTTGAAAATGGGTGTTGGACTGAAAGGGATTCAAGAGTGACAGTAGTTCTTCCACCTTTCCCACAAACTAATACTGTTTAATGCAGTGTGCCCCTATTTAGATGATTGCTTTCTGTATTGAATTTGTAAAAAGACGTTGATTGAACTGAACTGAACTGAAACTGAATTTGGGAAGTGTCACCCTGAGATTCAAAGCCTTCTGATTTGTTTTCATAATTGTAATGTACTTTCCCATGAATTGTAAGATAAACAAAGATCGTGTTTGCATTCCTTTGTGAAAAGATATCATGTAATTAACTTCTCAAGTGACCAGTGAAGATGGAGAGGTGGGAACTTCTCTGTCCAATCTCTGATCACTGTCCAGAAACTTATATATACGAGGTCAACAATAAACTAGAGAGTTCTTTTCTTCTTCTCTACCTGAACACCTGTTGTGTGTGTTACTGTGTTCCCTTTGTGTGTCACAGCGACAGGGAAGACTAAAATTTTTCATGAAAACTTGGTCTTCATTGAGATTCTTTTTTTTTTTTTTTTCTAAACTAATAAACTCATAAATAAAATCATAGAAATAGAGCAAACATGATTTTTAGATTAACGTAAGATTGTCCAGTAACAGAGATACTTAACAGAATCAGAATCTTTTATTATAATTCTTTCGGAAAAAGGCTTGGAAGGTGATGGGAATTGTATTAAAGCCTATCACTAGGTTAAGCAGACCTCTCTATGAATTTAACATATTCTGTCTACATTCTAGATCTTCCTTTTAATTTCTAAGATAGCAAAAATCTAGGTAATTGTTAATAAATGCCATATTCATTGCTCTAACCAAAGTGATGGTTTTGCTTCAAGAGACTTGCCTGTTTGTATGACATTGGAGCCATGCAAAAAAATTATTCTGCTCCATTCTTACTGGAATATCTCCTAGACTTTCCTTATCTTTTTTGCACTGATTTAATATCAGCTACACTAAATCAACCATACTCCAATCATTGTGAACAAGAGGAACTCTGCCCTTTGCTATTAAAGCATATGGGCCACAATCTGTTAGTATCATTATATCTGACAAATATAAACTTGTTAAATCAGAGGGCATGAGTTTTTGTCTTCCTAAATAATCTTATAGTCTCTCTCTTGATACTTCCCATTTCTTTCAACAGCAGTCAATTATCTTTGCCTTGCAGTAAAGTATGGCATTTATTTGTCTAAAATAATAATCTACTCTCCAAATTACTTTTCCTCTGAATATCAAGAAGTGCCTTACTTCATGAAGCTTGCATAATCTCACCATCATAGAGAGAGAAAAAGGAGAACTGGAAAGGACCTCAAGAAGTAACTATTAGACCTGCCCAAAACTTCCTCTGTTTTGTCACAGAATCAAAGTAATATAGTGAGAACAGTTCAGTCAATTTTCCATTGCTTTTATTTTCTGCCTAATGGTATTTTTAACTGCAATAATTAGGCATACATAGTTACATCAGCTTCGACTGAAGTCATTCTTAATCAGTTGATTTAGATTTTAAGATTTCAGCTACATATTTGCCCCTAGGTAGCTGGGGAAGAAATAATAACAGAAATGCAATTGCAGCTTGATTTTCATTCTGCCTTTTGGAAGAAATCTTTATCCTTTGACTCAAATTTGCTCTCATTAACACATCAAGCTTGTTTGCTGTAGCCAGTGGGGTCACACAGAAAATTGCTAAAAGCAGGATTTGGTTTGTTACAATCACAGCAGCTTTTCAACAAATATTTGATATGACAAGATCATATAGCTGTTCCTGGTCATCCATGAGAATGGCAGAAGAACCTTCAGACAGAGTGGCTTCAGACTTCTGGAATCCTTCTGCCTGAAATGCGCAGAGCTCTGCCTGTTTCATTTGAAGAGTCAGGCTGAAAAAATGTATCTTGAAGCTTTTCACTGCTTATTTGGTTTTATGCTACAGCTGTAAACTGTGTTCTTGTTTTATTTGCTGATTTGGTTTATTAAGCACCTTCTGATGAACAATAAGAAGCATGTAATAAAAACCATCCTCAGTATGGTGGCAGCTTCCTTCTTCTCTCAGTCACAGACCTTAAACCAGTCCCTGGTGTGCTGCTACACACAGTCCTGCCTTGATTCTAATACTTGTTATGGAAATGTTCATCGGAGCCTAGCTGGCATTTTTGGCTGAATTTGGACGGTGCTGCTATTAGAGGAGACCCTTCCTTGGGAACATTTTTCTAGCTCTTTTGTAATCTCTTCAACTGCATACTCCACTGCATAGGTCCTCATTGAAGTAAATACCGTAGTCAGATAAATGCACAGAGGAATGAGAGAATCTGCATTTGGTAAGAATCTTCCCCTTATCTAATCACAGCAGATGTAGAAGTTCTGGTTTTCCTCACTCAGCACCTGTATACAACAAGAAATGTTTTATTACAGTCATGACCCATTTAGTCATAGCCCTCCCCCTTGCTGGAAAATGATCTGCTAATAGTGTACTATGCAGTCAAATTTTAAATGACTTCCATGAGAACTCCTACCAGGTCTAATCTGAGAGGACCCACTGTGCTGTCTCTTTACGCAGTCTGAGATGAAACACCAGAAGTGTCTGTTCCTCCTTGAGGCAGTGTTGTATGAATGGTGATGCAGTGCTGGAGTAAATTTCCCAGCTAGCCCTTCCCAGTCTGTGCCAAGTTTTGGCCGCTCCCTGCCCAGGCTGGGTTAGGGTAACAGTTTAGCAAGGGCTGCCAAAGTCCCCAGCAGCAGGACTGCTCCCCACAGCACCAGCTGTAAACAGCGTCGAGGATTGGAGCAGGAATCAGGGAGGGGTCTTCAGTTTGGTTCCAAAAGTGTTTATTGCCTTCAGAGGGTCAGGGACCAAAGACCCCTGGACAGTGTGCAGGGGCTTTTACAGAGGGGCGGGCTCAGGGGCAGCAACCAATGAGGGAGGGAGGAGGGAGGAGCACAAGGCAGGATTGACAGGACATTCCACCAATGAGGGAGCACACAGGAGGGACACAGGTCACGTGGGCCAATGGGGCGTCAAGGATTAGGGGATTTCCAAAGGGGGGACCCATCAGGGATTGGCCCAAGGAGGGATTGACAAGGAAGGTACTGGAACAAGGGGCAGGGATACAGTGACAGACAGGCAAAGGGGCAGGAATAAAGGGCGGGGAATACCATAGAAGGTGTCTTCGGGGGTGGATACAACACAGGGACAAACCAACTGGGGAAGAATACAGGGATACATAGGAACATACCAAATAACAATGAAACTGTCAATAACAAAATAATACAAGGGACAAGGAATAAAAAAAAAAAAAACAACACACCAAAACAGTCCAGGAGTTAGGGAGTGCATTCAGCCAGGCTGCCCAAAAACCTGCTGCTGCTCCATAGGATTTGGTCTACTGGGAAAAGAACTGTACTTTCATGATACACCATGACTGAGGTGAAATGAGGTACTGCACTCAGCTGGGGCAGTGTCCAGGTTTCTTGAAGATTGCTTTTTCTCTCTAGCTATTGTCAGCAGAGCAGGCAATGCCCTCCCAGACACTCCCAGGAAATTCACACTTCTTGCCAGTGCAGAAGGTGTCCTCAAAGACACCATCTACATTGGTGGACACAATCTCTACTTAGGGAAGAGAACTGAAGATGCAGGAATTACTTGCAGGAACCTTCAGCTGGAGGTGAAGCAGGCAGTGCAATTTAAAAGCCAGACTCTAAAGACTCAGAATTTGCAATCGTTTAAAATTTTGATGAAAACTGATGTAAATGATCCTGGCTGCTGTAAATGATCCATTTCCCTTACAGCACGAGATTGACCTTGCTTTCTGGTTCAAACTTTATTTCAACTAAATGTCAGGATAATGAATGAGATGCTAGTCTATTACAGTTCAAAATAATCTAAATTCATATTGTTGGGGTATCCAGTTAGTTCTTAGCCTATATTTTTTTGCTTCTTTTTCAGGAACTTTGAGAAGCCTCCAGTGGCTCCAGATATCTAAATATCAAATGATGACATTTAAAGTTTGGAAGAAAAAGAAATATACTGCTGTTTGTTATAAATGCCCATTAATTACCTTCCTTTCTCACATTTAATAGGACTTTATTCCCTGCAATACAGTCACAGAGGCTGGATCCAGTCTTAACATTATTTAAGTGCAGAATTTGAACCATTATCACATCTTAGCATTATCACATTTGTAACAAGAAATTATTCCCTGTTTGTTTGATCCTAAAAATTTTTTTTACATAGTAGTGAAACATAATACTCTCTTTATAAGCCTCACATCCTTTTAGTATACTACATTTCTGTAGTCTGTGTTTTGCTGGAAACAACTCCAGAAAGCTAGCGAAAAGTCATCTTGCTTATGTAGCAACTATTGGCAGGAGTAGCCACCTCCTTTTTGCTGTGACCTCAAAGCATCCAAAATTATGTAATGCAATTACTACTGTTTAGGACTGACTCCTTTTCTCTTAATTTAATGACAGAAGTAAATCAAATTAATATTTTGAACATTTAAGTTTTGAAACATCTGGATCAGTTTTTATTTTCATATTTGCATCACTTATAATTATGTTAACTAATTTGCTGCCCTAAACAGTGAAAAGAGATACATGTGAGAAACTATCTATCATTAATAAATATGTTTAACCATAATAGGTTCTTTCAACTTAAGTCTACTTCAGAATTAGTGGTTTAGATCTGAGTCAGGTCCTGCTCTTTCTGTGAAGAAAAAGCATTTGAGTCTAATGACTGCTACCAGTGTGCCTTGGTCCATATATTTTAAAAAAAATATCAGCCAGTAGGGATGACTGCATTAGTTCTATTTCTTGAAAATGCTGGGTGTATCTTTACCATGCAGCCAAAAGGTTTAGAGCTCAGCATGCTTGCATTGATCCTTGAAGTGATGGCTCACCAAACAGGAAGAATCAGGGCAGTGTAGGAGGCAGCCCAAATGCAGGAGTGTGCCTTAACAAGGCAGGAGCAGAACTAGCAGGGTTGGACTTCTTCCAGGCTCAAGCCTCAATCAGTAGTGAATCTCACACCTCTACTGGTTTGAGCATCCTTGTGCTGGAACTGGCTTTGAAATCAGAGTTCTCCACAATTTCTTCTCCTCTATGGCCACTAACCAGAGAGGCTGTAGATCCTCTTTCACATTCTTTGAGTTCTTGGTTCTCTTAGGAACTGTTCATTTTTTCGTTGTTTCTCACAATTGCAAATGACTCTTCAGAGTTAACTTTATCTCTCTTTGCCTTTGTGTGTGATTTAAGCCTTAAAAGCTGATAAAAAGAAAGATCTCCTGCTTGCTGCTGTCATCTCAGTGAATGTTTTTACTTTTTTACAGAACTGTTTTCTGTTTACCAATTCCTCCTGTTCTGTCTCCAAAGGAAAAAAAAAAAAGTTTACCTACTCTTACTTCTAAATATCAGCTGTAACTCTGTAATTGCTTCAGAACAACATTAGGACTGTTGCTGCAAGAAAATCAGAGCTGTAAGAAATACCTCTTTATATCTTACATCCAGACACTTGTCTTTTACAAGTTAGGTTCTCAACAAGTTCTAGCATCCTTTGCTTTCCAGCAAACAAATCTTAGGAATTCCCTAGTGTGAATTGCCCTCAGAATTATGGTTACTGCAACCACACACTACATATATCTTCAGGTCCCCTTTGCTTCTTGTCAGGTCTACCTATTTAACTAGGGACTGGAAAGAACTTTGGACATATAATGGTTAATACAAATCATAAGGTAAAAGATACTTCTATATTTTAGAAACTTATTTCACATCACTGGAGTCCTTAAATTCTGCTCAAAACTACTGGTGTTATGAACCTGAGGGGTTATTTTTATAAGCTAAGTCCTGATGTTCAGATGAAAACAAAAAACCCTACTGGTGTTGATTGGAAGGAATTTCAGTGGTCATATTGTCCCTCCTCCCAGTGAAACTGTCACTATCACTGGACTAGGTAAATAAAGCATGTAATGAGGATCCATTACTACTCTGGAAAATCTGCTTCACTGCGCAACTACCCACCAGTGAAAAAGTTGACCTTAAAGCAAAAAGTGAACCTCTCAGTTCACAATGTGTGACTGTTACTCCTTGTGTGTGTATAACATATAATGCATAACATGACCAAGAAGAATTTGACTCTGTTTCTTTATGATTCCCATGCACACATTTGCACACAGCATGGAAACCACCTCTTTACCAGCCTAAACAAGCCATTGCCTCTTACATTTTCTCACAGGCCCTGTGCTTGCTTTCTCAGTAGTCCTACATGGGCCTGAGAGCCAGAATTTTGAACTCCTGACTCAAAACTGCTGTGTCTGTGGTTCTATATTAATAAAGTTTCTGAGTCAGGCACTGAAATGTCCTACATGTAGGTTCACGGCCTGCCAGTGGGATATAAAGTACTTAGGTATATGCCCAGACTCCCTACACGGCCAGCGCAGAGATACAGGCATCCCTGCAGGTCTCTCAATAGTGATCAAAAGCAGAGAATTTACTTGTCTCTGCTGACTGTGCTGGGAGCCTTCATCCTCCAGGGGAGCCATCCAGCACTCTCTGATGGAGCAGGGAGCCAGACAGTGGGAGATCACACACGGCACTGCACCACAACAGGCAGCCGGCTCAGAAGTGCACAGCAGCTGCCTGGATCCCCTGGGAGCTGGGATACGAGGCCAGCCTCAGAGAGCAGGTGTCTGACTGGAGAGGACATGTATGGCTCAGAACTGCTCAGATCTAGCTGAATAAAATTACTCCCACAATTCTAACATGGGTTGGTTTGGGTTTCTCTTTAGTAAAGCTGACAGAATTTCTTAGTAATTCTATGAAGCATAAGTGGCCAAGACTTTGATGCTATTCTCTTATCTTATGGATTCACAAAGCCATGTTCTTGCCCTCAGCATTTCTGAGCTAATAGAATATTGAAGTTAGACTCCAAGTTTATGCACTCCTCCTTTGTTCAGTGTTTTGGGGCATGTTTCACAGTGTCGGAAAATACTCATAATGTTCAAGCCGTCACATTTCCCTTCTTTTCACTAGGTCAATAATATACTATTTTGCAAGTATTGGACACTGGAATCAGTAATCTGAAATTTTCCTGAACAGGTTCAGTCTAGAAAAAAAGAAATTGCAGCCACCCAAAGATAAAAGGTAGGCTTTATTCACATATATCTGGTCTTCTCCAGCTGTACTTAAGCTAGATGATTCTTCAGCTTCTTAACTGATACCACTTAAGACAAACTGCTACTTCATGCATTTTTAAATAGAAAAAGTATTTTATTTATTTTTGATAAGCTGCTAAAAGCTAAAAAAAATATCCTAATTTCTTTGGAGTACTTAATTAAATATTTTTAAAGTGAAAGTCCATTCCCTTTACTCATGCTGAATAGAAAATTGCAATGCAAATAAAAGGTTACAGGTATATTACACAAACAGAGGACAAAGATATGGGCTGAAAAGATTGCAGGAAAGGTTGGAATTGGAGCTAATTTAATATATGTACTCCATAAACTACATAATTTTTATTATGATTTTGTAATATGGAAAAAGGCTATGAAACGAGTAAGAAACTGTTTCAGAAATATATTTGAAGCTTACATTGTTTCACTTCTCATTGACTGAATTAAACCCTGTAACAGAATTTCTCTTTCCAGAATTGGTTATATACATTTTCATCTATCATTGGCCCATGACAGATCTGCTTTTCTTGGTGCCTTCCATACTTCTGTAGATCCCTTCAAGCTATGAGAAAGATTGTACAGTATAATATTAGTCTATGAATAATCTGATAAAAAATGAAAATCCAAAGTAATGACAACTGAAGAGAGATACTGTCAGCATCAAAACTGCAGTGGTAGATTATGACTTAACTGCCTTACAAATATTCCCATCAGCACTATTATTTCTTTCAAGGTGTTTAAAATATTTTCTGTTGCTTCAAACAAAATTCACATATTTTAAACTTCAGTCAAAATACTGTGGTCTTATCTAGATGTGATCTTATTTAAACTAGATAACATGAAGCAATTAATGGTGTCTGATTAGAGACATCTTCAATGTCATCCGAAGCTGTATCTCTCCCTGTTCCTCGGCCATATGGAGATGTGGCAGTAGGTGCACTGTCATGTACACAGCTTCAGAAGAGCCTCTCTGAAGGTACCTCTTTTTTTTCTTTCTTTAACAAGTTCAATATCACTTCCAATGTTTTTAAACTTATCTGTCTCAGCCTTAAGAGCAGGCTTATTTTAATCCTGAGCTGCTCCCATAAAAAAGCCTTTTTAAATCCTTGCTGTTGTAATGCTCTTTTTTTTTTCTTCCTAATTTTAAGCCTGAATTTATTCATAGCCAAATTATACCCATTTGTTCTTGTGTCAGCATGGCCTTTAGCTTAAACAGTTGTTTTCCCTGCCTGATATTTACATCCCTGAAATGCTTGCAAAGAATGGGAGAGAAGACAGATGGTTATCACTTAACCTGTAATTTGTATTAATTATAATAATTAATCATGTTATTTTGAGTTCAATATGGTGTGATTCAGCAGAATTTGCTAAAATTCCTTATCAGAAAAGTTGTTGGAAGATTTTGAGTTTGTAAATAAATGATATATCCTAGTAGAAAATATTTGCTAACAACACTTTTTACTGGGCTCAACCACAACAATTCTACCAAGAGTAAAAAGTGATAAAGTCGCTGCCTGTAGTGCTTTACAGTCTACTGTAAGGAAACCCCAGGGGGCCACAGAGACAGCTGGCAAACACTAGGGGTCATTCAGGAAATCCTTTTGGGCTGTACCTGTGTTGTCACATTGTCTTGGATTCTGAATGGTCTGTGTTATTGGTATTCTGGCTCCAGGACTAAGCAGTTCCAGAGGGATGAATTGCAATCCTTGGAGACAGGACAGAATGGAGAGGTGCATGCCTGAGCCACAGCTGGGCAGTTGCCTGTGGGGTTTTCCACCCACAGCACCAGATAACAGCCAGTCCAAGCAAAATCGCCCACCTAGGCCTGCAGGGAGGCTGTGTGGACCTCAGGACAACACATGTTGCTCCACTTCTATTTTAAAGAGGTGGTAACTTAACTACTGCTATAATTTTGCATCTGTTGACTTAGTTTTTCATTTTCCTTATTTAGCCTTGCACACTGTCTAACTCCTTGGCTACTACCTTTAGCTGTTGGACACCCAGCCTGTGTTACAAACTCCAGTGTTCCCACAAAAGAGGTTCATTAAACTGCTTCACACAGAGATAACCAGCCTCAGCATGGTCACAGGTCCAGCTTTCCCAGGCCATGCCTGCCATGGTGCCAAGGTGCCTTGCCACCACCATGGTATTGAGTTGCCACTGCTATATCTATGTGGATCTTGATTCAAGTTCCAAGGGTTTCTATTGTCTCTATTTTGTTCTGTATGGAACCAAGTGCAATTTTTTAAACATGGGAAAAGTATTTTGCACATATTTATACAGCACCAAGCAAATAAAAGCTAATAAGACCTCTTCATTCCCAGAACTACAGCTATTCTCCAGAGAGCTGATCCAAGCATTTTTCCTAGTCTTCAGCAGTCTGGAAGAAAAACAGCCAAGGTTGATTGTATGTTGATTGTCCTTAAAACTTTCATAGCCATTTAGGTTAAACATTTTTACATCCTAGCTATGTTGATTTATTCATTACATTACTTCTGCTTTATGTCATCCTTGTTTCAGAGACACTGTAAAATGTTTTTAACTTCTGCTCATAAAATGTGCAGAAAGGAGATGGAAGACCATGATATTATCTTTGATCCCATCTTCTGCTGTCAGAGGGACACGGAACTTCTCTGTATGCCCTTTACTGCAGTTATATTCTGCTATCTGCCTGGGTAAGATCAAAAAGCTTCAGTGGTTTGGGAGTTTAATATTAATTTCTACTCTAGTAATGACCTGGGAAATGTTTGATATTGAGAGATTCATTTCATTGTGACCTTTGAAATGTGTAAAATTATGGTTCTGAGAGAAGATACATACCTACAAATTGTACCCTCTGTTGCTGAATGAAAAGCACGACTTCCCTCACCCCATTTCTGTTCTCTTGTTTCACTAAGCTTTAATCTTAAATGCAATTTTCTCTGCAGACAAAGATGCACATAGTGCTACTGTTTCAGATAATCTAGTAATAGCCTCCCTGTAGATATATGTTTTGAGTAGTTCCACAGAAAATAATTCGGTGCACCACTTCCTCAGGAAGCTTGTGATAAATTATGAATAGCTGCTACTCAGGCAGCACTGCTCATTCCAGGCACTGAGTCAGTTAGGAATGGTGTAGTGGGAACTATAACGATTAGGAAATCTGCAGCTCTTTTCTGTTTGGATGCTTGCATGGGGACTGAACTTGGATTTTACATTTGAATGGCTCCCTTTGCCATGCTTTCCTGGATTGTTTGGGGTTTTTTAAATTTAATTTCCTTAAAAAAAAGGGAAAAAACCTCAAACAAAACCCAAACCAAACCAAACCAAACCAAAGAAAGGGAAAAAAAAAAAAAAGAAAAAAGAAAAAAGAAAGAAAATAAAAGAAAAAAAAGTATAATGAGAAATTTGCAAATGGGACAATGCTGATGCTAAATGAGTTATCATCAATGTTGACGTCGGCTGATGAAAATAACCTGTGATTTCCTGGTATTTTGTATGCCCACCACAGTGGCACATTAGCTGTGAAACTGCTGACAAAAGGAAACAGTTCCAACACAGAAGGAAGTGTGGAGATTGGAAAATGAGAAGTTTAATAGCAAGTTTTGTAGTGGTTAAATACTTCTAACTTGGTTATTTAAATGGGAAGAGATGGTGTGAGGAAATAGTTGTGGAGAAAGTTTAGTTCTATGACAAGAATATACTAGGATACTCCTGTCAAGAAAATATAGTCCCTCTTCTCCTCCATGTCATTCATCCCTCCTTTTATGTCCATCCATTTTCTTCCCTGGATCATTGTCTTCATAATTTCCAGACCTTTTTTTCTACAATCTCCTGCCCTTGCAATAGCTGTCCTGTTCCCCGCTCTCCCTCTCTCTCTGCTCTGTGTATTTTTTTTTCTTAGAATAGAATTTCTCTATGCTTCCATTTCTAATAAAGATTTTACACATTTTCTCATTTTTTGTGCTCATTTACTTCTGGCTTCTCAAGGCCTGGAGCTGTCTCAGGAGAGTGCATTACCATCACCCAAAGGCCACCTGGATTTAGGAGGGTGAGGAGTACTCTGCTATTGTACAGAAGTAATGGATATCCTACAGGTCGTTACATATGTCATGGTGAGAAATTTTTAACCTAGAGTCACTTTGGTGGTCACTAAAATGTTTTCCCTGAGATGTAGGAATTTCCCTTGACTCCAGCTTGATTGAGAGGAAGAGCAGGAGCACAACATGTAGCAGGGTGGGACAGACTCTGACTCAGCTTAGCTGGCTCAAGTCCTCGTCTTTCCTGTCATTAGCAAGGGAACTAATCTGACACAGATCTTTTGGAAATTTCTTTCCTTTACACTGGTCTACTGTGTGAGGTGATGTTATGGGAGCAAACATCCAGCTGGCAGGCTTGGACTTCTTTCTTCCACACAGGGCTTTGCTGAGGCAGGTAACTCACATGGCTCCTTGTGCCTTTTCCACTGTTGGGCAACTGAAAACATTATTCACTTATTATTCAACTTACAGATAAGATTTTTCTGTTTGAGTTGATGTAAGACCTTAGCCTACTCATGTTGTGTTGATATGCTCTACTCATAAACAACAGACACACTTTGGGATGATTGATACAACAAAGCCTGAGGCAAACCGTCAGCATGGTCCTCTTGGCAGAACATGACTTTGCTAACAGAGGCAAGTAACAACCAGACCCAATACAAGTTGATCTACAAATAGTTATAGATTTCCCCCAAAATAAAGAGTTTTTCATGGAGACATCACAGAGTGTAGTGAACATGATTGACACATCATTGTCCATGCTTATCTCATGATAAACTGGAGGGGTACATTATGCTTCGGCGAGATTGTATACACCTGAAAATCACAGTACAGAAGAGAGATCTTTGTCAGGTATTTCCTCCCTATGCAAAGAGACCTCTCTTTGCTATGAGTATTGTGTTGGAAAACAATGGAGTAGGATACCATTCCTGAGCATTGCAACCCATTTTATTCCAATTGAGAGACTCTAGGGTTTCTGATGCCTCTTCACAGGTCCAGCATGTGTTCTGTGGCAATAATGTAGGGCATACAGGCAGCATTTGGAAGCCACAGTTCATTACAGTAACTCAGATGATGATAGGTCTATATTTAACATTTGAAGCACTCCCCTGTTAGTTTCAGATACATTTTAAATATGGGAAATTACTTTTATTTTCCATAAATACAAAGTATGGTGAAAATCTTTAAGTCAAATGAAGCCTTTATCTTTTAACAATCACTCATTGACATGCGAAGTTAAACCTCATTGCGCAGAATTTGTCTTTTTTTTTTTTTTTTTTTTTTTTTTTTTTATCAATGCATTGGAAATGCTGAGACTTCCTGTCCCAGTGTATGTGCAGTCTAATACAAACAAAAATGTCTATTGAGCATGACTCCTAAGGAAATCTGTGTTTGTAGTTTTGGGATAAAAAGGCACCACGCAAGCTGAAAAGAGTCAATATCCTGAGCAAGGAAACACGCTGCACTGTGAGACTTTGGATTCAGTTCTTGACTGTGCCTCTGGGGACAACGGTAAGGCTTTGTGGAGGAGTGCAGAGCCACCTGCAAGTTCCCTTTTTGATGTCTGGTTTCTGGTTTATCTGATACCAAGGCTGGCCCTTAACGCAGGTCTGTACAGGCTGACTTCACTCCCTGCTCCCTCACCATTGCCAGCAGACGCAGTGACGCGAGTGCTTTTTTCAGAGGGACAGAGGGTTGCCCTGGCCTTGACTTTCCGTCTGATATTAACAACCAGAGCACAGTGTGGGAGAGGCTGGGCTGGCATTGAGCCACAGAAGTCCCTTTGCTCTTGGCTGTCCACCAGCGGAGAGCTGTTGTGTTCTCTTGGCAGGGTGAGACAGCCTCCATGGCAGGGTACTCTCCCATAAGATGAGCAGAGTTATTTTACTGAATTCCTTCTTCTGAATTCCTGGACTTTAATGGAACAACATGTCAGGCATTTCGGTGAGTTAATGTCCTTCCTCATGAAAGCAAAGTACTTGCTTGTTGGTAAACAGAGTCATACTAGCTATTATAAAATGATGAGCTGATCAAATTACAGTGTTGGTAACTTGTTTTTGTCATATAACTCACTGTGGAACTGCCTGGGGAACAGTCAAGCCAGTACACTTATTTTCCAAAAAAATACTTCAAGAAATTAAAGGTTTACACTTGTTGGGGAATTCAGGGAAGTTATTAAAAAATATTAAAAACTGTTTTCACAGCACTTTTCAATATTGTATAACTTGCAAACATTGCAAAATATCTACAGGAATTAAGGAAATATTCTGCAGTGTCTGATTTTCTTCCTGCTTCGGTTTCATGCATTTCAAAAGAAAAGGATAGAAAAGAGAAGAACAGGATGAAATCTGAATTACAGATGAAAAGGAAATTGTCCCAAATGAATGCTGTTACATCAAAAATCTTGATGAGAACTAAGCTTCCTAGGAGGAACCAAGAATCCATCATTAGTCTAATTAAAACCTTTTATGTCTAACTAAAATTTTCTTGTTTCATTTACAATGTTGCTAACCTGTTAAATAACACAGGGCTGATGTATGCAAACTTTCTGGTACCTACCACTTTTCCCTGCTGTTCTGCTCACCAATCCTCTTCCCTCCTCTTGCCACAGCCCCCTCAAGAGAACAGCGGAGGTTTTCAAGAAGCGATCAGTCTTCCAAGTTGTTTGCAGGGAGGAGTGTGACATTGGCATTCCTCAGCCTGGAATCTGATTGAATTATCTTTATATGCCATCTAAACTAAAATGTTGCTCTCTTTAACTCTAGTAATTCCCAATTTCATATTTTGCTTGCTTTATGTTTTGTTCTATTATCCTTTAAAACATTTTACCGGACACACATGGCTGCACTCCTACAGTGCCAAGTAATTGGCCATGACCATTTATGCTTGCAGTCCTGGGGCTTTGGGTATGTCTGTTGCTATACTACACTGCATTTTTATTCTAGGATTCTATTCTAGGCATCTCACCCCAACCAGATTAACTGCTTGTTATCATTACCTATTAGTTAGCAGTAGGTATTCATTGCACTGCACCATTGCACACAGCTAAAGTAAAGCTAAAACAATTTGGGACGTAGCTGTGTGACCTCTAGACAACTGCTGTCATAGCTGTGACATGCCGAAATCACCTCAGGACAAGAGATTTGCAGACAAGTCCAGAGAACTTGTATTGCTGGGTTAATACAAAGTCTGTGGCCTCTTGCCTGTATTTTGAAAACTCATTTTTACTCAGCTACAGGGCACAAATTTTGGTTAGGAAATTCATGTGGAGGTTTTCTGAAAGCTAAGGATTTTTCTGAAGTTCTGCTTATGCAAACATTAAATGAGTCAGATAAGTATACAATAATTTATGAAAGAAACCTATAAACCTTGAAATTCTGTAAATATACAGAGCTTTAATAATTTTTTTCCTATAAGGCTTAAATATTAAGAAACACTTATGAGTGGTCTGCTTAAGAAAGGCCTAATCTTGTCCAAGCCTCAGCTGTTAAACCAGGAGAGAGCATTTAATTACAACTGATAATTGGAACTTTTATCTTTTTATAGTTCTGTGTCAGTGTCTAATCACTGACACAGAACTTCATTATCACAAGTGTAATAAGTGAGAGTATTAATTGTCTGTCTCTTGACAAACTAAATTTAACCTTTAACCTAAATTTTAATTTCAGTGGTCGTCTAGACAATTTAATTCAATTTTGTGGTTTGTTCTTGATGTGTGAGCACCGTTTGCCACATATGAACATTTTCTTTGATTCTGCTTCTTTTGTCATCCTTTTTTTCCTCTTTTGAGGATGTCTTAGGACATAACTTTCATGGTTTATCTAAACTTAGACAGATTTATAAAAACTGTAAAGGTATTAGCATTTCCATGTCATCTTTAGCATGCTTTATATGCATTTTATGCTTTTTGTACTAACAGCAGTCTTTGCTTTTATTTTCAGTAGAATTTGGATTTTTGAGATACTGAATTAGGATTGCAAAGTGCTCAGTATTTGGACCCATGAGCATGGAAACCATAAAACAGTAAAAGCTCTGCGAGTCCTTGGATATCTAAAATGGTATGCTTTGACGTGAGGAAATCTTGCCAATCTGATGCTCTTGAGGCCAAAATGCATCCCCCACACAGAGCACCTAGCCCAGAACATACAACTATGAGTTAAGTGCTCATTGAGCTACTCTGAGTAAATAACTCAGCATCCAGAGTCCACCTGGCAGCTTCAAGATCCTGAAATGGTGGGTTGGCAGGTGAATTTGTTTTTAGACGTACATGTATAAAAATAGTAGAGACAACATTCTTCTGTGGTGTCAGGAACCCTCTAGGAAGGTTATGTATGTAAAGGTTACTCGTTTCTTGAAAGGGTATTGGGAAATTACGTTTTAATGGATCTGTATTGTCCCAGTTTTCTTGTCTCTATGAGACCTTTGGGAACAGTCCTTCAGAGTGTAATTGTCCTTAAGCTTTTATGAATTGTTTTAAGAGACCATCAAGTATCTAGCCACAACAGTTTTACACAACATGAGAAACTTTATTGAGAAAAGTTGCTTGTCGTGATAAATGTGGCTCTTGTAAAAGCCCTTTTCTGAGACTGGCTGTTTGATCTCTTTAGGAATAATTGCTTGACTTCTTTTTTGGGGAGAGGGCATGGTTGAAAAGGAGATTCATAGTCTTACTTGATAAAAACATTTTTTAAAAAATATATCAGTTACATTTAATGACTTTGAGCAGATTCTTGAAAGTTTTCAAAAGTGGAGATTTATAGTACAATAAAACCGCTCATGGATGAGCTTGTACCAAGCACAGGTAAAATGATTTGTCTCAAAAACATTTTAAAGTTTTTATGTCAATATATCTTATGTTGGTTGGAAGAATTTGAGTGAATGATTTGCATGTCTTCTTCATGACCTGCATTGCTATACACACTTGGCTTGTACATGTTACTGTTCTGCTTAGGACTCTAATGCTTGCTACAAAATAATGACTGGAAAGTTATATAAAGATAAAAATGTTTTGCTTTCTCCACATATGTACACAGATACAGCCCTTTATGGATTTAAGCAGAAGCCTGTGTGTCTCTCAATTTTCAGTATTAAAGTACTTACAAAATTACACTACCTGCCCTATGTATGCTGATTTTTGATTTTGACCCATCCATTACAAATGGGTTAATTTCTAAGGACATATCTGTTCGTATAGAAAAACAAGGTTGCATGAGATGAACCTGAAAAACTGGAGTGCATTTTAAATGAGGCATTTTCGTTGGCTAAGGAGAGCATGCTGGTATTGCCCAGTAAAGGAACAGTCCTGTTTTTCTTCTTAATGTTAAAATCCCTCACAGTAGCACTAGTGAATAAGTTTTTATCACTTTTACCTATCTAAATAAAGGGCTCCACTACATCTTAGTCAATAATGATCCATCACGGAGTACTCCATCTCTCAGCAGTGCTTGATCACCTTATACATACAATAGGTATAATCATAGAAATACAGAATCATAGAATGGTTTAGGTTGGAAAGGACCTTTAAAGGTCATATAGCTCCAACCACCTTGCCCTTGGCAGAGATGTCTCCAACTAGGTCAGGTTGCTCAGAACCCTGTCCAACATGAACTTGAATGTTTCCAGGGATGGGGCACCTAAAACCTCTATGGACTACTCTTATTGAAAAAAAACTTCTTCCTTATATCTAGTCCAAATCAACCTTCCTTTAGTTTAAACTCATTACTCAAGCCATCCCTAAGGGAGCACTCAAGATTTATAAATGCCTGTGATCGAAAAAGAAAGACAAAAGCCAGATCAAAAAAAGTTAAGTTTTATTAGCAAGTACATGCTCAGCATGGAAATTCATGTATGTTTTGCTCCTATTTTCTTAAAGAATAATAAATAAAAGAAAAAGAGGAGAGAGAGAGAGGGAGGGAGAGAGATCAGATTTTGCCACAATGGAGAATAATAGGAACAATAGGAAAGACTATTCTATGAGGGGAGTGGGTGTTGGTACTCTGAGTTCTGCATGAACAGTCACACTTCTTACTGTCTTTTTCATCAGAATAAAGGTATGCATAGGTTTGTCTTCTGATATTGAAATGCACAGGGATATCTTCCTCTTACATCAAACCAGCAGCAGCCTAATCACTGACCAAACAAAATTACAAATGCTTTTTAGATGAAGAGAATATGAATAGGAAATCATATGTAATGATATAACAAATTGAAGACATTGAGGATCTGTGGTGATAAATGAGAAAGGAAACTGTGCAAAATGAAACTTAAATGTATTGGCATCATAATAATTGAATGATAACACTATGGCAAAATTGTTGTCCTCAAATTCTATTAATAAAAACTATTTTTTAAAACAAAATAACAGGCGTTTAAATTTTTTTTTATTTGTTTCTGCACCTAATTTTATCTCAACATGCTACCCTGCTTGTCTTCAAGAAAAAAAAAACCAAACAAAAAATTGCCTTAGAAACTCAATTTTGCATTGCTTCACATAGTAAGAATTTCAACTTGCCTTATGCTTCAGAGGAAGTGGTAAATCCTTAATTCATATGGTGAAAACAAGAAATGGCCTTATTTAACATAAGCTGCAGTATACTAGCTTTATCTTTTATGTGGATAGCAAATCCATTTAACATAACCAAAGAGTGTCAGTCCTACCCAGGGTTCTCTAAGACCCCTAGGAATGAAACACAGAAGAATGGCACCATTTTTCTCAGGGGCAGTTGGAGTCTCCTGTCAGTTCAGGGGAATTCTGTGTTGAAACCTTCCTGCTAACAGAGGAGTTAAACACTGCATTGCTAAAGTATTAAATCACGCAGCAGATGTTTGGTTGATTTGTCAGTGTTCTTTCCCCCACTTGCCGCTACTTGCCCAACAGTACAAAAAGCAATAGTTAGGCTGAGCTATATTTTGAAATCAGGTTATCACTCCGACTTGTAGTTACTCTGAAAAAATATATTTTAAAATTCAGGAATTTGAGGAAAATCTGTAATTTTTAATGCTATTCCTATAAGGGAAGATCAAATTTCTAGGAAAATACCAGAATTTTTCCTCTGAAGTCTTCATATGTGTCGTCATTTAATAGCAAAGCAAAGCTGACTTCTTATTCAATACAGTTAACAGGACTACAGTTCCTCAAAATGAAACTTGTAGCTTAAGTATATGAAGACTTGCATTTACTTACTAAGCTGAATATTTGTATTTGCTCTTTTTTAATGTAGTATGATAAAAATCTAAATCAAGAGTGTTCCTACTTCTATTTTTGCAAAGAATAATATTTTACTTTAATATTTTATTTTTAAGATCTATGGATACTTCTACAAATTTTTAATATCATGCTGCTAGTATTATTTTTTCCCAAAGATCAGTGTGATGTTGCACTATGAAGAGATCTTTGTTTATTTACATATTCTTCTAGTCTGTCTGCTGTAATGAAAGTATTTACTTAATTTAGAGCTGATCATTTGAAGTAAAAAGACAAAATGGTAACTGACAAATTCAAAATTTATGATTTCTTTCTGCTTTGTAAAGGAAACAAGAAATTAGAAAGGTTGCAAAGTTCTCATTTTAAAGATTTAAAGGCCATAGGGCTTTATATTTTTAAAGTTGTTTAGACAGCCAAGTGTCTACTCAGTATAATTACATAATTGTATACAGGCATGTCTAAGCACCTAACTAACCTGAAATTTTGGTCAAGGATGGCTTTGGGCAAAGCTTATTAAATTCTGGTAAAATTCTGCTGTTATTCAAGAACAGATACTTATTATAGTTTAAAACTATTTTCACATGCAATGGATATTCCAGGAAAAAAATTAAATTAATTTTAAGAAATTTAACAATTCTGTCTTAGTTGTTTTCAGTTCAAATTCAGCTTTCTGCATAATGCAGTCTGAAACAACTCTCACAATGACTGTGAACAAGGAAAATGCTATTCTTCAGTCTCTAAAATATTGATAGAATAATAAAGTTTCTAACAATGTATACCAACATATACACTCTCTAAAATAAATATATATGAAGAGAATATACCATTTTACTTAGCAAAAATATCAATTATGTCATATAAAGTTGCACTAGACTGCAAAGAAGTATTTTTAGAGGCTGTGCTGAAGAAAACTAATTAAAATGATGGTTTAGTTCAATTGACCTGACTCAGTCATCCCTGGTAACAGAAAACATCTTCTTATAATTACTTATAAATATTAAACATGACCTAATAACTCATCCTTCTGTGTCTGAGGAAAAAAAAACCAAAACAAAACAAAAACAACAACCCAAAACAACAAGGCATTTAACAGAATGTAGGAAATAGTTATACTGAGTACCATGGGGGAATTCTCACACTGAGGATAAAGCACTGATCACATCTAGGACATGACTAAATTTTAAATGGCATTTTAGGTTGCATATCTAGATTTTGGGGAGGCAGGGATTTATTTATTTTTTTTGATTCTGAAGCAAATCACACATTGATAAAGGGGCTTTTTCTCTCATTCTAATTCTAACTGCTGTAACTTCAGTGCCTGTGAGAGGAAAGTATTTCTTTCTCCCTTGTTCTCTCCTCTTCACCTGATGGAAAATGGCAATGCCATATGCTAGTAAAACATGCTGAGACACATTTCAATATGTTGAAAAATACATGAGACTTCAAGACTATTTCCAGATCCATTAATATATTACAGTTTTATTGCATAGTAATAATGGGCTGAACATTACACATGGCAGCAAGAGTGGATATTTCTTATGAAATATGAAAAGGTGTGCAGTTTGCTCAGTACTTGTGCTCCTTTTTCTGGAGAAAAGCTTTGGCTGAAGATATCCAGCATGAAATATAACCTGACTTTATTTTAAACACCCTAGAAACCCAAAACAAAAGAAACCAGTTAGGGTAATTGGCTATTAATTAGAACAAGATTCAACTTTTACCAAGGCAGACCTGCATATAAAGACTATACTTGCTTTCCTCCCTCTGCATGAAGTTTTTGATCCATAGGGGGTGAAGCTGTGCACATAAAATGCTTCTGCTGTTTTCTTTAAAAGTGTCCCTTAAAGGCTGATGTGCTTCATAAGTTTCCCCAAAGTATTGAATATTGATGTTCGGTTCAGACTGGGGCTTATTATGCTGAGCATCAACTTGCCAAATCCTATTATAGTGAAAACCTTGAGATAATGTTTAATGGCATGAACTGAGAATGCTGTAGTGAAGTTAAATGAAATGTGACTGGAGAACATAAGTGATTCAGGAAGAATCTTGAAATTTTTAGTCTTACATACAGTTTCTTACAAGTGTGTTTATAGGGAACGCTTTGTCTCTTTCAGCAATAAGAGGGAAAAAAAAAAAAAAAGAAAAAAGCAATATCAAAATGAAACTGCTATTTTTAGCTTCAGACATTTATTTTCTCCAAAAGGGAAAATGTGCAATGAGTCATTCCTGCAGCTGATGCTAAAGCTGGGTTAGTCACATGCCTGTGAACTTCTTAACTTGAGTGCAAACACCAAAAGCTTTCTGAAAGGAACTAAAACTAGAAGTTCATAAAATATATGGTGCTCCATGAGTAGACAATGTCATCTTTTCAAGTCACCTCCACCTTACCATCTTTTGTAAGTGTGTGTCTCTGCTTTTAACCTGTTCCTGCATCTGTAACATTAGCTCTGCATTTCAAGCTAAATTAAGATTGGCTCAGAAACAATGTCTTTAAGTAGTACTTATGTCCTATCCTGTAAACTCTATATCACTGATCCCAGCAAGTAAGGCAGTGTTCACCTTTTCTGCACATCTTTATTCTGCAGCATTTTTCTGTGGCATTATACTGCTAAGATATTTTTCCTTTTCAAGTCTGGAAATTCAGTTGGTCTTTTAATGAGCTTAGGAAGCTGCAAGCATTATGGATTGATCCTTGGAAGTGCTTCCAGACTACTCATAAAGCTAAGAGAAGAAGACTGATTGCAAAGAACAAATAGATGCTTACTGTGCACAGCTGGCAAATAAGTCACCTAACAGTGAGTCAATTGTCATAGAGTCATAGAATTATATGGTGGTTGGGTTGGAAGGAACCTTAAAGGTCATCTAGTTCCAATCCCCTGCCATGGGCAGGGACACTTTTCACTAGACCACGTTGTTTAGAGCTCTACTCAGCCTGGCCCTGAACACTTCCAGAGATGGGGCATCCACATCTTGGCCAACCTGTTCTAGTGCCACACCACCCTCACAGTAAAGAATTTTTCCCTAACATCTAATCTAAATCTAAGATCTTTCAGTTTAAAGCCTTTACCCTTTGTCCTGTCCCTACAGGCTTCTGTAAAAAGTCTCTCTCCAGCTCTCTCACAAGATCTCATTAGATACTGAAAGGCAACTATAATGCCTCCCCCCAAAACCTTGTCTTCTCCAGGCTAAACAACTCCAGCTCTCTCAGCCTGTCTTCATGGGGCATACGCTCCAGCCTTCTGATCATTTTCATGGCCTGCTCTGAACTCACTCCAACAAATCCACACCCTACTTATGTTGAGGGGAGCCAAAGCTGAACACAGCATTGCAGGTGGGGTCTCACCAGAGCAGACTAGAGGGGGAGAACCACCTCCCTTGAACTGCTGGCCAGTCTGCTTTTGATGCAGCCTAGGGTATGTCCTTCCAGCCAAATGACTGTAATAAAATACAATTGCTGGATACTAAGTGAGACTTTTTTACCCCATATCAATAGCTTTTTCAGCACTTCTTGCATGTAACCTATGTTCCATAGTTGGTCAGGAAAGATCACAATTGGTATCCTACTGCCTCAGGTTAAATGATGTGTTAAATGATGCCTGACCCACAGCAAATACCCCTGAGTACTCTCACATGTGTTGTGAGCTGGCAATGCTGGCATCTAAACACACTGTCAACCAGGTCGTAGCTACACATAATGGCAAGCACAAGAAACTGAACAGTTGGTAATGTTTATTTAAAACGTTGAAATTGTTGTAAATGATGATAAATTGTAGCCAGGCAATGATGTGTGATGTCTAAGTGACCCCGTCCCATAGAAAAAACCCCACCATGAAATCACTGGGGGAAATTACTCTAATTCTAGTAATAAGAGGAATGGTTGTTGAAAGGACTGAAAATGGTCATCTGGCCTATCCTTTAGGCAGTTATAAAAGGAAAAAAAAATAATAACCTAATATTCATTGTTTGCAATTGTTTCACCCCTTTAATTCAGAACATTTTGCTATTTCTATTAGGAAGAGTCCAAAAGAACCTAGTTTGTTACAGCTGTGGAGGGGACTGAAGCATTACACTAAACTCATTCATATGTCAACATGAAAGAAAATTTCATCCAGTAGTCCATGCCTTCTCAATGCTCTATCTTAATGATGTGTAAGTTTTAATTTGAAAATTTGATTATACTTTTTAGTAAAAATAGTGGAGAGACTTTGTTGCATGCATTTATATTATAACCTTGGTATACTTGAATTCTGGCTATTGTCATCAATTTCTTTTAAGTGTTCACAGGTTTCTGTTGACCCAACTTTTCACAAGACCTTATTCTTCTTTTTTTCATTTTTTTTTTAAGGAAACTCCCTTGCAAGTACCTAGATGCAGAAGAGTTGGTGAGCTGATTACATTCCAATACTGAAGTAAAGATCACTGAAATAATTTTTTACATACATTTCAGACATTATTCATGTATTCTCTTTTCTACAGAAATTGAGGAAGTTCATTCTACCCATTACTGGGGCAGTGTCTACTTGACAGGTGGTAACTTGTTTAGACTTTAACAGATATTGGTGGGTGATGTGTCAGAGCCCGGAACCTCTGTCTGTCTCTTCGATTTGGCAGTGGTTCTGAATTGGCCAGAAACCTGTCCAGCTTAGGCAAATTGTTTTATTGCACTGTTTAAAAACTGTTCTCTTTCTCCCACTATATTTTCCCATTTCCTATACAAACACCACTCCAGTGAGGAAACTTCAATATTGTAATGTTACATTTCTACATCCCTGAAGCCATTGTTATCTTCAATAACACCTTTCAGATTAATGTTAAACTATTTGAGTACTGAGAAGGAGGTATTAGGAATGTGTTCATGTTGTCACTGGTTCTATTCTATTTAGGCAATATCATAGAATCATAGAATGATTTGGGTCAGAAGGCACCTTAATTATCATCTAGTTTCAAGCCCTCTTCCCTAGGCAGGGACACATTCCACTATATCAGATTGCTTAAAGCCCCATGCTAGGATTTTCTATAGTACTAGAAATGAGCAGACATTTAATTACACAAAAAAATGTTCTTTTCATATATGTAATTTGGAAAGGCAATTCACCTTTGATCTGTGCTACAGGCCATCTTTATAGATTAAGTGCATAATTGATATATCAGTGTCCAGGTAATTGCTAGCCTTCAACATGCAATCCTGTTTGGTTATTGTAACAGTTGTACACCAACTAATACTATGCAGAAAAAACCCACTCCAGAATGTGAATGAAATCAAGGATGGTATAACATAGTAGTGTGATCTGTTGAACAATTGTTAATGATAGTTTTCATACTGGATTCATCTTTTGTTTGCTCTTGATGTTTGTTCACTATTTGTGCTAATATAAATTCAAGCAGAATGGGTTTGTGACACTGTAAAATCTTGAAACGTGCAACTGCCAGATCGATACATTCTAGAAAATCTGTAGTTATCAGCTATTGCTCTAATACAGCCTATCAATACAGACCCAGTTTTACCAATGCAGGATATTGTGTTGTGGTTCATTTTTCTTGGCCACCAACTACATCCCTACACTGCTGCTTGCTGACTGCCCACGCCCCATGCCACCTCCATGGAATGGGGGAGACAGTAGAAAGAACAAAAGTGAGAAAACTTGTAAGTCAAGATAAAGACTGTTCACTAATGAAGGAAAGAGAAAACGAAAGCAACACACAATAACTAGTGCACACACAATCATTCACCACCTCCCCCAGGAAGATCAATGCTCAGACAGATTCTGAGAAACAGCCACAGTAGAAGACAACCTCTACGCATCTGTTTTTATTTATTGCTGACCGTGACATCATCTGGTGTGGAATATCCTTTTGACCAATTTGGGTCAAGCTGTCCCAGCTTTGTCCAATCTCAAATTCCTGGCCTCCCCCAATCTTATTGCCTGTGGGGACAAAATAACAGTGAAGGCCTTACTGCTGAGTAAGCACCTATCAGCAACAGCCAAAACACTGGTGTATAATCACTGGTGTATTCTAGCCACAGATCTAAACCACAGAACCATATGGGCCATTAGAAAGATAATTAAATCCTTCTCAGCAGATCTAGCGCAAGTAAAGAGTGTGCTTTGTGCCCAACCTAAAGGAAAATAGGCTTAAGTCTACAGTCTTAGGTCCAGTTGAACAGACTGCAGAACTTTATCTTATGAAAGGAAGTGCAAATCATTTTTTTGATTACTCCAGTTTGCTGCTTTCCTGCTAATTATGTAGGCAACAGCTGATCAGAATGCCCAGTGCCTCCTGGCAGACTCCTCTCATGGAGAATAGGATATGTGTCCTGGGGAGTAGGGGAGAACCAGCAAGAGCTGGTTTGTGCTCAAGTCTCCACACGTGGTGAGGTTAGCAAACAGCTGGATTGTGCAATTGATTCTGGGAATTAAAAAAACATTTCTGAGTTTTGTGGTACAAATGTAGTCCAAAAAACCCACTTATTTCATCTAGGACTGGCAGTGAGTCAGCACAGAGCCTGTGTTGGACTCAGATCCAGAGGACAATCTAATCCACAAGCAGAACTTGGGTGGGATGCCTTCATTCACAAGGAATTTAACCACCCAAATCCTGTCAATGACGTAAATTCAGGTATTAACACTAGCCTGTAGCTGAAGCAAAATGTAGTTCTAGGTTTGTAAACAGGGAAAGGAAAAGGAGATTCACAATTTTGAGAAGTTGCTGTAGTATGCTTAGACCTTGTTAAATATGTTCTTGTACTAGACACATCCCTACCTTTCAATAGCAGTTCTGCAGGCCTGTATTCCTTTTCATTTCAAGAGGGCTGCTGCTGCAGCAGCTGTTCTGAATGTGAGGGTGTACAGAGCATTCTGTTAACAGAAGAGGAATTGTCTGTTACTGGAAGTCTTGGAAGAACTCTCTTTCATGCCTGTGCACAATTTCTACACAGCATTGGACAGAAAATCATGCATTGTTTTCATCAAGACACTGCATGGTTTCCTGAATTGTTTCTTACATGCACCATCTGAATGCAAACTACAGCTCTGTTCATTATAGGTACTATAAAATAGCTGAAAGGCTTGAAATTTATAACTGACTGAATCTGTTATAAATGATGTGTGTTTATTGCCTTTTAATGCACACTTGCTGCAGTAAAGTTTGCAGTCTTGTTATTTTATAGCATTTTACTATGCATATTAAAACAGCATCTCACACGGCACAGTTAAAAGTTGCAGTTTACATTACAAACCTGTTTTCAGTCATAAAGACTCCCTGGTCTAACAATGCATGAATTTTAGATCTGCATTTTTCTTTAGAAGCATCCAGATTGGTTAATTCAAACAATTTATGCATGAATGCCAGAGACTTGGGCATTTGTTAGAATTTGGATTAATTTTTGATCTTGCATTTAAAAAATGTAAGTGGTTTTAATCTAAGCCAGGGAAACAGTTGTTTACAGAAGCAGTTCCAGTTTAGTTAAGTTAACTCTTTTTCACTCTGTATTCACAGACAATAACAGAGGATGTACATGACCTAAAGTCATAATGACCTGCTGTAGACCTGTATCACTGAGTCAGTCTGATTGCTTACTGAAGAGTACAGAACCAGTTTTACTATGACTGAGGTCCATGTAGACAGATGTTTCCCAAAAATTAGGGATTTATGAATGTTTAATAAGGAAGAAAACCAGATAATATTTTTTAATAAACGTGTTGCATTCATGTTACATTCTGCCTCTGAAGACTTCATTGTACTATACAAAGAAGGTTAAGAAAGGATGCATATAGACTGCTGGTTAGTTAGTGGGTAATATTGGATTTTAGGGTAGCTTCTCTGCTTGGGTTGTTTGGTTGTGCTTTACTTTCCTACCTCAAGCACTTTAAAAGTAGTTTTGAAAGTCAGAATTTCTTAAACAAATGTGGCTGTTGTAGCTCTAGATGACTACAGAGATGGGCATCTGTGCCCCATTAATAAAAATCTGTGGAAAGTGTGTGGGAAAAGAAGAGGATAGGGCAAATGTGGAGGTCCATGCTCCAAGACCTATTCAAATTCATGATCTCTCTTTGAAAGTCAAAGAGAAACTCTCATTCTTCTTGTATGTGTAATGTTTAAAGGTATGAGATATTTTTGGGCTAGCTGGAGCTCTCTTTTGACAATCTGTTGAAGTTAGAGATTGACCAGAGGCAGCATCAAAAATAGGGCATAATATTCCACTAAGACAACAACTGAGGGTAAAAATGGAAAATCAGTAACTTAATGTACTTGTCCATGAAGTCACATATTAACTGACTGAGTAGAAATTCATGTGCTCAGCTGCAGCATTTTTCCAAAATGCTACTGACTCCTAATGAAGTAAAATTGGGGGCCAGTGCATGTGCCAAAACAATCCTTTGGACACCTCTGTTCACATATATTTATAAATGGTTTTTTAAGAAGGGATTTACCTATAAAAATATCTGCTATGAAAACATTTCAGTCAAAAATGAGGAACAAGTCACATTCCCCATGCCTGCTGCTGAACTGCTGCATCACAGCAGACACTTCTACTTTCTTTGCAAAAAACCTAGAAAGCAACATAAAGAGGCAACATTTCATTGCTCAGATGGCAGTGGGACATATGGACGCATAATAATTGCAAAAAAATCACATCAAAGTCTTTGTTTTAATGTTTAATTGGCCTGAGATGAGACAGGGGTGGCACAGCCCTTGCAGATCTCCACCCTCATGCAGAGCCTGTGTGCTGGTCTGAGAGGTGGCCCTTCATGTCCATCCTCACCCTGAACCCGTGAGTGCTTATTAGAAAGGACATACTTTGTTTTACAAGAAAATCCTTTGCATTGTTTTCTGTGTAAGTCAGCTTCCTTTGGACTTCCCCTTGAGTTGCAGCATTTCTGGGAGCTGCTGACAGCCCCTGCGGCAGAGTTAAGCTGAGCTGAGGACAGCTGAAAAATCGGGCAGTTTCCATCTGCACAGGCTTTTTATTGCATTAAACTTTGCTCTAAATACTTTTCCCTTTTGAAAGGATGAATTAAGCAATGCTTTGTAGTGATAGGGGCACCTTCAAAATAAGCATTTGCTGACAACAAGTATTTCAGCACCACGTCACAGGGTGACCTGCAGAAGGAGGTGTGGGTAGTATCAAATCAGGCTGCAACTCATGTCCTGACTTAACCTCTTCAACCAGCATTTCTCATCCACTGCTGGAAGAGGTGGATCTATTAAGCCTGCAGTAAACCCCGCACAGGGTTGGCAGTACTGGGGGGAGCAGAGCTGAGGAGGGGCCACCAACCCTTCTCCATGCAATTTCCCTGCTCCCCCAGAACTAAATGGTACCAGAAAACCCTGTGTGCAGGGCACCAAGGAATGTCGGTATTTCCCATTAGACACCTCTCACTGTCAGGTTGTGTAGAACGAGACACTGCATTTATCACTGTAAATTTTTTATTCATCTACCTACCCATCTGCTCTGTTTTTAATGGCTCCTTCAGGAATTAAAGGTGGCACACGAGCCATGAGATTAGTGCAATTTCTTGTCCTTTCCAGTTGTTTTGCATATAACATGATTAGGAGCATGACAGTCTTCATGGTGCTTGTGAGATCCATGTGAAACATATTTTCCAGCTACTTCAGCTGTGACCTGACAATGACAATAACATTGTTGATGTAGCTGCAGTGCTATAGCCGTGAAGGTCTAAGGATGTAAACAGTGCAAGTTCTGGGGAGAATGGTTACATCTTTTATCAGAGCTATTAGATTCAGCTGAAAGTACAGATAAGCTTCCAGGCATGCAAGACTCAATACCACATAATGACATCTCTTTTCTCCATCTATGGGTAACTCTAAGAAAAATTAAAAAGGAAGGCTCACTGTCCAACCTTTCTCTTTTCTGTCAGAGGTTAACGGTTCTTAAAGACACAGTAGTTTGGCTCAGACAGATGGTAAGCTAGAGGAAAAAAAAGTTGAGGAATTAATGTGCTTTTCATTGTACACTGTGGGGCAAACCTGCAGTGACTGCTGCTTGCTGTCTGCCAAAAATAATCTGGGCAGGGGGTCCTGAATTTTCCTCCTGCACAACTCAGGTGGAAAGACGTATCTGCTAATACAGCCTGAGAACAGTGGAACTGCCTTTGATAGTGATGCTTTGGAATCAGCTTCTGGAGATGTTAAAGTATAAATCTATGGCTCTGGCTCTCCCACTGCCCGCCTCAGGCTGTGTCATGGACGGGGAAAAGTTCTGTATTCTGCACAAAGTTCTGTATTCTGCATCCCAACAGACTCCAAGATGTTTCCACAGCTGTGATTTCTGCAGCATGCATTTGTTCAGTTGCCATCAGTTCTTCTATGGCTCTTTCCCATGGCTCCTGTGTGGTCCCATGTGAAAACCCCATGCTTAAATCCTGTTTTTCATGGAAAAAAAATTAAAGCCAGCTAAACCCCATAATGAATACAAAGTCTTGTGTGCACTTAATGCATTAGAAAAGCATGATTTCATTTTTTACCTTATGATATCTATTTTGAAAGAAACAGTGTAAAAATTATACTGTTGTATAAAAGTGCTTCTTGGAAGTAAATCCTTCAGAGGTAAAATATCTCTTCCTGAAAGCACAGATGAGTTAAATTTACCTCTGTACCCAAGATAAATTACTGCAATGATTTAAAACTGCTCAGGAACCACTTTGCCCATGGTGCTACTATGCCATCAATTACAGACAAGCCAGCACGGAGTGAATTTTTTTTTCAAAATTTGGAAAAAAGGATGAAAAAATACCAAGAGAGTATTATCACAGTGTCCTAGGGTGATGTTTGTATCCCCATTTGTGTGTTCTGCTATGTTGGATGTTATGTTCTGTGCCTGTGAGACTGGCTCTGAAGGACAAATGTTTTGTTTTGGTTCTGTTATCAGCCTGCTTCCCCCCCCCACGACTGGCGGGACACAGAGATGGGGCAGTACATAGTGTGGCTGTTGTTTTTTGCTGGTCTCTTTTCTCCTTGACTCTAGCTCTGGCTGCTGCTTTTGCTCCTGCTTCGCTTTGCTCGTGCTTTGTTTTTTTTTTTCTTTTTTTCTTTTTTTTTTTTTTTTTTTTCTTTTTTTCCTTGTAAACTATCTGGACCCTGAGAACACCTTGTGGCCGGCAGCAGCCATCCCCAGCGCCGGAGGGAGTGACAACAGGGCGACCACCCCCAAGAGAGACTCGCTGCATTTGTCATCTCTTTTTCAGAGCTGTGAAAGAGTGTTGTCATCTGGTATTGTTCATTTTGTGTGCTGGGGAGGCTGTGCCTGTTAAATAAACAGGTTCTTTCCACTTCTCTCCGAGGAATCATTCCCGAACCGGCTGGGGGAGGGGCCGTGTGGGTTTGCTCTCCGGAGGAATCTTCCTTTGGAGGTTTTCTCCAGATTTGCCCTAAACTAGGACACACAGTGACACAGGGAGAAAATGGAGTAAATTAAAAACAACAAAGGCCATAGAAATTTGTGAACAGGGACTGCTCTGTAATGCCTGTGTCCTTACAGTATCCGAATTTTAGCCTACCTGAATGTAATCTTGCAATTCTATTCTGACAAGATATGCTTTTCTAAGAACATGAAATGAGAGTAAAAGCTTGAGAAAAGTGTGGTGCTCAATCTGGGAGTAAGCAAAACTTTCAATCAGAGTGGGCAGCAGAACCTGCAGTTATGAGAGCTCTAGGGTACCCTAAGACTCAGACATTTGCTTCTTTGGGGTTTTTCTTATTTCACTTTCCTAGGCATCAGTGGGTTTTTTTAATTTGACTTGCTTTTCACATGTGTATATATATATATATGTGTGTGTGGGGGGGGGTGGGGGGTGGGTATAAATATAAATATATATAAAATATGCCTGAATTCAAATATATAGAGATATACACTCATATTTTTATATTGTTTTTTCCTGTACTGTTGGCTTAAATCATGTTCTGTTGAACAATATTCCACAATGAATTTTGCCAAAGTGGAAGGGATTATTCCCATTTACTTCTGTGCTTGCCTAGCAATTCTAGAATGCTAGATTAGATGTGACAAAGCAACTGCAGGTGAGAATTTAATAAATACAAAGACTGACTTCCTTGGTAAAAACATAGTCAAAATATAAAACTTTACTCAAGCTTTACAGATAAACACAAACTAAAATCCTAGATCCAAACACCCCTCAATTTTGAGAAAAAACAGATCTCAGATTAAAATGTCAGATCTAGTTTTAGATTTTCTAGGGCAGGAAAAGACATTTTAAGCTGGAAGAGATATGGTTGAAAAGATTGTGGCTTCAGATTTGCGGAGCAGTTGAGCCAGAAGCTTTCAGGATTTCCATCTATGATTTTCCTATGTACATTCTCCCTAAAATGCTCCTTTAGGTGCCTGACAGGTTTTTTTTTTTTTGAGTTGCTGCCCATATATCTGAATATATCTGAAATACTTATACAGTCCCTGTTCAGCCAAGAAATTGCTAAAAAGCTACTGGTAAGAGTAGATTCTTATCTCTCATACAGGTCAGTCATTGAAGAGAAAAATATAATTTGTGGCAAGTTTGTGGCACGAGAAAAATAAAATGTTTATCAAGTTTGGAATGCTTTTCACATTAATAATAATATAATTTAGGTAATATTTTCAATTAGTTATGGAGGTATGCTATAAAGAGAAAGTTTAAAAAAGGCAAGAAAATTTACAAGATTGATTGTCTGAAAAAATACTTCCTAAATGTTAAGTTCATTAAGTTGTGGTAAAATGTCCCAAGACTAGCAGTGGCCAGGTTTTTTTGGAAAATAAAAGTAGTCTGAGCAAAGTATTGCAAAATACACTTTAGGAAACAATTTTACAGTGGCCAGAAAAATGGAGTAGGTGAACTAATAGATCTTTGTCATCTCTGTAAGAGTATGGCTGGTTGAAGAAAATTTGTGTATTTAACTTCCATCTCATGAGTCTGAGAATGCTGTTACAAAATCTATGTAGGCATTAAAATGTATGAAAAGGTTTACTGGAATCTAAATTTAAATGGAAAAAAGTAACCCCCAAAAGACCTAGGAAAAATATGTACATGTTTGCAACGTTAAAAGTCCTGGTCAACATATTTCTCAATTGGTAATTTTAAGAATCTTCTAGCATTTTGTTGGCAAATCACTTCCGGCAGCCATTTAGAAATCATTATTAACTAATAGCAATTAGAAATCATTCTTAACTAATAGCAATTTTCACTGCAACTGGCCTAAACTAGCACCTTTTTGATGCTCTAGTGTCTGTCAGTTTTAATTGGCACCTTCACAGCTATAGACTGAACAGAAGCAAACAGTTTAAATGTCACTCAGGTTTGCATCTTTGTCAGGGCACCTCAGGTAACAAATTAACTGGTGTCTGAGCAAATTAGGTGATTTGTTAGTGTGGGTATGACTGCCTTGATTGTGATAGGGATAAGAATGATCTTCATCCTGTTTTTGTCTTGCATAAAGTTAATTTTCTTCATAGTGGCAAGCCGCACCCTACCAGCAAGGACGGTGGGTGTGCATAAGGCTTTGGGAAAGGACACAGCTAGGGGATATTCCATAACATAGATTGTCCTTCTCAGCATATAAAGCTGGAGGAAGCAGAAGGAAGCAGGGGGACATTCACAGTGATGGAGTTTGCTTTTCGATGTCACCACTACGTGTGATGAAGCCATGGTTTCCTGGAGATGGCTGAATACCCTCCTGCTCATGGAAAGTGGTGAATTAATTCCTTGGCTTTCTTTGTTTCTCTTGCCCATTAAATTATCTTAATTTCAACCCACAAGTTTTCCTTCTTTTTTCTTCTAGTTCTCTGCCCCACTGGGTGGGAGGGTGTGAACGAGCATCTGCATGGGGCTGAGTTGCCAGCTGGGGTTAAACCAGAACACCCTGAACTGCATATATGCTGTGTGAGTAGTTTTGAGTTTGCTAACAGGTTAACTGCCCCTTTTGCAAGCACCCTATTTCATCAAAGGTCCTCCATTAGGCCATGTTCATAGCTTATGCCTTAAAGCAGCTGTGCAGAGGATCCCTGTGTTTATACTGCACGGCAATAGCTGAGCTGCAGAGGTTTTTGCCAGGCTACACCAGCAAGGCTTGCTTACACATGATACTCTTGTCCAAAGAAATTTGGAAAGGATGTGCTGAAGAGCACTGAAGCCCCCTTGGCAGTAATGATTGCTTCACTGCTTTCTGTAATGGAGCCCATGACTCTCTTGGGCAAACATCTCAAGCAGACACCTGATTCTGGTATCTGCATTCTGCACTGAGTCTCAGTGTTATCTTGTCTCAGTTTCACCTTGACCTGTGTTCAGGCTGAGGGAAAGATGTGTCCTCCTGGATGCAGACATGCAGACAGAGCTGGGCTAGGCTCAGTCCTTCTGGCAGTGCTTCTGTGGGTGCCAAAACTCAGCAACTCAGGCAATTTCTGCTGCTGTCAGTGAGTCCAACCAGTGCAAGTGGCAGGCTCATTACCTTTCAGGCAGAGTCCTGCAAGACTTCTCTCAGAGATGCATAAGGAGAACCAGGAAGCACAACATACATATTCATAGAGGTTTGAGACTCTGGAGGGCTCTTGGGGTTGAGAGTAGCCAAACACTGTTTTTGTGCTGATGTCAGCAATAGCTATCCAGTAACTTGGAGAACTTTTTGCATTAATGAGACCAAGGAAGAGTTTATTTATCTGATAGCTCAGTCAGAGATGTCACACAGTTAAAACAATGATCCCCAACTTTCCTGACATATTTAGCATAGGGTAAACATCTCAGCTTGCCTCTGCTACACCTGAGTCTGGCCAAAATGATGCACATGCCCTGCTTCAGAGCCAAACTCATTACAGTCATTTTTACAGGAAGCTCTACCCCATGAAAAGCAATGTGGAAAGTAGTATAATTGTAACACAAATAGTTGTTGTAAAGAACATAGTTCCCTCTGGGGAGGGAAGCCTTGATAAAGGAAGGAATCATGCATTGAAAATAGTGGGAATGATGCAGATCTGTACTGCAAGACCACCAGCTCTATGCGAGCTACAGTGGAAATTCACCAAGTTTCTGTTTGCCTTTGGCTTCTGTGTTTCAGTTGGAAAAAAATAATGGCCATTAGATTATTATTGAGACTTCAGGGCATATCAAGTTTGAGAACTTTGTGATCTACATTTGTGATAAACCTATGTATTTACCATAGATCTGTGAAAAAAAGGCTGTTTCCTAACACTTGGGGCCCTTTTTGTTATTTAAAGCATGCAAGGACATTCAAATGGAGATATTCCTTAAAATGTTTAAGTTTAATTCTCAGTGTCAGGGAACTTCTGGTGCTCATTCAGGTGCTTCCCGATCTGTCACACATCAGCAGGGAAACTCTGTCCTTCCTTATTGTACCTAAACCTGGCATTTAGTAACACTTTCATTCAAATTTCAGTCTTATGACTAGTCTTTAGTTTTCAGTTTTTCCCATTTGTACACTTGACCTCCTACTTGAGGAATCAGTAGCAAGATACATCTCCTTTATGCTGCAGTTCATTACGTTCATTTCCATTTTTGTGTATTTGTTCCATGTACTTGTTCTCAAAAAGACTGTGGTGGGTGTATTTATTTTTAGAAGTGAAGAGTGACAAATATTCCCATACAGAGAACAATAAAAAAGTTGCTTCAGTTGTACCATAAGGTTGACTCACAAGGAAACAGACTTTTTCCATAATTTGAACTTCTAAAATGGAAAAATTAGAAGAGAATTTAAGATAGTACCAAAGAAGATTTCCAATGGCTGCCAGACATCAAATTATCTATGACTTTCCTCTGGGAAAACTTGAGACTCCTGACTGCTCTTTGGTACCTCTAAAGATCTCTTCTTGCCTGGTCCTGTGCTGTACATACTGTGTGGAAATAATTCTGGTTATCCCAGAGGTGCTTTACTTAGGTCAGACTGGATGCAGCTGTTTGAAAGGCACCTGGCTCTGAGGAGCACTGCCTGGTGGCACATTTCTGTAAAGTCTTAAAGACAGGGATGAATCCCAGGAAACCCAGGTAATATGGAGCACTGCTGTTTGAATAGCAAAAAGAGACAGGTTATTACTTTGAGGAAGCAATGGAAGTTGGCACTACAGTGTGTCAGGGTAAGGTTAAGTGATCTAAAGACTGCAGGCCTATTTAATTAAGTAAATAGACAATCAATCACAAAGAATAACAGTCCTAAATAATAGGTTTATAAGCCTTGTTCCAGGGTTTCTAGCACTGTCCTATTTTCATTATGCAGAACTGGAGATTTTTTACTTAGGAATCAATTCTCTGCAGGATAGTCGTTACAAGCTCCTGGCAATTTAGAGGAAAATGTGGCCAGATGCTCAGAATAGGTTTGACACTTCAAGTTAAGAGATAGAGTACCACCACTCCCAAGTGTGCCAAGCTCATGGGTGATTTTGAAATTTTAAGTTCCAGAAGATAGAAAATATCCTCAGGACTTTACTTTGTATTCTGAATTCTGTAATTGTTTTATTCGTATTTTCAGGCTTAAAGGCTGAAGTTTGCTTTATATGTATTTAACCAAAAACTGAACTTCTGCTATAATTCTGTAGCTCAGTTGAAATTAAAACACTAAACCACAGAGCCTCTGAGATATGATCATGAGGGCTAGCAAGACAGTGAGCTGCTAATAAATTACAGGGAGGACACACAACAGTAAATTCAGGCTGATAGGAGCCATTTTTAATAGAGGTGCATGAGATCTGATACTAAATTCTGAAGTCTTCTACTAATTTATTGTAGTACATAATTCGTGTACAACCTACCAATACTTTTCCCCTGCATCCATAACGATGCCCCTTCTATGGTTGTGGTCATCCAGAGATCTGAGAAGGTGACTGGCGCTCCTCCACCTACTGGTGTGTCCACTGTTCCTTCTTGTGTGAGGATAAATATTAAATCACAAAACTTGACAGCAATGACGTTGTAAAAAATCAGACCTCAGACACAAATCTGGTGACCATAAGATGGCAGAAAATTTGTACTATGGCCTTTGTTTACAGAAAGAATTAAAAATATGTGTCAATAATCCCTAGTAGGTGTTTGGTGTTTGTTTTGGTTTGACTTTTTAATTTTTTTATACAAAGAAGGAAAATTCATATAATTTTTAGTTGACCTTCTCTACTGTTTACCAGTCTTAGCCTAGTATTAAAGAAACTCTCTAACTCTAAAATGCTTTGCTAAAGGTTAATCTTCCTGTCCTGCACCAAGCAGCATTGGAGAAGTACTTTTTGTTTCTCTCTAAGACATGGTACAAGACCTGTAATATTGCTGGTTTAGTCAAATCAGATCTTAAACTTCCCATCTAAGTCTCTTGAAACTCTTCTTTTTGCCTTCCTGTCTATGCCACATCTGCCCTTCATCTTGTGGTCCTTAAACTGTGGTTTGGGAAAAGGGACACAAATGTCCTCTCTATTGCAAATTGAGCAGGAATTTTCTTTCTGAGGGCACATGTGTCACTCCTATTATTGAATGTAGGGGTGACATTTCAAAATGCATGACAAGCTTCCTGGATAATGCTTGACTGGACCACTTACATAAACAGTTGCTGCCTAACATAAGAAATTACAAAAATGGATGTTTGTCTTTTCTGAAATTTACATAGTCTGATAAAAGTGCATTTAAATCTCATCTCAATAACACAAAGGCTGCAGCCTTATATAAAAATTCTTTTATATACCGAGTTTTTTGCTTAAGTCCAAAGCTGTTCAAAATGCCAATCTATAAAACACTGGCAAACCAAACATTTTACTGTAAACTATTCAAATTGACTGTCTTACAGGTTCATGCCATTCCTCTCTGGCATGGCTCACTTGAGAGCTGTATGGTCTAAGCGGTCTGTCCAGTAGTACTTCTGGAAAAATTTCCCATTTTTTTCCTAGGTCATAGCATGTGGGATGGGGGCAAGGTGGTGGGGGGGAAAGAAAAAGGTATCGACTGAAAACTATGCAATTTCAAAGTGTAAGAAATACAGTTCTATAGGGACAATAAGGGCAGTAGGGGCAGCTTCTGTTTAATCTCTGTTGACTTTTTTCTCTCTGTCATACAGCAGAACTGATCCTGAGAAAAACTGAGCTTTCATCCTCTCCTGTTCCTGGCAGAATTAGTGGAAGGTAACCTGTTGTATTGTGAGTGATAGTGAGCTTCAACTGTATTTCTCCAAATTAACTTAACTGGCACAGAAGACACTGCTGAACCCTGGTATCTCAGAAGGATTACATTGTTGTGCCCTCTTCATCTACTTTATATCTTGGACTAATCCTCCAGTTTCATCTCTCAGTAAATATCTAAACTCCCATCTGCTGTGAAATGTGAGAAAATAAACATTGATCTACCTGAATCATGACATATTTTTACAGAATGATTGTTCTAAAACGGACAGAAAGGAATTTTGCTTTCACCCTGATATTACCAATGTCTGACTTTGGAGTCTTACTGCTCAGATCACCAGTCAAGCCTGAGTATCTCCCAAAGCAGGATGTTTGCAGGTAATCAAGAAATTAATTAGAATGCTATCAGTGAAACATTCTAACTTCATCTTCTTTTCTGAGGTGGGAAACAAACCATAGAATTTTAGAGTTCTTTTTAAAGTATGTAAATGGCAGAAAATATAAGAGAAGTGTGTAGAAACAGGAAGACAAAAATTCATTAAGATTTAGTATTTTATCACTTCTTCCTCTGTCTTTCTAAGGTTTTTTGAGTACTTAACATTTTGAGTACTTGGTATTCTAGGATAAGCTTTTTTTTGACTTACATCTTGGGGAAGAAGGAGGTTGCATTTTTGTCAGCTGATCCACCTCCATGGCCACTGTGCTGTTCCTGAGCTGAATCCTAAGCAAGAAGAAGCATCAAAATTTGAGACACTGCTAAAATCTGTGGCAATCTCAGTTTTTGGGATCAACTCTCATCAGAGCTGATGAAGAGAAGGGAGAGGGAAAAGAACATCTGCTCTAGTTTATACTTAATCATGGTCTAAGTGTCTGCTCTTCTACAAGGCTCTTTTAGACTATTTCCCTTGGCATGGGTTATTCAGAAGTAGACAGCACACAACACAATTTTAATTCCTAATTTATCCAGTCAGCCACTAAGTTCTCCAATCTCTATTTTTAAAAACCTCCAAAACTCTCACTAATTAGGAGTGCCTTCTACCTCCAGCTGTTAATGGGCACAAACATGGCCAATTTGAAATATGTCTAATCAGAGCACTGCCTGATTCTGTACTCTTACAACAGCTATTACCCTGAGGGACAAATTATGTTTTCAGATGCACACACTCATCCCATTCAGCAAAAGCTATAGGAACTTCATCCATTAGAGGGAAAACATATGTTACAATTAGCTGCACAGGTTGCATATTTATTCCTTTTTTCTTAATTTTATTTATTTTTCATGTATTTATTTATTTTATATCTTATTTTTCATTCTAGGAGTGTTATTTTCTTGAAGATACTCTCCTTTATATTTGTGCCTAAGCCTACCAAGAACCTTGAAGAAACCCACTCCAAGTACCTATCACAGAACCTACTCACAGGAACTCAAGCTACTCTGCAGTTGCAAATTAATCTCAAAATAGCTGTGTTTATTGACAGTTGAAGTTCAATAGTCTCTCCAGTATGATCATACACTGCAGGTTCTCTGCCACAAAATTGTGCACCATTTCTTGTGGAGGTGCAGATTAAGCTTCACACACTGCTTAGGCAGAGACGGCTTGTGGATTATCCTCACACCTTGGCTCCTGCACGTATTGCACTTAAAGGGCACTTTGCAGCAGCAGAAGGATGTATTTTGAAGGTAAGAGGAAGAAATAAAAGCATCAGGGCTCAGCTGTGGGAGGAGGTTGGGAAGGAGGGGTTGGAGCATTTATGGCCCAAGCAAAGGTGCTGGAGGCGCAAGTTGTTATCCCTAAGTTTTAGGGGGTGGAGAGGGAAAGGCAGAGATGGCTCAAATGTTGTTTTGATCTATACTCAAGCATGAATCCCCTTGTCACTTCTTGTGTCAGTGTCTTCTGCTACTCTTTTGCATGTTTGCTGAAATTCATAATGCCTTTTCAGAGGAAGGGTATGAGAAAATCAGTGCTTGGATTTTAATTTCTAACAATTCTGAAGCTGATTTCAAAATACCTTGCATTAGTGTGACAAAAGTTGCTGAAAATAAAGGGGAAACTGCCTATCAGTCAACTTAGAGCTATGTTCAGTGGAAACCAGAAAGCTGACTGTAAACCACTCTCCCCAAAGAAGGCAACAAGTAACTAACACTTCACAGGTATTTAAATGGCATGTTCACTATTGTCAAGCTTTTGCCCTATTGTTTTCCTAATACTAATTCACTTCTTGCATCACCAAATTCAGCTTCCTAGTCCATTTGTTATGCTTTCTCTTCAGTGCTGGATTCACACATAATTTGAGGGTTACAGCCAGGGTAAAGAGAGGTGTATTTTAGCTTTGAAGGTGTTGGTAGACCAGATGAGGTAGCAGATTTTGTACAAATAGCTGCTTCCAGAGACGTTTGCGATTGGACCAAGCAGGCAGTCTCCACAAGGTAATGGACAAGCTCTTTGACCATTACCTAAGTGTGTCTTGCAAACCTGGAACAGAGGAAAAAAGTGTTTGTTAAATTCAGGGGGAGGAGAGGGGAGACATGCATGCTTACTAGGTAATCCTGTCCTGCCTTATAGGAATATTCCAGGATTTCAAAACATTCCCGTCCCTAATGATCTTTTCCAAACTAATAGCATTACCAAGAATTTCAGAAAAGTCTTTCTGGCACTGGGAAAGATATTAAAAATATTGATGATCTACATGCTAGACAAAAGGTTTGCATTATCTGAAACACATATAAAATTGATTCTTCAACATTTTTAATGCTTTCAAGTCCTTTTAATGGGTAAAATGTAGTCCATCCCAAGGTGGCTTGCTGTTAGGCAGAACTGCTGCTACCTGGATGGATCAGTGACAGATTACACACAATCTTGAGTAACTATCTACAGTCTCTAGAAGAAGATGAGAGCAGTTGCTCCCTGCTTCACGTCTGCAGGAAAGAAATGGATTTGAACTGGTAAATGAGGAAAGATTGTGGTCTGAGCTGGTCTGGCATTTCAGCTCAATGTTTGTAAGAACTTTTTTAAGATGACTTGTGGTGGGTCATAACCTTTGTTATCAGTGTTGTTTGTCAGGAAAAGTTACCTGCATCCTGACAGGGAAGGAAGAACAGGCAAGCAAGCAGCAACAGCATTAAAATGCAAAGTGTATTTAGCAGAAGCTGTCAGATAGTGAAATACTGCTCTGTTGTTGCTCCTGACTGCAATTCCACTTGCCATGAATTTGTATTCTAGCTTGCAAATTAATCTATTAGTTATATTTCTGCCAACATGAGAACACAGTTAATGCAGCTTGTATATACGATAGCTTTCTTTGCTCTTTAGGAATTACAGAATTTTTGGCCATTTCAACTAATTAATATTTGATCTTTTTTTCCCTCCATGACTTCAATATGTGACCCTAATTCTTCATGAACCAATATATAAGCATGTTAATATTTGCAGATAGAAAAAGCTTTGCTTAGGATTTTTTCTTAAGAAACAGCTCCTTACTAAGAAAGAAAGAATATAAATTACTTCTTTTTTTTTGAGGAAACCGCCTCTGAAGAATGTTATTTATAGAATATCAAGAACGATTTGATTAATAATCAATTTTAATTTTCTTGCAAGTAAAGAAGCCCAGAGGAAACTTCCTGAACTTTTGTTCTTATCCAAAGTTTAAAGAAAAATCTAGGTGATTTTTTATTCTGTTTTGCAATTTCTGCTGGCTGCAGCTGTGCAGTGAGTTTGCATTTTGTGGCTCATTACAGAGCCCATTAAAACCACAGAAACCATGAAAAGCCTCTTGTTCCAAGCAAGGGAAGTCAGGATTTGCAGGGGGCAGCAGGTCACACTGAGACTCCTGTGAATGCTCACATTTATTGTGACCCAGACCAGCCATGGTGAAAAATGCTTTCTTCCCTTTGTTGATGGTCCTAGGCTTTTCTGCAATATGAAAAAGTCCAGTGTAAAGTTTACACCATATATATATATATATGCTTAAAGTCCTCTTAATCATCACCTCAGCTCGAGGATCAGGTATTTCTGCATTCAGTCAGTTCTCAGTTCCCTCTGAACTGGTACCTTAAGATTTCTCACATTACTTCGTTAAGCATCTTAAGATTGTTAAGAGTTCTTCAGATTTTTCTTGCTGCTACAAGGCTTTTGAAGTGCCTTTCACTTTCATTGGGATATATTACTGAGCAGAAATAGGACTTTAATTTCATAATTTATAATTATTATGATCTGGGTTGAAACTTGAAATACTTAAAGCTTATGAGACGGATTGCTCTTCTAAGATTTCAAGTTAACTTCCATGAATGAAAAAACCTGAAAAAATTGTAGGGAATTATCTATATTAGGCATGGACTCTACCTCGCCCTGTTTCTGTATAAAAGTTAAATGCCTGGTCTCAACTCATTATGGGCCTCCCTTGACAGCTAATGGAGACAATGACACTTTCCTACTAGAACAGAGACCTTTGTCTTAATGAGACATCTTTTAAAGTATAAGATAAAATGCTATATAGGGTTCTTATTTCTTGCTGCTGATATATGTTAAATGGTTACTCCAATTAGACATTTAACTCAGCCCACGTAAAATTACTGTGATAAATCCACTCATGCATATTTGCACATTTTATGTTTTATTTTTAAATTGAAGTAGTGAACAAGTTGATTTGATATTGATTCTTGATTAGTCAGACATGATTTCTTTATCTGAGGATATAACTTTTCATTTTATCTGAGGATATAACTTTTCATTTTTGGCACATGACTATGAGGCCTTGAAGAAAAACAATGAAAAGGGAGAAATTGTCTAGATGCCTCTTTGTTTTCTTGCTTTGGTCATTCTTATTACAATTTTGCATGAAAAAACCCACAAAAACTTGTCCTTTTTATGGGCTTAATAACAAAATATTAAAAAATCAAAATCTATCAAAACAGGATTAAAATTCTATAACCGTAATTAAACAAAATAAATTTGAGTATTACATTCCTCCAGACCAAGATAGCTGAAGTCTAATCAATGAGTTGATGAATTAACCATAGTATGTAATTAAGTCAATAATTATTCATCAGTGTTGGACAACAGTTAAGATTCACTTAATGAAAATCTTCTACATATAGTTGATTCTTACAAATGATCAATTATAGAAATAAAAATGATGCAACCTGCTTCCCTTACTGTCTTTTGTGTGGGAAGAAGGAGCCTCTGTTCCCATTCAATATGGGGTTTACACAGTTAACTCCTGTTCCTTGTGTCAATATAGAATAATGCATACCTTTATTTTAAGGGTTGCATGGCAGATTTCTTTTTCCATGTATTAAGTTAAAGTGATATGTGGCATTGTGAAATGGTGTTTGCCAAAAGTAACAATCTTCTAGTGCATCTGCTGAATACACAAGGGCAGACTCATCTGCATCTCTGCACATGCTTCAGAGAATATCAGAACAGTATTTATAGGCAGAAGTAATGTGTTTATTAAACAATCTTGCTGGAAGAATCTGACAGGCTTTCAGAAGGACAAGTCTTTTTCCAGACCTGAAGTAGAAATAAACAATTCAAAAACCAAAGCTCAGAGGAATGCATTAGATAAGATGTATTCAAATGAGTGCAGTTGGTACTTGTGGAGATGGAAGGAGCAGAGTAGAAAGGCATTTATTGCCTGCAGTGAAAAGAGTATTCTCTGCACTCCTCATTCTGGTGTGTTTTTATTATCTCAGAATGTCTTCAAAAAATCACTTGAACAGAAAATTAACAAAGATTCTTGCTTATTTGGATTGGATAAAGGATTGTCTTTAATGGTACACAGATTTTACAATACAGTATTTCACAAAATTCAAAGTACTTTCAAAAGAAAATTTAAAACTCATATACACTATTTTTTACCCAATCTATATCCTTTGCCCCCAAATTTAACAATATGTAGTATACCCTTCAGAAACCTATTTAAGACAATAAAAAAGTTATAATTCATTTATATAGTAACAATACAGAAGATTATTCAGTGAAATAGAATGTACTTTTCAGATATTCAAGTGATACACTCTTTCTCAGACATTTGAATATTATGGAAGGGAAACTACCAATTAGAAAAAAAAATTAAATATAATGTCTAATTATTTATCATGTATTTAAAGACAGGAAATCTGTCAGTAACATGTAAAAATTATGGATAATTCTTGTACAGTCTTTGTCTTGGTTGCTTAGTTTGTAGCATTATTTGATATTTGAAAGTGAAAGTTTATTCATCTTCTAATGCCAATTAAATAACTATTCAGGTTTACATTCAGCAGAATTTATTCCCTGAATAACCCTACCAGATTCAGGTATGAAATGAATTTTACTGATTACTTTTTGTAAAGATTCATTTTAATTTGCATGTAACAGTGCATGGTATCAAAGGATCTCAAAGCATATGACAGTTAATTAAATTTCATGACTGGTCCCTGTGGAAGAGATGCCTAGCATTATCTTTTAAACTTTTATTGTATTATTAAAATCTCAGCATTCCTTCTCACCATTGTCTTCCTGTGGAAAATGTTGAGCTGAATTTGGTGTGAAGTTTGTTTTCATCAGTTCTACGTCAGTGATTACAGTCAATGAAGTCTGATAAACTTTTTAGGTGTGATGGTCCATGGAATGGAATGGAATGTTCATTTTAGGAGATTTAGGGAGTATTTTAAGACTCATTATAAACTTATTGAACAACTTAAGGCAATTCCAGGAAATACTGAGGCAAAAAATGATTATTGAGATCTTGTTATTTAGATACCCTTGTATAAAGATACAGGACAGGAGGGGAATCTTCACAGGGGTTTCATATTTCTAATTCCTAGAAAAGAGGTCTGCACCTCCATTTGTGACATACTTATAAATGCAGGCCCTGTACAGGAAGACAATGCTGCCCTTCTTTCCAGTGTTAGTTTTCTTGCAACAGCAAGCTTGTTTTTGGATTTAGACATCTAAATTTACCCACATCTGACTTACAGTATTACTAACCTTTTTTTTTTTTTTTTTTTTTTTTTTCAGATGACTTGATGAGACTAAGCAAATGTAATACAACAAATCTCCCCCATTTAGAAAATCATAGGTGTCTTCGTTTGGAAGACAGGTATCTGCTAAGGATAAACAGGATCCTCTCCTGAAATGGAGAATGCAAAACTCCTCTCTCCGAGTTGTTATAATTTTAGGATTAAGGGGCTCTCAGGTGAAGATGTGAGGATATGGATAATAGTTCTTTACTTGTGTTTAGCAAGGCAAAACAGAACAACAATAACTATGAGATGAACAGCAGACAGAACCAGGGAAACAGTCACAGTTTTCTCTGCCGCTGGCACCCTTTCCCCGTTGGTGCAGTTCCCGACACAGGCAGCTGTGGTGCAGAGTCCCGGGATGTGCAGATGGATCAGGAGCTCCCCGCGGTGGCTGGAGCTGCAGCACGAGTCCCGGCAGGCAGGGGGTGCGGGCTGAGGCGTGGAGAACACTCGGAGCAGGAGCGAAGGAACAGCGAGGGGGGCAGGAACTGCAGCGGCTCCCGGCCAGGCAGACAGGGGCAGGGTCAGGATTGCCGGGACACACACGGAGAGACCGTGGCAGGAAACCCCGAACTCCGCTCCAGTGGGGCCAGTGAAAGGAAAATCTCTCCCCGAAGTCTGAAAACCACAGCCTACTGTTCCCTTCTCCAGCCAAGAATCCCCCAGAGAGAAGTGAAGTCCAAGTGCTCCTCCTCTCCCTCCACCTCAGCCACTTCTTTTGTCTTTTTTAACGATCAATAAGTGCCCAGTGATCAGTTCCCTAGCAACTTATGGGAAAAAATTCTACAAGAGGACACAACCCCCAACAATAGGAAAAAAGTGTATGAGGAGTATAGCTCAACATCACAACAAATTACCCAGGAAGATCATGCAATTTCTGTCTTTGGAAATTTCCAGGAGCAGATTAGACATATCCATGATACCTGATCTAATGTTGGAAACTGACCCCCTCCAAGTAAGACAGTGGCCTAGGTGGCCTCAGGATTTCCCTCACAACTGAGATGATTATGATTCTGTGAAATCTTGTTATGTGGATGTCTGGTATGGGTACTCAGGCAGAAACTGGCAACATACTGTCAGTGGTTTTGCTCACTCTGCAATATGTCAACCCAGTAGCACATCTATTAACAACCAGGTTGATTTTTGGAGATTATCATTGTTCAGATTTATTTGGGTTTATCTTGTATTTAGCTTGTTAATAGTTTTGTCTGCTTCTTCTGGTCTACACATTCTTATTTATCTTCAGCAAGAGAGGCTAAGTTAGGAAATGCTGATTCATGGGAGATTCATTGGCAGAGTTGTAAATATAAAGCAGAAAACTTGACTGTCTATCCTCATGGTGCCTGCACTGAACATCAGCTTTTTCAAGAAAATCTGTTCTGGATTGCAAAAGCAGAATGGAGCAGAGCAGAGTTATAGGAATTAAAGCTCTGCTTCTTGGCAGAAGCCTGTATGAAATCCCAAGGTTTCTGTGTGATGGTCAATGTTCAGTAGTCAGCGCTAATCACAGCCACCACTCACAAGTGATAGGGTAGTTATTTCTTGTAAGTACTTAAGAGGGAAAAAAATCATATAAAATGCTTCCACTTTGGCTGCAGCTGTACAGAAAATATTGATAAAAAAAATCTCACATCTAAAGTTTTGCAATTCCCTGCCCACAGAAGGCTCCAGCAGGCTTGCAAGACTTTTCAGGGTCTGATAGTGATCAATCATTTGTCTGCCATCCGTGGTCTATCATTCTGGTTGAAAATTAAGAGAGAGATGGTTTTTCTGGAGGTGATGTAACTCTCAGTCACTGGGAGTTCAAAATAATATGAAGATAAATGGAAGGTAAAGGTGCATACATCTGTATATGCAAACAGCAAAGTTTTTTTTTTTATTATGATCAAAATCATGGGACAGGGTAAATTTGGTTCTATTGCTTTCTTACATTGATTGTTTTAATAAAATTTACTGCCTGGGCAACCACAGGTTGATATTAATCTCAACTAACTACAGGCAACTAATTTCAAGCTCTTTTTCTTCCATGAGTAATGAGAAGGAACTGGGCACCATAAAACAGTGTGTCATGCATGAAACATCTAAGATAGATGAATGGACACAGGAGCTGAATCCCAACCAGAATCTTTCTGCTTCAGCTCAGTTACCATTAATGTCATTACTTTCTTAAGAAATTCTTCCAGAAAGCGAATATTCCAGTTTCCAAAAATTTTTAAATTAAAAAAAGTGGTGTGATGACTTCTGCTTTCTTCTGAATGGTAATTTACATGATCTTAGTGGATTCTGTCTCTTGTCATAGGATTTATGAAAGGTGTCCCTCCCCATGGCAGGGGGCTGGAACTAAATGATCATTAAGGTACTTTACACCCCAAACCATTCTGTGATTCTATAATCTCCTTTCTCCAGAGATCTACCATGAATAGTAATTTCTATTTTTTTTTTTTTGCTCACTCTTGCCTTTTTTTTGAATCCTCATTTGAGTGTACATACCAAGTAAGAAGCAGAAGTTGATCCCTGCTGTCAAAAAAATCAATAAATATTAACTAAGATATTAAATATTAATGAGTTCAAAATCAATGCAAATATCAAGGAACAATACATTTTGCTGTGCAATAAAACAAGACCTAAACTCAGTATTTTTGCCCTGGTATATATGCAGATATTTCTAAATTCACTACAACTGTGTGCATTTGAAGATAAAAGCTGATGAATTATATTTTGCTACATATATTGACCATCATAATCATATTTCTGTGTTTAATGCATCTAACTTGAATTTTCTACTTAAATTATGTGTCATTTTACTTATTTTTCTGAATGAAAAGTCTAAAGAAGAAGTGAAATTAAAACCACTGAAAAAGAAATAATGGTCTTTCTCTTCTGTAAAGGCAGCATTAAATTTGATAAAGTTCATTGTTATGAGTTAGGATTGAGTGAATTATCATGAGAAGAGAAATGTATTTCCAGGACCTGCTATTAACCATAACTCATGAGCTAAAAGAATAGAGATAGTTTCAGCTGGTTTCAGCCACTTGAGAAATATGCTTCCTATGTGCAATAATACTAAGTATTTCACAATAATTTTTCTTTATATGATATCTTTGCCATTATTTTTACATTTATTTTCTTCATTAATTTCTCTATATCCATATTTTCTGGGGATTTCCTTACTGGAAAAGATTCAATAATTGTGAATGAAATATAGATATGGGAATTATGATGCATGGTAAAATATATTTAGGAAGATAAGCATGAATAGAAACACACTAAAAATTACCTTGGCAAAGCTAAAGCAAAATTTGAGCAAAGCTGAATTTTAATTCTGTTCAAAAAAATGTCCTGACCCAACCAAGATAAGAAGTTGCAGATTTAGGGGAGAAGGCTTAAGTGCTTTTATATTTAGAACTTCACCCATACCTCAGAACTAGCCTCCTTATTTTGGAGAGAGTACTTCACATTTGTCAGGATCAGCATTTATGCCAGAGATGTGCAGCCATAGGAAGACCGGAGGAGAGCCCAAGCCAACCACTATATAATATGGATGTGGCACTTTTTTCTATATTCTGCTTAATGTAGAGTCTGAATATCAACTCCCTCCTCAGAGCTTCTTTCCTCTATCCTGATCATCAGGAAAAGAGTCAGGCACCATAGGAAATCACTGTGGCTGAACAGGGATTCCTGATGGAGCTCTAATTCATAAGGGAAACTCACATGGAAGATTTGTCAGGAAATAGAAATGAGGACAGGCTACCAAGAAAGAGTTGTTTGCAATGATTCTTCAAATGATGAATACCAGGCTATACTCGAATCCTTTCACAACAATAAAGGCTGAGAGAAAATACTTATTAGATATGGTTTTTCTCTCTCTCTCTTTTTTTTTTTTTTTTTTTTTTTGAGTATGTGCAAGTTTGAGACCCACCTACAGGTTCAGGAATCCAGACCACAAGGTATATGAAAAGAGTGAGCTGGCTTTTTTTCAGCTGAAAAACAGATTAGAAAGGGAATCTGACTGTTGTCTTCACCTACCTGAAGAGAATTATAGAAAAGATGGAACAAGATTTTCTCAGTTGTACATGATGAACAGACAAGAACCAACTACTGCAAGTCATAATAAAGAAAATTCCACTAGGCATAAAGGAATAATGTTGCAGACTGAATATGACAGAGTCCACAGAGGCTGTGAAATCTCTCTCTCTGGAAATGTTGCAAACTGGTCTGGAAAACTCGGTGAGCAGCCTAATCAGACTACATGTCTTGAACAGGAATCTGGATCATGTAGTCTTCATGGATACCTCCCAACTTAATATTTTCTCATTCTATGCCAACCAGCTTCAGATAAAGATATTAATTCCTATCCATTTTTCAGTCCTAAAAGTGTCCAGTTACTGTCTTCCTGTTAGTGCTTGGGTCTAAAAAAATAATTCCTCAATCTCAAAAGGAGCAACACAAGCCAGGTGGGGAAAGGATTAAATGAATACTGCAGTACAAGAAACCACAGACTTCTCCAATGGTTGGGAACCTTACGTGTGAAGTTTAAACTATGGATCATATAACTGGGATAACTTTCTGTCAATGTGATGGGTTTAAAAATGGTGCATCAGAGAGGGTGTGACTGACTACAGACATATTATCAAAGAAGCCCCATGGCTATAAGTTTTTACCAGAGGAAAAGTCAGTAGTGACACAAGGACCTGGGACCAAAGAGGCAAAAATGGCACCATTTTCACTGTATAATGTATGGATACTCCAGCTGGGAAAAGAACAGGCAGACAAGGTCTGTGCATGTATGAAGATTCTTAAAACATCAGTGGGAATGGAGAATCCATGAAAAGAGCTAGCAGTGTCCGTAACTGGCCAGCGAAAAAGTCACACTGAGAATAGGCAGTACGAAAAGTGAAATGTGATACAGGCTTGCCAAGGAAGAAGATTGAAACAAGATTTGGAAAGAAATTGAAATAAGAGCGTCAATCTTCATGGCAAAGACTCCATTAATTACTCCATGAGAAATGAAGTGCAGATCTGGTGAATATACCAATCTTCCACCATCAACAGAAGTGCATGAAACATACTTTGAAGCATTTTTGCATCCCTTTCTTAAGTCTTTGGTACAGGTTGTTTTTAAATTAAGTTATGCATGTATTCAGCTCTGGAGCCCTATAACAGAAGTACACGGACCACTTGGACTGAGTCCAGAGGGCCACAAGGATGATCAGAAGGACAGAGCACCTCTTGTATGAGGAAAGGCTGAGAGAGTTGGGGTTATTCAGCCTGGAGAGGACAAAGCTTCAGGGAGACTTTACAGGATCTTTCTAAATGTACAAGGAGCTACAAGAAGACTGGAGAGGGACTTCAAACAAGGGCATGTAGTGATGCAACAAGGGCTAATGACTTTTAACTGAAGAGAGAATATTTAGATTTATTATTAGGAAGAAATTCTTTACTCTGAGGGTGATGAGACACTGGTGCAAGTTTCCCAGAGAAGCTGTGTAAGCCCCATTCCTTTTTGCATTTTTTAACTCTGATTCTCAAGTCATATCCAGCTGCCAAGCAGGTGTCAGGAGAGAGCAGGCTATGGCAATACTAAGGGTGATACCTTGTTTATTGGATGTTGAAATGCCTTTTCCATCCTGAGAGAGTTTGTATGTTATATTTGAAGCGTATGGAAGTTTATGTCCTCATAATTTTTACACTGTACTAGTGCCATTCAGAGATTTTTTTAAGTCATCCTACCTTTTATTAAAAAAAAAATATAGTCTTGTTGAAGTCTTGATATCAGGAAATTTTTGTGGCTGTTCCTCAGGTTAAGTGGATGCCACAGAAACACTATTGTGTTCTAGAACTTCTGCATTTGTCACTTTTTTATGTGTTTTTTTGGGGGGTTGGTTTTGATTTTTTTTTATATTCTCATGATGCTAGAAAAAAATGTCAAGTAGGGAGACTTTTTCTGTACAGTCACTTTTTAATCTTGGGCCGTGCACTCCCCAGTTCACAATGCATGGATGTAAAAGGGGGAAGTCTTCACAAACATAAAACAGTCACAAAATGTTCCAGGTTTTGGAATATGGAAAGTAGCCACAGGCTACCTTAGTTTTATCAGTGTTTCCTCCTTTTTGAAAGTTGAATTTCAGAAAAACACCTTCAACTGTGAAATTACTTCTTTAGTTTGCTTTCTAGATTTCTCTGTCTGAATAAACATGTCAATCAGTCCCAGATCCTCTATCTTTCAAAGGCCTGCAAAAAGAACAAATAAAAGAGGTTTCTCTCTTCTCTCATCAACTTCCTCTGTTTTCTTGAGTCCTAGTCCACAGGGTCTATTTGAAAAGAAATTAAGAGTCTTGACATCAAATTTTTAAAGATCTGAACCTTTTTCAACTAAATGTTCCCCAGACTTCATGCAGGAAACATTTTACCTTAGCAGAAAACTAACTGAGGTCAGTGCTTGGCATCATAGTGATAGAATCAAAGAATGCTTTGAATTTGGAGGAACCTTACAGATCATCCACCTTCTCTGCCATAAGCAGGGGCATCTTTCACTAGACCAGGTTGCTCAGAGCATCATCCAACCTGGCGTTGAATAATTCCAGGGATGGGGCAGCCATGACTTCTCTGGGCAACCTGTGCCAATATCTCATCATACTCACAGTGAAGAAATAATAGTATATTTTATTAAGTAATACTTAAATTAACTCCAGCAGTGTTAATTTTGTTTTCACATGAGCCCAGAAAAGAGACAAAAGGAAAAGGGAATAAAAAAGGAAAATGAGAGATAAATCAGAAAGGTAGACAGACATTCGCGGTCTGGCTTGCTTGGTGATTAATTTCTCTATGGATTTTCCCGCTTTAAATGGAGTATTTTGGTCAATGTCATTCTTTCATGCAGCAGCACATTTTTTCATGAATTATGTATTTGCACAAAGTACCCATGAGTCATAAATGGTGTGCTTAGTAGTCAGGTGCTTCTTTTTCCTATAAACTGGATAATATGTAAATGAAACAAAGACTATAAAATTTTATCATCAATCTGCTTGGCTGTAATTTATGGCTCCTCTACTATTCATGTGTATTTCTCTTTGCTGTTTTTTTGCTCATCTTCTTGTGTGCAAGTTTTATTGTATCAGGTTCCCTTTCCAGGTCCTTATGCAGCACTATTAAGCTTTCAGTTCAGAACTGCTTACACAGGCGAAACTTGACTTCACATAGAGATTTCCTTCAGTGAGACACATTCATAGTACTTCATTTTCCCCTGCAAGAAGTCAGAGGGGGAATGGAAGAGTTTAATCTCTTTTAAGAGAAGTGACTCTAAGACAATATGAATAACAACTTCTTATAGGACACACTTAGCACCATAATAGAATACTTTTACACCAAAAGATATCTGTGTCCATTAACAAATATTAGCTTACTTGTTCCCTTTCCAGATCCATGTTTTGACTTTGTACTTCTATTAATTTTGTTTCCATTGCAAATGTAAAATATAGTTTGTGTTGCAGAAGCTCTAATTAGCACTTGATGTTGAGACAACAGGCCTTTTTTTCTATTCTTTAATATTTTTGAGCTTTCATTATAACTTCAGGTTAGTTTGTGCCTTGTTTACTTCTGTCTGTAAAACTCATTTCACATCAAATTACACATATATATGTTAGAAGCTGAAAGAAACAGCTTACAATCTGAAAAAAGAAAATTTGAAGACAATCTGTGATAAGACCAGATTAGGCAGAGTATCTTTTATTCATTTTGATGCCTATAACCTGAGGAACTTCAAGGAAGTTGCAAATCCAGATTTCCAAGTCCACACTTGCATGTTCACTATGTTCAATGCTGACAGTAGACTGGAAATAGGTGTTCCAGGGCTGTGTCTTGATGCCTAAAGAGTCTACCGGGAACAGAGGCTAGACAGACTTACAAGAATAAAGTAGATATTTATTTAAAAAGACTTTCAAAGGATATACCTTGGCAGTACAAGACCCTGGCAGAGGCTACACCCATGATGGACCCAAGATGGACCCCGGGTCAGGAGTTTCCACACTTTTATAAGTTTTGTTCCATTTACATATTGGGGTTAATTGTCCAGTTACAGCTTCAGGGCATGAATCCACCCAGACTGCTCTCCTCAGTTCACTGTTGTTTGTACTTTTTGGGCCTGAAGCTGCAACGGTGTCCTTGGTTCTCAGGCTGGAAAAGGATTGTTTTGTCTGACTAAACTGTGAGGAAAATTTGCTGGCATTTTATATGAAGTTCAGAGTTACATACTAATGCAGTACAGAATCTGGAAAATAATAAAGCTAAAACTTAAGGCATCATTTAATAAATCTTTAACAGAGGGATACAAGACAAATAGCATAAAGGGCAGGGTGTTGTTCTAGCATCTGAAGCGTGGGAATCCATGTATCACACAACATTCTGATAATTCAGTGGTGTCCGTAAGTGTCTGATTCTAGACTGTAGAAACCCTTTATAGCAATGGATTTCATAAAAACACACTTTATGACAAACTAAACCTATCTTTTTTACCAGATTTGTATTTCCTACTCCATAATACAAGCTTCGTTGTTCTATAAGACAAGTGTGAAGAAACAGCTGAAGCTCCTTTGGTATTCTGTGTTTAGTATTCCATTCAGAAACAGTCAGTTTTGGTAAATAAATGCAGGAATTTCTAACTTCAAAGTGAAAGATTCTCCCAAAGTTACTTGCTCTATTACTAAAGAATATCCTAAGAAAAGTTTAAGTTGAAAAGGAAAATACGTAAACATTACACATCAAAACAACTTATCCTGCTGATAGACCTCAATCAAACTATTAAACTAAATTCCCCTTCGGTTCAGTGGGCACAGGTGGCATCTGAAGACTGCAGGTCATGCTGCCAGAGGAAGCGTGTACCCTGAAGCTTTTGTGTTGCAGGTGGACAAATAGTACTTTCCTCTCCTTCCCAGTGAAACAGCACAGCGTTACCTCCTGTTGCCCAAAGAACAAACAAATGTTCTTTTGAACATTCTATTCTTCTTTGTACTTGATTTAAAAATCAGTTGAAGTTGCTTGACTGTGAGCAACGTCAAGACAAGAGCATCTTGCTGGCTATAAAACAGCATGTGGAGCACTGTTGGAAATCCCTCCACCCCACTGTGAGCCTTTCTGAGAAGCTCCTTTACTGGTTCCCTATTCTAAAAATGCCAATTATTTTTTCCAGTAAAGGCTAGTTTTAGTGTTACCTTCTGTACAGGGAAGCCACAAGACTCCTTTCAATGAGCTATTGAGCAGGTTTTATGCACCTTTTCTTTTCTGTCACTGTCAATAGGAGCTGACTCCAGTAACGGCCTAAGTTGCTGTCATTCAGACATTACTGGCTGTGTCCAAGTCACTCTTTGTGGTTACTGAGGTGTCATTCAGTTCCAAGGGAACCTGAGGCTCATCTATCACTTTGATATTGTTCTGCTATTATAATTGCACAGATGACTCATCCTGGACTATAACAGAGTCTTCTAAGACAGTTAATGGGAACAATAAGGACTAAAAGATATTTGCTGCTGCTCACTCAGTGGAAAAGTTTCACTTTGTTGTTATTCTGGGTAGGACACTGAGTTCTGGCTTCCCCCTGTTCTTGATATGAAAGCCTAGCTATTCAGCCAGGATAGACCAACACACTGGCTTTGGAATGCATCTCAGTTCCCCATCAGGAAATGGGTTCCAAAAAGACTTTGTGCATGATGCTCTTACACTTGTTAAATTTTTTCCCTCGAAGCTACTTCCTGAGCTTTCTAATCACTATACATTTACATACAGTCATCCATCTTAAGTCCTAACTGTTCCCACCTACGTTTAGAAATTTGTGGGGGCCACTAAACCATTTAAACAACTGTTTGATGCAGGAATTGTTGGTTGGGAACTGGAGCTTATATGAAGAGTCATCTGTCTGGTAGCTCTAAAACACAGGGCAATTCAGGTATGCACCTGTATGAAGAAATTCCTATCGCTTAGTATGTGGCTTCTGATGACTATCTGGATATTGCAGATTTCTTTTCTAGTGTTTTCTGTTTGTAATAACATTGTCCCATTGATGACAGGCATATAAAGTATTTGTGATATCATATCCAACTTAAAGGAAAGTTAAACCATGCTGAGGCTTGCTCTGAAGTCTACTTCTCTTCCCAAATCAATTGAGCCAATACAGCCACAAGAAAATATGATGCGTAGAACTGTGGCAGAATCTGTATTAACTCTGAGATCCTAAACAATTAAATATATCAGGCTATTGAAGAGCATACCCCTGAGGCAGTCTATCACTTTTTCTTCCATTGATATGATGACTTTTACTTCAGGCTGATGGCCAGGAAGCGTGAAGAGATGATACTGCAATGGCTGCCTGTCTCTCTCTTCAGTGGGTCTTTCAGGATGGCTGAACAAAGGCTTGTCACAAGGAAAACTAAACTTTTCAAGAGTTCTTGTTATTAGAAAGTGTGAGGATAAAATTACACCTGAGTAGAAAAAACCCAAACTTTTAACTGACTAGAGCTGCAGCAACTTAATTTTTCTCCATATTGCATGTTGAAAAACACCCAGAGTTAATGTACCTTTTTCAAAGGAACTATTATTGGCAAAGTTTTAACACTTTTCCCGTATTTAGTCTGCTAAATCATTCATCTGAAACTCATTCTTTCAGCTTGTTATAGCTCCCTGCTTTGCAATTTGTTCAGTACATTTTTTTTCCTGCTAATTTTGTATTGTCCCTCTTTACTGAGATGTGAAAGAGACCTATCAGCAGAAACAATTATTATAGCTTTCCCCCTCCAACTTCAGAATGTAATTGTTATTATTTTTATTTGTTTGGGTGTTATGGAAACACATAATTGACTTTTAATTAATAGCTAAGCTAGATACAGCTGAATATGTTAAACTGGCATATATACCTTAAGGATTTACAAACCACCACTAACCCACTTCAAACTGTGCTTGAGCATGCTGAAGATTATGCAGAGTTATTCAGAGAAAGGGAACCTAAGAAGGGCAAAAGTTGCTGTCATATGCTTCCTGGAAACTTATCAAACAGAAACAAAGACTATTTTAAAAATCCAAGGTTATTCCTTTGCCCAGGCTAATCTGTTGTGCTCTGACAAATCAAAAATTGAAGGTACAAATACAGTTTTGGAATAGAGAACTGCCATGAGCCATGAATTTGCAAAAGTGGAGCTGGCAAAGAGGGGAAGGTAAGCAGGCTGGGCTTAGCTTTAGATGTGTGTTTTCAGACTACCTTCCTCACTTTCAGTTTCTTATTTAAAACTGCATCTGTAGCCATGGAATTTTTACATAAAGGACATATGCTTCAAAGCCGTGCATAAATTATGTTCTTCTCCCTCTGATCTTTCTGTTGGCTGCTTACAAAGAAATCCATAATAAATTATCACTGGACTAAATAAGAAAAGGCATGGATACCAGTGCTAAATTTTTACATTTACAGTATCTCCCATATTTCATCCTTATATTCAGAAATCTCAAATAATTTCAAATCTTTTCTTATAGACCACCTACAAAATTGTACCCACAAAACAATTGCAGAAATGCTTATGCATTCAGAAGCTGTCAACCTCTGTTCAGGATACTGCCTTTTTATTTCAGAAGCCATCAGTCATGAGTAAACACACAAAGCAAGGGCTGTCATGTCTTGGCCACATGATGAGCATTCAGCCTGTTACGTGATGGCTCGAGTTTGACAGAAAGAGTTTAGTCACCTCGATTTAAAGAGTTTCTTATGGCTAATGACAATGAAAATCTCTGTGCACCAAGAGCACAAAATTACACTACCCCATGTTATTTATTTTGAAGGTGCAAAATGAAGTATTTCTGAATAGTGTTTGTCACAGGCAAGTGCTCTCCGTTAGTACAGTTACTCAGTCAGAGCAAACCGAATTTGCATGAGAAATTTGTGAGAGTTCTACTCCCATTTAAAGAACCTCAGTGGATGACTAGAAACTCTTTGCACTTGGGAACTTCTCCCTCTAAGGTGTGCATGGCTGCATGGTGGCTCAGCAGCACGATGCAGGACCAAGAACTCTAGTTCACACACTTTCTGTGTCCTCTTTTCTTCAACCATATAGTTCCCTACCACTTTTAACTCTAGTCCAGTATCTCAAATGCATTTTAGTTCATAGAACTCTTAGGAACTTTAAAGAGTCTGGGCAGTATTTGTGGAGTCCAAAGTAGTATGCAAAAATCCAGGGGGTTTTATCATGCATGAAAAGTCATTCTGATGACTGTAGAAATGTATTTTTCAACCTTCATGGAAAGGGAAATCAGATATTAACTTTATGAAATGATCAGAGCCTTTGATGGTAACATTTCAGATGTGTTTACTATTATCAAAGAATCAGAATAGCCAGCTGATATCTTGCATTTTCTACACTGTTTTAAATGCTTTTGTTACATAGGTCACGTTAATCTGCTAGTGAATGAATATTAATATAGCTTGATGTCCTCTTTTGGGGTGTGAATTTTGATTTCATGACATGTCAGTTTCCCTGGAATTACTCTCAATTTAAACAGGTGAAAAAGGAAACCAGAATAAGTCAAAAGTTTATGAATCAAAGAGATCTTCTTTGATTTTGATGGGACATGCTTATATATTCATAGGCAGAATTGGCTGTGCAGCAATCACCTGGTGTTTTGCAGCTCTCACACTACTTGAATAAAGAAAATGAGAAAGAAGTTTCGGAAACTCAAAGAGGTCTCATTACCAAGTGATGCATGAACACCCTTGTGTGCACAGCCTGCAGCACCTAGGAGATATGAAAAATTAAGAATGGCATAAAATTAAGACAGAGCTTGCTGTTCCTGTATCTCTTAGGATTAATTTAATGATTAATTCTCCCGAGAATAGACTGTGTCAACTGATCAATGCAAATGAAAGCTGTTGAGTGGCTAATACCTGCAGTGATGGTTTGAAAAGTGGATGGAGCTAAAAAGTCTTAAGCACCAGAAGTAAAACTTGTATTTCATTAAGAGACACTTTTTTTGCTTCACTCAAAGGAAGTCTAGTGTGCCTGTGGAAAACAGGAAACACACTCACTGCAAAGAGGTATCTTGTGTAACCCAGGTTAAGTCTATCGGGTGCGATGGGACCATGTCGAGTATGCCCTTATGTCTTCTGATAACTGTCTTATCCATTATCTCCTGTGAAAATAGAGTTTTCCATACCTATCCAAATATATTTTCTCTCTATCTTTCTGAGAGCTTGGAATTCTCAATTTGTACTTAAAGGAAGATATCATAAAGATCTTGGTATCTAAATATCTTTCACTGATATGTTGAGAGACACACAGCAAGTAACTCAACTTTCCTGTCTAAAATATCTGCATTTTTGTGTGTGTGTTCACTGTTCACTGCACAGTGATGTTTAAAGAACTTCTTCTTCAGTAAACTTTCACGTATAATGTCATCATGATGTATATCTACTTGAAATCCTAAAAAATTAAGCCCGGTGGTGGCTCTCATTTAATGAAAAAAACCCCAAACAATCAAAGCCCAACAAAATAAGTGGAGGTTCAAATGTGGCATTAAGAACTATTTCTTTACTGAGAAGGTGGACAAACAATGGAACAGGCCTCTTGGTGAGGTGATAGATCCCCAAGCCATTAAGAACTTTATGAAGAACGGCCATAATAATGTGCTTTTATTTTTTATTAGCTCTGAAGTAGCCAGGCAGTTAGACCTGATGACTGTTGTAGGTTTCTTGCAACTGGAACTATTCTATTCCATTCTATTCTATGAATGTCATGGAAGGTCAGATTCTGATCTTTTGCTCCCAACTGCTGATCTTAAATTGATCTGAGAGCTCTTGGTGAATCTTCATTAGGAAATTTTCTTGATTGATGTTATTATTGGTCAGTGTTGCTCTTGTCCTTTATTAATTTTTCTCTGTCAGTTGATGCTACTCTGCATCTCCAGCTGCTTATGTATCATTCCACTGTTTTCTATTTTTCTTCTGTGGTCTTTATAGCTTTAAATTTCACTGATCCACATTTCATACTTTTCCATTTATTTCCCTACATTCATTTCATGGACCATTACTGGCATAAGTTTTCGAATGACCCTATGGATTAAAATCTCTCTGGATGAAGATTGGCAGTAAACCATAGTCATTCAGAAAGTCTTATCAGATATTATCAATTTATAACACCCCTTTTTTTTTCTGAAAAAAGTCTTCCTTGCTTTTAGACATTTAATAAAAAAAGTGCATTCCTTATTTTTTTTATGCTTAGGAGAGTGAGAGTGGATTTAAAATGAACTGTAAAGATGAAATAGAATTAAGAGCAGAAAATGTACAAGACTTCTGACTGAGAGTATATACTCACAAGGGCAAAAAGTGGAGGACAATATGCTGTGGTATATAACTATCTCATGAAAAATCTGTTCTGCTGAGAAATGGCATCCTGTTGATGTTAGCTTTGTTATAAATGCTGAGATTTCTCCTAAATTGGGCAACGTATTTAACCCATTCTGCAGAAAGCAGAAAGGATTGCCTGATGTACATTTCCTTCTTGCTACAAGAACATTGTGCAACCATCATAAGCATTAAGATGTCATTTATGGTGGAATTATCAGAGCAAATATATACTACAAATATACTACCTTGAGCTCAGTGACCTCATCAGCTGTAAGCTGTAAGTTTGTTTGACTTTTATATTTGGCTACACATATAAATTGGGATAAAACTCCCTGACCTCATGGGATGGATAGCACCACAGCAGCACTATATGGTCCTTTGTGAACTTGTTTGTTTTTTTTGTTTTGTTTTTTTTTTTTCCAGCAGAGGAAGACCAGAAAGGAATTTTACAAACATCTAAGCATTTTTTAAAGCTACCTTAGCAATATAACCAATGATGGAATAATATCTGGTATGTGCGATTATTGCTGTTGGATGGGTCACTGACTTAACAAATCTAAATCCAAAAAATCAACCCGATACTGCCTAACAGCTGCAAAGCAAATGGTGAGGCTAGTTTTGGCAAAAATTACATGACAGGAAATCATAAAGAGCTGGTCTGATGCTCACAGCTGCTGCACCTGCTTCCAAAACTTTCCAAGAATTATTGTATTAGGAAGAACTGCAAACTTATATATTACTTTCTAGTTTAAATGATGTAAAAGCTGTTTCAGCTTAACAGTTATTTAAATAAGAAGCATAGACAGTGCTAGGTATTGTAGACTTAATCAACAGCAAGATGGCTGTTGTGAAAATTTATTTTTAAGCCAAAATCTGGTTACTTTGTATGAAAAGCCCATATTTTTGTGTCCAGGCTGATGAATCGTATGCATAGCCTGACAAGAACCATACATGCACTGCAGGTGGAGGCAGCTTCTGGAAAAGCTCACGTTGGAGGGAGCTAGTCAAGACCACTGATCAAAGATTGAGAAGACATGTCAATCCTTAAATTTACATGACTGGTGTTTTGGTGTTGATGTGACTCACAAACAGTGCATGATTTGAGGAGTCTGTTGCCATTTTAAACAAGCTAGGACAAACTGGGCTCAGCACCTTTGTGATAACCTGGAACGATGCCTAGACATTTGATCCAGGCAGCAGTCTCCCAACCACATGACTTCATAAAGTTCTCTAATCTGGTTGATGTTGATGAATGTTGTGGGTTTGGACTTCATATGCTCTAAGTCACATCAAAGACTTTAAGGAAGAGGAGAGCCTGACAGTAGCTGGCTTGATCTTCTCTTAGATGTTCTAGTGGTGCTCTAGTGGAAAAAAAGATTTCTGAAATTGTAATGTCACACTGGATAAAGTGCAGAAAAAGAAGCACCATTTTTTTCCTTGGAAGTGTATATAAGGCACTAGCAAAAGATGTGAGCATTTGTAACAAATTTGATGACATTTGACACAGTGAGCCAACCTGGATTTCAGAGCATTATGCTATGACTGTCCTAGACAACAAAATTTTGTTCAGTTTTGAGACAGAGTTCTGTGCTGGTATATTTAGAACAGACCTATCCAGTAAAATAATAGCCTAATAGTAACTAAAATGAAAATTCCCTTCCTTATGTGAGGATTCAGAAATTATTGTGGATTGTTTTTTAGTACCAAAATCCAGTTTGAGAGTGTTCAAAATCCTTTCTATATTCTTTGATTTTTCACTAAAACTGTTTTGAGTCCACATTGGCTCTTATACAACACTATCAAGGTTTTTTGAAGCTTCAGCTCAGCAGATTTTTTGATTATTTCAGCAAGTGATATCAACCACTCTAAGTAATGCTTGTAAACCACACTCAGCTATGAAATTCTTTTTACTTCCATTGTTTCAGTCACTACCAGTAAGTAAAAACTGCATATATGAGGAATTTTTTTCAGGGAGGGCCAACTTAAAGTATAGGTATTTTATGTTTTGGGGAACTAATCATGTAAGTTTCATACATGTTACTGGAAAGCATATACCCACACATTCCCCCCAACACAAATTTTGGCAAGGTCCTACCAATTTATTATATCAAAAAAGTTCAATTTGAATGTACAGATTTGAATTATATTTACTTACATCGTATTGCTAAATATCCTATGATCCTGCTGTAATTCACAAGAAGATAAAGGCCAGTTTTTGAGAAGTCTTCAAAGTCCATGGAATTTTCTCATATTGTCATTGGCTGTTACTTTGTTGGCTAGGTTTCCCTCAACTTCAAAATAAACAAAACGAGTCCTCATATTGCACAGAGAATTTGGGAACACTGAAATATAATACTTATATGAATATACTGAAAAGATTCATGCGAAAAACTTCTTTCAGACTTCCTGCTTTGGCTGCTTGTACAGTGTTGGATGTGTTACATTTATGATCTTATAGCACCAAAAAACATATTAGACGCTTTCCAAAATGCCTCAGCCGATGGTCATTCTGACTCCAAGAACAACAACAAAAAAAAAAGGTTCAGATATTTACACCTGAAGATTCGAAATAATTCTGCATTGTTGTATAAGGACCCAGATGGTAGAATTAAGTGATTTCATATAAACTTGTTGGTTTTGCATAAAAATTTTCTTAGATTTTACTATTCTAAAGATATAAACTCAAGAGCCAAATGTAGTTTGAAAAAGACAAGAGAAATATTTGGTTCTTCAGAGTTCTCTCTGAATATCTAGGCTTAAATTATGCTTTTTAAGCACCAGGGTGTTTGAGATTATTAAGAGAGGATCATACAAAATATTTACATTGACTTGCATTTCCCTTACTACTTCATGCAGGAGATCCAGTGGTAATCTATTTTTTCCCTCTGTATTTTGTGATCAAGGGTGATGTGATTGAGGAAGAGGTAGATTACTCAATCAAGTGCATCTATGATGATAACAAATGTTTTCCAACAAAATTTGCAGTAATACCCAAAATATGCACTAATGATTGTCCTTTTATTAGGCAATGCTCTGGCATATTCTTGTGTATATTTATAACATTGCTATACACTGAGTTTTCTTCCTTCTTTCTTCTGAATATTCAATATTATCTATTAAAAGGCATAATATTAAAGGATCTCCCTCTTCCAAGGCTTCAATTCATTGTAGGAGATCTGCCTGACCTATTTTACGTCATTTGTCAGAAGCACAGGAGGGATTCATCCTAACTAGCTGTAGACATCCCTACTAATAGCTATAGCTCAGTTTGTGTCTCTAGTGTGTTCATAATGACTGGAAAGAAATGGTAATCTGTGGTGTGCATCACATTGATGATGTGGTACTTTCTAGACATCTACTCAGGATAAAATCCATCAGAGAAACACTAGGCACCCTAATTTCTTCAGTGATTATGAGAAGAGTCTAAGGCCACTACGTATCTGAATTCAAGATATTGGCATTCACTCAGATGACTTCATTAGTCCCTTGGTGCACCTTGTCAGCTGGCAATTTGTTCTACTGCTTAGGGTAGAGCAAAGTGGTACTCAGGATGAACATCTCCAGCAGACAGGCAAATGTCCCACACTGCATAAACCCCAGTCTTTCAGAGCCATAGATGGACTGGGTTTGATTGACAAGGAAGGCTGAGAGAAGGATTTTGGTTAGAGAAGTGTAAAAGCAAAAGATGCAAATGTAATTTCTAGCTATATGTATGGGAAAACTGTCAGCTAGCCATACTTCTGGCTTGGCTTTGGATATTCTTCAGTAACCCAAAATAAGGATAACCATAATTTTCATAGTGCTGTGAATTTCCATTACCTTGTCTGACATATCTAATTAGCATTTAGGTAAAAGCAGCCTGACATCTTGAAATATGCCAAGCACCTAAAGCTTCTTCACATTTCAGTGGTTCTTGATAGCCAGAGTCTCTAATAGCCAGGCAAAGAAGAGGTTTAAGGGCATACTTTAGGCGCTGAAGACAGAGCCTGGGCCACAAGATTCTGTAGCATTTCTAAACTAATATAGCTGTCTGGAATGAGAGATATTAAGTGACCATTATCAGAACTTATGCAGAAATCCAGGGCTTTCAGAAGGACTTGGTCAGCTTTCTGGCCTTTTGACAATGGAAACTCTTATTCACATATTTCAGCATGTACATCACTAAGACCAGAACTAAGAATCTGTAAGAACTGTAACCAACTGGAACTATTAAGGCTACCACACCCGTAGTATCCTACGGTAACATAATTAAAAATAAATTAATAAAATCCCTCCTGGACTAATACAAAACTTTAAAAATGCATATTATTTACAGATGAATTTTGCAGACCCATTGTCTTACACAGAATCTAGAACCAAATCTTACACAAGTCTAGACTATTAAGGTTTATCTAAACTCTTAAGGTTTACTTAAGAGTTTACAGGTGTCTCAATGAATCCCTCATAAGCATTGCTATAATATAGATTGAATAATAGATATGTATTTCATGAGGAGTTTGTATAAGCTTATAAGAGAATTTTTTCATCCCCTCTTACCAGTGTCCTACTCACAATGAGTACAATGAGCTTTAACATGGCCTCAGGGAGGAGTCTATTTGTGGTTCATTAATGAGGGCTGTTTTTCAAAGAGCTATCCGTTACATAATTACAAAGAACTCTGAAAAATAACCTCACAGTGTCTGTGGTGGGGTTGTTCAATGCTTCCTGATGGCATGAGAACAGATGAAAACATCTGTGCAGTCCTAGATTCTAGCCTAATTAGGCAGCTCTTGTATATTTGCTTTTTCTTAAACCATGCAAACACATTTTGCAATTTCATTCTCTCATTTATAGTCTATTTGGTGTAGGGATGAGATGTAAATTACTGTAGTTAACCCTTTTCTTTTCTGCAGACAGATAATATTTCTCCCTTTTCGTGTCTGTGAGTAGCATGCTGGGTATTTTCCGGGAGACCTTGGGATGTAACTGTGCCTGATATATCATTAAGAGGAATAATATGCAGCAGGAGCAGCAGCTGAGAGGCAAAACTTCTTTGTTTTGACATTTCCATCACATCCGAGAAAAAAAGGAGGCATGACAGCCCTTAGGTTGGGCAGGAGCCTGCTCAATAGACTTGGTGAGCATGGTGCATCCTACTGATCTTCACTGGCATAAAGCACTCTGCCATCTGTGTGACTCTAAGCAAGGTGCTGGATTCCTCCATCACTCTGAAATATTAATGCCAATATATAATCACTCAGCCTACTGTGAAAGGGTAGTTCTGTTTGAAATGGGCTTTGAGCTTCCGGAACACAAGGTGCCCCAGCAAACACAAAATATATGATTGCTCTGAGACTGAATTGTATATCTAGCTGGATAAGGGAAAGCATTTTGCTGGAGAGTGCATAGTGCTTCCAAGTACTCATTTTTATATGTGTTTTCCAGGAGTATTCATTGCTTTAAAATTCCTTTTACAGGTGTAAAAAACAAGGAGGTGACCAGGTCTAGCAGAACTGTTGTTTCTGCTAATAGGTGATAGGATTATACAGAAAAGAGAAAGCCCACCTGCTTCTTCCTAGCTTTCCTCCCATCTCACAGTGTAGTTCTTAGTTATGGAAAGTCAACACAAATGCCACCCAACTGTGTTTCTTTTTTCAGCTCTGTAAAAGAAATCCTTAATAATAGACCCTTCTCAGATTATCTCATAACATATACTGCACTGTTCCATAGTAAAAATTATTAAATACTATTGCAGGCTATGTTCTGAGTCATTACTGTATGAGTAGGAAAGAAGGAATTTTTATTAAACCTTTATATATAAATTTAGGTATAGGAGCTTAATAGATGGTTAATAGACATTTCAATAAATAATGAACTATTACAGAGCTTATCAGGTCATTATTTTGCCAATTTCATGTATTTATGTACATGATTCACGTATAACCATTCGGTCCATGTGCAGCTCTTAACATCTATTAATTATTATAAATATTTTTAATTCTAATATTTTAATGGTGTGGGGTTTAGCATATGAAAAATAGCCATTTCAGGTTTCTTAAAAGGAAAGAATAATTCAGTTATTGCTTGTATGTTAAATATGTTCAGTATCTAATTTAATTTTAGCTTCTCTTGGTTTATGACAACATGATCTTTCCCTGACAGCTTTCCCTGGACAGTGCCAATACTTCCAGTTGCTTGCTCATGTGTGAATACTATTTGATAAGTCTCTATATCCATATGCTGTCATTATTCTGCAGTAAAATAAACCACCATCCTATTCAGACATGGGTAGAATCAGATCAGAGCTTTTCACATGAAGATAAAGTAAAATGCTGAAGGACAGTATTGCTGTGTTTTGGGAGTTTTGTGAACTGAGTTGATGAGGAAGCAATTAAAGACAGGAAAAAACAGTCCCACTGAATCCTTCTCATAGAAATTAAGGGAATCAGAAAAGCTTTTCCTATGTAGGACCCTGTTTCAAAAGCTCTGAGCAGTGAGGAGTAAAAAACCCTGATTTGTGAGAAATGCACAAAATGGACTAGTGTGAACAGGAATTAGCTCCAGGAGCTTGGAAACTGTGATTCACCTCTATTGTGCAATTAGTCTTTTGGGGAGCTAGATGTCCAAGTCCTTCCAGATGTATGCACAGAATCTGAACAATAAAGAAGAATTCTACTATGATTGCAAAATGTTAAATATTTATCACTTACCTTTCCTTCAGGGATTAAAGGCCAGCTCTGCATCCTTCCTGACTGAGACAGAAGGCACAGGTTTAAAAAGAAAGTTTTAATTCCTTGCACACTGGAAGCAGATAGGAAGGGATAGTGCTTCGTATTAAGGACAACAGATAATTCTTCAATATGACATTTAGGCACTCACATATGATTTGCTGTGAGTCAAAATCAGGCAGCTGCCTCTGAAAGTGTCTGTTGCCCAACCTGTTCCCAGGCTCAGGCAGACTCCACGCCCAGCACTGCTGCTGCTGAGGATGTCACATGTCTTCTACAAGGGTTTGCAGGGCCTTCCACAGCCACACAGGGAGGCTAGTGCAGCACTGGCCAGCACACCAGGTAGGATTTTACTCAGAAGACTGAGAGATGGAGCAGAGAGTGATAGAGATGTTTTTTGGCAATTTTCAGTGGAGCTAAGCCATGTGTAGGAGTCCATTTTGCCTTAAACAGCTTCCACAGGGTTGCAAATTCTTGCTGTTTCCAGGGTAAAGATAGAGGAAGCTCCAGTATATACATAAATATTAGAAAAAGTGTAGTAGATGCCTCTCTTCCCTTTCTCCATCACAGATGACTGTGGATTAAACAGTGGTGAAAAGATATTCATGGGCACAGGAGCTAAACTGACCTGTTAGTAGGGTTCCCTATACGCTTTTCATTCTTGCCAGTACCCTCACCCACACTATTCCTGGATACCACCCAAGGGCTATTTCCAAGAGCCTGCATGGATACAGCCACGCAGTCTTGGAAGCTCTGAGATCTCACTCTATGGACATGAACTATTTCATCTCTGTGGGCCTCAGGGCCAAAGAAAGACCCTGGGTGCATTTAGTTTACTCATACATGTGCACACTCTGTGCTTAACTGGTACATTAGCGAGCCAGGCCCCTCTGTAACCTTCCAAGATGGGGAGAATGGAACAGACTGTCACCCTGGATCTACCAGCTCCAGGTGGCTTTGGCAATGGGGGTGCTAGGGTTTTATGCATAGCTACATAAGTGGGATCCTTTACTGCCTCTTTACTCTCTTGTTTGGGACTGTTGGTCTTGTCAGTCCCACTGTCAAGACATGATTGTGTCAGAGTAATGAAATCAGAGAACAAATCTCCTTACCATCACCATATTAGCACAAATCAATGAAAAGCTGATGAGCAAGATGTTTTGTGAAAGATGATATTGAGTGCATTAATCTTGTTAAAGGGGAAATTAGATTCAAGTTGTTGGAAAGCAATGCAAAACCAGGCATACAAGAAGTAATTCCTGGAAGAAGCTGGGGGAAGTCAATGTGAAAAATGCCACACTGTGATACATAGAAAAGAATACAACTGTGGTATAGATGGGGCATTGCATGATAGCACAGGGTTGCGCCACAGAGGGAGGATAGAGGCAGAGAATGCTGCAGCTACTGCTGTCCCCTCCAGCAGAGGCAAATTATGGGTAGAAGAGGCAGCTCACCATGACAGGACCTGATTGCTTCAGTTCATGATTTCATCAGGGCCTCTGTGCACAGACAGACCCCTAGGCATCTCCAGTTTCAAGATTTGTAAAACCCAAAAATATGATGGAAGTTTATGTCTAGAGGGAAATAGCACTAAGCATTACAGTGTTTAGTGTGAGGATCTCAATACCATGGAAACTCATCACCATTCAGAAACAGCAAGATGGTATTTTTATGCTCAGATTTTTTTCTTGAACAGGCAAATAGCAAAATCTAAAGTCTTATTAAATAGCAAAATCTTAAACCCATTAACTCAGTACAGCATCACAAATAAGCACCCATTTACAATCCTAGTCCAACAATCAATTTTTCAGTTTGTTTTAAACTTTTCCTTCTTCTTTTACACATGATATTGGCAAGCAAACTTGATAAGATAATATGAAGTCAAACCTATTTAATACAGGATACCCTATGCATGCCCAATAATGTTAATTGCAAACTATCTGTACAAGATTATTTACAACCACAATTTTCCATTGCAATTTGTGCATTTGGCCTTCCTATGGGATCCCTGATTTGGGGCTGATCTAGGACCCTTGTATTACCATGGCAAGACCCATTAAGTAAGTGAAGATCAAGGCCAATGCTATTTCATTTAAAGTGTGAAATTCTTTCTATCTCTTACAGGACTCCTAGGTAGTTAGCTTACATTAGATTCTAAATTTACAGATATCTAGACTCAAGCGGTGTGACTGTGAACACATGTTAAAAACAGAGGTCTTTACCCTAATAATGGTTGCATAAAGCTACAAAATTTTTTGCTACTTTTGGTCTTAGCAGGAAGAAAAGCAGACAGCAGTCACCCTCTTCTGTCTTGCAACAAGGGTGGGGGAAAGTGTGTGGTAAAAGGTTTAACTTGTACGGTCCACGCAGAAAGGGCTGACTTGTAGTCTTCCACCACTGCCAGAGGTGGGCACAAGAAAGCCAAAAAATCTGACATTCCATTGCTTCAGTAATTGCAGCTACTGCAGTAACCTCAAAGAACACCTGCCATACATCAGCACCTCACAGTACCAAGTTCCTACTAATGCAGGACAAAGGATGATCCTTCCAACAGTTTAACCATTCAAAAGTACAATAAAATATACTTCCTGCTAACTCTCCCTGGTCTGTACTGATCTGAGTCACAATTCAAGAGTGCACCTGAGATGAAACAATCTCTTCAGCAATATGAATACTACTTGAATCTCTGTTTTTTTAATTTGTCTTTTCTCACTGCTCTTTCAGCTCATGTGTCTGGCAGTGAGCTGAAAGGTCATTTCTGCATGCTGCTCCTGGAGGACCCGTCCATTCCCAGTCATCTGTACTTCCTTCCATTCTGATTGCTTGGCTTTTCAAATGTATCCTCCTAATGGCTCCCCATTCCTCCCAGATGAGTTTCACACTCTCAATTGAAACAGCTTCACCAGCATCTGGGTGTTTCTGACATCTGGAAACTGGCAAAAAAAGTAGAGGTTTAAAAAATGTCATGTAGTTGCCTCTTACATTATAAATAATTGTCAGCTCTGAAGGCCTTCTTTCAAGATAAGCTATGATGAGCTAATTTATACTGCATGTAATTAACTGGGTTTGTTTTATGGAACTAAGGATAAGCATGGAAAAAAAAGTACATTAGCAGTGATTCTGCTTACACAGAAATGGGCCCATCTAGTGCACAGAATTTAATTCACCTAGGAAAAACACAGGTGTTTAGAAGGACATGAAATGACAGTGACGTAAAATATGGAGAAAAACATTCTGAGTTCAGTCAAGGGGTAATGTATTAGTGAAAAAAAAATGATGTAAACAGAATACTTTGTGCACACAAAATATATTGCTTCAAATTAATAGCACGGCACAGACATAGATGGCAATGAGCACAGCCATGTATTTGTCTTTGTCATAACTGTGCATTGAATACTAAATTAACTCAAAACCCAAAACAATTCAGGGACATAGAAAGCTTGTGTCTAAGTCATCAGTGCAGGAATGCTGGTGTAGTGCCAGAGTAATATAGTTAGAACCGGGGGCAGTGGTTAAATCAATTGTCCTGAGATGCTGCAGTTCTCATAAAGAAAATAGTTTATTACTCTCTTGTGGGTCTCTGAATAAAGACAGAGAAATGCAGTGGAGTTGTAAGCGAAGAAACTTCAATGCAGCAAAACTGTAGCCTGATTCTGTAGAATAAACTATAAAAAATAGTTATAAACTCTCCCAAATATTGAAAGATAATGAAAGAAACAGAATCTGTTTCCCCTATTTGTCTTTCTTGTTCAGTTCTGATCATATTCATGTTTACTTTGCATATAAACAACAACGTCAAGATCTTAAAAATGTAGATAAGGCAAGCCATAGTGCTGCCTCACCTCCATTTTGTAACCAGAATCCTGACCTCTGACAGCAGCAAGATAGAAACTATCTGGGAGAAATTATAAAACGCAAAGTAGATTGATTTTCTCAGGGTGGAAACATCCTCTACCTGTGAAAAACTGCTTGACACAGAATGGTCAACTGCTTTTGTCTGTGGATTAATCTCACTAGAAGTCAGGAGAGAGAGGTCAGGATTCAAAATGCTAATAGTGAAAGAAATGAATTTCTTCCCTCATCTGCCTGAAATTAATTGGAAAACTTTCAAAAACCTGATCAGTGGTAGGGTCCTGCCTAGCTCAAGGGCAGTAAGGAAGCTTCAGCATGGGTGGTTGTGGAGTAAAGACCCAAACATGGTACAGGAACCAAGTGCCCTTTTGCTGTTTGGAAATATTTGAAGTTTTCAGGGTCGATGTTGATAAAGCAAAATAAGCTGGCAAATGTAAGGAGCTCTCTCAGCCTAGATGTGGCAACAAACAAAGAATTGTGCAGACATGAACAAACCTTGTTGGCAGTCATCTAGGAGGGTGGAATCAGGTCCCCTAACGCCAGGTGTCCAAAGCATCTTGTTTCTGGCAATCTCAGTTTCCTTTGGGGTGACTATAGGAATGGAGGACTGTTCAAAAATACCACAAATTCCTCTCTGGATGCACTTTTCTTTTTTCAGTGACTAAAGGAGCTCAGACAGCCAGCTTGGACCAGACACCATACTCAAGATGCATGGGATTAGGTAAATCCTATCTTTAATAACACAAAAAGTACCAGAAGCTTGCCAGTCAAAGAGGGTGACAGAGACATGGGCCACACCAGACTTAGAGCTATCATCAGAAGCTCCAGTACTTCTGTGTAAGAGTGGATTTGGGACAAAACCTGATCTCCATGTCAGCCTACAGCAACAGTTCTACCAGTTCAGATGCAAATTTCCACAGCTGCATGAAAGCTGGTCAACCCAAACTCCTACATCATGGCTGGTGCTCAAAATCAGTGAGTGCTGCTTTGAGTGAGGATGGTAAAGCCATTGGCTAAGAGTTTACCAGAGCTGGTAGAAATTTCTAACTTCTGGAAAAGAAGAAAAAAAGATTTGAAAAATGAATTCCAAATATAAAATCTGTTTTCACATTAACAACTTTTCCACAAGGCCCCACAGTATGTGCTCTTCACGTGTCCTGCACATCATGGAGTATTCTATTAATTTGATTCTCCATTTTAAATTGTGAGCTTAAATCTGATACCAGCTTTGTAATATGCTTCATATTCTATGGACAAAAGATCCAGGAATGGTTATCCTCACTGTAATTCCTTAATCCCCCAAAAATTTTTCTGAAATGACTATTTATTACTTTTGAATGATTTTGACTTAATATTCCTGTGTGCACATGTGAAGAGACAGGTACCAGATGTTGACTACAATATCTGTATGACCAAAATTATTAACCATTGTGAATTATTTGTTTCATCACCACCTTGAATGTATAACTCAGAAGCTGACTGGTGAGCATTGGCTGCTGTGATTTCGGCAGCGTGAAGAACAAACCTAGCAAAGATTTACTTAGGAGCTCAACACCTCATTAAATAAGGCCCAGGAAAGAGGTAGAATAAAACATCTATGAGGCTGAAAATAAAGGAAGTGTTTCACAAATTTGCCCATGCTCAAGGAAATAGCTTCAGTTCAAAACATAAAAGGGATGCTTTGACTTACAAACATATGGCATGCTTGTTCAACTCACAGCCATTAAATCTGTAAAAAACAAGAAAATATTCTGGCAGCTTTATTAGGCATTCTGCTTTCTCTAGAACAGCATATCATAGGCTGGATTCAGTTCTGAGAGAGGTTCTCAGGCTTTACCAAAGGCACAAAATACAACAACATCACCCAATTGATGGAGCTGCCATCCCTTACCTTGAGAGACTTTTCACAGTCTGGTAGAACCTCACTACAAGGAAAATCACACTAAAATGTCAGGTTGAGATCCAGTCTTCCTTTTTTCACTTTTAATTTTTTAAATATATCTTCTCCCCCTTCAAATTAATGCAAAACATTGTTACAATCATCTGCACTGAGGTATAAACCCTTCAATTTCTGACACTTAGTTTTCTTCTTCTTGATTTTTGAGCCTTTTGGGCTAAGTTATAATTTCTAGTGTATTTCCTTTGACAGAATCAATCAGGAGCTTAGATGCTGTAGTGACCAGCTATTACTGCCTGCCAGGAAAACTCTCTACCTCCAGTGAAGCCTGTGGACTCCTCTGTGCAAAGCAAGGAAACATGTGAGCAGGGAATTTTTAGAAAACACAGGGAAATAAATTTGATGTGTCTAATAGGAGCAGACCCCTCATGAATCTCTGCCATTTAAAAGCCGTGGATATTCACCTGCTCTTGTCATTCCCAGTCAATGTATCCAGGCCAGTCCTTTACCATGAAGGAGTCAAGGTTTATTGCCAGTGTGTTACACAGGTGAGGTCTGTGTCCTCTCTTCTTTCTCATAATTGCTGCAGAGTGTAGTTGGATAACTCATAGATCAGTCTCTGCCATGCTCCTGTGTTTTCTTCCAGAAAGAAGGAATTGTCAAGTCCCTGAGCTCTTGGGTTTAACCTGCTCCAAGAAACGTACCTGTCTGTGTTTTGTGAGGACAATGACCTTGTTTAGCCTCGGGGTCAGTAGTAGAGGCTGTGATGGGAGCTCTCAGCAGTTCAGCAGGGACACGTTGGTGGGCTGGAACAAGCATGCAAACATTAACATAAGCACTTAAAGGGTGTTGCTGTCTGTTTAGGCTCTCAGCTACTGTAAAGTTAGGTTGTAGTTGGGCAGAGGGCTTGAGAACTGAAATGGTACTTATCCATTGTGTCTCTGGAGAGACCTGAAACCTGTATCTGCCATGGTGTGGGTATTTGGTTTCCTGGAACTGAGAAAACGTTCCTTGAGCAGAAAGGAAAACATACCTTTTGAGGGAAAAGGGGGATTAAAAATTATGCAAGAACTTTAAATTAATTTTGTCTTTTTTATCCCCAAAAGGACTGAAACACAACAGAGTAGTTCCTACAAAAAAAAAACTTTGATAGTGGTGAGAAGGTTGTGTGACTCTACATATTACAGATTTACTCTTGAAGCTGAAGTGGATTTTGCAGCAAAACAGCACTGTCTGTGGTGACACCTGGTCTCTGTGAAATCAGTGGGAAAACTCCAATGACCCCAGAGGATGAATAGCCTTGAATGTGGGAACTAGTGAGCAGGATCCAATCTGCCGTCTGTCCTACCTGCTTCTGAATCTCTGTCAGCTGGGTGCTCAGTTACAAATATTTTGGAAGAATACGATAAGTGTAAATAGTTCCTAGGCCAGTATCTTATAGCCAAGATATTGTCACTGCTTTTTGTCCCTAAGCATCATTTTAGGTTATTTAGATATGTTTATCTCATTGCACGAGATATTACATGTGTTCTTTGGACATGGAAAAGCAACACCCTCAGCCTTGAAACAATTCGATATTTCAACTTCTTTTTCACTGAGATCCAGGTGATAATTTGTGCTCTTTTTGGAGCAGAACGCATTTTTTCATGGTCCAGACTACAGTTTTGTCCTATGTCTTCTGAACCAAACAGCTCCTCCCTTCCCCAAGGGCTCGTCATCAAAACCCACGAGTTACCCAGTGCACTGTGAAGTTTGTTTCTCTCCATTTAGCACTTAACCTGAGTTGGACAGGGAAATACAGAGTATGCAGAGCCTCAAGGCCGTCTGGCCCAGTTGCTGAGACACATCCAATGCATTAGCGCCCATCAGCCCGCGCCAGGCTCTGCACAGGTTGGGAAGTCATGCAGCCGTAGTCCCAGTCAGCACTGCCCTCCCCGGGGAATTCTGTCCGTGCTTGCGAAACTTTTCCTAGGGCATGTCGCTGGCTGGGAGGGTGTGAGAATAGAGCAATGGACACAGCTGTTTTCCTCATTCCGTGTGCCTCATGTTTTCCCTTCTTGTTTACAACACTATAAATTATTTTTTAGTTGAACCTTTGTTCTGGGCGCAGCTTAGCCTTGAGCTGGGTTTGCTTGTTTGTTTCCGTTCCTGCTTCGTTTCCTCTGCCCGCCTCCCAGCGTGACTAACAGTGTCTGTGCTGCTTCCCTTGTCTCCACCGCTTCCCCCAGTGCTCTCTCCTGGACACGGGTAGCTGTCATGCTGGTCCTCCGTGTGCTGCCCAAAAGTGACCTGCCCAGCACCGAGCAGCACGGGGAAGTCTGCTACCAGCGACGGAGAGGTGCTGACTTCCCAGAATCACAGAATTGTTTAGGCTAGGAAAGACCTCTGAGATCTAACCCAGCGCTGCCAGATTCCCCACTTAAGCATGTCCCTAAGTGCTACATCCACACGTCTTTTAAATACCTCCAGGTTGGTGACTCCAACATTTTCCTGAGCAATAGACCTTTATTCCTTGTTAAAATAATGAAAACTTTCCTAGGCTTTTCTTTTTTTCCTCTTGCAGTACATGAGCAAAACAAGATGGATGAGTGACAAAGAGAAAGAAGTCCTGTGTTCTCTGATGTTGTGGTCTGGCCCCACCAGCAACCAGTCCCCACACAGCTGCTTTCTCACTCCCTCCAGAGGGATGGGGGAGGGAATCAGAAAGGCAACTGTGAGAAAACTCCTGGGTTGAAATTAAAGACAGTTTAATCGGTAAAGCAAAAGCTGTGCATGCAAAAAAAGCAAAACAAGGAATTAATTCATCCCCTCCTTTGGTCAGGCAGATGTTCAGCCATCCCCAGGATAGCAGGGTTCCATTACACCTAAGAGTTTTGGGGAAGACAAACTCAATCCCACTGAATGCGTCCCCCTTGCTTCTTCTCCCCCAGCTTGACATGCCATAAGGTCTGTAATGTCCTTTGGGTCAGCTGGGGTCAGCTGTTCCAGCTGTGTCCCCTCCCAGCTCCTTGTGCACCCTCAGCCTCCCCACTGGTGGGGTGGGATGGGGTGAGGAGCACAAAAACCTTGACTCTGTGAAAGCCGTGCTCAGCAGCAATGAAAACATCCCTGTGTTATTAACAGTTTCCAGCACAAACCCAAAACACAGCCCCACAGTGGGCACTAGAAAGGACATTAACTCTGCTCCAGCTAAATCCAATACCTGATGTAATTTTTGATGGATTAATACGTCTGGAAGATGTAAAGTGGCACCTGCCTTCATTTGATCATTCATATTCATTTGAACTGATATGCATTTTTCTTCTTTCACTTTGTCTTATATTTTGCTGTTCTGGGACAAGCTTTTTGCTCTCCTATAATCGATATGATACATCTTCTTAGATAACAATTCACTTTATCATTTCAAGCCTGTTAAGCCTTCCTGCAGACCTCCACCACAGTCCTTCAGTGCCTTTGCTGCCTCTGCAGCTGCTGGCAGCCTCTGAGCTCAACTTCTGGTTCGTGGGTTTTCAATGCTTCTCAGAAAGTGCAGACACCCCCTTAGCATAGGAATGACTTCATGCAATCCTGGGTGACCTTACACTGGAATTGTGGACCTGGTGATCTGACAGGCTTGAGCAAAAAGGGTTGAAATATTTCCCTTAGTTACTACTCCTTTCATGTCTTTTGCAAGTTAAAGTGAAAATGAACTTGAATCAAATCCCACTGCAGTCGGTGAAAAAATTCCTGCATATTTCAGGGGATATTGGAAACTGGCCCTGAAACCTACAGCTCCTCAGGGTACCTACATTGACCAACCTTGTACCTCAAGTTATCCTACTGACTTCAGGCAAGCATTTAGAAGCTTTGTGGCATCCACTGGGAGCTCACAGAGACCATGCTTCAAAGGTTGTGTGGCAACAGAGCGATTACAGCTCAAAATTCAGCAAAGTAATGGGAAAAGCAAGAGCTCTGTTCCTTAACAGGAATGATTCAACAGAATCAAAATGAGTCAGTGTATGTTTGCAAGTGGATTTAATGGAAGTTTTGCCAAACCCAGCACATGTTTTGCAATGGGCTGATTTCACAAAAAGAGAATATTTTCTCTTTTTTAATTTCTCTGATATAAATTAAGCTGTTGACAGCAGTATTTTTCACTCTGGACTGTTACCTGTATCCTCTCAAGTGTGAAAAGCAGTGCTGTGGGAGTTATTGTATCCACAGCCTGGGACACCTGTTGGGACTCAAAGGACCTGGAACATTCTACAGCTTAATCATGGACATGGTCTGTGTCAATTACTGCCTCTCATTTCCTCGTTTATAAAATATGGATTGCAGTGCTTCTCTGTTTTAGAGAATGCTGTCAGGATAATGCCTTCTAATGATTATGAGACACCTGATAGTGATTGAAAGCACACATGTGGATAGATGAAACCTGCTGAGAGACTCAGACTGACAAAAATAAATGGGGATAATCTGAAACCAGAGAATTGTTTTCTCTGTTTTGTAGGAAATATGTTAATACACACACCACCCCAACACAAAAATACACACATTGTGTACATCATTTATAGGAATCCTTCTGAATGTATATGAGGTCCCAACAAACAAGGGGAAGTATTCCACGATATTCTCCGTGCACAATCTTAGGCATTACTCATTAGCAGGAAGTAAGCCAGCTGAGCATTTCCCCAGCTGGTCAGCTTTTTGGGAAGCTGAAGCCAGCCCATATCACTGGGAAAGACTTCTAGCTGAAGGCTTGTCTTTTTGGAACTGGGCAGCCCAGACCTGGACACAGCACTCCAGATGTGCCTCCCCAGGGCTGAGCAGAGACAGGATCACCTGCCCTGACCTGCTGGCACAGCTCTCCCTAATGCACCCCAGGATCCCACTGGCCTTCTTGGCCACAAAGGCACTGCTGGCTCATGGACAGCTTGTTGACCCCCAGGACCCCCAGGTGCTTCTCTGTAGAGCTCCTTTCCAGCAGGTCACCCCCAGCCTGAGCTGGTGCCTGGGGTTACTCCTCCCCAGAACTCTGCATTTGCCTTATCAGTCCTCCTCCCAGCCTGTGTCATCAGCAAACTTCCTGGGTGTGCACTCTGTCCCCACATCCAGGTCACTGATGAGTAAGTTGAACAGCTTGTTCCCTTTAGGCGAAGCTGCACAACTTGCTGACCATATATAATGTATTTCTGACTGTGCATTTTATTACTCTATAAGTCTGTTAAAATGCTCTAGCATGGAGGCATAGGAGCTTAAATAAATATTAGAATGCTGTATAAAAACTACTTGTATTTTAAGCAATAAGTTCCCCATGCTGTAGGGGAACATTCAACAAAAGGAATAATGAACATTTATCTTTATTGATTTAAAATGAACTACAACTTAAAATTAAAAAAAATAAAATTTAGAATAATATTGAAATTTAAGTAGGTTTAAAAACAATGGCTCTTGCCCTTCCTGGCCTAAGCCAAATATCTTACCTCCATGAAGTCCAGATGACAATTGTAAATTGCAATGCTAGTTCCTGGTGCTGGAACATTGCATTGCCCAAGTGTTTTATTCGGAGTATCAAACAACATGTTAATAATGTATTTAAATGCCAGTGAGTCCAGTAATTTTATGATATTATGATTTAATTTATTCCCTAATTAAACTGAGAAAACTAAGGCAGGGGAAGAAAATAAATTTAAAAAAAGGACAGAGAAGGTGAGATTTGAATGTAAATGTAACTCCATCAATGATTTGAGGCTGGAAAGAAGGTATGCATCCCATTATCCATATACTTTTTCAGAAAGATAAGTATAAAAGATGGTTTACCATCCAGACAGCTTATATAGACAACACAAAGCGAGAGAAAACCTCTGGCTTGCTCTAAGGAACTTGTTCAGGAAAATTAGCTATTGAGGTCCCAAAGAGAACTGAACAAAGCTTAGAATTAAGAAAAAATGATAAGAAAATTTATAAAAATGATGCAATGTGCACCCCAAGACAATCAGGATAACTATACAACCTCTCCTGAAGAAAAGGAGGAAGACACATCTGCTCCCAGCCCTTCTCCATGCAAAGACCTCAGGATGCTGACATGCTCAAAGAGTGACTGTCAACATTAGCACTCAGAACAGCACTGACAGGGTGAGCATAACACCAAAGAAGAAAAGAACATGCTAAAAAGGCTTTTCTATAAAAAATATTTTAAGGATATTGCAGTTTTTCTGTGTAAATTATTTTAAAGATATTGCAGTTTTTCTGTATTAATTTGCGTTAGTGTACAGTATGGAGAGATGAATGTGATGGGTAGATTGTGAGTTGGATAGGAAATTGGTTGGACAGTCACATGCAGAGGGTGGTGATCAATGACTCAGAGTCTCAATGGACATAATTCCAGCAGTCCATACTGGAACCAGTGTTATTTAATATCTTCATTAATGACACAGATTAAGGGATTGAGTGCACCCTTAGCAGGTTTTGAGAGAACACCAAGCTGAGTGGTGCTGTTGACACACCTGAAAGACAGGATGACATCCAGAGGGGACCTGGGCAAGCTTGAGGAGTGGGTCCATGGCAATCTCATGACGTTTTGCTAAACAAAGATGCTGCACCTGGCTCAGAGCATCCCCCAGTATCAACACAGGCTGGAAACAGATGGAGAGCAACTGTGCTGAGGACATGGGGTACTGGTAAATGAGAGGCTGGACATGAGCTGTCAGTGTGCACTCCCAGCCCAGAGAGCCAAACGTGTCCTGGGCTGCACCCAGAGCAGCGTGGGCAGCAGGGCCAGGGAGGGGATTCTGCCCCTCTGCTCTGCTCTGCTGAGACCCCACCTGCAGGGCTGCATCAGCTCTGGGGTCCCAGCACAGAGGGGACAGGGACCTGTGGGAGCAAGTACAGAGGAGTGATACAAAAATGATCAGAGGGGTGGAGCACTTTTCATTTGAGGAAAGCAGAGAGAATTGGGATTGTTCAGACTGGAAAAGAGAAGGCTCTGGGGTGACCTAATTGCAGCCTTTGAGTACCTGAAGGGAACCTGCAGGAAAAATGGAGAGACTGTTTTCAAGGGCATGTAGTGACAGGTCAAAGGTGAATAGCATAAAACTGAAAGAGTAAGTTTAGATACATAAGAGAAAAAGACTTGTAATAATTATTCTTTACATTATGAATAATGTATCCGAGTTTCTGAAAACAGCCTAGCTGTCCAGCAAAACAACTAAAGTTCCTCAGACCATGGGAAGCCTATCCCTTTTTATATGACTGATTTGGACATTGTAATAATTATTCTTTGCAAGGCTATGATGTGTTTGGTTTCTCACTGGTAGTATTATATACTATGATATAAGCTTTGAAGTACAGAATTTCAGTTTTACTTAAACTTTCTTCATTGAATCACTTACAATAAAGCTTTTTTAGTGACTAAATTATGATTCTGCCAGTAGCTTCCTGTTCTATTTTATAAAAAACCTTCCTATTAAAAGGAGCTTAAAATAATTTAAAAATGTGGTTTCTTAGGAGTTCAGCTGCATTAGAAGGGATTAATTTTTGAGAACTTGTTCCTGAACTGTTAGTTTGGTTGTTTAGAGGGCTCAGGCACAGGTGAAATTTTCGGGTACTTCATATTTGTCCTATAGGTAGAAACATGATACCACAGGGAGTACATGTACTCTGTTGCAGCATTCTTACAAAGAAACCAACTTAAGCCTGAGACCACATTTTAGGAAATGAGTACTTAAGTGATGTGCTTCAGATAAGTATTTCTAAACCTAGAATATTTTTAAATCAACATTTCTTAGGACTAAGTTTTTTAAAGAAAAACACTGCAGAGCTTTAAAGTAAAGCATTTGATGCTCTGTAATTGTGTAGCATTTGGCCCATCATGTTAATAGTTTTTGTGCTAGGTTATCTAGCATGAAACTGGTCCTCACACACAGAAAAGCTATCAAAATCAGCATGGGGGACCCCAATTAAGTCCCAAAGGGCTGCACTTTGGGCATCAAAGGAGGGTGGCTAACCCCCTGAAGGCCAGTTCCTTACCAGGAAGGACCCTAAGGCACAGAGACATGTAGACTCCTGGTGTCCCCATCACTGACATGAGGCCTGATTCCCCCCTCTGGGATGATCTGGGGAGCCTCAGGGCCTGGGCTGGAGCACCTCATCACCACAAGCAAAATGAGGAGTTGCCATCACTCCAGTGACAAAGGGGCTATTGATAGGGATGTGAGGATCACCACTGGGGAGCAGGGAAAGGATATTTTAGGATTTCATGGGATTTATGGGATGTTCTATGAAGGATGGGGGAAGGGGGGGCAGGGTGTTTTGGAGAGAGGTAAGTGGGAAAACAGTAGGATAAGGGGATGCAATGTACAAGGGCTGGTCAGTGCACCTTCCTGGCTGTGCCCTATGTGTGACCAGTGTAGTCCATCCTGGACTCTGACTAAACCCCACTTCTATATTTCCAGGCAAACAACCCTGTCCTTTGTGCAGGAGGTCTCAGTGACAGCCCCTGGACTGAGACTAGGGCTTGGAGGCCCCTGTCTCTGGTGAAAAAGAGACTCTGGTTTCTGGAGAAACCAAGTTGGCTGCTGGAGGGCCCAGAGGGTCCAGGTCAGAGAGACGGTGGAATCTGGATGTCAGCTGAGACCCACCTCTTTGTGTGTGTGTGCTTTTTTGCATATTTGTTCATAGCAGCAGCTGCAGGGTGGCAGCCTCAGAGGCTCGTGTATCCAAGTGCCATCAGCTGGGGAAACTGGGAACCCAGCTGAAAAAGCTGAGTGTTTGAGCCCAGTTGCTGAAGGAATTCACCTTGCAGGATCACATTTCCCAGCATGGGACATTATGCCTGAACTGAGAGACCGAGGACAGAATGAGGCCATTGGTGCCTTTTGTGTCTTTTGGAGTGCTATATTCTCTGTCTCTGTTGCTCTGTGTGGCCAGCTAGGTATATATGTACAGATGATGTGTATATATGTTGTATGTGTACATGTGCCTTCTGGAGACACCAGTGCACCCTCACTGGTTCCTGGACCTGAGGCTGTGGAGATGTGGCAGCCTTGTCTCTGTCAGGCTGCAGGTTTTAGCGATCTCCTAACATCAGGTGTAGCTTGACCTTCCTGTAAGTGCCAGTAGCAAGGCGGTCCTCTGTTCTCTAACATACAATCAAAGTTCAAATTAAAGAAGTTGTGCTTAAACAATTTTTTACTTGGAACAAAAATCTGGTGTTCAAAGGTGTCAAAACAATCTATGAATCTGTGATTGGGTGGTCTCTGATCCGAGCTGTGAGACCAGGCAGTTCAGGTGAGTAAGGAAATTGTCTGGTGTCTAGGAGTGGGAATGCAGAGCCAATCCCAATGAAATCACTTGGAAACTCAGGTAGAGACTGAACCATGAGGAAGTTATGGCTATTGGACTCTAGTATTTTTTTACAAATTGAAAAACTAAGTTGTGTTAATTTCCTTATCTGCATTAAGATTTTGTTTCATGAGTCAGTGCAAATAATTGTCTTGAGAATTACAGTAATTCCTGGGAAATAAAGCTGAAATCCTAGATAGTGACTCTTAGGTAAAAGCAGCTTTGACATTTATCAAAGATTTTTTTTTGTATCCTGTACCCAAGATGTGCAGCTGTGGCAACTTCCTCTACACCAAACAATAGGGAATGAGTCCTGGGACTGAAAACACCAGACTTAGCCAATGACCAATTTTAAGTTTCTTTTCTCCTTGACATAAGAGGGTCAATTTCTATTTCATATTTCCACCCATGTCTTGCTGCCTGAATGGCAACAACATTACTGACATGTGAGATGGATTGCTGTGATGGATTGCTTGAGCAGTACAGCCAGTGTGGGGAGAATACCAACAACCTACTCAGAGAGAGAAAACAGAGCAGGAACCAGCAGATGGCTGGGATACACAACTATAAGAAATGTTTGTCAAACACCAAACAAGAGCTCTAGAGGGTCATTTTATAGGCACATTTTATGCAATGTTTGGTGCTTGCTTAAAGATTCACCACGTCTTTCCCAGTGAAGCCAGGTTGCAGAAAAACATAGCAGTCAGATACATGTGAGAGTTGGCTCATGTATTTTGGTTTAATTTGGTAATTGGTGTCAAATGGGTAGTGGACATCCAGTGATGTAATAATAATAATATTAAAATTAAGGGACAAGTGATTTTCTGTTTCCCAGGGTATCACAGTGTGGTGGGGTATATTGCTCTATCTTTGCAATCCTCATGTTTCTTGTAGGACTCAAGGATAATTTTTTCCCCCATAAGAAAATCCTGACCCTACAACATCTCTTTGACATTCCATATTCTTAATTATTTCTCTGTATCTCTCAAACGTATATCAATATGATTAGACATGCCATTTGATTATTCTGTAGTGGCTCGCTTATTTAATTAGAGTCCAAAGAAATATAAACCCATGAAATCTTTGATCTTCATTCTAAAGTATGAACTGAAGAAAGGTAAAGGGGCTAGACTCTTTTGATAGACTCTTTTTTGATAGACAAGGGTCAAGTAAGAATATGTTCAGTTCATGGGTAAGTAGGATGTTGTTTATGGGAAAGGCACTTGGACTTTCCATGCAGCTCATCCCACAAGCTGCTTTTTGAACAAGCCAAAAAATAGAAAAGGTGTGGGAGCTGTGGGTCTTTTGAACTAGTGAAACTTGCCATATAGTGATGCAATACTGCAATGTTCAGAGAGTTATAAGCATAGGCAAGGAGACAAACAGGAGCCAAGGACCCTCACACAGACATCACATTTTATAATGATAGACCCTTCTTGGATTTTTGTTTTGCTGTGATGACTCGAGATTTCAAAAGTCTCTTTTGTTTCCCCCAGCCCTGCATCTGAAGAAGAGATTGAGATTGTCTGTTTTCTTGTTCTCAAGGATTGTTTATTCTTGTTATTTTGTTACATTTGTGGCTCTGGCCTGCTGAGATCTTTGTTGCAGGCAAGGTCGTGTGAAAACTTCCTTCCCTTGAGATGGTGATATTCTTTATACTAAAAATTACGTATGCTTTATTTACAAAAACTCTCTATTACCTATCAACTATATTAAACAGTGTACTTTTACGCTAAGCCAATTAAAAAACACCACCATCACAGCAGAAGAGAACAAGCGATGAAGGACAGGGACATGCCCTAATTCTTCCATGTTTGCCCCTTAAACTCACATTCTAAAACCCCAAAATTCTACTTTTTTCATCTGTGATATGTTAATTAATTATTATTCTATTTAAACTCTTGTAACTTATAAATTTTCCAGGACAGTCAGAGGGATGTTCTGGCTTCCCACAGACCCTAACATTTGAAACTTAAAACAATTTATTACCACCCTGCAAGGTTTTTGATGCAATGTCTTTAAGGAAAAATTCTTTGCTGCAGAGCACAGTCATGCTTTCCCATCCTTGTCCTGGCTTCCTACAATCTGTACATCCCATGGGGGCAGATCACCAAAGCTTTCTCTGCTCTGTCAGTGTTGTGGTGTCAGCTACTCAAGCCTAAAAGCAATATACAGGTTACAGCACCTAAAGGCCTTGGGTACTAGCATTCACACAGACCTGTGTTACCAGATAGGGGTTTGGGTCCAAAATGTCATTCACAAAAAAAAAAATAAAATAAGATCGAATACATCAGTCTCGGTGTCTTTGGGTTTTTTTTTTGTTTTTCTTCAAAGGGGAACATGAGCTGAATTTCACTAGTGTTTTTTCCTCAGGATGATTCCTCATGACTGACAGATTTTTGAATTTAGAAGGTTAAAACAGGTTGATAAAAGCAATGCAGTGTTGATCTCCCCAATCCCCATCCTCCAGTAGAGCGATTGGACTAACTGTGCCGAGTACTGCTGACTGCTGCAACTTGCATGGGTCCATGCTCATGGCTGCATTTTTTTTTTTTTTTTTTTGCATGCATGTGCAGTTCACCAAGGGCACAATGGCATGTTAATTCTGCAGCTTTTTCAGTTTGGGGAGTTTCCATGATATTCTCAGTATTTCAGGTGGGGAGGGTTGCTCTTTGTGGACATCACCAGTCCCTCCAGCCCCCTCTGCGCTGCCTCCAGGCCCACAGTTTGACCACCCACAGACAGCAGCAGGGGTAGCGGGTGCTGCTGGCACCAACAAGGCCTTTGCAGCTGAGCTTGCACTGCCACAGCTGAACTCACAGCTGGTTAAGAGCAGGGTGATCTGTGCAAATGCAGATATTCTCAGATTTAGATCACCTTTTATAGAGTGTCAGGGACTGCTTTGCACGGATAGGATGAAGCTTTTGTAGTCACGAAATCTTATCTCATGGTATCGACGTTGCCACGATGGGCACTCTGATTCATTATTAGATGATGGTAAACGACCCTTAGAGACAAAGAGACTATACAGTGACAGTGATTTAGTGCCTGGGTGTCCAGATGCACAGAGCTTCCTGAAATCAATACCTGTTAGTTATCTGACCAGCTCTGAAGATCTGGCCCAATGGACTCTAAAGCTTCATGAGCTCAGCAAGCGCAGATTTTGCTCTGAAAAACAAGGACAGAGGCTCCTGCTGAGTGTCTAATAATGCCTCATTATGCCTGCTGATTTTACATAAGAGGTGCTCAGACCATCTGCAGATGGACAGCAGCACAAATCTTTCAGGAGCTGCCTAGAAAACTCAGTGTTGGTGTTCAGTCCATTGGATGCTGCTGTTTCACATCAATGCTGCTTACGCTCTGTCTTGTTACAGCAGTGATAAACTCAGGCTCATCAGCAAGTTCTTGTCAAAGGTGTGACTTGCATGTGCATTCAGAAATCTCTTTTTTCAGTCCTACTCTAGAGTTATCTATCAGCATAAATTTTAATCATTGTTATCTCAAGAGGAAATACTATACTGTAATTAATGGCTCAAATAATTGTGTTCAGTATGTGATTTGGCTGACAGTCACAGCTCCCGTTAACTATATGATTGCTGTTGTGGCATGTACTGGAAAATCATGTTATTACCATTCCAAGGTAATCAACATTAACTCTGTGAATTCAAGGCTGAGCAGGGCAGAGTCGCACAGACCAGAGTTACTCTCTGTAACATACTGCATTGCAGCAAGACAGCTAATAACAGTGCAGCAAAGCACATTAGCTGTCAAGCAATGCACTACGCTGTGGAGAACAGACTGACACCGTGTCATATTTTGTAATCATGCGTACACTAGGGGATTTTTTAGGAGCTGAGGCATAATTCTAACAGGGATGCTAATATAATGAGCAGTCAAATGCATTTCTTTCACTTCTGTTATTTGCAGAATACTATCACTCTGCTATTTGTAGATGTTGGTGAGATAATTCTGTATCTATGTTAGAGTGCACTGTTTGTCTGATGGCATGTCCCACTGGGGACAGAGGATGATGTGATGAGCCTGTTTCAGGTGGTATATGCTGGTTTAAAGCAAAATCCAACAGCAAGAGTTATAGACCCATAATATTTTAGGATGATTATACCTTTATTGTGAGGAATTTTTCAGTCACACAAACCAGAGATGGGCCTTTGTTTTCCAGTGAATATGAGTTGTTCCTCTAGAAAAAATGGAATTTTCACTGGATATTTCAGTTGTCATTGCTGTAATGGTCATCACTGTTTTGCCTCATAATTGAGAAGGCTTGCAGTAGAGAACGTATGAGAGGTAGACTTACTCCCATGAATAAAACGCTACAGACCACACTACATTCTCTCAGGTCTTTGCAGGTGATTTGGGAACCCCCTCTTAACTCAGCTGTCCTGGACTTTCCCACTGGCTAGTATATAGTAAGGGTGATGATAGGAAGAAATATAGGCCAAGTCCTATGCAGACCTAAGCTCAGTAATCACACTTGGCAGCACCTTTCAGACTGTGAGGTGACTTGCGCCTGTACCTTTTGGTTTGCACCATTTCCTTACACAAAAATGTGTGCCAATCCCAAGAACTGGAGGTTTTTTCCTCCCTAGGGCATGTCATTGCAGCCTATTAGTAGTTACAGGTGCAAAAGGAGTGGTTAATAAATCACTCTCAGACAAAATATCCCTTAGCTTGTCCTTTAAAATCTGTTCTGAGAAACTATCCTTCCATTTTCTACACATCCAAGTCATCTAGAAATGCACAGGTAGATAAGAATAAGTAAAGGCTAACCATTACTTTACTGTATACTTGTCCACTAACACATATTTAGTGTTACTTGGGAGAAAAATCTGCTAGTTTTCTATGCATACGTGGGGGAAAATGTTCAAAATACCTTTAGAAATATTAACAGAAGATGCCATTTAATAAGTGGGAAGTGGATCGGGTTGATGACTTCTGCAAATTTGATTTTATTATGAAAAATAAACAAAATAGTTTTTTGAGTTTGCACTGAATACTGAAACTGCTTTTACAGAGCTCACATAAACTACACAGTGATCCAAAGTAAGAATCAGAAAATTTTATCATGAACACTGCAGCTAAGATTTAGCAAGTTCACAAGGATATATTTAAAAAACCCACCCTCATTTTTTGTACTCAAAAATAGCTATTCAGAAAACTGCAGAAAGGGGAGCATTTTGCTGCATTATATATGCCAATAAATGGTTACATCACATATATACAAATTAGGTATACCAAATTTTAGTAAAAACATAAAGACAACAGAGAAAAGGAAGAGGAACAGCTGCCTGTCTGTCTTCTAAATTTCTGATGAATCAGAAGTGTGTTATTGTGGAGAGGAATTTAACTGGTCTATAGTCTATATAGTCTTTTGAACTTTCTCATGAAACAAATGAAGAATCATGCATAGAGATGTTGATCTCTTTAATGGTTCTTTATATGAATGGAATATTTTAATAATAAAACAAAACAAATAGCAACAGCTATTTAATGCCCTTGAGGTGATTTAGCTCAAACTCTCTCCAAATGCTCCTCTTGTCAGAGATATATACACAAAACTCCAGGTTTATAGACAGCTTCTTGAGAAAAAAAAAAAAAAGAAGAGTGCATAATTGTTCACCCAAATTCAGAACCTTAAATATAGTGCCTTTTTTCAATAAATTAGGACTATATTTTAATTTTGAAAATACAGATTTGTCTTTGCATCTTTGTATTCATAACTTCTGTGAGCATAATGATATTTTAATTAAGGTGATTCCTGAAGTTGATTAGTCTTTTAGGTTATGGACAATTTTTGAGTGGCTCTCTGCCACTATTTCTTCACCTGTGTGACAGTTTTAAACCATCATGATGCTTGTGTCGCTACTGAAGAAGAAAGAAGGTGAAATTAGTTCCGTACAAGGAACCCATGCAAATTATTTATGCCTGCCATGAATAAATCGATCATGATTTCTCGGCAGTGTATCTCAAAGAGAATGATCAAGGAGACTTGTTTTTTATGCTACTGCTGCTATTTGCACCTTTGCATCTTTCTGTAACATCTATGAATATTTTCTCTCTAATTACTTAATTTTGTTAACAAGGCGACCTGTTAATCAAAATATATTCTGCTCCATGTTCAGGGAGTTAATCTTTCAGGATCCCTCTTGCTGACCAGTTAAAAAATCTTCTGTAAAGCATATGTGAGAGGCAATACTAAGTCAACTAAAAAATATGGAGGTGAACAAACTACCCTTTATTTAAGAGTATTGATTTCCTGAAGTGTTGAGTTGTAGAGCTCTCTGCTCCTTATTTTAGCCTCAGAGTGAGCTTTTTTAAATTATTCTTTTAACAGTTCTTATGATTTTGTATTGGAGAAGAAACAATATAGCTCAGCTAGGAAACACCACTTTCCCACCAGTAGCCTTGAATATTTTATCACCAAGTAGCTAACAAAATGAAAAGTACTGAGACAATATTCTCTTTCTTTAAAGTCATTTGGGCAAAAGAATGGCATCAAAGAAACAATTTCTGCAGAGAATAAAAGACTTCTGGGCTAGCCAGCTGCTAGCAGAGCTTTTTGTGCTGTTTTGGGGTCAGTTTTGGTTCAGATTTAAGAAGCTAATGTCGATCTTGACTGGAACATGAAAAACCATGATGTTCTGAGAACAGTCTGGGTCCATATCCTCTGTAATATCCCATAAGATAACTGTAGACAACAACACCTGTTTTCCAGTCTCTTTTCCAGAGTGAACAGTGCCAGCTCACTCAGCTTCTCCCAGTATGACAAATACTCCAAAACATAAAGCAGCTTTATTTCCCATCACTAAGAGTTGCCCTCTGCAAAGCTTTTAGAACTACCACACCAATGGAACACATCTAAGCATTGGCTGAAGAAGTGAAGGATTTGTGTGTTCAGCATCAATTGATCGCTGCTGTCATAGGCTTGAAAAGCAATCATTTCAGCAAATTCAAAATAATTAGCATCACTGTTTGAAAAAGATGCAATCTAATACATTAATTTTGGAAACAGTCATGGCTCTCTTTTGGTCATAGAGAAAGCAAGTGTGATTTTGAGTCACTTAGCCATTCTTGTGAATTAATGAATTTCTTGTGCTCTTGTTTACACAGAGCCCTGTTAAGGTTCACTTTCCACCTGCTTAGATTTGAAACAGGCACTGAATCGTTATCTGCAACAGAGGCAATGCATGTCAGCTATCTACTTCTGCAAGTTGCTTTCCTGGGCACAGGTAAAACAAAGCATCCACAGATTAATTTGCTCCATGCACAGTAGAAGAGTGTTAATCATTGTGAACTAATGCGATTTTAATGGGAATGTCATAAGTACCCCAGTGCAAATTCTATTTTAGTGTATCCATTACTTGTGCTATAATTTCACCAAATGAGATATATTGCAATGCAGCATTAGAGCTGGGGCACTGAAATGATGTGACCTTTGATGCAGACCTGTGTTACTGACAGGATCTTCCTACATAAGCCTTGAAAATAAAGTGAGTCAGGTGTATGTACAGACCAAATTTGATTCTTTACTCTTGTTTCTTACACAGTAATTAATCCAACTGAAGGAATCAAAAGTAGGATACTAGAGGATGACTGGCCAATATTTGTGATGGAGAAACCTAGTTTATAAATCATTTAAGACAAGAATTCCTAATTTGCACAAGGAAAAGGACCTCTGTCTCCACTGACCAGCATATCTTATTCTTTTGCACTCATTTATCTCTACTGCCACTTTCCCATTCCTTGTATTATTTTCAAGAGGCATAGACAGAACAGACCTTCCCGTCTCACAAAGAAGTGTAGAAATTGCCTCTGTAGTGTTGCTGAAAGAAATGCCCATCATCCCAGTGAGCTGGGACAGTAACAAGGGTACATAGCCCTCAGCACCTGCATCATCAACAGCTGAGAAACAGTTATTTGGAGAGCTGTTTTGAGGTGCTCCATCCCATACTTCTATGACCATCTTATACTGAAGTGGTCTTCTCACACCTCCCCAGCTCATGTGGTATCAGTCATAGAACTGCAGTGACCTTCAAGGAGAAGAGAGAAAGGGGTATCTACCCTTCACAGCTACTGATAGACATAGGTGGTTGTCCTGACTGAGCAAGTCTTCTCTATCAGTGGGGAAGGGACAGGCTGATGTTCAGGTCAATAGATACAAGCAGGACTCCGTCTCCCTCACAGATATGTTCTGTCCTGTCAGCTGGAATTTGACTTGCCTTCTTGTGTAATACCTCCAGTTCTGTTAGTGATGAGGTGTTTTGGTTTTTTTGGGGGGGTTTTGGGTTTTTTGTTTGTTTGTTTGTTTGTTTGTTTGTTTGTTTTTTGTGAGCTAAGGGCATATTCTGGGAAGGAAAGGGAACCAAGAAAAAGGAATTCAAACCCTCAGAGTCAGAGAAGGAAAAATTCCCAAACTTCTTTTTCCTAGGCAGCAGTCTGGTTGATAAGCAGTCTTCCAAATTAGATTTCTTCTGAGGAGATTTTGAATTGGCAAAGGTGCTACTGTGTATAGAAAGGGTTTAAAGGTAGGTTGCAAATAAATTGATGCTGCCTTATTGTAAAAATATGGGTAATATTTCTCTGAGGTAGGTAAGAGTCATTTGAACTCTAGGACTTCTCTGTCAGGAAAATTAATTGGTATAAATCAGTTATAAATAAAAATAGGTCAGAATTTACAGGAAATGTCCTAAACTTCTAAAGACTGAATCTTTGGTTGATTTTTCCAAAGCTCCTCCAACTGGAGAAAGAATGTCAACATCCTTTAAGGCAGATTTTGTTAATGATAATTAGGAAAACCTTATAACTTGGCTGAATGTAACATCAAGAGACTGGACTGAGTGAATCAGGAAGACTTTTTGGTTTATATTCTTATAGCTATCATCTTAGCAAGTGCCTTTGGGGCAAGACTTGGCAGCTTACATGAGAAGATTATGAGGGAATTGCTATTTTTCATCCAGTCGATTTTGCCTCTTGTTTCTGCCATTTCATTTCCACTTTTCATCCAAAGTGATACCTGTAATCAGGTTTTGTTGTTCTTATTTTCAATCAGGATGAACAGAGGCAATAAACACCTGAGATAATCCCACAGCTGTTAGCAATTGGATTTCTTTTTTTCTTTAGGAAAGCCTTACAGCTACTGAATTGGAATCAGAAATGAATTTGGAAGTCAAACAGTTTCCCTACTGATGCACTTTCCTGTTTTCTAGATGAGACTCCTGTCCCCCAGAGCAATGAGAACTACACACAACTCATACAAAACTTGAGCCTTTGCTTGTGGCTGTTTCCTGCAAAATGTTTTCAGACCAAATTCACTTCGCAGCATATATCTCAATTACACATTTATTCCAATTGTTAGATGCATTGTCAGGAGGATAATAAGGATAGTGGGGACAGGGAAGATTTATCTGGCTAGGAAAAATCACATTGTGTCCAGAGTCCCTGTAAAGCTTTCATTGACTCTTCTACCAGCACAGATTAGTGCAATACAAAAATGTTAAATAAAAACCCAGCACTTTCAATTTAAAAGGTTCAAATAATTAGCAGTTCTGAGCCTTTCCACTTACATCTTTTAAACAGCTGGAAGACTCATTTTCAAAAATATATCTACATGGATTTGTCTGTCCCTTTAACACTTCTGAATTCAAAGTCTTTTACTGGGAAGTCAATAACATTGGATAAACATCTTACTCAGTACATCTTCAGAAGCATAATCAAGTCACTGCCTCTTCACAAAATTAAAGAAGCCAAATTTCATTCATAAATTAATTCATTCATTTATATCCATCATGTAACTCCTGTACCTACAGGGTTTTACATTGTGCAGTAGCTCGAATTCAATAAATCACTTTCTGAATCTCTTTCAATCAGATTTCTTTCCACTTGCAGTAGAGAGACCCTGAAGGTATTCACTCCTATCTTGACTTCAGTATCTAACAGTTTATAGAAAGCTGTCAATGTTTGGTCTCAGGTGTGAGCAATGCATCCTTTCAGACAGCCTGGTATTCAGCACAGGATGGGAACGAAGTGAAGGAAGGATGGGTCTCCAAAGTGTATTACAGTGTATTCTGTTTTCATGGACAGGTTTTGGAACTGGGAGGGACTACAGGAGTGGCTTCTGTAAGAAGCTGCCAGAAGCTTCCCCCATGTCTGAGAGAGCCAATGCCAGCCGGCTCCGAGATGGACATATGGCCATTGGCCAAGGCCAAGCCAATTATCAATTGTGCTAGTGCCTTTGGGATACAGATTTAAGAAGGAAAAAAAGTTATTGCACAGATGTAATTGTGGCCAGAAGAGAGAGAATATGTGGGAGAAACAGCCTTGCAAATCCCAAGGTCAGTGGAGGAGGAAGGGAAGGAGGAGTTCCAATCACAAAAGCTGAAATTCCCTTGCAGCCCCAGGTGCAGACTATGGTGAGGCAGCTGTGGCACTGTTTCCCCAAGGAAATCCATGATGGAGCAGAGATCCACCTGCAGCCCCTGGAGGAACCCCACACTGGAGCAGGTGAATGCCCAAAAGAATGCTATGACGCTATGGGAAGCCCACACTGGAGAAGGCCCCTGGCAGGACCTGTGGCCCCATAGAGAGAGAAGCCCACACTGGAGCAGATTTGCTGGCAGGACTTGTGATCCTGCGGAGGGACCCAGGTTGGAGCACCCTGATCCTAAAGACTTCACCCTGTGGAAGGGACCCATGCAGGAGAAGTTCATGACAAACTGTAGCCTATGGGAAGGACTCACATTGGAGAAGATCAGAGTGGACTTTCTCCTAAGGGAGAGATCCCAGACTGGAGCAGGGGAAGTAATCATCCAATGGGGAGGAAGCAGAAGAAGAAACAGCATGGTATGAACTGACCATAAGCCCCATTCTCTTCTCCCTGTGCCACTGGAGGGGAGAAGATAAAGAATTGGAAATTAAGCCCAGGAAGGATGAAAGGGTGGTAGAAAGGTATTTTTTGAATTAGTTTTTCTTCTCATTTTTCTGTTCTGATTTTGATCAGTAATAAATTCAAGTAATTTGCCTAACTCAAGTCTGTTTAGCCCATGACAGTAGCTGGTGAGTGATCTCTCCCTGTTATTATTTTAAGCCATGAGAATTTCATTATATTTTTTTCTCTCCTGATTAGTTGCAGAGGTGATTGAGAAACTTTGGTGGGTACCAAAGTGACCAGTCAGGGTCAACTCCCCATATACAGTAATCATGTTCTCAGCTCTATTTAAGATCCAAAGGGTTATACTTCAAGACAGGGATGGTACAGGAGTAAATTGTTCCTGTGGGTTCTTGGGTGTTTCATTATTATTGTGTATGAGCCACACTTTCTCTGAATTGGTTTGTATAGTGCCATATAAAATTTTCCTTCTTCTGCATTCTTGTCTGGCTGAATGATACTTTAAGTTCACAGTAGAAGAGGTTCAGAATTTCAGAGATATATGGAGAAAATAGTGATGGAGAGGAGGTGCATGCTGTATAAATTGCCTACCTAAGAGCAAGCATTCCTTCAGGTGGGACCCTGAGAAAAAAAAAAAGAGAAATGGGACTCTAAAATATCACCCTGCTGGATGCCTATCCACCAAGCAGGTCAGCTTCCTTTTCTTGTTTGCATCAGCCCACTTTCCCCAAAAAGCAACAGCAGCAGGATTAAAGAGAACGGCATACACTTTGGCCATACCATGTGACAACTGCAGATCCAACACTAAGTACAGTGGTATTTTTTTACTTAGTTTTGATTTATGTCTTGCCTCCTGCCAGACTCTCTTGAGTCTGATACTTGACTTTAGAAAATTACCTCCCTGAATTTGCAGGGACCACTTTGCTTAATCTGTTTTGAAATTGCAGGTGACTTCAGGGTGTAAAATGGGAGACATTAATTGGCAGTTGTAATGACCACATGGCTGAAGTCCAAACCTGTAAAAGTTGCTGCCTTCAAATCCTCTGACCTTGGTATTGTTGTATGTTCCCAGGCAAAAGGCCTTTACACTGGTAGCTGTGGAAAATCAGTCTCAGTTCCCTCAAGATGGAAGCGCTATTGCTGAATGTCACTGAAAGTTAGCAGCTGCTTTTCATTTGCAGCAGCTCTGAAGAGAAATATTAAAAAGCAAACACTGTTTTGGGGACTGTATATGGGTTCAAGTGTTTGGGTTGATGCTCCAACTGTGATTTTTAATTTTTGGTATCCCTATCTGAAGATATTTTATCTCAGTGTACACTGTTGTCTTTACCTCTCCTAAGTTTTTAATGTCTTTTGTGGGTCATCCTTAGAGCTGTGCATTGTAGGTTCTCATTCCATGAAACTGAGTGGGACTAATATTCACATTATTTTGGTCCAATGAATTCTCTGTGAATAATTGGCAAAACAAAACAAACCATGAATTAATGAGAATATCTTCTTCTATTTAATTTAACCAAATGAAACTCACAACCAAAACATGTTAGGAAAAAATCCCACAAAGATTAATTACTACAACTGACAACTAGAACATGCAAATGTGTACCAGCATATCTGTGTTTGTGCTTTCTGCTGGGTATAATAAGCAGTGATTGAGTTAAATTTTTATGTTTTTTGTTGGTTTCTTGATGATTAATACTTTAGAAAAATAAATAAATTAATAAAACAAAGAAAACTCAAAAACAACCAAAGGAAGAAAAACAGTACAGGTGATTAAACATGGAATTAATAATGAAGAGTTTCAGAAGTCCTTAGACTCAGCTAAATCCCTATATTTCCTCAGTGTCTTTGGTAGCTCCTGAAACCCTTTTATCTCTGGAGTGTGGGCATAATAAGAGCCTTTTGTCTAGTTCATTGTGAATTTGAGGCTTTTCATAATATATATTTTTTTATGTCCTAACTGTTGTTATTCTGGTTTTTTTTTTTTTTTTAACACTCAAAACTGCTGAATAGCAATATCTTGAAACAAAATAGCTCTGCTTGTCTTCTGTTTTCTGCAGATAATTAATTTCTTCTTAAAATTCTGAGTTACACACCAGCAAATTATAACCCTGCCCAGATAATCCTGTATCTTCTTTTTCTGCCCAAATTTGAAGAATTACAGTTATTAATTTGGATGAATGTTATTTATAATCACTGTGTCAGTCTTGAATACACAGATTACAGGGTTAAAGAAAAATAGTGGTTAAAGTGTAGTTGTGCTCTCCAGGATATTCGTAAATCCTTTTCAGTGTGTTGGATGACAAATACTTGAAGGAAGTACCCTAAGACCCTGAAATTGTTTTAAATGAGATATTACAAATTTATGTTTTGATCAGCAGTATCAAATCATTATTAGCATTAACTGAAACAACAACTGACATATTTAAACAAAAAAGCTTTGCTGAAATGTTAGTCTAGCTATGCTGCCACTGTGCTTTGTCAGAAATGCAATAAATTATTTGACAATAGAGTGGGATGCAGTCTTCTAAATACAGGTTTCAAGCTTCATTTCCAGAGGGACTGGGACTCTACAGACCTTGCTTCACATCTGCTGGTCCCAGCTGGGTGTCTCAGATACCAGAGAGCATCTGAGAAATGTGTTTCTGAATATCAGTGTTCAGGCAACTGGTCTCCTCTCAGTATGTGTCTTATCTAGCAGTTGATTTGTCCTGGAGGAACAAAGGTAGAGAAAGAGGAAGAGGTTACAAATTAGTTGCCATTTCCATATGTGGTACAGTGTTAAAAGGCCTTGAAATTACTTAACTAATTTGTGAAAATTAAGTCCTCAGTCATTTATACTTTTCCTATGCCTCAGGACTATGTGGAAGTCTTGGAGAGTCACTTAAATGGTTGTGAGGAAGTCCTGGGGTCTTCTTGTCCAATCTTTTGCTCAAAGCAGGATTGTTACTGACACTAGAGGATGGCTACATGGATTTAGTGAGATGAGTCTTGAACACCTCCAAGGATGGAGGTTTGAAAGAGTCTCTGGTCAGCCTGCGCCAGGGATGCACTATTGCAAAAAAAGTTTTCCTTATATCCATGCAGAATGTCTTAAGCCAGGAACTGTGGCTGTTGCTCCTTCATACTCCATCTTATATAAAAATGAATTTCACACTGCTTCTTCTCTAGGTGTCCTTCAAGCAGCCACTGACAACATTAGCTTTTTCCCTAACTCTCCTCTCCACCAGATCAAACAAACCCATTTCCTCAGCCTTTCCTATGGGTCATGAGCTCAAGATTTCCTCACCATCTTGTATTTTCTCCAATCTTTGAATGTTTTTCTTGAACTAGGGGGTCTAAATGTAGACATAGGATTCCTGGTGATCCCTCATCAGTGGTAAATGTGCAGGGACATCACCTTCTCTTCAGCTGATGAAAATCACCCTAATGTATCTCAGGATGCAGTTTGCACTATTTGCACTGAGAGCACACAGCTGGCTGATGTGCAGCCTGGTGTCAACAGTAATTGTCCCTAGATCATGGCTGCTACTCAGATTGCAGATCACTGCTGCTGTCCCAGAGTGCATTGGTGGACTGAGTTAGTCTACCTGGACACAGAGAGTTTTGCTTCCTACTACTGAAATCCATATGATTTCTGCTGGCTAGAAATAGGGTCCTTCTGGACTGAGACTTTATAATTCACTATCTTCACAGTGCTTTCCTTTTTTTCACCTCCTATATATTGTCATTTAAAGATATGCTACAGTTTTTGCTTCTCCATAAATAAGACAGCAATGAAGACACTAAAGAAGATTGCTTTTTACTGGCCTTTGGGTATTGTGTTTACAGTCTTGCAGAGAATTCACAGCTGTTATCTGGTTTACATTATTTCCCAGTCAATACTTTGTTGTTTGTTCACATGTATCAGATTACACTGGCACTGCATATTCTTAAACCCAATAGACCTCTTAAATTAAAACAGACAGTTAAGGTCTAAGTGCTGGGAACATATGCTTCCTGCAGAAAACAAAGACAGCTGGGTGAACTCAGTAACTTTGAAAGAGTAGAGAAAAAACTAGTTTAAATATGGACTTAGGTACTAAATTTTTGTGATCAAATGTCGTACTATTCATGAAATTTATGGCTTGTACAATGTCCAGAGAATGCACCAATTTCTACAGTCAGATACTTAACAGATGTCAAGGTAGAAGCTGTATTTCATTACTAAATTCAGTAAAGGAAGATAAGAAGATAGGAACAGAGAAGCACAGCTCCAGCCACACAACTTTGTCCAGTGGGTACTTCATCCCACCTCGGAGGCACCTTTGACTCCTACAGTGGGATTCATCTCACCTGTTGTTAGAGGTTGATAGTGCAGATACTGAGCATGCTCTAAAGAGGAAAACAAACATTTTCAGGGCATAATTCTGCTGACTAAATGTAGAAATCCACCTTAGGTTGTTTGTTTCTCTCTCTTGGATATATATGGGATATTCTTATTGTTGATTTACTGATGAATGATTATGTTATGGACATCTTCACCTGGTCAGCTGAATCTCATCCTTGTTGACTATAGAGGGATCTTGTGGTTTACTCAAACTCCAAACTTCCATGCCTAAATATAATTTGAATAAATACATTCCTTCTTTATATTTTGCAATGAAATTAAAGCTGTTTTTACTAACTTCTGTGACCTCAGATCAAGTGAATTTCATCAGTTGCTGTCAAATATCTTATCTAAATGCTTTATAGCAACTTCAATCCATCTTTGCTGTACTCATTTCTGTCCTACATTTTGGTCATTGTAAGTATGAGAGTGGCTCCAAATATGAGAGTTATCCTTTCTCCTGTACAGCCATGATGAGAGGACTCTCCTGGAGATTATCAAAATGCATCCTAGAAAGACATGTGATTTATGCAAACTATAAAGCAAAGAGTGATCTAATAGTAGATCCAATAGTTGAAACTGCAGGTGACAAAAAGAAAAATCTTTGTTAGGATCAGAGAGAAAAGAATCAGGAGGAACATCTAGAGGGATGACAGAACTCAATAACATTCAGTGTCCAAATAGAAAATTAAATGAGCCTTGTGTTCACTCAGTCAGGCAAGACTGACTCCATCACAGTGAATAAGCCATTTACATAGCTGTCATGTTATTATTAGAATGTATGCAGAAGATTTTAATTTCTTGCAATTGTACACAGATGACTAGACATCTCGAAACACTAGTATTAACAGGATTGAAGAAAATACCTGCTGTTATTGCCATGTGGGAAGAACAATGGACTGTCCATAGAAATAATACAGTGCAATACCAGTAGTAGTATTAGGTGACTACTAGTATCAGAGAATCACAGAATCATAGAATATCCTGACTTGGAAGGGACCCATCAGGATCATCGAGTCCAACTCCTGGTTCTGCACAGGAGACACTCCATGTGCTTGAGAATGTTGTCCAAATGCTTCTTGAACTCTGCCAGGGTGGTGCTGTGCCCACTTCCCTGGGGAGCCTGTTCCAGTCCCCAGCCACCCTCTGGGTAAAGAATCTTTTCCTGGTATCCAACCTAAACCTCCCCCAACTCAGCCTCATGCTGTTTCTTTGTGTCCTTACTCTTTTCTCAGCTATTTCCTGTTACTTGGGATCTGCTACCCAGAAAAACTTGGTTCTGCTTAATGTGGAACTTCTTTTGCAATCCTCAGCAATATTCTAGCATAGAAGAGCCCTGACATAAGCCTGAGAACACTCAGAGACCCTTTTGTGTTATGGAACCACAGCTTTGGACTGCAGTGGGGAAACAGGATTCTTCACAAGGCAATGTCAGAAACTACCTAGAAATTATATTTTGCTTGAAATAAAACTATTTTCTACTGTTTCATTTTCTGTTTTGTATCTACAATTCCTAGTCTGGGAATTGGACTGTTGCCAAGTTGATCTCAGTGGGAATTTCTGTAGTGAAAAAAGAGGTAGTTTATGTAGTGTTGCATATGATAAAATTCCTTAATGAAATCATGTTTTTATTTGCTATAAAACACACCCCTCCTGGTGTAGTAAAATTCTGTGAGTTCTATGGAAAGCACTGGTGTGCACTGCTCAGATAGTATTTCTTCTCTGGCAAGCTGTTGAATCTTGTCTCAAAAACCAAAGTGGTAATGTATGTTTTTGGCAACTAATAAGGTAGTTAAAGTTTCTACCTCTTTTAAAGACTGTGTAAAACTTGCAGCATATTTGTTTTGACTGCAGAGTTCTAAGAATCATTTGCTGACTGCAGCACAGTATTACTCAAAAAAAAAAAATTGTTGAAAAATTGGCACTATTTACTGTGCAGTCAGCAGGGGTGGCAGGTAACATTTAATTACATATTTAAATGCCTGCATGTTCTGCTAAGAACATTCAAGCAAGAAAAAATATTGCAATTTATTAATAACACTAATTCAAGGTCTGGCTATTGTTCCTCATGGCAGGTAGTGTTGCTAGGATCACAAAGCTGTAATCGAAAGGGTATTAAAGCAAGACTGATAATTTTCAGAACACTTATTTTTTCTAACTTGCAGGATTTTTACAGTTTTTCAGAATTGTCTCACTTTGTGCCATTGCAACTCCATAGTGAAAATATGCAAAGGCATAATTTTATGTAGTTGCAGCACTCTCTTTAGGCATGGGTTCATAATTTTTCTATTTATGTGTTTCTCTTTCCTTCCTTCCTTCCTTCCTTCCGACACTTCCTTCCGACACTTCCTCTTCTTCACACTTCCTTCCTTCCGACACTTCCTTCCTTCCGACACTTCCTTCGACACTTCCGACACTTCCTTCCGACACTCCTTCCGACACTTCCTTCCTCGACACTTCCTTCCGACACTTCCCGACACTTCCTTCGCATTCCTTCTTCCTTCCAACATTCTCCTTCTGACACTTCCTTCCACATTTCCTTCCTTCCTTCCGACACTTCCTTCCTTCCTTCCTTCCTTCCTTCCTTCCTTCCTTCCTTCCTTCCTTCCTTCCTTCCTTCCTTCCTTCCTTCCTTCCTCCTCCTTCCTTCCTTCCTTCCTTCCGACACTTCCTTCCGACACTTCCTTCCTTCCGACACTTCCTTCCTTCCTTCCGACACTTCCTTCCTTCCTTCCGACACTTCCTTCCTTCCTTCCTTCTTCCAACACTTCCTTCCTTCCGACACTTCCTTCCTTCCTTCCGACACTTCCTTCCTTCCGACACTTCCTCGACACTTCCTTCCTTCTGACACTTCCTTCCTTTCCCTCCCCTTCCCTTCCCTTCCCTTCCCTTCCCTTCCCTTCCCTTCCCTTCCCTTCCCTTCCCTTCCCTTCCCTTCCCTTCCCTTCCCTTCCCTTCCCTTCCCTTCCCTTCCCTTCCCTTCCCTTCCCTTCCCTTCCCTTCCCTTCCCTTCCCTTCCCTTCCCTTCCTCCCTCCTTCAATGGTTACCAATAAACTTGTGTTTACCTAGCTAAAACAATTAATTATTAATATTAACCAATTTATGACAAAGAATTTACTTCCCGATGCAAAAATACGAAGCTGAATAAGCTTCACCCTGTTCTGTCAGGGAACAAGACAATATTGCCTTCCTCAGCCAGCCCTTCCTAACAGCTTAAAGTGATGATTCTGAGGGTTTTTTTAATTTTTTTTCTTTTCAGTTAATTTTAATGTAGATACTTCTATCGTGTAGCTCACTTCATGACTCTGTGTTAGCAAAAGTGGAGGTCAAGCAGAAGAAGCTAAAGTCCCCTAGACTGACATCAAAGCTAATGGAACTTAGCTTTTTGGATGAAGTACAAACCATCCTAAGTCAAAGCGACAACTACCAAACCTCATTACCTCCAAGAAATTAACATATGCATGTGCACACAAGCTTTGCTGAAATTCTGTTGTGAACAAGTCTCTTTGAGATTCAGAGATTGAAGCTGTAGCCTCTAGACATGCTCAGATCCATGAAACCAAAACAGAATTAAGAACACACAAATAAATGTGTTTTCCAGCTCATGATGAATTTTCTTCTCAGCCTCCAGCTTCGGGACCTTATACCACTCTGGCACTTCTCTTTTTCTTTAAAGGTATACCTTAAACCCAAAATCTTTTAAACTGCAGAAAACTGATGCTTTACATATTTCTACTTCATTGTAGAACATTGTAGAACAGTTCTTGCAAGAAGTCTTTCTGGATAATGTTGTTTTCTGTCTCAAAACCTGTACAGGTAATTATTTTTAAGCTCGCTTATGATATTTACTGTCTATAATTAAAAAAAAAATGTTTCAAGAAATAAACTGCAGCACAAATTCGTTTTAGTGTTTAGAATCTGTCTCTGTTTGCTAGATCAAAACAAAATTAATCCAATCTTTCTCTACAGTATGAAAGCAGCACTAAATTAAATGGTATCGTCTCTCATTCTGCCAGTGCTGCTAAGAAATACAGCACTAGAAATACGATGCCACACTACCTATCTTGCACTTTAATTCCTGCAAGGCTTCTATCATTTATTTCGCTGCAATCTAGGATTTCTTTAGCACAGTAAGAAACACAGAGAAGATTTTTGAGAGAGCAAAAGCATAATTTATAGCAGGCTCATTGACCCATTCCTCAACTAATAAGACCAGTTCTACCCTCTGTGATACCTGAATGTCACAGGGAGTTAATCATCAAAGCTTTTGGTTGTTGCACAGTTCCCACCAGGCTTACTGCACCATGGTTTCTCCATCTAATATCACTTCTCGAATTCATATTATTTATCCCATCCATATTATTCTGCTGAATTATTTTTTTTTATTATTTTTACACACTTAGTGGGCCCAACACTGAGAAAATGAACACATTAGGTGCCTACAAAAATTCTGAATTTTGAAGGTGATTTCCAATATCCAGTTTTTTCATTAATATGACTTGGAATTTATAATCAGCTATGCTAGACAGCTACTAGATAAACATTTTTATTTTTTTGGAACCAGAATCAGCATACCTATGTCTCTTAAAAAAATAATCCTGTGAGTGCTAACTTTCTGTCATTACATCTGCAGTATCTAGTTTCCTTGAGTGCTCACTTCAGCCTCTTCCAGCAGGTTTTATTGGCACCCATTGCTCAGGAATGAGCACTGGCCAATGCCAATGAGATTTGACTGAGAAATGTTGCTGCAGGCACAGTAGGTGCAATCAGGGCTTGCAAATCACCAGCTGTGCACAGGTTGGAAAGAAACCTGTTTTAAAAAATGGCTGTTTTTCTCAGAAAAAATGGTTTTAGGTGGGATTTTATCTTCAAGAACTCAGAAAAGCCTCTACGGAAAATAAGCATTGTTAAGAAGGTATCTAAGGTATCTAAGGTCTACTCTAAGTTTCACTATTTTTCCAAATAATATCACACATCAAGAAATTTGGGGACTCTGAAACCCTGAGTTGTGCTCATTTTTGGATGTGTGTTCTTAGAATGTTTTTCTAACTTGCGGTGATGCCATTATGATGCATGTAAATAAATACTCAGCCCAAGCTGAAAACTATGGCTCAGGTGAAGCATGGGTGTTCTGATTTGCACAGAGAGCTTTGCACTGTCGTTCCACCAGAATAACTTTCTTGCTGTCAAGATCTAATGAAAAATAATCAGCAGATCTACCACAGAAAGAATGACTGTTTCTTTGTGGACTAGAATCAGTTAACTTGTGAATCCACTGGAGAAAAAAACTCACACGGACATGGAGTTAAAATCTTGCTTGCACTCTACCTGATACGGAGGGACCTGAAAAGACTGGAGCAACCTGGTTGTGTTGGAATAGAAATAATAGAAATACCAAGCTATGAGTTGTAAGAATTTACCCCAACTAAGCTTGGGAGCTTAGGGATTGGCATTTTGCTGTAGAACTACTTCTTGCAACAATTGTAATGATCCACATCATGAATGACAAGATATATGACATTGTGTGCCTGAAGAGAATTAGTACTCTACAAGCATGACAAATCCATCTGCCATCCTTCCCGAAGGAAAGAGGAATTTCTATAGCTTCCTCTAACTCACACAATCCATTTCAGCTGAGTTCCAAACAGTGGTTGGGCAGGGTAGGTTTCCCAGCCACTTGTACATTCTCTTGTAATAATTCTTTTAGGGGAACTCAGTCTTCCTGTTATTAGTCAGAATGTTCTTTATAATAGCCCATTGATTCACTCTGTCCTAACTGCTCAGAATTAAGAGACAGTTCAGAATTAACAGACAGGAAGTTTCTGTTTTCTGCAGGTTTTATGACTTTTTTGTTACATTGCATCCTGCCATTCAGTCGTCACTGGAAAGAACAGAGAGCATTGTTTGCCAGTAGATATGGGAGAGGACTTTGCAGTGATCTATCATTTATTTTTAGTTTCCACAGATTTTAATGTGAAATAATGAATGATGTAATCATCATGGCCAGTTTAGTTGGCAAACACTGCCTTGGATTAGGCAGTGTGAATAAACAGCATTGTATTAGTAATTTTCTTCAACGAGGAAAATTATTTATTTGCAATGCACTAGTGTGCTTGCGCTTGAATTCACCGTACTCTCTACAAAACATGCCAACATATCTGCATTCCAGTCTTATAAATGCAACCTCAAGACCATATTTAACAAATATAACTGTATTGAACATCATATTCCAGTTCAGACCTGCATAGCAATAGCATATAAAACCAATGTTTTAGAAGGAAGAGGTGGGGAATGGTTATAAAATCAAGCAGGAACAGTTAATCTAGATGACCTTTATTCAAAGCCCAGGGAATGGTGTGTTTAGTTACCAGTGAAAACTCAGTCCAATTTTTCAGCTTTCCATCTACAAATGCGTCTACTGGGACCAGCCTCCAACCTTCACTAAAAAGACTTTGCAGCCCTCCTATTGCCATGTATGAGCAGCTCTTCCCATGCCTCACCAGTCCCTACTTTTTATGGTACCACCTGCTAATTAGCTGCATGCTGTAGGAACCAACGCTGTAGAAGTTGTACTGAACAGAGATTTTGTGTGACCTTGATAAGGGAGCACTTCTTCCTCTCTTTTCTTCTCTGACCTGGTTTAGATATTTGTGTTATGGTCATGGAAGCTGCCCTGCATGGACCTGATTCTCTCTTGTGACTGTCAGAGGATAAGAGGCTGGACCGGAGCTGTGTTGCCAGACATTTTAACAATGCTAGGCTTCTGGGCCAAAGATTCAGTTAATTATCCAGTGCTAACAACTGATAAGCACTGTACAATCTTGAATAGAAGCAAAGAGTCTTGAAGCCAGAATAATCTTGCTGCTTTTAGAGGACAGAAGGCTCATATTCATCATTCATCTTGTGTGTGTCTTTTCCCACTCTGTCAAGACTGCTGTAGTAGTACATATGGGATAACTTCTTTAAGGTGTCCTCTCTCGGCAGGTTCTGGCCCTAAGAACCCAAGACTAATTATCACCTTAGATGAAAATGATAGTACTAGAGGGTTTTCTAGGAGTTACAGCTCAAGGTTGCTGCTTGCAAGTGAAATAAGGTAAGGAGGATGTTCATGCTTTCATGCAGTTCACCATTTCCCTAAGATCCTCAGGCTTTGCTGTATCTTGAGACAGTAAGACCTTGGGGTTCTTCTAACAGATACCTGAGGTCAACAGCAACGCCTAATTCAAAGACCTTGGTCAAGGTATATGTAGCATTTCCTATTTTCTCATGCATGGAATTTCTCTGTCAAAGGCACATTTCTTTGATATCTTGTAGGTTTAACCAGCCAAAAGACAAAGTATAGCTGTTGGCAATCTTTCAAATCTTGTGCAAAAAAGCCAAACTGCAAAATTCACAGAAATTCAGCTGAAGAGTTTCAATGAACTACAACTAACAACCTTCAGTAACTGTGCTGAGCAGACATCTCAGGATTTCTTGTGGGAACAATGGAAGCCTGGAAGAGAAGTCTGGGAGAAAAATGGACTGTCTTGCAGAGCACTTGTATTAAAAGCCTTCAGTGATTTTTTAAAGAAAGAAAATTTACCTACAGTGTAAGAATATTTATTTTTGCCTGCTGATGAATTTTATCTTGGTGGAAGATTTGAATTTTTTCTGCCTATTTTTAAATGTAGAGTTATTAAATAGTTTGTATACTTGTATATGAAAAAAATATTCATATATATGCATGGATATATTTATGCATACACAGATAAGTTCTCAAGATGCATTTGATCAGAGAATTGTTGCTTTTTTTTTTTTTTTTACTAAACTGAGGAGAAGCAGCTGCTTGGAACAAAATGCAGTTAAAGAAATTACTCTGGAAATTTCCAAAGACCAGACAAATCACAACAACTTAAGAGTAATTTATCATATGCTATTGTACAGCAAGTTTCTCCCTTATTTGGTACCTTATCAGGTGCTCTACAAGCAGGAAAGTTCATAAGGTCCTTTGCAGTTTTCAAGGACCTCCTAGATAATTTTTTTTTTCTGGAGCATGCAGCCTCCATAAGTTTTCTTTGAGTTAAAGAATTTAGCACGGTCTTTTAAAATTTTCAGCATTTATCTACAGGCAACTTTTAACCCGTTTTACGCTGCATGTAATTGTGTAGCTTACACACATTTTATAAAGAGTAAATAACAATATTGTGTATCAGCCTTCGCTTTGATAAGCTAAAAAATGTCAGGCTGATTCTTTGGTCAAACCAGTTGCCTAGTGTTTACTTCCATGTTCCTGAAGGTCAATGTCACAGAGGATCAGACATTGCATTTGTGTAATGTTGATCTGGTTTAGTGTCAGGATGCAGTGGAAAAGGCAGGAGGTGTCAGTGGGAGGAACAGTTCACTTAGCAGATGCCTCAAACATGGTTTATGGTTGGGTTATCACTTTCAGCTGACAGGTTTGCTTTGCCAACTTGTAGCCACTGCTGATTATTCAGTATGGTCCTGCATGAATTTTCAACATGGTGTTTTGGGAACTCGAAGCAAACTGTTGCCTATAAACACATCAGCCACAAGAAAACACCTCAGCACATGCCCACAAATCATTCTAAACATGCTGTGGGTTTTTTAAATGTATAGATTTGTGTATCCATAGGAGCTCTGGTCTATTCAAGGAGTACCTTTTGGTCTCTGTTTTTCAGTAAGCAGAGGGGTAAAAACCAGCAGTTTGGTATTTGATGAAAGTTGCATAGCTTCTTAAAATGCCTGTCAGACAAAGCTCTTGATGCTGGCCGTAGCTCATTGCAATCAGCTATGATATTAAAATGCAAGGACTAGTTTTCATTTGCTCCTTGAATTAGCTTTATGTGGAAAGACTTTTCAAGGGATACTTCCATTTTGATTATTAAATTTGCTGACTCATTCGCTCCTGAACATTTTGGGTACACGGTAGCTGCATTTCCCGGTGAAACTAATTTGCTTACCTTTCCTTGTCAGGGTCTTAATTTGGACCCAAGTGTCTTTATTTTAATTGAAAAAAACAATTAGTCTTTTTTCATGCAAGCCTACATGGCTTATCTTCATTTAATAATCAGTTGTCTAATTGGTGCTCAGATACAGTTTAACTGAGAAAATTGCAGCATTTTGCCGATGTGGGGTTATTTGAATACTGAAACTGTAGCTTCCTATAATGTGATCAATTCCTTGAGGGCACACAAATCCTTGCCTGACCTTTTGAAATAAATTAGCAACAGAATCCAAGGGTTGGTATTTTGATGTAAAGGTTGCAGTGAATGCCATCTGTCGGGTATCAGAACAGTTTAATGAAGGCCTCTCACATCAGGTGCTGTACAAGTTCAGGAAGATGCTCTGGGGGCTCTGCTCTGCGCTGCATCTGACCTGTATATTCCGGGAAAGCTGGACAATTTGCCTTCCTGTGCCTTAATGAGGGTATCGATCTGGAAGCTGCAAAATAACCGCAGTCTCCAGTCTTTCCACGATGTATAAAGGATCCCTGTGATGGCTTGCTGAACAGTGTTAGTGGTTCCTGAGTCTGGCAGCCGAATGGATGCTAATGGAATCACCCTCCACGATGGTCCCCTGGCAGTGACCACCCCTCCCTCTGTGGGGTGATGGGGACCCTGTCCTCTTGGCTTGTGGTGATGGGTATCCCACATCCCTGAGGCTCTCCAGGGCAGCCTCGAGTGGAGGTGTTGGGGTCTCCTCAGTTGTGGTGAGGTGACTGGGGCTCCCTCCCATGCCAAGGTCCCTCTTCTCCTTTTTGTGCACTGGCAGAAGTTTTTAGTCATCTAAGCTAAAAAATTGTTACTGCACCTTGGGGGAAAAATCCTCTGGCATGGATATTTGGCCCTTCTCCCCACACCACCTAAGATACTCCTTCAGGTCCCAGAATTTATCATCCTGCTGATAACTGTTGGATATATGTGGCAGGGAGAAAGGCCTGGTTATCATAGACTGGAGAGTCTTCCATGAGCCACGGCCCTCAGTGGAGGTCCAAGGGTTTGTCAGACTTTTCTCTGTCTGCACACAGTTTGTGAAAACTAATGCCTCACCCTTCCTCTACATAAGATCTAGTATAAAGAGCAGAATCTCCATCCTTGAAGAAATTCAAAACCCAGCTGGGCAGGACTGAGCACTGCTGTAGATGACCCTGTTTTGAATAGAGGGCTGGACAAGATCATCTCCAGAGGTCCTTTCCCAGCTCAGCCAGCCTGGGATTTTTCAATGTAAAATGGTCCCCCATTTTGGGGGAGGGAGTCCTCTTTCTTCCCATAGTACATGCAAGTGGAAGTACAGTATTACCAAACCAAATGAATTTTTTTTAGTCTTTGACAAAAAGTGATGAGAATCACACATAGAAAGATTTGAAAAAAGTGATGAGAATCACACATAGAAAGATTTGACAGAATTGCATTGATATGAACAGTGGTTCTCCAGACCACCTTAATTTCAGAAAGGGTAAAGTGATTTCAGACTGAAATGAGAGAGCTCATTTCAGTGTATCCCCTGCTTGAGATGATACTCTCCAAACTCAGAACAAAAAGGTTAAGATGTCTGCTCTTATTATTTTTCTAAAGAAATGCAATGAATAAAAGTTAAGTTTTTTTTCTTATGTCAAAGAATTTGACCCTTTATGTCAAAATATTTGAAGGTACCCAGTCATTTTTATCCTGTTTGCTTTGTACTAGTTCTGAAACTGAAATTCTTTCAAGTGAAACAGAAATCTTTGTCAGCTTGAAATTGGAGCACTAAATACACTAACTGTTATTACATAACTATTTCCATTTTTATTAAAAGCATGTCTGTGCCAAAGCAAGCTTCTATAAGAAATATATAAATGAGGTTTTGAAACTCAGCTTCAAAAATCAGGTTATATAAACTTAGTTTTGAAATAGAATTTTTTGATAGAAGAATTTTAGACCATCTTCAGTCAAATCAATTTTAGAAGACAGACTGAATATTTCCCTCCTATTATTCATGGCAGAACATTTGTTAGTTTGGAAATTCCATTTTTAGGAGAAGTATTTGGAACTAGATGATATTTAAGGTCCCTTCCAACTTAAGCCATTCTATGATTCTTTGAAAAGAAATGGAAAATTGAATTTGGTCTTTAAACTTCCAGCAGATTTTCACAGCCTGTCAATGAATGACCAAATAAACTATGAATGTTATGTATTTCAGCATATTTGACCAAGACTGTCAATAAAAAAAGTTAGAACTCCTAGAATGAGAGACAGGAATACTTATTTCTAAATTTTCATTATGTGCTGCACTGGAGTCCCTGGGAGAGTAGAGTACAAATTAGACCTCTGCTGAATTTACATTACAGCAGTGTGTATGGGCAATGCACTCTGGATAAGATTAAGAGAAATCTTAACTGAATTTACAGGTAAGTATTTTTACAGCTGTTTCAGATCTTAAAATTAGCTAGAGGAAGATCCTGTGTTCTTCAAAAAGGAGATGAATGTTTAAAAAACCCACTACTTTTAGAAAAAGGTGATGGTGAGTTCCTGAAAGACATTGTGAACCATGTACTTTTACAGATTAAGAGATACAGAGCTGCTTTGCAAGTTTCAGATTTATTAAAGCTTTCACTCACATGCTCCTTGTCCTGTGAGCATAAGGAAAAATTGGTGTTAGCTAGCCATTAGTTATAGAGGTGGGTAGCAATGCCAGGTGGGAGGAGCTTTATGCCATCAATTTTTTTTTTTTTTTGCAGCTGCTGTCTATGAAGTGTATTCAGTGCATTTCCAAAAGGCAAAAAATATCTCCTCTAACCATTAACTATGTCCCTGCTCATTGTATGCAAGAAAAATTATTCCTTTGTTAGAAAATGTATTTTCTGCCTTTAAAATAGGAAAAAATGCAGTCATTTTTTTCTCTGAGTAACAAGGACCAAACCAAAGGGGATAAATATGCTCATCTGGATGGCTGTTTCAGATCAGTAGCATTACTGAACAGAAAAAGGTGCTCATGCACAAGGATAGACTAAAAAGCTGGGTTCCCAGACTACTGCATGCTGTCTGTATTTCCCTTATCAGACAGGGGATCTAGCTCATGAATAATCAATTGGACAAAAAATTAATGTTCTTATTCAGTCTAAGATCCAGTGAAGGCCTAGGGCAGCTTCGGCTTAACACAAGAACCTTAAATTGAAAGTAGATACCAAAGCTTTGAAGGTTATTATTTGCCACAACACAGCAAAAGTTGCTCCTGGCCAAGCTGGAGGAAATGCCCAAACTCAGAAGCACAGCTCAAATTTGCCTAGGCTCCTTCAGCTGCCCTGCACTCATGGGCTGCCTAGCTCTGCCCTTGTTCAGGTGAGACACAGAGCTTCCCTCGGCAGCAAGGAGCAGCTATAGCAAGGCAAACGCGGACATCTCTCCTGGAGACAAGCCAAGCCTGCAGGGGCTGAGATCAGCAGCAAATATGGGGAGCTGCCCTATTCCGGCTCTGAGAAATGCTGTGCTGCTGTCACACTGCTGCTGCTCCGCAAGGAAGCTGCCAGCTCTGCCAGCTTGGGGGTTCAAACTCGATTATCCCGAAATTGCACTTTGGTCCTTCCCTGATGCTCCTGGGAATGACTGCTAAAATTCAAAAGGAGACCTTGTGAGTATGGATGGTGTCATGTTGTGGAAATGTCTTTCAGTAAATAACAGGTTTTTCTTCATCCATATATGAATAATCACTCAGAGTATCTTCTTTCAAAAGCAGTATTTATTTTTTTCATCAAGGTAAGACACATTACATACTGCATAAAGTAAAAAGTACTGCTAGGAAAGCTGCATTTAACTGAGATAAAAAATATACATGGATTGCACTTGAGAAAGTAGGCACTATCCCAGAAGAATATAGTAAATAAAAGCTGAGGAGTAGTTTGAAATTAGGACTCTTTCTGAATTGACACTGAAAATATATTTATTTTTGGGGGGGTACCAATTCCGCCAATAAAACTGAACCAGATTAGTTTTTTTTAACATCTTTGCTCTTTAAGTTAAAACAGTATGTAAACAACATAACAATCATACACAAAAAAAAAAAAAAAAAAAAAAAAGAAAAAAAAAGAAAAAAAAGTACGGAGATACACTTTTGGAATTTCTGCTAATAAATAAAAAGCAAAAATTTTCCTGGTATTTGGGTTCACCAGGGTCACTGTATCTTGGGGCTTGGGTTTTGGGGAGTTTTTCTTAGTTCACAAGTGCTATCATCCCCGTACTGCCACACGAAGCTCATCCTTGACCCTCCTGCACTGGCTGGGAGCATGGTGTATGAATGGCAGCAGGAAGCAATGAATGGTTCCATTAATTAGAAAGTGTCCCAGGAATAATACTTTAAACTTTGTCACAAGCTTAGCTTATATTTAAGAAGGTAAACCCATCATTAAGTAAGAGGATTTTTCTTTTTTTTTGCATCTGAATTTTATTTTGGACCCTGGCACTCACTGCTGCCTTTATCCAAGTCAGTTAGCTGAATTCTTAGCTGTTCAGTCTTCAGAAGGAGTGCTCATACTATCTACCTCCGTGCATCCCACTTAGATGTCCAAATCAAATTTCTAATCTTTCTGTATAGTCAAAGGAAAGAACGGAATGCTACCAAACTGGGTGACTTCAACCTTTGGTCGAAGGCACGCTATGGGAGAGCCTCTCCCAGTTGCCTCTAGAGGTAGCTCAGGCTCCCAGCCAAGGCTGAATTCCCCCGATCAGGAGGAATGGGCACCACGCCCAACACATGGCTCTGGGGTGGGAGTGGGCGAGCAGGAGGTGCTGCGTGGCACGCACCTGCTGCAGCACTGCCGGCTGCCAGTTACCCTCCGGGCTGGGAATTAAAGGACCACTTAGAGCACAAAGCCTTGTGAAACTTGTGTATCCTGCAACCAAATGCTATGCAATGAAATCGGAGCACTTAGGCATGATTCAGTCAGAGATACAAAACAGGAGTGCGGTATCTCAAACACAATCTGCACTGCCAAGGTCTTGCATGCAAATTTATTTTACACTTAGCTAAAATTTATGGAAGGGCTGGGTCAATCTTGTTATCAAGCTAGAGACAGAAAAAGAATGAGATGTTCTTTAAATAGTCCTGAACTACAAAATGAAGGTGGTAATCTTTGGTTACAGGGCTGTTCTTTAAATGTGAATTGCTTTGAAAAATGATGAATCACTTCCCAAGTAAGCATTCAGGAGCATTTTTAAGCAGACATCTGGGAGCCAGAGAGGAAAAATTAATATAAATAATAAACCCCCCCACTTTCTGAATCTCCAAGGTTAAAGTACAGGAAAGAAAGCAGCACAACATTTCTAAGGGATCTTTCAGCAAAGTTTTGCTAAAATTATAAAAAAAGCACTTAGAAAATACTTGAGCTGATAAAGAGGGAAAATGAGAACATTAGGGTGCTTTCGTAACAAACCTCTGGAGTACTAAAACATACTGGTTTGAAGGCCTTGTATTTTATAGCACATGCCATTTTCCACTAATTATAATGCACTATTGTCAACCTACTTCACTCTTTCAGAGACAGAAAGACAAGAGCCAACATAGACAAAATGATTCAATGCAGCCTACGTCTACTATAAAACATAAAACCTCAGCCATTAAATGTGCCACCCTATTCCCTCTGTTACATTCATGATCAAAACTCCAATTCTTTGCTAGGCTTAAATCTGCCTTGTTTCTTACATTTTTGGAGCAGCATTTGAAAATCCTTAAAGCCAGTTTGGAAGGATTTTTTTTCTTTTTTCAACCAGAGCACTTTTGTAATAGTTTAAAAGGCATAGGAAGCTATGCTGTAGCTTTTAAAGTGCTAATTTTATTATGAGGTGGTATTTAGTAATATTCTTCTGGAAGTTAATAAATGATGCACATTTTCCATGACTGACAGACATTACTTAATGAGTTAATATTTCAGCAAAATGCAATCAAAACAACAAAAAAAAAGAAATTCACTGTCAACACTTTAACCATGGCAATACACAGAGCTGGAATGAGACAACTAACATCAGATAACTAATATTAATGCATATATGACAAAGTTAAAAAACAAATAAAGAAACCCCAAACCAAATAATGATAATTAAATCTCAAACACAGTTTTGTTTCCCAGTAAGACAACTGCAAAACAAATCAATATTTTCAACAAACAAGTGCCCTGTCTTCCTCTCCTCCACAGGAAAGCACGGCACTCCTCGAACTGCTGCGAGGAGGATCCAAGGGGAGGGCTGTCTCTCCCATCTTGCGTAGAGGGGGATCCTCTTGGGCAACTGTGGGGCCACTCTGGGCAAGGGGCAGGAATCCAGATCAGGTAGGTAGTGACCAAAATCAGTTCCAGCCTGCAGGTATTTGCCTGGGGAGCTGGCAGGAGCCTCCTCTTGCAGAAGCCATGGAGCCACCATGGCAAAAGCACCAGCCTCTGCACCCCCACCACCCTCAGTGTCCTGGCATATGCAAAGCATCTACTAATTTCAGCACATGATTTGCTCGAGTACAAACAGCAAGACTTGACTTTACTGATGTGTAATTTCATGTAATGATGGATTTTATGCATTCTATCTCACTTTGTTCAGCCAGAATGCTGGGAAGTTCCCTCTGAGAGTGGGGCAAACCATTTTGCACTCCTACAGGCTCAAATTCTCTTTTCATTTATACCCACCATAAAACCCAACCGACCATCAGGAGAGCTGAGGAGGTAGAAATGGGAGCAGAATTTGAGTGTAGGAACTGGTGAGTGAAAAAGAAACACAATGCCATTTCATTGCCAGCTACGACAAATACCTGCATACCTGGTATTTAAATTCAGAGGACACTGTGTGCCTAAGGACTGCAATTTTAAAATCTCAACCCTCAGAATCTAGCTACAGATAACCACAATCCTAAATTCTTGGATGCTGATACATAAATGTATGATATATCTGTTTAGATGCCATGACACTAATCAGCACAGCAATGATTTTTGATAATTGCAAAGGCAGGCTAGTAGCAAATTTCAAATGATTAGTGAGTAAAGGTCCTCAGAGCAATCCTGCTTAAAAGTAAATGTTCAGTAAGATGCAATTAATGTGACTGTTTTTTTCTTTTCTTTCTTTGCTCTTCCTTTTTTATCGGGGTGGTCTTGAACTGCAGACACAATCACAACGCTCATGGTGATCCAGCTGTATATCTACCAAGGACATGTTGTTCCTGATTCTGCCCCTTCTTCTTGTATGCCCTGCCTCAGGGACGAACTTCAGCACCTGGGAGGATCAACAAAAATGCATTGAATCAGAAAATGCTGATGGAGATCGGAGGATAAGAACATTAGGACCCCAAGGGCACCAACAGCCCTTAATGGCCCTGACCAGCATTAATTTGGACACATTTTTGTTTTATTTCCAGCTTTTTCTTTGCACCCTTTGACATCCTGCTGTGTTGTTTGTCCTGGAGCTTGGACAGACTGTATTTTTTCCTACATCAGGTATCTTTATATCACGCAGTTTCCTAACCATGTCCAGAGTTGCTCCTTTGCATGCGAACTTATCAAGCATGTTTCCTTTGGCTCATTTTTACAGTGCCATACCTATTTGAGTTGTCCTGTCCCTCCTCTCCCTTGTACAATATTTCTGCTCTTAAGAACAAGGAACATTGTTTTACACGACTTGAAATTTATGAAGCACATATCAGTAGAATTGGTCCAAAATTTAAATACTTGTGAAGGGCAGGAGATGAAGGAGCTTGCACAAAATATGTGTCAGATACCACTGATTTTCTGTGGAATCTGCATTTTGTTGGCTTACCTTGAAAATCTCTGCCTCAACCTAAATGATTTCTGAAGAATTTACTGTGAATAATGTCAAGCAAACAACAAAACAAAATTACTTCCTAGGGAAGTAAACATCATAATAGACACTTCTGAAAAAATTCTACCTAGGCAAGATGATTTCGAGACCCCTAGGAAGAGTTTTGTAAAAAAGAGCTAGCTTGGCCAAGTGACTGCTGGAACAGCTGGGTTTCTCTGGCTCATACAAAGATGGAGAGATGTCTGTTAAGGGCATGACCTCCCAAAGCCAGCAGCCAGCTGGGAACTAAATGTCTGTAACACCTCAACCAATGAAGCACCACATTTCTGCCCTAACAGATCATACTGATTTGTAACTAACAGATTACTCTGTTACTCATACTCAACAATCCTTTTTCCTTTTTTTTTTTTTTTTTTAACAAAGCAGTGTCTGTATTTTGATGTAACACCATGCAAGAGTTGAGATGGTTTCAGAAATGACAGGGAATAAGAGGCTGTGTGCCAGATCAACAGAGAAATTAGAAAGAGAATTAGAAAGTCCCAGAAAATAAATAAGAAGCACTTGCTGAAGGACAACCTGAGATGCTGTGCAGGGTGGGTGGGGAAGGGTAGGCAGGTTAGCAGCTCTCAGGATGAGACTATTTGTTCTCTGCCAGTAATGCCTTGAGGCTAGAAAAGTCATGAGATATAACAAAACTGATAACCACTGAACACAGTCTATTATTTTGTTCTCTCTTTTGTGATGAAATTTATATTTAGCATATGTAATACTGAGAGGAAGGACTGTGCCTAAGCAAGGTATTGACATGCTGCTGTGTTGGGAAAATAGAATTGCTTTGCCCTGTTAGAAATGCAGAAACATGTAAATTTACTTTATTTTTAAAGCAATAAAATATACTGTCTTTGAATTGATTTCAAACATTGGCTGCATCCATATATACAATAAATCCCGATGGACACTAGGATAATTTGCTGTATCACACTCTCATCCCGAGCACTAAGGAACTGAACCCAATCAGGTTGCTGCAATTATTACAGAGTTAGAAATAGACCACATCTTCAAAGATGCTTTTTTTTTTAAGAAAACATACTTTCAAGATCAAGTACAGATGCAGATGCTGAACCCATGATATATTCCTTATTTTAAAGAGGTCTTCCAGCAAAATATGACAAATCCAGATGACTGGTAGTTTGCGTGATCATGGGTAGGTAGATCTGATTTTTCCAGCTGAGAGCAAATCAAAGTATGCAATAGGATGAGAGCAAAGATGTGAAAGATGTGGACTATTTTAAGTTGACAGACCATCTGATACTTGGGGACTTTCCCTGTGCTTTTTATCAAAAAGCATGAGCACAGTATATAGGCTTTGCTGATAAGAAAATAAACTGTCAGGCACTTCCTCAGACAGGACAGGAAAACAGTGATTGAACACAGCTGAAATTATCAAATCTTAGAATCCTTTAGGTGGTAAAAGACCTCTGAGATCATTGGGTCCAACCATCATCCCAGCACTGCCAAGTCAACCACTAACTTCTGTCCCCTAACGCCCATCCCACGTGCTTTTTGAATACTTCCAGGAATATCAACTTTCCCACTTCCTTGGGCAGCCTGTTTCAATGTTTGACCACCCTTACAGTGAAAAAAATTTCCCTTATATCCAGTCTAAATTTCCCCTGGTGCAATGAGGCTATGTCCTCTTGTTCTGCTATTATCTGGGAGAAGAGGCCCACCCTAGCTGGCTACCCCCTCCTTTCAGGTAGTCAGAGAGAGTGATAAGGTTCCTCCCTGAGCCTCCTTTTCTCCAGTCTAAACGACCTCAGCTCCCTCGGATGTAAGACTTGTACTCCAGACCCTTCTCCAGCTCTGTTACCCTTCCCTGGATGTGAGGAGTGGCCTCAGCAGTGCCCAGTACAGGGGACGGTCACTGCCCTGGTGCTGCTGGCCACACCATTGCTGATCCAGGCAAGGATGCCTTTGGCCCTCTTGGCCATCTGGGCACACCCTGGATCATGATCAGCTGCTCTTGACCAGCACCCCCAGGGCCTTTTCCGCCAGGCAGCTTTCCAGGCACTTGCCCCATCCTGTAGCACTGACTGGGGTCGTTGTGACCCAAGTGCAGGATCCAGCACTTGGCCTTGCTGAACCTCAGACAATTGGTCTCAGATTCAGCCTGTCCAGATCCCTCTCCAGGGCTGCTTTAATAGCTGATCACAGAACTGATATTCAAACCTCTCTGTCTCACTCCCACCTAACAGTTTTATTTTCATCTAAGTACAAGGGAATTGAAAAAAATCTGGAAGTAAGGCCACTTCTGGTGACCAAAGTAGATGGAAGACATACATTTATTCTGCAAATAGCTGCTGTCATCACATGGTCACGTCCTAAACCTGAGGAACTACTGAATTAATGGGAACAGTTCAAATAAATTCTGTTCAGGACACTTTATCACTCATTTTTTGATGGGCTCAGTAGCTGTAAGAAAATATGGATATGACAGGTCTACAATGCTCAAAAGGTTGTTTTTTTTTGTGGGGGTGAAAAAGAACAACCTTTTAGTTTTCAAATTAAAGGATCAGTGTCTGTCACTTCTCATCAAATTGCAGTGCCTCAGCTACTCAGATCATTGCCTCACAAAGAGCATGTAACTACAGTCAAGTCCCTCTCATCAAACACTGAGTAAATTATGGTCATAAAGCTATTAAAACAATTAAAATAAAATCAAGACAGATTATTCTGCTTCTGAGCTGGATTTGGTGCTTATAGGTAATAGGAAAAAAAGAGCAGCAGGGCATTTTCTGTGCAGAGAGCCACGTAGGAGCACACCAATATGCTGGATGGCATTTTACTTTGTAGATGTGCCTGAGCATCTGAGAAGTTTCAAGGTAAGGTGATTGTAATCACTGTGTAACTTTCCTTGGGGGCAGAAATGTAGGAAATATAAAGAAAATGCTTACATGTGTTTCCTTGCCAGCAATCTTGCTCATTGATCATGTACTGAATTTGTATGCCAGCTTCTGAAAGCCTCCTTAAATGAGATCAAAGCCATGACAAAAGCCAGGATCTGGAAGCTGAAGCTAGAAAAACTTCAAGTGGAATTAGGGCACACTTGTTTAAGTTAGGTACACTCACCACTTGGACAGCCCTCCAAGGAACTGGGGCTTTCCAACCTGTTTGAGGACTGCCTTTCCAGAATGTGTATGGTACCAGTTTGGGTTGTGCTCTGGGGACAGCAGGTGCCTGTCATCCGTGGAGCACAGAGAGTCAAGGTTGATGGTCCCTATCATGTCTGTAAGAACACTTCAAGAGCAGGGGAAAGGACTGCCAGGAAGAGGACCCAGCTGGAGATAACCTGCTCACCCTGATCCATACGTGAAATGTCTCCAGCAGAAGCCATAATAAAGCAGCAACACCAGAGCATGATTCACCTGAAACACCCACCTCTGGTGGGGCTATCTCTGGGGACTAGGAAAGGAGCCCAAAGCTTGGACTCATAGTGTTAGATGGGGAGAGCCAGATGAGGTGAACCATCCCTTCAGCACTTGCTGAAGGTCCTAGCCGGGTATCACTGACCCTTGCAGTAAGACAACATTTAGCCATGACAGACCAGGATGGCTGATTTCTGTTTTATTAAAAAGCAAAAAGGGATAGCAAACCCAGTCAAAACTTGAAAAAATTCCCCACAGGCATTTTTTACTTATCATTTACTTCTTAGTAACAACAGTAACATTTTTTTTTTTTTTTAATTCTTAACCAGAAGCACCAGAAGAAAAATGAAGCCTCATTCAAAAATTGGCTTTTTTTCCCTTTCTGATTAGCTTAAGAAGCCTACAGAAAATCAATAATATGACTATGGGTTACCCGATATCTGATTAGCTTCATATTCTTGTGACAGAGGATGCAACTCTGGATGCTATTTTAGATAGTGAAATTTGTACATTGCAGAACTTATTTTAAAATTTTGCTACGCAGCATTATCTAATCTCCTTCTGCACATCTAAAAATAACACCATTCTAGCATGCAAACCAAATTATATTTGTCTGAGATCCATGAAAGAGGAAGCATCAAAAGTGCAAAACATTCAACACAGATCCAAGTTCTGATGGACATAAAAAAATCTTACTCTGCAATTTTTGAAAGTTATCTAATCCAAAGGTCGCACATGGTTTAGCTGTGCTCTGAGTATAATGGAAATTACATATTATTATACACATTATGAGAATGTGGTTCATATTTTAGCACAAAGACCTTTACTCTAGTAGGAACATAGCCTAAATCAATGACATAGACACAAAGATGTATTCTTTCTTACCAGAGATAATTACAGGGTAGCAGGGACAAGAAAAATGAGTTGGCTTGCTGATCAGCAGTAGCACACAAACTAATGGATTATTAAATAGATGGGATTATTGTTTCTATTTTTTATTTGTATGCATAAGAAACACCTGGTTTTAATACAACAAACATGGGAAAATTAATTGGCTTAAAACTCAAGTACCTGAAGCACTCACTAAAACTATGATGTATTTGACATACGTGACATCAACAAGACCCTCACTTTTGCTGGTCTTGTCAGGAATTATGTGTGCATTATGCTATAGCTGTTGCTTTATCACTGACTAGATACAGGTGATCCTCCTTCACAAACTGCCCGTCCTGACATGTATCACAGGACGTCTCACTTGCTTAACTTCCAGGTGTCAACCCAAGAACTTTATTCTTCATCTAGTTAAAAATGAACCTTTTTCCTGTCACTGCACTTCTGGGCTCTCTCTGCTCATCCCGTGACCTAGCAGTCATTTCTGACTCATTTCGTTTCCTTGTACTTGCATTCCAAATAAATCCCATTGCTGCTTCTTGTACAATATTCTATGAATTAACTCTTTGTCAGGCTAATTCTGTGCCTTTATTACCATAACAACCTTTTATCTCCTTTATACATGTACTATCAACTCCAGGACATACAACAATCAGACCATATTCCTTGCACACTGCTTTGATGATTCTAGCTCTTTTTAATCCCTTAGCAAATTCCCTTTGTTGTGTCAGCAGCATTTGGATCATTTTTTGACCAGTTATCTTATGTTTCCCTGTGTAAGGACAGGGTGAGAATTATTGTCTTCTCTCTCAAGTGCCTCCTTAAGGTTTGCTTCTCATTTCTCTGAAAAATAAAAGAAGAAAAGAAAAAAGCCCTGACAGCATCAAATTGTATTAGTTACATTTCTCGTTCCACTGCAATAACTTTGTCTTACTGAAGCTCCACTTTTTAATTCTCTATTGTGCTCCCTTTCTCTTTTCTCCTGTATAATATTCCCTCTGTCTTGTTTTCCCTTTGCAATGTTGGGTTCAGTTGAAGCTGTTTTCATTCCCTAGCAAGTTGTGCTAAGATACAGTATTGTGTGCTCTGGGATACCTACTGCCTCTCTTAAGGCAACCAAAGGTTATGAAATTGGCATCTTAACACTAATCAAAACCTCCTCTCTGAGAATTAACTGGATATATGTCCTGTGAAGGCACCAGACAAGCTCCAGTCAACATCAAACTTGAATGGAGCCATAATTCTTCAAAAAGGGGTGGGATGTGGGCTGGGGGAAGAATCACAGAGACAGTAGACAACACATCAGTTTTTAGAGAAGAGACAAATAAGTAGGTAAAAGTTGCCATCAGCTATCACCACTTTTCTTTTTTTTTCCTTATCTGCCCCTTAGCTGTGCAGCTCAGCACTGTGCTTGCAGAGGTTTATACATTCTGACAAATTCTGGTTGCTACCTTAAGAGCACTTACTCCCCACGGAAACTCATTTCACATCTCATCAGTTACAGCAATGAGATGGGGAAACCGATTTCTTGTTTCTCTGAGGTATGTGGATGCTGGCTGGATAGCACAGCCACAGCCACAGCTGAACTCAGTCCTGGCCTGAGTTTCCCCACACCTTCTCTGTGCTGAGTACTCTCCAGATTTAGAGCCTGTGCCTCCTTAAAGAGCAGTTCTAGGCATTTTTAAGGAAATGAACTGCAATGGGAAACACACTTTTTTGTGATGTCTGCTTTAGAAAGGTAGACAGCAGTAGGGCTGAGCTTTGATTAAGGTGTGCTGCATCTGTTTCCATGTATTGCTTAGTCTTTCCCTTGCACAGAGCATTGCAACAGAACTCAGTACCACTTATGGCAGACTATGCCTTAGAGACGTTTTCAGACACTGCCAGGACTTGGCCTGTTTGGTTTGAGGGGTTTGTGGCAAGTCATGAGTATTTGTCCAGAGTATTTGCTTTGCTCCAAAGCAAACCCAAAAGTCATGGAAAACCACAGAGAATCACAAGACTCCTGCAAGAAAAAATAACAACAAACCAAAACCCACCAATAAAACTATATGTTTACCCAAGTTATGACCTCAAGTATTCATTTCTGAAAACTGCTGATATTTTGGTAAAGTCATGGCAAACATCCAGGCTATAAAGAAGACTGAAGATCTCATGATTAACATCTCTCAAGGCAATAAAGAAAAAGCTACCCCTTATTGTGGCCATCTCAAGTTCTCATTTTTCCTGCCGTTGCATCAGTTCTTACAGTTGGACATGATAGAAAAGAACTGTACATTCCATTCAGGAAACTGGAGCAGCACTCTCAGCCTGGGAAAATTAAAGGCTCCTCCATGTGATAGCTAATAGTCCTGAGAGGCTAGGCTAGAAGAGAGTGCTCAGTGATTACAGTGGAAGGTTTTGAACAGAAACTGAGAGAGAACGAAAAAGCATTAAGAGCATAAGGAGAAGATAACCTTGAAATCTCTCTGGAATAGAAGCAACTTCTTCAAGAAACATCCTGGCCTATAAGGTCCCCACAGCTGCCAACATGCAGCTACTCACTGCAAAGCCAAAAGGAGCCTATCATTTCTGGAAAATTTGTCTGCCTGTCTTTCTCACACAGAAATACTGGGTAGCTCAGAAATGCCAGGGTACTTTTAAGTGATCTCCAGAGACATTTTTTATTTTTGAGTAAAAAATGGGCATATCCATGGGCAGGACACAAAACTCTTGCAGATTCAGGAGTTCAGTAGATGAGGCACCAGGACAGAAGTTAGGGAAAATCAGTCTGGCAAGAAGAAGGGGTCTGAGGTCTGCAGGACTCAGTTTCAGCAACTTCAAACACCTTCTTTGCTCCACCACCTAATATTTCCTTCTGATGTCTTCTGTAAATCAAATTAACTGAGACTTGTGTTTGAATATAGCCTATGTCCTTCTGCAGTAGAAGGCCGAGCTTTTTAACCAAATTAATGGTGCTGGGGATTTCATGAAGTGTAAAGCTCCATCCTTCGTTATGCAACTAAAAGCTCTTTAGATAAGGTTAGTGGGTTTCAAATTGGCTTTTAAGAGAGTAAACTTGATCTGTGGTTCTAAAACTGTAACGTGGAGAGGCCTCTTCTCAGTGCCTTTTCCACCTGGCATTTAAGTAAAATTTAAAGTGTCAAAGGAGAATAAGAATAAAACTCATTAACTGTGTGCGGCTAATAATAATAATAAAGTGGAAAACATTTTGGACTAAAATTAATGGACACATCTTTAGCATGTCATACATGAATTTATCTGCATGAGTTCTACTCATGTTAATGGGAGACACTTGACTAAATATCTGCTCAGTGAGCTGTTAATTCATCCCTAAGGGATAAAATTTAAATTTAAACTTACAAAGGCCATTTAATGCAAAAGATGAAACACTCTTGAATTCATATGGTTTTCAGAGGAGAAATTAGTAGGAAAATAAATTAGCAGTGATATATTTGTGTGAATGTTGAATTTCCTGAATTCAGTGATTAATTTGAGGCAGTCATAAGTCATGACATCCTGATGCTGAGCAATACCTGGCTAGTGTGATGTTCTGGTGTTCCAGCACTAGCTGATTCCAAACACCTGAAAAAAGTAAGTGCTTGATAACATATTTATAATCAGCATTTTTCTTTCTAGCTACTGTCAACAGTTGACTTAATTTCTGATACAGGTGTAATCCAAGATTCCTTAGTTTATATTTGACTTCTAGTACTTTCAGAAATCTTCTCTCCTGAATGGTGCACAACTTGTATTTAAGTGTTGAAATTCCATACAGATTTAGTGGGAAAAAAAACCAGTTCCTTTTTATAATTTTAAATTAGTTCCCTTCCAGTCTCTCTCTTGTTCTTTTCTTAAGGAAAAGATTATTGAGGAAGATCTAATTTTCCTTTAGATACTATTCATTATTCCTATCTTTCACTGTGTCCTCTCTTTAGAACTTTTTTTCCTAAATTAAATTATCCAAAACTTTTGAGCCACTTTCATTTCAAATGCTTTTGATCTGTATCTTCCCCTACATCTCTCATGATTTATCCTTGATGCTTCTATTTATTTTTTTCTAGTCCTGTCTTTGTCCTTTTAAGCATCAATGGTCAAAACCTAGTAGTCTCCCACCTAAGTCTCCCACCAGTTTATCCAGACCACAATATTTGCTATGTTATTACCCTGCAATAGGTGAAGACTGTCACTTCTTTTTCTTATCACTGCACTAAACAACTGTTTTCCTGAAACTCTTCACAGTGGTTCACTGCTTGACCTTTAGCCCAATTTCCACCCCTCATTTCTTCCTCTTCCCCTCACACCCCCAGTGTTATATGAATAAATAGTTGTTGAGACCACTCATCCTAGTGCTTGCTGCTTTTCTAACCTGCATTTAAATGCAGTTACAAAGACCTTCTGAAATTCCTCACAGACTTCTCTGCTGTTCAAGTACATTATCTCCTGTGCCACCTGTCATTTTTGCCACCTCTATGTTCACCTACCTCCAGACTGAACACACATGAAATAATAATCTTTGTGCTGGGGGCACCCTCAGATAGCCTTTTCCCATTTAGAAAATTGCTCATCTCTTCCACCTCGTTGCTCTTTCTCTCTTAACCAGCTTTTAATCCATGTCTGATCTTGTCTGGCTGACTGTTTACTCTCTGCAGGAAGTGCCAGTGCTTTTAGCATTCTTCTACAAAGTTGTGGTGCTGTATAAATATTTATCCATATATAAGACATTCTGAGTTAATTTTATCAGCTCATAGTCACCTAGGTGCTTTAGACCTATTAATTTTTTTTTCCAATTAACTTTTCTACCACTGAGATAAGGCTTTCTGCTCTGTAACTACTAGGGTCATCCCCTGCATCTTGTTTAAAATTAGAGAAAATATTAACTATTCTCCAGTCCTAGCATGTGGAATATGCTGTATTCTTCAGTTATGTGTGAGAAAATATCTCTTACCTTTGAAAAGAGTAACCACACAGCTGACAGTGTGGGCAATTTCTGACCTTCAACAACACTCTGTTATTGTAGCCCCAGGGTCTCTCAAGATAATGCCTTAGTGTTATGAGCCTACATCGCATCCAGTTTTAAAGTCCATAAAGTACATTTTCACTTGGGCCTTAAACCAAGTGGTAAATCAGGATCTTACAAGAGATATGTGTCAGAAGTAAGTCAACATGGCATGCAGCTACCCTGCCTTCCAACAACTGAAAGGCAACTACCAAGTAACTTTCCTAGATACGCTCACTTTAGGGAACATTGCTCATGTCTTGATCTGAAAATACTGCATTAGAAGCAATACAAAATGCTCTTTCCTTGTGTTCTTCCTCTCTTGATGCCTTCTGAATGGATTAAAATAATGGGAATTGTTCCTATGCAAAAATATTGCTCTCCTGAAAAAATTGCTGAGTGGGAAAAGAAAGCTAAGGCTGAATGATTCAGCTGCCTCCTATAAGTAATAAATCTGGAAGGGAAGAGAGTTTACAAGTGACTTAACTGTAATTTCCAAGTGTGAGCATCAGTTTAAAGTAAGAGGAAATGAAGTAAGATATCTCAAGGAACCCATCTCTGTGTTACTAAAAAGAGTATTTCCAGTGGTATATACATTTACTTTGTATTAGTCCTTGATTAGGAAAAATCAGCCCAACATAAGGCTCATTCTTGAAACAAATTTCACTAGGATGTTGTGGTGGCATCCACTGAGAGATGGTGAAAGTCCTCCCCATCTTCTTCTAAGTTAACTTACACATAAATACTGCAAACACCCCCTTCTCACACATACACAGTCTATTAAGAAGCAGCACAAACATCTCTGAGAAAAGACTTCAGAATCCATGGAAGAAATAAATATCCAAAAGAAGTATCAAAGAAAGAATGAAAATACCTCATGATATTTTTTCACTGTTTTCCCTGACACACAGGTGCAGGATTTCCAGTTTGGAGTTCCACAACCACAGTTTCCGCCACAGCGCTGGACAAGGAGGCAGCGGGGGAAGAAAACGACATTTGTCAGCTTCAGCTCCTCCCTTAAATTGACAGAGTAGTTCCTTGGAGTGCAGCTGTAACGCTTCACATCGTCATTCAACCTGTCCAGGTCAACTGCAATGTAAAAGAAGTTTCATCAGTAAGGTTAGAGTGGGACATTCCTCTGGTTTATGCTGCTCCCCAGGCAGTCAGTAATACAGACCGATGGGGTGCTGGTTGAAAAATATGTGAACTGTAGGAGTAAATTCGGAACAGATAATCATAAACCTACCAATTTTAAAACATCACAGGTGGCCATCCAGGCTGTCATCCTTCTCCCACTGACTGCCATAGCAGAGATCACACTAACTATAAAGGTGAAGGGAAGGTTTGCAGTAAAATACTGGCCTGAAAGCTGAAGACTGGTAATTTTATTTGTTTTGCATCATTGGATCCTTGGGCAAGAGATTCCACCTCTGCTACTCTCTCTTCCCTCCTCTGTTTACACCTGGCTTACTTAAAATGCCAAGATCTATTTTTTTTATTATAGACAAAACTAAGGCCCTTCCTGTGATCAGGAGAGAAACATTTCTGTGGAATGATTCATCCCTTCCTTGGCAAGAGCATTTAGGACAGCCTGCATGTCTTTCTTCCTCAAGTTGCCTGTCTGTAGTGTTTATGAATAGAATTTAGATAATTCATTTTTAGATGGAGAAACCAATCTAAGCAGTATTAATTTCATCTAGTAAATGTTACTATAATAGGCACACAAATAAATACAATTAAAATTAATAGACCCACTGAATGCCAGTAGCTGGTTGATGTTTAAATGTCTAATATCTAAGATCTGTCATATAAACAAGTGGTAAAGCCAGCCATAAAAATAACTTATAGACTATCAAATGTGAGTTTAAATGCTCTTTCTAGCTTTAGCTTGTAAAGCTAAAACAAAACAAACACCCGCTTTTATAAATATATTTTCCACAATTGTGACACAGACAAAAGTAACAAATTTAATGAGTTCCATTTCTATAGAAATAGATTTCTTTTTCATTCCTTTTCTGTCTTCTTCATTCCTTAGGATTCTGCCCACCAACTAAGTGTTCAAAGCTCAGTAATTCATTCTGGAGTAGGGGACGTGAACTTGTGTTGAGTTCGACTCCAAAGAGTATTTGCTAACAGAAGCATCAACAGGGAAATAGGGATGGCTCAAATGAGAACTGAGGTAACAGTTTAGTGTTTGCGAACATATCAGATTTTCAGAGCATGTTGAACAGGTCAATGTAACCTCTGGTTCTCAGAACACTTATTCCTGTGCTTTAATAGAAATATGTGAAAAATTACTACATGGACACTTCATACTTCCTGTGACTCAGGCCTTGTCAACATCACTAAGCTAATTGTGGAAAAAGCTGTTGATTTGTAAATATCATGCACCTTTACATTCTTATCTGGAGATACTCACAAGGCTGATATGCAAGAGGCAAGGTACATAAATGTCAGAAGTGCTATTATAGAAAATCATAGCAGATTCACTTTCCTGACAAGGTGTTATCTCAGTCAATGGGAATTTAGCAGATAAATTGCTATTTTATAGCAATTATGATACATTCCCCCATGAAATCTCAGTGGTTCTCTCCAGAGAGCCAGCATCTCTCCAAAAGAGGTATAGATCATACTCCTGCTATAAGCACAAAATCAATGGGACTGGTGGTATACTCTTGCACTGAGAGAAAAATACACTGTGAGTGTCCCTAGCCAGGACTGGCAAGTCCAGGGTATATTGATTTCTTTGTTTTAACAGATGATATTTTCTTCTCCACTGTCATCCTTCAAAGCCACCTCTTCTCACTGCAGGCTTTCAGGCTAATTCTTTCCACAGGGAAGTGTTTCCCACTCCTCTAAACACTCTCATCAGGACCTTTGCCATCAGCTTTGCTAACTGGTAAAGTAAAACACTATCTAGTGGCTAATATTCATTTTGGTCAACTGATGTGAAGGAAAAAACCCACTAAAGGAAGAAGAGTGCTGAAAATTTTCTGCCTGCATTACTAATGAGATTGCTTGAGGGGAAAGCCTGGATCATCCACACTGACACTGCAACAATCCTGGGGAATATCTGAGATACTCGGATAAGCAGAGAGGTCTTATTTTAGTATGTTGAAAACATGAAAAAAGTAACCACAAGCAGAGAAGTCTAAATAAACAATTTAAAAGATAGGCAAGTCATCCTCCACTAAAATTCATTTGGAGGCAAACACCTATATTCCTTTTTACTGTGCTCTACAGAACTGCAGTGCTTGGTGGGAATAAGGTGAGCATGCAGTGTACTCTGTGAACAATGGTAGCACCACACTGACACACAAAAACAGTACCCTTTGCCTAATTAAATCCTAAGCTCTAGATCATGTTTTATTGCCCCCTAACAAAAGAACACATTTTATTCTGAACAACTCTCTGCTGAGAGCTTCAATATGCGTTTTTTCCTGTCTTTGGATTATTTTACTGTCTGGAGCTAGTCCACTTCCTCATCCATATAACAATGAGATTTTACAGTACAGTCAGTTTCATGCATCACTTCACTGCTGTGACTAAAATGTAACTGAGCCTTGGTGTGACTGGTGTGAAATTCAGCTGGTTTTACTTATCAAGGACTGAAACCACTGGAGTCCTTAATTTAAAACTAGAACTAAAAGGTTCTTTAGACTGGATGCAAATGATTCCCAAGTACTACTACAGAATGCCTGCATCAGAGGCAGCTTAAAAGTAAGGCAAACATAAAAGAGACGCACTGGAGCACTAAACTGGATACTTGAGGCCCCATGCTTCCCCCTTTCCTTCCCTTAAATTCTCTGCTTAAAATCATCCTCCTTTCACATAGCTCTGTGGCATGTGTTTACCTTGAAGCTTTCATCAAAATATTCTGTGATTCTATGTTCTTAATAGAGAAAATCTGAGATTGGAAACTGCAGCTAATGCCATGTTTTATTCTACTAAAGGGAGGCCTTAAAGATTGAAGAGAAAACCTCTGCGGCTGGCCACTGATTAATTTTAAAAAGACAGGTGGTCTGTTAGGGCTGCTTTTAACTCTTTATCTGTTCCAAATTCACACATGGTCCTAACATCATCATATCTGAACATTCTTCACTTTTTTCGTGCATCAGTCACAGAGCAGAGCTAAGGTGTAAGAGATGGTAGCCACCTCGCCATGGTATGCCTATACTGCACGTCAAAGCCATCTGTAAGCAAGGCAAGGAGGATTTGGGCAGCTGCAGATTGGTCAGCTCATGACAAAATAAAGGGGCAAATCCTTTTTGGAAGCAATGCCCAGGCACATGACAGACAAGGGGATGACTGGGAACATCCAGAATAGATTTAATAAGACCAACCTCAGAGTCAGCGACAATGAGACATCTGTCTTGCTGGAGAAAGTGAGAGCAGCAGAGGCATCTGCTGAATTTTGAAAGTTATCCATAGCATCTTCGCAGCCAGATTTCTGAGATATAATGGAATACGTGGACTACAAATTCAGTAGATAACTGGAATATCTTAGAGACTTAAGGAAAAATGTTTAGCACTTCCAAGTACAACTGGTAGCTGGATAATATTTGTGTTCCCCACAGGGCAGTGCTGGGGTCAATACTGCTAAAGATCTGCAGGTAAACTAGAGGCGCTGTAAAAGCCATCAAAGACATTCAGAGCAGTCCTGTGTCTGACTGAAGCTATGGCATGACTTAACTTGAGTTGGAAAATTCACAAATAAGCTGGAGAGGGACTTTGTACAAAGCCAAGTAGTGATAGGACAAGGGGATGTTTCTTCATACTGAAAAAAGGTAGGTTTAGATTGGATATTAGGAAGAAATACTTTACTGTGAGGCTGGTGAGACACTGGAAAAGGTTGCCCAGTGAGGTTGTGATTGCCCCATCCCTGGAAGTGTTGATGGGTTTTGAGCAACCTGGTCTGATGCAAGGAGTCTCTGTCCACAGCAAGATCATTGGAACTGGATGATCTCTAAGGTCCCTACCAATCCAAACCATTCTGTGATTCTGTGATCTCAGCAATGTAACAATGAACACCGGGATTACCAACATAATGATGTCCTCACAATTATATGGCAATTACAAATGAAATATAATTTCCCAGTTGTATCTTCTGCTGGTTAAATCATCTAAATGCTCTGGTAATTATTTCATTATTGATGAAATAATTCTTCTCCATAACAAATTTTAATCAAACCCTGCGGCTTTTAGACTTCAGCACATATGGCTGATGGTTTTGACTCTTCCACTGCACATGCTTAATGATATCACAATAAGCAATTTGTTAAATATACCTGAAAACTTGGGAGCTATCTGAATCCTTGCAATTTGCATTTACTACAGAATCACAGCACCAAGACAAGCCTTCTCAATACAGCAACTATTACTTTAGAGGAAAGAAAGATCAAGATCTCAGTAGGATTATAGCTGTTTTCATGGAACAAAGGGCAAAATATATAGGCTTATTATGGACTAGCAAACCAATTACCAGCTGTGGTACAGGTCAAGTAGTAAAAGCAGGCCAAACTATGGGACACAGCTTCATTGAAATCAATGGAAAAGAGCAGCTTATTCCAGTGATAAATAACATGCTGTAAGTTTCACTAGCATTTAAAAAAAAAGAGTTTAATAAGAAAACCTTTTACTGCAGTGACCAACAATTACATCGTGTAACATGTGAGGAAAAACCTCATCTGTTACAGAGGGGGAAGGTAGGAATGTAGATCTGCATTAGATTGTGAAGTGAATGAATGTATGCAGTTTGCATGCAACAGACAACTTGGTTCCTAACTGAAGAAGGGTGGGACAAATATTCTGGTTTTTAAGCACATGGAATACTTTAAATTATCATCTATTTAAGAAGATATTATATGTACTTGGAATATTTAAATTTACCATGAATGAGTGAGCATTCAGAATTTGTGATGCTTGCACTCTCTGTCTGATGCACTGAAACTTGCTGGCACCCATCCCAGAATCTTTCAAGGATGAGTGCATGGATATTTGCAGTAATTTATTGGCCGCTGCTTGCAAGCCTCTGAGAAATAACATCAACATTTTAACTTCTTGCTAGATGGTTTTAAGTAATGACAATTAGAAGGCATTGTTAAGGACATGGTGAAACTTGCCTGATCTTGGGAACTGATTTGGCAATGAACAGCAGAAACATTCTGTGAAGACCCATGGTCTGACCTCACTACTCCCATTCCAGAGAGCAGTGCGGTTATGCCAGCATTTATTTATTTAACTTGTAAAGCTGTCACTGTAGACAGATGCTATTGCAAGAATGTGCCACCTGATTAATTTCCTCTGATAGCCAAATGCTTCTTGTGTACTATTTCTAAAAAAGAAAATGAGCTTAGAGGCAGGGGTAATCTTGTTAATTATCAGAATGTATCTATCTACATGTGTTTCTGCTTCCAAGATTTATTTTTGGGAAACTAAAACAAAACTATCCATTCCTTTCTAAAGACAGCCCCTTTCTTTGGATACCAGCCCCATGACATTTGGATTTACTTCTATGATGAGAAACAGTGAACTGGTTCTTTTTCCTTTCTTTCTTCATTTGAACACAAACTGTTTCACAGGTGGAGATCTTTTTTTAATTAAAAATCCTTATTCAATGGGAGGTAAAAAATCAGAGACAATAAATGCAAACAAGTATGTGGGAAAAGTTATAAATAATGTTAAAGTGATGGTTCAAACTGTTTACAACAGTATCTCTTAGAAGGTCTTCTAATACTATTAACCCGATAAAATAATGCTTTCATAAATTCAAACTAGTATGAAGATCCTTCCTTGAAACATGACTGAACTCTCCTTATGACTCTCTAGAAGAAGAGAAACCTGTTTGTGAAGAAGTTCAACATAATTGTGAAACATGGATGTTTACTCCTTTAACCTGTGTTCTTGCCATGAACAGTATTAAATAACCCAATGGCCAGTGATATCTTTTCAGAAATGCTTAATATTTCTGAAAAGCAAACTACGAGACTGAGGTCAGCAATAGATTATGTCAACGTAGAAAGAATTATTTTAAAGTATATACTTTGGTACGAGCTCCTTTTTTCTAAGAGTCTAGGATAAACATAAAGCTGAATATTTGTACTTTCAGAGTTTCTAAAATGAAGCAATTGGTAGCAAACCTTTATGAGTATATTTAAAACTGCAGAGGTTATTTGAAATGTCTATCATATTTTCATGTAAGTGTACACCATAGTTTATACAAGGCCTCTCATTTCAGAACTGTGAAAATCTGAATATGTCTTCCCCTTTCTTTTCTGTCCTGTTCTGCCAGTCTGGATTGCACTGTGATTTTACAGTCAGCTTTCAGTGAAGTGGTTAACAGCAAACCTTGCTAAACATATATAGAATTAAATTTCAAACTTCATGTGGTTATTAGTGAAACACATCATACCAATATATCACTTCAATAGTGAGAAATTCAATAGAAATTTCCATAGAAATGCAATTTTGATTTCAATAGAAAGAAATGCACTTAACAGAATTGCATCAGTATTGTAGAGGTGTGAGATCAGATTTTGTAGACTGAATAGTTACCATAAATATGGATTTCATCCACACACTCTTCAACTTTCAGGTATTTGCAAGAGATATCCAGGAAGGGACTGATCTGTTTATACCTATATTAATGTGTACAAATACAAAAAATCATAGAATCCTTAGGCCTGGAAAAGACCTTCAAACATCAAAAATATAACTATAAATGAAATTTGGCCATAATCATCTCTAAACTATATCCCCACATGCGACATTCACACACCTTTTGAACATTTCCTGGGATGGCAACTCCACCACTTTCCCTGGGCAGTCCATTCCAATGCCTGATGAACCTTTCTGTGAAATTCTTTTCCCCAATATCCAATCTAAACCTCCCCTGTTTGTAACTTGAGACCATTTCATCTTGTCCTGTCCCTTGTAGCCTGGCAGAAGACACCAACCACCCCTGTCTGCACCCTCCTTTCAGGCAGTTGTGGAATGATGAGATCCCCCTGAGCCCCCTTTTCTCCAGGCTAAACACCCCCAGCTCCCTCAGCTGCTCCTCACAGTTCTTGTGCCCCAGACCCTTCCCCAGCTCCATTGCCCTTCTCTGGACACGCTCCAGCCCCTCAGGGTCTCTCTTGCAGGGAGGGGCCCAGAACTGAACCCAGGATTGGAGGAGTGGCCTCAGCTCTTTGGTCCATCAATGCAGCAATAATGGGAGGAAGCAAAGATGGAGCTGGAGTCTACCTTGAAAGAACGAGAGGTTCTGGACTCAAACTTTAACAGAGGAAAACCTATTTAAATGCTGAAAACTACTGTTTGTTTGCTTGCTTGTTTTCAGAGAGTGGTTCCAGAGAGATTGAGAAGCCTCCATTCTTGGAGATATTAAAACCCTGACTCGACATGGCAATGAGCAACTTTCTATTGATGACCCTGTCTTGAGGAGGGGCATTTAAGTTATTGAGGTGTCTTCTCATTTCATCTATTCCCTGATTCTGTGAGTTTCAGCTATGATAAAATATTTTCTTGTAATTTGTCTGACCTTGATATATGTAGATTATTAACTGGCAAATTAAGAAAACATACTATTTGAATATAATTTATCACCTATCCCTGTTATCAGAATTAGTATTCAGCAACACTGCCTCTTTCAACTCAGTTTTGTGTCAGAGTTTGGTATGGGCAGAAGGTTGGATAGAAGTGAAATTATTACTGATTTATACCATTTACATGGTGTGATCTGAAAATGCTGTGAAAGATAGGCAGAGGTTACATCAAATTGTTCTTACCTGCCTCAGGGCTGTTCTAACTTAGGATAAAAAAATAAAACCCAAGCTGTAAGCCAAACCAGATAGGTATCTGAAATAAATTATGATATAATCTACTGCTCTCTTTGCTGCAAGGTTACTCCAGTGCCTATAATCATTCCTCAGAGATCCACACTGTCTGTGTTTAAAAGCCACCAAGCATTTCCAATTTATGGATTTGCTAAAGCTATTCCTTACTCCTCACATCCTCCAAGAACAAGACTTTAATCTTGTCAGAAGTTTATGACTAAATAAAAATTCTTAACTGAAATTTTTTAAAGATTTCATTTTAGTGAGGTACTTTAGCCCAGAGACCTGCTACCAGTCAGGGAATTTGGCCTTCAGTTTGAAAACAAAAGGAAAACGTTATAAAACTTTTTTTCTTTTTCCTGTAACCAAACCATAACCAACAAAAAATCATATTAAAATAAACCACGTATTAAAACTGTAACTGTAAAAATGTTTAGCTTCTTGCTACACAAGAAGGTGAATTACATTTATAATAAATGGAGAAAGTGTTATGCATCTGAATTTTCTGAGTACTACCAGATCAGATTGATACCTGTAGCATAATTAGCATCAATACAGCATCAAATGCTATTTTATATTTATGTGATTATTTAAATATATGGGATACTGGGCCAAATATGATCTGAGAAAGAAATGATATCTGGAGAACAGAACCAGTACAGGATCCAGTATTCTAATCAGCTTCTATTAAAAATAGAACAGACCCTTCATTTCTTTTTTATACATATCTACTGGTGCCAAATCCAGCCTGGATGAATAACGGACACAAAGGTCATGTTCCACACCACCCCCACAGAGATCAAACCACTCTTGTAAGTCATGCAGTGACACTTAGGTGAAGTTTTTCTCCAACAATGGCCGTGGTGGTTGCCTGAAATTTTTGACATGCCAAAAGGGAGCAAAGTAAAGGAGTTCACTTTTTTCTGAATGGGTGCTCAGGGCTTTATCACAGATTCCTCTGAAGTGCTGTGCCCAGAAGCAAAGAAAGCCAACCTGTCTTAGAAATTGTACACCAGTACTGTGTCTACTAATACACTGTATGTGCCTGAGGTTATTCTCCTGTTCCAAGGTCCAAGGACAACAGCCACAGGACAAGCCCACATTCCTACCATTAACCTCTAACTCTTCAAGTCAAGATGGACACATGAATGACAATCCTGGTTCATGCCCAGCAATGACCAGGATGACAATTTAGCAATATGGTTGTATTTCAGGGCCTGGGAACACTTCTTGACACAGTTTTCCCTAATATGGATGCAGTCTATATATCCCTTTTAAGAGCAAAGCCTCATAATTTGATAACAAGTAATTTACAAACACGGAACTACAATTCTTTCTCCCTCCTTAGAACATGCTTAAGGTATGGGGGGGATGGGATTTGAGATGTAAGTAAGTGGTAGATCGCACAGAATTGGAACTGTGATTTGGGAATCATAATTTTAAAGTTATAAAGAAGAATGCATGTGAATACACAACTTGAAAACAGATGACAACAAGAAGAAATCAAATAAAGTTCTTCACTCCATATCTTCTGTGAAAACTACAGCCACTGTCATCCTGGAGAAACCTAACAGACCTCTTACATCTATACTGCATATGAAGGGAAATTTTATCTGGCCCTTCAGTGCATGGTTACCCCAGAGCACACCTGTGTCTTCTCAATAGTGTTTCTTTATCATTACGGCTTTGTACTTCCAGGCAAATGCCCCTTTGCTTTACCATTTGGTAGATGATTTGAACTAACAGAAGGAAACAAGAAACATAACCCAGAAATGTGTGCTTTGCTCAATTACAGACAAAGATGTTAAACCATAATGATGTTCCCTGCCAACTTAATGAAAAACAGTGAGATGTTCACATCCTAAAAAAACCAGCTGCACATACAGGTGTCTGCACCAGATGCTTCCCTAAGCACAATGTGATAAAAGTGATTATTCCTCACTCAACAGAGAACAGTACCTAAGCAGGGTATTTAAAGAAAGATGATAACACAGGTAATTAGGAGCCCCACACTTTACACACAAAGCAATGCTTAAGAGGGTAAAGCTGAGAACCATCTGTCTTTACGTGTGGACCTGTGTTTTTATCTGGGAATTTATCATAAAAAAGGTTACAGGAAAAATTTTCAGCCTGATTTTTCAAGTGAGATGCAACCTAGAAATTGATTAAGGACTGAAAGACACATCCCTGGTTTTAATAGGTGGTACCTTGCCTTGTGACTCCAACAGTACCATGAGCACCAGAATGTAATCATTGACTGTTGGACTTTCCTATGAGGAGTGAAGGAAAATCCTGTCCTTGTCCCAAAGTATGCATAAGAACGCCCCAAAGTCTTTTCCTACCTTTGGACTTTCTGTCATGGTAGCTCCTGCCTCGATAATGGTGCCCACTGTCTGTGTACAGATTCTCAAGATCTTCTTGCCAGGAGTCCGGGTTAAAGTGTTTGAGCAGATCCTCCACCGTGTCAAATGCGGCAATGGTCTGATCCAGCGCTTCTGCCGTGAGCGTAGGGTCAGTCACTGATGAAGAGGGATAGGATACCCCCTAAGAGTGACATACATCTCAGTGTACTGAACAAATTACAAAGCACCACTTCAAACAATTGAAAACAGTTATTGACAAACTTGTTTCATTATTGAGTGAAACAGTTACTTTGGGCCATCTTTTCAAGTCTTTGGGCCAGGACTTTCTTACAACCGTGTTTTCTTTTATAAGGAGAAGAGATACCAAGAAATTCCGAAGCCAATCCCAGAGGAGATGCAGGGAGTGAAAGCACAGCTGCCAATGGACTGTCAGTAATCACATGCACTTCTTAAAGGGCATGACTGTTTGCACATATACAAAGATGTAATAAAAATGTCTTTTGAAAACACTGTGATGGCCATGGCAACAGAAATGGAGATACCAATTCTGTTGGTTATTTCACGTGAGGCAGATCAGAAACCACAGCAGAGAAAGACAAATGCAAAAAGTCCACTAGCCTATCTTTCTCTGATCAATTTGGACAACAAATCTGGCCTGGTTAGAGACTTGGAAAAATGGCCTTTTATTACCCAAAATTAAATGTATTACAAAACACTGATGAATTGACATTTAACTGACATTTTACCATAAATAAATAAACAGAAAAAAAATATTTGGATCTTGGGGGTGCTGGTGGGTGAGAGGCTGGACATGACCTGGCAATGTACTTGCATCCAAGAAAACCAATTAAGTCCAGGGCTGCATCCAAAGCAATGTGGGCAAGGGAGGATATTCTGCCCCTCTGCTCTGCTGAGACTCTACCTACAGGCCTGCATCAGCTCTGGGGTCCCAGCACAGGGAGGACAGGGACCTGTAGGAGCAAGTACAGAGGAGGGACACTGGGATGATCAGAGGAATGGAGGAAAGACTAAGAGAATTGGAATTGTTCAGCCTAGGGAAGAAAAGGCAACAGGGTCACCTAATTGTGGCCTTCCAATGCCTGAAGGGAGCCTACTGGAAAGATAAACTTTTTACAAGAGCAGGTAGTGAGAAGACAAGTTGGAAAAGCTTTAAAATGAAAGAGGATAGGTCTGGATTAGATTTGAGGAAGAAATTCTTTATTGTGAGGGTGGTGAGTCACTGGAACAGTTTGCTAAAAGAGTCTGTGGATGCCCTGACAGTGTTCACAGTCAGGTTGGAGAGGGCCATGAGTGGCCTGGACCAGTGAAAGGCATCCCTGTCTGCTACAAACGGATTAAGACTAGGTGATCTCTAAGGAACTTTCCAACCCAAGCCATTCTATAATTCTATATAATAATTCTATATATTGTTCTATTCAGCAATAGAACAATAAATATTTGGATGACCAAAGTTGTAAAATGCTCACAATTTTATCATAACACCAAAAGAAATATTTATTTTTCACCAGTAAGGACCAAGTACCATTCTCTGAGTGTTCCCACTGAACTTCTGGCACAATTTTACTTTGACAGAATGACTGCAACGTTTTCAGTTTTATTGAAGAGGACTTGAAACATTTTTAAAATTCTTTATTTAGAATCACAATATTCACTATCCTAATATAAATTTTTCCCTTATCCAAATGCAAGGCCAAATCGTATGTAAACTATATACAAGAAAAACTATTAATGTGGATCTCTTACTTTCCAAAGGACTGCAATCAATTTTGTCCAACAACAGGAATAGTATAGTACATTAATTGTTTGGTCTTATAAGTTAAAAAACTGGGGAGAAACCCCTAGAAACTGAAATTCTTTCATGAAAACTGAGCTCTGAAGTAATGCAGCAGAAATATGCCAGTTAAAATTAATGGCTTCCCAAAATACTTGTTTTGCCTCATCTCCCATGTAAATGCATATGTTAAACTATTAATCTTGGTGATTAACTTCACTCAGTTGGGTCATAATGGGATGGTCAAGTCATTTGAGTAAATTCACTCATTTGCAGGACTGTGTCCTCCAATTCCTCCTATAATGGTATAAAAGTACATATACATCTTTTAAAACAAAACACTTGTCTTTAAGCTATATCACAAAAATAACAATTCTTGACATTTTCCTGAATATGTTTGCTGAAAATATGGACACTCCAAATTACTAAAAATCAGGACGAAAAGACACAGCAAACATAACAATAGTGCAGTTGAGAAAGCACAGCTGCCCTTTACAGCTTTACCACCAAGAGCCTAAGAAGTTGCAGAGAGTCCACTTGTGACTGTAGTGCCTCTCTACAGCAGTGCCAGGACACAGTGCAGAGGTCTGTAAAAATTCATGACCCCTTAAAAAGAAAGGCACAGCTCAAAGCCTCTCTCCTGTCTTCTACATGCCTTGGAATAGAGACTGACAGAGAGATGGACGTCCCGGCTGTGGAAAAGCAGCAAAGTGAGCCCAGCATTGTTATCTGACGCAATGTTGCAGGAGACACTATGGTACAGCCAGAGTCGTGCAGTGTGCTAACACAGCTGCTGAGGTTACAACAGGAAAAGGCACCTAAACGCTACTTTCTTACTGAGGAGAGCTTGGTGGAGCTCATGGCAGTCCTGTAGGGAAAGACCAGACCCTGACTGCCTTTCAAAAGTGAGAGAGATGGTCCAAGGATGCTCAAGAAACAGGAACATAAAAATCAGACCACAGGTTTGTGCCTTACTCAGTGTAGGAGGTTTTTTCCCACATGTTCAACTGTACATTTCATTACAGAAGTGGAGGTCAAGCTGTGAATATGCAGGGCATTTCAAACTCACACAGGCAGCTGGGATTCCCCATTTTCTTTTCATACAAAAGCTCCTGCTCAAGAGATTTGTGCAGCCTTGTTCAGAAGAAAGCTTAACTTTTTCTTGGTGACAGCCAAATCAAGAGGAATTATTTCAACAGCTGAGATAGCCTCCCAGCAGCAACATCATGTGACAGGCCCAAAAGCAACTTCAAAGCTGCCAACCCAAATGCCTCTCTTTTGTCCTGCCAAGAATGAGGCGCTGGCTGTAGGAGAGTTTGTGCTCATTGTAATCTGACTTCTGAGATCATATCCAAAGAGAGGGCAAGAGGAAATGTAAGAAGCAATGAGGAGCAAAGATCTTCCACATTATGTACTTCCTCTGCATTTCTTAAAAGCACTGAATACATTTTTAATTTACTGGAACACAGAGGTAACTTTTTTTGGTATGTGCTCTTGCCCTTAATTTCTGTTTGCTCATTCTTTTCTCTTTCCTATCCCTATTGTGAGCCTGATAGGCAATTCAACGTGCGTTACAGTTTTCTGTTGTCATAAAATTACTTTACATATAATGGAAACTAACCTTATAAGCAACTGGACTTTGTTTCCATTTTTTTTCCCCTGAGTTTGCCATGATGGGCTAAGGGCAGAAGCATTTTTTTTCAAATTTCAGAGAAAAAAAATCAAACAAAAATACAAACAAAAATATAACTCTGTAATACAACCTCAGATGTGCAAGAAAGATTTTGCTCACTCAAAAATTTTCATTCTCAGAGTTGTAATGTGTCTATATACTAAAATGAGTCTTTGGGTTACTTGTGGGTTTGAGAGAAGAAATTCAGACCTGTCATGCTACCTGAGCATCAGCAGAATTGTATGTCATCTTGTTCAAGACTGACAGGTCTAAGTTTGTCCTTCTGCCTCTCAAGGCCGTAACATAATATCTGAATCTTTCTCTCCTGAAGAAGTCGAATGTCCTCAGACATTTTCCTTGGTGCCTTTGTGAAAAATTGCTCAATCTCCCTGCCTTATTTTCTTTGAGGATAAAAGGACTTGTGGGTGCAATGTGATGGAGAAAGTATATTTTATTAGAGAGGGAATGACACAGGAAAACCAATGAAACCAAGGTTCTGCTTCTTGTTTAGCTGTAGGTTTCCATGTGACCTTGGGCATTAGCTTGCTACCTGTAATATCTGTATTGAACTTCCTTAGCTGCAACACATTAAAAACAGCTTTTCATAAAAAATAATGGAAAAAGATGAAATTGATTTTTCAATATTAAAAGGATACTGGGTTATTGTTTGGCATATTGCACATTTTATGATGCTAAGGATGTAAACTAACACAGTGTTTACCATAGGCTTAGTCTCATTTACATAGTTACCTGATGAGGGAGCCCTAGGCTTACTATTTCAAACAACAGCCTACCATATTTTAAAAAAAATATTCCATCACATTGATTTTTTTTTTTTCCCAAGCCCACATTAGAATGAAAAATGAATTTGTATCTTTTAGTAAAACTGTTCTAGCATCTCCTGTTTGACACATCCAGTAGATCTCAGCCCTGCTAACATCACTCCTCAAGACTTTCAGCACAGTTGGTTCCAGGCAATCAGTGAATCGTATCATGAAGGGCAAGCATCATTTGTAAATTCAAGAGTAAACACAAGTGAGATTGGCTTAACATCTAATTTTGGCAGCACAGAGTTTCCTCTCTACCTGCTGCCTTGATTGGACCCTGATCAGTAGAATTTACCCATATTTTATTTACTGCTCCTTCACCAGCAACTCCTGACAGCTACGGTAACAAAGGTGCTATCTCTAAGCTCTCTTCCATGAATGTTTCAGACATTGGTCTCCAGTCTGCTTTAAGCACTTACCCCCATCTCGTGTGTCTTAAGAGGAGTCAACAAGAACCGTGACGTGGTGAGGAGCAGGCAGAAAAAAAGCACACACAGAAGAGGACTGCCCATATTATGAATTCTCATGCTACTATGCCATTCCCCAGCACTGGGAAATGGCAGAGAGGACAGATTTTTTTGCCAATGACACAAATCAAATGTAATGAAGAGAAAATTAGAATTTTGTATTAGATTACTTGGGTTTTTTCCTTTCTTTATTTTTCTCCCAAGTTGTAATTCACTGCTGAATATGGAGTAGCTGCATCTGACTTCAGATATAACATTTTATTGGAAACACTTAAATAAAAAAATCTCAATATTGACAATGAAAGGCCAGATCCATTTTCCTGCCAGCCTGCTTTACATATATTCTTCCATTGTAAGTCAAGACATTCTATAATTAAAAATTTTACGTTTATATCTTGTATTTTCATACTGGCAGGATGAATTTAAAACAAGAAATGTTTCCCAATGGCTGTCTCACGTGTTTACAACAGCTAAGGAAAATTCCTGAATCTTTTATCCCTAAAAACATACTGTTTGAATAAGTATCAGTTGGATAAAAACTTTATTTGTCCTCTTTCGAAGGTGAATACATGGTTTGTCTGCCATTTTATTGAGTTGGATCCAAGCCACCCTATCAATCCATCCATGAGCAAAACAGTGAGAAATTACTTACTGAGACAGAGCTTGTGACTGACTCCCAGTTGGTTTCTGAGGCTGCATGCTGGAAATCATCCTAAGGGGAGAAACACACAGGAAATATCACTGTTAAGGCAATATCCTAAATTAACTACAGAATCTAAAAAATGTTTCAGCATTCAACATCTGTCACTTTTTCTAACCCTTTTTAATGCAGAAGTCTGTTGCCATGTGTCACTCCTCAATAAAGCTACTTCCATTCAGGTTCCTCCCTTTTCAACATTTATAAACTCCTTGTGAGATTGCTTGGACAAGAATGGGTGAATATTATTACTATTATTACTATTATTACTATTATTACTATTATTATTATTACCAACAACAGTAATAGTAATAATAATAATACCAATCTGATATATGCTGTTTTGCATAGCAGGACCTAATCTGGTTAAGGACATACATTCATCTGCCAGCATAAATATTAAACACCATCTCTGTATGTCTACAATCAGAGTATTAATGCAGTTTCCAAATTTATCTGTTGGAAAGAATGTGAACACACTAATTCCCTGGTTCTACTTAGTCAGGGTGAAAAGCAGGGTTAACTAATACATTTGAAACATAGTCCTAACATAACTGTACTGCTTTTGATACTTGTGCTGAACAGTATATGATCATCACTGCAGTATGTTCTGTTACATCAAAAAACCCAGCCACAGTAAATTCCCATTAACAGTGTCATTGCACAGAATCACTGGGCATTTATGATTAATTTGAGTATGGGTATGGGATTCATATCATTTATCTTTGGACATGTACAAAGCCAATATCTAAGCTAGATAGTCTTGTTTTCATTTACAATCAACTAAACATGGCATTTCTGGGGTGCAAATCATCTGATTTATTTTAGAAACTTTACTTGGGATGACAGTGCACCCTGAAAATGCATTTTTGTCTCCATTGTCTCTATAAAGGGAACATGGGAGGCTGATCTTAGATACAGATGTCAAAACTGTAGGTATTGACATGTGGGTCACCTAAATCCCAAACCACTTATCTGACCATTGATGAGCAATCACTACTTAAATAATGAAGAAGCCATTTCTTTTGGCAGCTTTACGCATCTCCAGCTGGAATAACTAAACCATGAAAAATGGAAAAAAGAGGCAGCATTACAGAATGGTTATTAAACACACAGATGCAGTGAATAGCTAATGATCGGCATGAATATGCAGGTAAAGAAAGGAGGCTGAAATGATAGCATACCAAGATTTTAATTTCTAATAAAAGAATTTAGAATGAAAAGGTTTAAGGAAGATGGATCAATGCCTTGGCTCACAATTTCATACTGACTTAGTATCTGATCTGATCAGCTTTTTTTTAAGATGGCAACTGAAAGGGGAAATGGAAAGGAAACAGCACAGCTGATGCTTACTAGTCTTAATCTTGTATTGGACGAAACATATATATATATATATAATAATGGTTTTATATATAATATATTAAATTTATATATAAAAATGTTTTTAATTTGCTATAGAAAAATATTTAAATGCCTCAAAAGTCATAAGATTTTTTTATTCAATACTGTTACAGTTTCTTCTTCTTCATTATTTAAGATTAATAGAAATTAAGAAATCCCATCACTAAGTTATCACTGAAGCTGCAGAGGAATTAAAACATTAATAATTATGTGGTCGTTTTCTGCTAAGAATACGGAAGAAAAACACTGGTGAAAATTTCAATTCAGATTATTTTCTTAAAAACAGTAAAGGGATCTGCAAGCTATAATCAGGTTATACACCGTTCTGAATATTCCTACCTTGGCCACATTCTCTACACATTTAGTTGCCCAGTTCTTAACAAGCCACAATTTAAATTAAATAAAAATATATTTGAAAAGCTCATGAATCCTCTGGTTACCAGTTGCAAAACTTGGAAATAATTTCTTCTCTGTCATTAGCTTCCATTTAGCACTTCCAGGAAAAAAAGTGGCATTGAGTTCTAAAGCATTATTTTAAAACAGAAACAATTTGCTTCACTGAATGTTTTGAGGAGACTGCAGTCATGTGTTCAAAGGGATGGGCCACTTGTTTTATCTAAACGTAGATATCAAAACTGTTTCTTTAGTCTGTGATTCTTTGAGCTGGTTCATGCCAGGAAAACCCTCCAAAATCCTGATAGAGACACGTGTACCACCTGCTTCTTGGATCTCAAACCTGATGACTGCACATTTCAACTCTGATTATATTCAATCTGCATAAACTATTCACAACTCTATGGCTTTGTTCCATCACCACTCAAGGCAGCTGCAGTCATTCTTGGCTTTGCGGCGCTTTCAACCTCTACAGTTTGGAGATTATTATTATCTATGGCTTCTGCTTGCAGCTATTTCAAATAATAATATCAAAGTGGTTCTCATCATTACAAAACCCTCTCCTTCTTCTCACCATTGCCTCTAGCACAAGCTGAAGGACAAATCTATTTTCAGTTCTATCTGTTCAATTCATTCAACCTCGTTCATGTGAATTTGCCTGTGATTGCTTTGGCTGTTGTTTTCCTGTTGGTTCTTCATTATTCAAAACAATGTTAAAACTTTTAGTTCAAACATTTTAAAACCCCACCAAAATTCTCATATCTTTTCTTACTGAATCAGGAACAACAGGGTGGTAATAATTTGGCTACATCACCCTGACAAGAGTGCTTCTATTTTTGTATTTGTGTCATGGTAACATAAAATCTTTACTAGAGATTTCAGCAAAGCATTGAATTAACTGTTCTACATGAAGCAAAAACACAGGTAAAACAACAGGACTACCAATCACCTTCTGATAGCAGCTACTCTGTGACGAAAAATTACTTCCAAACATCAACTTCCAAAATTACACCTCAGCAAAACAAATTCTGAGTCAGTCCTCAGAGTTAAATATCTATGGACATTGATATATTGTTCCTGGCTCTGTTTCAGACAAAGATAAGCTACTCTTTCCTTCACAGACAGACTTTATAGCCTGTCTCCCACCACTGGTTGCCGATAAGTGACAAGGAGTCACAGGGAATAATCCATGTTTCACCCAGGACTTTCACAAGTAGAGATCATGATGCAAAATCACAGCCATCAGTGATATTTGAGACTGCAGAGCCAGAGAGCACTGGTTCCTGAGGAAGATGATTTGCAGCCTGGGGGTCCATGACCTGCAGCAGTACAGGCTCTGCTGTGTAGAACCCATGGGGCTTGGCAGGGAGAGTAGGAACAGAGAGGCATCAGGAAAACACCCGGGATGAGGCTGGGAAGCTCGCAAGTTTGAGAAGCATGTTCTCTGACTCACTTTGTTGTACCACCCATGTGGCAAAACATGAGAGTCCTCCCTATGCTGAGTTACTGCCTGATCCTCAAATTAAAAGCAAAAGCACTGTGATTCTTCACTTTTTTTTTTTTACATAGTTTTTCACTGTAGACTAGTCTTCTGTCATCTTGGTGCATGACTGCTATGAGGAAGGATGCCTGGGATAGGCAATAACCACCTCAGGATCGTTACAGTGGCACAGCACACTGACAGCTCTCTCCAGTGCAAAGAAGCAGCCCCACATCTCTCTATAAGCTTCTCTGTCAATTCTTTTCCTTTATCTGCAGGTTTCTGGGGTAATTGAATTAGATTTGGTAAAAAACTGTTCATCTGACAAAACAACTACAAAATACTGCTCATGAAAGTTGAGGTGATGCTCTCCACTTCAGTGAGTGGGAAGGTTCTCAAAAGAGTTGTGCTTGAGAAGACTCCAGGCAGCATTCCTGACTGATGATTAGGGCCCACTGGTTCAGTAAGGTCCTCTCCTAAAGATACCACCTTCTCTACTGTGTCCTACTCAGACGAGAAGTGAGGGAGAAAGGGTCAAAATGCAGGCATGTTCCTGGTGCAAGTATGCATGAGAAAAGGGGAGGAACTAAGTAAACTAAGAAAAAATTAAGACAGAGAAGCTGAAGTGTTGAGCTCTGCCTGTGATCACACCATTTGTGGTATTCAGACACCATAACTATAAATGATCCAAAAGAAGAATGGGACTAAGGGATGTACTGAGACACAGAAGAATCTGCAGAAAAAAATCATGGGCGAAATGGTGCATGTTCAAAGAAGAAAAGCTATGAGCTCTCCCTGGAGTGTAAGAATTAGGGATGAAGGACAATGCAAGGTCAGAAAGAAAAAATTAGAGTAAATTGTAACTTGAAGAAAAAAGAGACAAAATTATCCTAACATTTAGATTAATAAACAGAAACCAAATGATAATCCATTGTTGAAAAATAGTCAATATGTATGTATTGCATTCAGAGCTATGTGCAGACAGGTAGCTGATAAGCAGATGAACTTGTATTTGTATATAGTAACAACAAAATATAACGACTTGTAAATCTTACTCTTTTTTTCCTGCCACAAGCAATAGTACCTATACTCTCACTAACAACTGAATTCACAGGTATTACATTTCACATATAAAGAGATACATATTTCAAGCAAATAAACTCCAAACTCAGAACATGCTGTATAACAAAAATGGTGTTATATAAGTTAGAGGCAAAAGAAAAATCATAGTTCCTTTAAAAAAATGCTGTGATGCTTATTCAAGGTTGTACGTTTCAACTGACTAAATTTAATTTCTCATATAGCACTTTGGTACACTTCAACTTCTATAAATACAGGCATATAGATTTACACTTTGAAACATCTTTTTCTTGTACCATACTTTCATTTCATCACATTGCTGGGTTTTAATTTAATATTGGAATCGTATTTGTTAACACCTCCTAAGGATGCTGAAAGATACCTACAGCAGGCTATTAGGAAGCCAGAGGCTGCATTTTTCTTATAGTAATGGTCAACCTGCTCTGCTGCTCTGTTCAGCTCTGGTGACCAGAAATTAAAATAAAAGTTACTGAATTTAGAGAGCGTGCACCAATGATGGTTCATCATCTGGGAATCATGCCTTGCAATGAAACATTAAGTGCTGGCCAGTGTCTCTCAAGAAGGTTAGATGTGAATTGACCCTGTCTCTCCAGATAATAACCCATACTCTGCTAAAAGAGCCTATTACCAATGTCAGCACGCTCTTTCATTTGGCAGTGCAAGCAGTAACAAATCCAGGTAGCTGTAATGTGAAGGCATCAACATCCAAACTGGAAGTATGAGCAAATTTTACCACTGATGCCAGCTATTACTGGAACAGCTAAGAAATTAACAAATAACTTTAATCATATTGAATTTTCTTTTCTATTTTTTTAAGCAGTCCCATAAAGGCAGGCCATCCATGAGAACAGTATTTTAAAGACAGTAACAAAAGGTCAGACAGCCACAAAACTGTCTGATCTCAAATGTAATAGAGAGATTCTTGCCCCTCAAAAAGTAATAAATTGAGTTTCTGAAGCCCAGTTGCCACTATGTATCAATAGTTACCACGTTATCAGCAAAGTTAACACTAGTGCAAGGCAAGATATAAAATCCCTCTTGATTTTTTTAACACATTTACTAGCTGTAAATGAACAGGAAACATAAGATACTTAAAATTTCAAAAGTTTAAGGCTACAGTAATGACTTAGGTTAACTGCAGTTTGTTACATTTATTTATGAAAAGCTGAAGTAAAACTGAAGAATATATTTAGTAAGTTATGTTCCATCAATACTCCTCTTCATCCTTCACCTAGCTCTGGAAATAGGCATTGCTGGGTGCATACTGGAAGACTGTCCAAGACACTGGTTTTTAAATGATCTACAAGGTCATGTAATACTTGTTCAAAAGAGACAATATTTATGCCTTTGAAAAATCAGATGTCATGTGACACTATTATGTCTATGAGCATCCTTTTTGCTACTCATACCCCCAAGAAAGTGTGCAGAACTTCATTACCATGCTGTGCAAATTGTTCACTACCTTTATTTTTTCCACTTATCACAGAGGCCTGTCGTCATGTCTTCATGTGAAAGGGATTTGCTAAGAGCTAATCTGCTGCATACTGCAGTTAAGCAATTATAAACAAAACACAAATCAACTAACATTCATTGTAAATATTCTGCAATTCCTCCTTTGCCATTTTTATCTGAATGGCAAATTTTGATTCTGCAATTAAACACCGGGACACAAAACTTGAAAGGCTCTCCCGGGCTGTCTCTTCCAAACCCCTCAGACTGGTTGGCTGTTTCCAAGCTAAATTTATCTTTATTGCACTTATGTAAGTACCAGCTTTATCCTTTTCTTCCCCTCCCAAGTTTGCTTCCTGCAGTAATTCTGAAGAGATGTTATATCTCCTCTCAGCATCCGTTTTATTACACTAAGCAAGCCAAGCTGTCTTGGCCCTTAGTAAGAAATGTCCTCTTCTCCCCCACTGTCCCTGAACTCAGTCCAAGAAAAATGTGGTTGCTCTGTACCATGGAGACCAGAACTGTACAAAGTATTCCAGAAAAGATGCAACTACAGCCTCATTGGTCATATGCCTAGTACACTGAGAAATTTTCTTTTCCCCTCTCCAATAACCAGTGATATGCCATTTAACAGCAAGTACTTTTGCTATTAATCTCTACATGAGTGACCTCTTTGCTCATTTTTGGGCTGTTCCATTTCACTGCAAATCAATTCCATGCTGCTCAAGGTCATCCAGCTTGCCTCTCTGATACTCAGATTTTCCCATTCATGAGCAATGCACTTCAGCATCGTGTGTGCTGCAAAAACCAGTAAAATGCTACTCTGCAGGTTATACTCTGGTCCCTAAAACATCCCAAAATATAAAACTGACCATAAGATAAACCTTTTATAAACTCCTATTAGCAAGCTGTCCCTGACTAGATACTCCCTTCTGCATTAAAGGACCCTGCCTGCCCTTTGCAGCGTGTCATCTTCTCCAGCACAAGAGACTGTTTTCTGCGTGACACTGGGTGAGATGCTCCTCTGAAGTCCAATTACATCTGCTAGACAGCATTTCCTTCCATTCCAGGCTATCCTTCAGTCTGGAAAAATATTTTTTGATAAAGAGATGTGGATTTTTTTCTAGTTTCCTGCATCCTTAACCACCTTTTCTGCTGACTAGTGCCCTGTAAGCATTCTAGGTCAGACTTATGAGTGTGAAGGTGCCCTGGCCACTCTCCTGCCATTGATGCTATAGGCTGCCCCTGCATTCACCATCTCCATGTGATCCCTGGCTCACCTTACTGCAATCCAGGGATGCAATCCAGGTGCATTACTCCATGCATTTGCTCCTCACTCCCTTTCTATTCCTACTGTATATAAAGGAGACCTGCTTTCAGAAGTGATTATGATCTGCAGTGCCCATCTTTCAGCAGTTAAACAGTGGAGTGGTCTGAAGGCAATGGGGCTCCTTGATCACCTTGGGTCTGTGTCTAAGCACACCGGGGCCATGGTGGAATCACACTTTGCAGGGCTTGCTGGTCACCCTGGGATGCCCAATTCTGGCTCTGCCAGGGCAGTGGGAAGCAAACATCCAGAGGGGTCCTGATCAGGGTGATACTGCACATCAAGGTGGGAAAAGAGCTTGGGAGGAGTGATCCCATGAGCCAAAAACTTGCTGTCAGGTCACTATCTAGTGCCCTTGTGAGGACTTTGGTGAACTTCTGCCATGCTGACTGGCAGGGTTTGGGAAGCAGCCTCCCTGGTAGTAGGTGACTCTGCCCTGAGCAAAACTGAAAAGCTGATACTTCACTTGCCCGGTAGTGTCCAGGTGGGCAAAAAACTCTTTCAGAGTTAACAGAAGGCAGCGACAGCTGGTTATTTCAGGTCCTCCTTCTTGGTGTGACTCATACCAAATGGGAATGTACTGAAAGGCCCCAGTACTAGGGACAGAAGGAAAAATATTAATGAGAGAAAATCTCCTAGGAGCGAGCTATTAATTTTCTGACTTCTTTCCACTTGGGTTTCTACACATTTTTTATAGATTTAAACATGGTCCATAATCAGAGAAAAATAATCATTAACAAATACAGCGTAATTTCATTTAATATTCCAAGTTTTCCGTTGTTCTACCAGGAGGATCTGCTAAGTGCTCGGACATGCACACTTACGTTTTCAGATGTGATTTGAGAGAAACAAAAATAATAATAATAATAGTAATAAACAAAAACTCTAATGGAGCTAAGCAAATTCAATTCTGAAGCTGAGGACACAATGTAAAAGGGTACTCAAAATGGACATCAGCTATCCTAGCAGCAATCCCAGCCTATTGATTTTTTGTGTAGGATCCATTTGTTTTTGAGCTCTCTGTCAGAGGATGGTGTTTAATTCTGCAGTAAGCATGAAGCAGGAGCATGTGTTATGTTTCACCGATAATGCAAAACAAAGAAATTTGTTCACCCTCCTGCTTTGACTGTAAGGCATTGCATTTTCTAGGACAACAAAAAAGGACTGCTATCCAAGCTTTCAAGATGTTCAATAATCAGAAAAATAGTAAGAAAACCTAATCTTTGAAGAATAAAAGAACCATTTTCTCTTAGCTTTTCCACATTTTTGATGTGATCAAAAGCAGTCAATTTACTGCACACAGCACAGGATACTGCTTACTGGGGATTTTGTTCAACTTGAGTTTCATCAAACAGCTAAATTAAGGAAAGAAACAAACCTACTGAACTTCCAAATCTATTCCTCAGAAACACCACTTCTTTTAAATCTAAATGCAAGTACTTTAGGAGCAGTTATGCTTCTCATTTCTCTTATGCATAATTTTACAAATATCAATTGTAAATGACACAATGAGTAAAGGTAAAAAAATACTTTACATTTGCCACCTTTTGCAAACAACCTAACTAAACCATATTATCAGTTTTGGGATCAGTTTACCAAAAAATGACCTTGAAAATCCTTCTAAACACCAAGCTGAACCATACTCTCAGGAGGTGTGTAATGGGCCACAATTAGAGCATGACACATTTTATTTGAATTCTGACTAAATATGAGCATAACCAAATAGACTAAGGATGGCTGTAAAATTATAATAGGCTAAATATTTTCAAGCAATGAAAATCAAGACAAACAGTTTAATTCAGTTTTATACTAATGACCTGGAAAATGTCACACAAAATTGAAACTGGCAAAAAAATAAAGAGAAGTTGTAAACATCATTTAATACAAAGAAATACGGTAGGATTACCAGAGGTCAGAAGCAATGGCAGGTAAGAAAAACAAGCTTTCACTTTAAAGAATGTAAGTGGAGAAAAAGGTACAAGCCATAAACTCTATTTGATGGCACACACAGACTCAGAAAGGAACTGGTGCGAAGAGTGTGGATGAAACAAAGATAAAGAAAACATGGCATAATCTGAAATGTGACACAGTGGCATAGCATGGAGGGTGATTTATGCCTGCACACACACAGATCTTCGCCAGGCACAAGGAGATGCTCTACCCAAACCAAGGGGACACCCACTACTACAAATCACCACCAAGAGGATACCACATCACCATAAGCCACCACCTCTCAGGAGACCATCACCTACAGGTAGGGCCTCTCCTCACTGGCAGGAATGTGTGAGCATTTGAACACCTTCATCACTTTCCCATGGGTGCAGAACAGGGTTATGCTCAGTAAAGAAGCAACGTTTGTGGGTGCAAGCAGATCTTCTGGAAACTGAAGATGGGTATTGTCATGGTTTCAATTCAAAACTGGGCAGAAACACAATTTGTGTTTTGGTTTGATTTTGCAAATTTCAAAGTTTCCAATCAAGAGCAAAGCAGGCTTAAGCTTAAAAGTAATAAGACTTTATTAACTAACACTAAAATAAAGAAAAACAACAAGAATGAGGATGAAACCTTCAAAACACTCTTCCTCCCTCCCCACACCTTCTTTTCTCTTAACCAACAATGTAAAGAAAACAACACTCAGAAATCTCAGTCAGTTTTCCATCTCTAAAACAGTCTTTTTTCAGTTCACTTAGGGAGGGAAGTACCTCTCATTTGCTATGGTCAATTTTCCCACAAGAAAACAGTTCTCTTGTAAATCCATTCTTCATGAACAGCAACCGCCCGGATCCTTTGCGTTCATGAAACTCCTACCATATTCACAGTTGTGTCTCTGGGCCACATTGATGTATGGGGTCTTATTGTAAAGACAATTGTTCAAAACAAAGGTTCTCTTTGTCTTTGGGACCACTTTCACCTCCAAGGTACAGAGATTCACTTCTTCGGGGACAGAGAGTCTTTATCACTTCATCTCTCTGTTCAACTTCTCATGAAATCAACAGTCCCCTCAACATTTCACTCCTTTGCTCAGGTCTACAATTCGAACCCTTTTATCTCCCCCATACTTCTTTATGGTTTAAAGGAAACGTTTCAATGTTATAACCAACCACCATAGCTTGCAAGAGTCTTTTACAGCTCAAAAACAACTTCCCACAATCCTTCCACTTGGACTTGCACTATTTCTTGACTGACTTTGATACTTCATGTGGTCTTTACACATCTGCATTCTTATTTTCTCTCACTGGAGAGAGAATGGAGGCTTTCCAAGTCCCATCTGTGCACTAATGCACTGAAAGAGTGTTTTAGTTAATTTAATTAATGTTTCTGCCTGGTTTCGAATTGAAACCACAACAAAGAGTTAAAAAGAGACAGTGTCTGGCAGTGGCAGTCCATGGTGTCAGATTTGAAAGCCATGCTGGGGCGGGGGGGGGGCAGCTCTCAGAGGGTCCAGGCCCAAAGGCACCCGCTCGCTGGTTGCCTGCAGCCAGGAGGGAAAGTTGGACAGATTCCCAAAATTCCTTTTCCACCCCTCAGTTTCATCAGGTGTTCCAGCCTCCCTCATCATGCCTCCCCCTCTCTCCCCAGGCTCCCAGAGGCAGGTTCAGCTGGGGCCAGCAGCAGAGCAGACTCTGTGCCGCAGATGTTCCCAAATCAGCTGCCCCTGCCTGGCCCGCGGGGCCTCCCCTGCCCAACACTCAGCCAGGGCAGAGAGGGCAGAGGTGTGTGCTCTGACAGCCGGGAGGAAAGAGACCTGCCCGGGCTTCTTTCAAAGGGAATAACAACTAGAAAATGCTTTCCCATTGGTCTAATAAAACGCCAATCTCAAAACCAGCCAGCTCACTTCCATGGCATGGTCAAACCAGGATAGGTATTCTCAAGACAACAGGCACAGTTAGGTTTAACACACATGGGTGTGATACCAGTATTGATAGAAATTGCAGAAGTAGCTACATACCCCATCTATGAAGATGCCAAGGTGACACCAAACCCCTGCCATGCTAGCCTTGCAGTGCTGGTCTGTGCAGGCCAGGCTTTTCAGCTGCCTACCTCCATCAGCAGTGCAGGCTTATTGAGGAGAAAACATTGAGGAGGGCTCTCACAAACTCCGGCAGAAAGACTTTGCTCTGTGGTATAAAATCTGAGTCTTTCCCGAACACCAGACAGCATTTTTAAAGTACCAAACCCACAGACTGTTTAGTTTCTGCTGGCTTTTAGCATTGCCCTCCAGGCCACCATGTCTATCTTTGTCCACTTTGTCCAGGAGGAGTAGACCTGGACTGCAGGCACCCATGTAATAGTCCCAATTTTGGCAGCTGGTATTACAAGTGTTGTCTCTGCTTTTAATCTATTCCTTAGTGCACGTGGAAAATGTACCTGAACCAGCACTGAGCTAGCACTGTCAGCACACAAAGTTGCTGCTTCCACAAGGTGGGAAAACAGAGTGCTTATTTTCACATATTTCTAATGGAGATAAATTATGTGTATAGGGAGTAGAGTGTCCTATTTTCTGCTGCCTTACATTATCTTCTCTGAGTTGGTCTTTTTGCTCTCTCTTCAGAGCTTAATAATGCCAATTTTTCTGTATAAACTCATGCATATGCAAAAAGAGATGGAAGGCCTGAACAAGAACATGACTGATACATTCAGGTTCTTTCCTAACCATCAGCATAAGACAAGCACACAAGACCTTGTGAACACCACGTCTGCTTAGAGGAGAGGCGGCTCACTGATAATACACACGTGTAAATACAATGCACATTTTGAAACAGAATCTCATTTCCAGTCAGGCACAATAGGTCCACCTCTTCTGTAAAAAACAGCAACTGCTTTGTGCTTGGTTTAGGTTCCCACACCAACACAGCATTCCCAATTTCTTGTAGAGAAAGCAAAGTTTTCAGCAGCCTGTTTCTATCACTAGTGGCCTCTTTGGCATGCAACAAAAAACATACAGAACAGTCAGACTACTTGTTCTCATGATGCCCAGGTTCTTTCAAGAACTTTTTGTTTTGTTTCAAGTTTATTGGCCAGACCTTGGAGTGACATAAATTTTTGCAGTCCCAAGGTGGGTTTTTTTACCCTGCCCTACAGCAGTGAAAAAATTAGCCTCATACTTTCTAAGCTGTTTTCTCAAGTTTCAGGGTTTTTTTGTTATTTTCATTTTTCTTTCCTCAAAGATAGAATTATTTTTCTAACTTACCCATAAGTCTGCAAACATTGAATCCCAGAGCTCACAAATGCCATTAACTGTGTCTCTCACAGTGTTGTCAGGAGTGACAAGACAATGAAACAAAAGATGACCTCTATGTAAGAACTTCTGAGATACATATATATAAAGTGGTAAAATGAGGTAGAGATTGATCAGATATGGTGTAACTCATGTCTTCAGACACAACTACTACCCTGTAAAACAGAGTGGCCACAACAAACTGCACACTGGAAACAGCCTGACGCCTTCGCTAGCTCCAAACTAGCCATGCTAAAATGTGATGTATGCAAACAACCATGAGCCTCTGCCTTGAATCACATATATCCACTGAAAAGCCTCTGCTGACAATTCTGGATACATAGACTTCCGTATTAGAGGGTCTGATTCTGCAAGAGCTTGCATTTAGGCTTCATTTATGTGGTTGATGGCTAGACAGCAATGGTGCCAAGAAACAAGAACACACAATGAGACAACATAGTGCCTGATTCCTACAGTCTGAGGAAAAGTTTATTACCGTTTTTCACAAAACATGACCTAAATAATATATTAGGAAACAAATATTGATTGAAAGGAAGCATTTTTAGAGCTGCCAAGATCAGAAGTATTATTAAAAAAAAAAACAAATCACTTCTTCAGGTTAGGAAAGGGACCTGGAAACTAACTTTTATCTGCCACAAAACACAATTTGGTACAATTAAGATATGTTCATGAACAAAATCAATTAAAATAATAAAAAAAAACAAAACAACAAAACAACCTGATGTTATGGGTCACATAAAAATTGGATGTCATTTGATTCTGCTGAAAATGATCTAACAAGATAATGCACTAATTCCACAAACCTAAAAGCTATTTTTAGCTTTCAGTGCTACAGATGAGTAGCAAAATCTGACCCTGTCTTGTTACAGGCTCAAACCTTCTCTAATTTAGCTCTGACTAATTATCAAGCCAACAATTGAGGAAAACAGAACTGCATTTTTCTTGATATTACAAGAGATAGGAACATGAGTTGTTTGGGGTTTTTTTTGGCATGCTATGTATGTTCAAAATCAGTTCAATGTGGAGAGAGATCTGTGGGCTGAAAAACAAAGATGGTTGCAAGCAAAGAATGATGAGAACAACCTAAGCCCTGGGATGGAGGAGGTGTTCAGTTCAGTAGTACAAAGCTCAGCAACATGCAGGGGGTTATTTTATGTAACAGTGCCATTTAGACAAAAATTTTCAACTAAGATTTATCCTATCAAGTCTAAATATGACAGAAACCCTGAAATTAATAGAAGATGTGTGTGTAAATATACATGTGTAAGGGCAAACCAAAAACACTCCGCCATGTCTGTCACCTATTTGATTATGAAGACACGCATGGACATTATTGAGTGCTCAGGGCAAAAAACAAAGGTTGTAAATTTAATAAAGATCTATGCATACAAAACACAAGTCAGATTTACACAGCGCTGTGACTGTCTTTGGAAATGTGGTATAGAGTGTGAAGGTTGTTAAAGCCAGAACCACTGTGCTGAGCAAACAACAGCAGCAGCCTGCCAGCAAACCAGCTTCCCCAGCAGGTAGGAAGGAACTTCTCTGATGACCCGTGCCTGGGGCTAGAGTCAGAACAAAATTACGAATTGTTAAAATGAAGTGTGGAGATCCCAAGAGCTCCAGTCATCATGACACCTAAAAGGAAGGGGAGAGGGGTGAGAACAGCAACAAGCTTTCTCACACCCACCAGACCAGTGGCTCACTGTGGTCTGAAGATGATTTTTGTTGTTTCACCTTCCTGGTTTGGAATCTGGGATTGATTTTCTCTATTTTGTAGGCATGCAATTTCTTACACTAGAGAGGAACCAGGTATTCTTGGTCTGGCCATGCAGCCCACCCTGCTGGCACAGTGTCCCAGACTGGATGCTAAAACACCATCACTTGTTTCTTACTGTCTTTTAGAAGTTAATTTCATGGCATTTTACAATTGATGTGCCTGTCTTTGTGACAGGAAGATCTCAGGCTGTGAGAAGGCATTAGGGCAGTGGTCAAGCCTGGCCTGGTAGCCAGCACCCTCCCTGAGATCACCATGCTGCATCCAAACCCATGGAAAATGCAACTGCAGGCACAACCATCTTCACCGAGGATATGCAAAAATCACTAATGGTATCATAACCCAACACAAGGAAAGTTCCCTGTGGAAAGATGCAACCAAATGTGTTTTTAGATTACATGCTGAATGGAAGGAGGAGCCTAGGAAACCTGGGAGCCCAGAGACAGACTCCGCTGACAAAAGAAAACCCAATCAAGGACACATTTACCAGTGTTAGGGTAGACAGGCTGGAAACCGTCATGCAGACCTGCCTGAATAGGGTAACCTGGCAGGTGACACTAATTCCAAAATGATTTTTGCCAACACCACCACCCATAACACAGCCTTGGTGATGCCTGAACCACCAGACTCAGTTCTGTTCACTATCATAGAGAAACTCTAAAAAGTTAGGAAAATCTGGGGCAGTTCTGATAAGAATGTCAAAAACTCTAAGGGGATTAAATAGCCTGATTTTTTGGATAAAATTAAAAGCTAAATACGGACATCATTGCTTGACTAAGCAAAAAGCAAAGAAGTGTGAAAGCACACTGCGAATATCTAAGGGAGATATACACCCACAACAAAAGAATGGACTTCTTTATCACAAATCAGGAAGGAATATAATTGCAGGCAATGGTATGGCATTAAAAAAAAGCAAATTAAACATATTACGAAAGAAAAAATGTCTTTACAACAGTGATATATTAGTCCACAGTTAAATGTTCTGTATGTGCTTGTTATATTTAAAAATTACACTAGATTATCAAGCAATGAATTTACAAAACAGAAAATTCTTGTCCTGAAGGAAAGTTGACTAAGTTGACTGAATGATCTCACATCAGAATACTAGGTTTGTCTGCATTAGACATTACAGGGAAAAAAAAAAAAAAAAAAGCCCAAATTTAGATTCAGTAATCTTAAAACAATCAGTATCATTTGATACAGAGATGTAAGTAGTTTACAGCAGCTACAGCTGTTGCAACAAACAAGGCAAAGATTTATTATGTAAGCAATTAAACACCCATTATACACAATGCATTGTGTTCCCTGGCTTGCCAAGAATGACAAAAACACACTGAACAGTGCTAAGGTTGAAACAAACCCTGCAACCCAAACTTGGCTAGAACAGTACAAGAGCAGGACTGTGCTGCCAGGCTTTGCAAGTTGCTGATACACAGTCAAATAAAATAGTACTGGAGGAGCACAGAACATGAAGTTGTGCCTTGGAGCCCTCTCTACATAAGGCTGTGAAGACACGCAATCCTTGTTTTGATTTAAAGGACAACTTGCAACCAACACCTGCTGTGATGGATTTTCACAAGTTCCTCAGTGCAGTTGGAGGTCTAGCATGTTTCAATGCACCATACCACTTTTGGTATTTGCTTCTGACAGACTTCCTACACCAGACAGACTTCCTACTCTTCTCCATTACAGTTGGTACACCTAAATTAAGCTGTGCACATTCATCTTTTGTAGAAAATCAAGAGCAGTGGCTTCTCAACAGGAGCAGGCTCAAGAGGGCCTGGGAAGAGGCCATTTCCTCTTCCCTTGTGGCCATGGTAGTAGGTCAGACTAGTGTTGCCACATTGAAGAACCAGGAGGAGTTAATTAACACCTCTTTGCAGAATTGCAATAGAATGTGCCTAATTAAATTTTTTTTACAGAATTAAGCATGGCACCTCTCTTCTCCCAAAAAAATCTGCTATTTTAACTAAATTTTTAGAAAACACCCTCCAGATTTACCAAACCAAAATAGGTTCTTCATATGTTATGATCATTTCACATGCCAACATTCTTCAACTGCTGCTGAAGTGGAAGTAAAGGACAGAATATGGATTTACAGGGACAGCATTACATCCTCAAGTCAACAGTCTAAAATAATCCCACTTTTCAAACAAAAAGCTAATGTGACATGGTAATGAGCACTGTTAAAAAGTTTGACAGTGTAAACTCACCTCATGTTGAAGCATACTGATGTGCTGTTTAGGATTAACAGCGGAGAATGGTTGGATTTAACCCTCCTCTTTAGTGCAAACACAAAAGAGGATCACAAGTCTACCAGCAGCAGTGATTGGGTGTTTATGGCAGGCTCACTTTGCTACTGCATTTCCCATCACTCCTTCTGGTTTCTTCTTACGGGTCAACTCCAAGCAGACAAATAAGCTATGAGGCCTTTCTATGTCTTCTAACAGAAACTGAATTAAAGCTGTGACTGGTCTGTTTCTTGTACAGTGTCAAAATACCAGGTCCAAGCTCCTTCTATCTTCTGTTTGCACAGACATGTGAAGAAAAGCCAGGGAACAGGGTGGTCTTTGCCCTCTCCCCGGTTATGATCATTATGGCACATAAAATGTACCCCACCATTTTTTGTGTTGGATCCATCCTAACTTTCTGCTATCTACACATATTTAATGATAATTAGAAATATTGCTTTATAGATACCATGATAAAGTTGTCCAACACACCTGGTAAGCAGAATTATGGATTTTAACACTGGCAAACTCTAAAAAAAGTCTTAAGCATTAAATCTTTTTTTTTTTTTTTTTTTTTTTTAACTGACTGGTTTACCCTGAGTAGTTTTAATAAAAATACCTTGAATATCTTCCACCCATTTTCTAACCGAAATTCATTCTAGAGATTTCCAGAGTACAAGGAATCATTGATTTGTTTCCCTAATTAAAACAACTGCATAAGATTTTATGAAGTTTGGGAATGAGTTTAATTTCTTACTTGTCCAATAGAACAATTTTGCCACAAGCAGTATCACAAACTCTGGCTCACTGGAAGTCTACTTTTCATATACTCTGGATTTTTCTTTAACAGAGATTGCTTGACTGTAACTGACATTTGAAGAACAGGGAAAAGATTAGCTTTCATATTGAATTTTTTTATGTATCCAGATATATTATAACTAAACCATGACTATGAAGCAGGAAACAATACTGGCATGTATCATGGTTTCAGCTAGGGTAGAGTTAATTTCTTCTCAGTAGCTGTTACAGTGCTGCTTCAGAAAGGCAATAACACACAGACTTAGGTTTTTTGCTAAATCATGTTTATCCTAAGCCAAGAACTCTTTTTCCCTCCTAGTTTGATGCTTTGCCAGTGAGGAGGCATGCAAAAGAAACTGGAAGGGAGCTGGGACAGCTGACCTAAACTGACCAAAAAGATACTCCACACGACAGAACATCACTTTTTGTTTACTGTTTGTTATCATCATTATTAATGATTTTACTTTATTTTCAATTATTATACTGTTCCTATCTCAACATACAAGTTTTACTTTGATCCTCCACCCCATTCTACCAGGGTGGAGAGAAGAGGGAGGTGAATGAGAGGCTGTGTGGTGCTTAATTTCTATCTGGGCTTAAACCACAACAGCATGAAAGCTAACAGGGGCAGACGATTTCCTGTGGATCTTCACGCATGCCCTCACTTAGTCAAATACAGTGGCAAGCTCATGGTCAGTTGCTATGATACTGTGGCTCCCTTTATTCAATTAAAATACTGAAGTCACTATTCTACCAGTATTACACACTTACCAACAACTGCAACACACCTGTGGCTCTTATCTGGTATTCTTCCATGCTATGATCTCATTGCTAATATGAATGTCTGCTTCTTGGAATTTGCATTTTCCAATTTGCTTCTGCTGTATTTTGCAAGAAATCATCTTCATACTGAATGAGGCTTTTGAGTGTCTGATTATTTTTGTCTAACATGGGTAAGTGACCCACTTGTACTGCACATGATGACCTTTTCCTGTTGGTGTCTTTTGTACCTCTAATGTATCCTGGAAAAGTAGAAATTTCCTCTGGGTCACTAATTTCCTCAGGAATTATTTAAACAGGTAAGTTCTGACTGCAGGAAATGCAGTCCTTCAAAATCATAAGCTGTCCTAAATGAACATCTCTAAATCTTGCTAGAATCAATCATTTGAGACAGGATACTGGATTTGAAGGTAACACACATTTGTGCTCGTAGAGTCCTTTGAAGGTGCAAAGTGCTTCATTTCCTCATCCCTGGCCACCACCACGAGTTCAGTGAATTCTCATCCAGTGTATAGCACATGACTGGGGTTAAAATGTAGCATTTTCAGCAGGAATTGGACATTAACAGGACTACTGCTATGTTAAGACAGATCAATGACAACATCCTGCAAAGAAGCCACACTAACTGGGTTGTCAACAAATCAAAGACAGAGGTGAGCAAATGGCCAGTTTTCCCTCATGCTGTTCAAACAACAAAACTGCCAGGCACACAAGCTTGCAGCTGAGAAAACACAGGCATTAAGGTCTATTTTCCATTCTGATTAAAACAGTTGTTTTATCAGTTGAAATCCAACAGCTTCCAGGAGCTTCTGATGGTCCCATGGTTTCTGGTTCTACTATTTTCCTTGCAAGAAGGTCTGTATTTCCTTGGCTATAATTCAATTCCCCATTCATGTTCCCAGTTGCGTCTTTTCACTTTTGAAATACATTCTAACACAGTCCTCAAGTTCACAGTCAGAGGTTTTGCCAAAAGAGGCGATCTAGTGAAATGATCTCACTTTTGTCTCGCTTTCTACCTGATCCACAACTGCTCTCCCTCCTTTCCTGGACACAGTCTTTCTTATTTCAAGTCCACTTCCTCTCCCATTCATTTTCCTTTTTTCCTTCCTAACCATGCCACCATGACTCTTCTGGGTTATGCAAAGCCTTCCTTCCCTTTATTACCTTGTTAAAAATGTTTCCTTATTGCCATTCACCCTCTTGAGTCCAAGTGAAACTGCGCTCATGTGACTGTACTGAACAAGTGACATGTGGACACCTTCCTAGAAAAAAGGAAAGGCTCCTTTGTTCATGGTGTGCTCACCAAGTTTGATACTGCTAGTCACAGCCTCTCTGTCCTTTGGTTTGGTAATTTTTCCTTTTGTTTTCAAGAATATTTGCTTGTCTGGGGCTTCACCTACCTCTCCCAACATTTGGTGTTTCTCCTGCCTTCTCTCTCTCTGTGGACTTGACTCTTCTACTATGTGTGTTTGTCTTACCCACAAAAACTTTATTTCTGTACTTGGACTAAACTGTCCTCCTTTTGTCTTTGCTGCTGCCACTGTTTCATTGACATTCCTGGATGATCCTTTATCAGTCCTTTCCTCTAGTACTTGTAGCCTCCTCTAATGCCCAGATGGTAGGAGATTCCTCTTCTCCCTGAAAACTCTGAATTTTCAATGGCTTTAAAAATTAAGACACAAACCAGGAGACTCCTAATGAAGTTTAAAATTTAGAGTCACATAGCAGAAGGACTGGGCCCAAGCTTAGTGTCTGAGACAAGAGTAAATATGGGAGGGTATCAGAGCTTCAGAAGACCTGCCAAGAGAAGGACTATGTTAGGACCACAGTCTAGGGAACCCTGGGGGACAACGCAGTCTGGGACAACTGACTGTGAAGTGCTGGGTCATGCTGGGTTTGGCTGCTCCAGCTGCAGCGCCCAGGCTCCCTGTGACTCATGGTGCATTCAGCTGGTGCAGCTCAGACTTGAAAACCTGCAAGTTTTCCCACCCTGGAGAAAACCAGATTGGGTGGACAAGACTTAGGAGTTAGTCAGTAATGGTTTAGGGGTTTGGAAGGTGTGATAGGATGCTGAAGGCAGAAAAAGCTCTTGGTTTGGTGCAAATGTTGGAATGAATCTCTTAATTAGAAACTTTGGCTGTGCCTGGAGCAGCCAATGCTGCCTGTGAAACTGACCATCCAGACATGTTTTCTGAATCCAAGGATACCCTTTCCTTATTGCCAAACTATCTGACTCCCACTTTTGCTTTTTTTTTTTTTTTTTTTTTTTTTTTTTTTTTTTTTTGTATCCTTCACTCTCCTTTTTTCTGCTCTGAATGCTGGGAGAACCAGAATGTGCCTGCCTACCACACTGCTTTGCTTTTTTACCATGCCACCTTTTTTTCCTTATCAAACCTTGCTGAAGGACAGGTTAGGTCTTGTGAATTAAGCAGCAGGTTGAGGATTGCTGGATTCTTAGGAACCCTTATTAAATGGAAAGCATTCTTCCTCCCCATATAAAATTACTCTGAGATACCCCATGTCTCAAGATGCACCGAGAAGTAATATCACTTTTTAACGTGCTGTCATCTTATGTTGCTGTTTAAAAATGTTATCATCTCCCAAAGTAAAAATAAGTTAAAATTGTGCATAGATAATCTCTTAAATTCCCTGCTTATATGAAGTTGGAGAAGTAATGTTAAAGATTTTGAGCAAATCTCATCTAATTAGAACCTAGGACTTAATTACTTCTCTCCTGAAAGATGAGCCTCTGGCGGATAATTTTATGAGAATAGTATGCCTTGAGCAAAACACAGAAAGTAGTTTTCTGTCAGAACTTAAGAAAATAGAAGTTTCATCATACAGATTGTTACATGTTTTGCACATGGGATGTAGTTTTTATAAAAAGTCTGCTGTCTAGCATAGACAGGCAATCAAAACTGAAATCAGAGAAAGTATCAAAAGAATTGATAAAAAGTCCACAATTAAGTTCTTCTTTCTTCATTAACCAAGACGCCACTTTATCCTATTTTTCCTTTTGTCCTCCCAGCAATTTAGTGGGATTCCTTCTGTGGATTATCTAATAGCAGGGAAGGTATAGGTGCACCATTATCACTCCTGCTGTCACATGAGATATAGTACATGGAGTTTCAGGCAGAATATTTTGTCCTGGATAACAGAAATGAATTATCTATCCATTCTGTGAAAGAAGTGACAAGCTAAACCAGAAGTACAGCAGGAGATTCATGCAGTTTCCAGACTGGCTTCAGCTCAGAATTAATAATGATCATTCCTTATGATCTTTATGAATCTGTATTCCCACTGGTGAATCTTTCTGTGATCGTGTTAACTCTTCAGGACATTTATTTATTGACTCTTTTTAAAAAAACCCCTTACACCTGCTGCTGTACTACTTGTCCAGACAAGTGTAGTAAAATACAGGGAACCATTGCAGAGTGATAGAAGCGAGTACAAGTATAAGGATCATGTTCTTATTTTTCCCATTTTCATTTTCTGATTGCTCTTCCAATTTTGTTTGCTTTCTTCTGACCTTAACAAGCAAGTATTAAACAGTTTAAGCCTAGCATTTGAGCAAACATTGACAGGTCAGTAGTCTTTGCATGGGAAAGAAATTTTATTGTTGTGTCTTACTCCTGTTTGTGACTAATGGTCTCTTTTTGATCATAGGAGTTGTGATCTATATACAGGTTGTTTAACAGAAAGCTATTCCCTGTAAAATTCTAAATATGGATGAAAACACAAAGTTCCTCCCTCCTCCAGTCCATTAATTTCTTTATGGCTCTCTCATTAAAAAAAAAAAACAAAAACAAAAACAAAACATGCCAAAATTACTTAGGATTTAACACATTGATACACATTTTGATACATAAGCTTGTCTTGGGACAAATGCTCTTATGTTCTCCTGTTTAATACATGTCTGCATGAACACGTGTATGTATGTAAAAAGATGTATATGTAACATTATATCTTTATATATATACATAAGTTTATCCAAGTATATATATGTATGTCCCTAGATTTTTGGTAGCCCTTGCTTCCAATAATGATTCTAGTTGAAGTTCCAAAGTATGGATTTAATTTAGAATTAACCAAATAATTAGTAAGGCAATAGGAATTTATTGTTATAAATGTATAACAAATATGTGCCTTTTACAATAAACTTAAAATAACGTTCGTAATTAGCAAATGGAATCCAATGTTTTCTAGCCGTCTCATTAAAATGAAATTAGATGCAGATTTGGGGATTTTAATTTCAAACATTCACCTTTATTGTTGAAACATGCTCCTGAATGAGTTCCTAGACTATTTCACTAAATGTCCATGCAAATGAAGTTGTAAAACATGGTATCCTATCTTGTTAACACTTTTCCAGAATTATGACTCTGAAAGAACTTTAGAAGGAAAAAGAGGCTTACATAAATCTATCTTCCTTTGCTTCAAGGATTTCTATATTGTTTGTTGTGAATGACTATGTCCTTAGAGTAAAAAACAATGCAAGAAAAAAACCCCAAAAAACCCAAAACACTCCCAATCGAAACAAACCAACAAAACAAAAACCCCCCAAAAAACCCCAAAAACCTACCACCCTAGAATACCTTGGTGCCTTCTATAATACAACTTACTATTTCTAAGGCAACTCAATCAAGAAAAGCATTAAAAAATATTGAGAAATAGTGGCTTTAAGTGCTAATGGTAGGGAGGAATTTCAAACAAATTTGCAATTAAAGAAGGCCCATGCCTAATAGCTGTCTAGGTCTTGCTTCAGACCATTTTTGCTCTAGATCTATGAAGCTTAAAGAAAAAGGCAGTTTTTAAAGACATTCAAGGGAAACAATTCTCAGTGTGGATACCCAGACTAAACCAACAAACTACACACCTACAAGTGGGGGCTTTGAATGTGAAGTGTCGAGTATAGAGACCAGAATCCAGCTGTGCACACCTACCTCCTCCTGCAACCGCACCGAGGAGTGGGAAGAGGGACTTTTTCCAGAGAGGTTAGGACACTTTTGACTCTTAGGCAACCTGAGATCAGCAGCGGGAATTGGGACACACTGAACTCACTAACAAACTCCCGGAGTGCTATAACTTTGTGAGGGAAGAGCACAGCAGGAAGCAGCATGCTGGACCTGTCTCTTGCCTTCAAGAGCACCACCACTGCTCCCCCTCCAGCCTTCTGAGTCCCTCAGACCCGCAGAGGGGAGAGCAAGGCAGACGTGCCAAGACACAGAGGATGAGGGAAGAGGAGGAGGAAGAATGGGGAGGGAGATTGCCTTGGCAAGCAAAAGTTGCTAAATGCTGTAATTAGATGGTCAGACTTTATTTCACAGATTTTTCTCCCCATCCTTTGTCCCTTATCTTAGATTGGAACAGTTAAATATTTACACTTAACCGTATAGTTTTCAACTTTATACTGTTAAAGACCATCCTTGTATCTTTTTGGTCTAATTTTCCAGAATCAGTCTGAGTTCTAATCCCATCAAGCCCTTTCATCCTACACTGGATGTTTACTTTCTATACATTGTTTCACAAGGGCAAATGTGATACAAGCAATACAATTTATGTCTTCTCTAGAAAAATAATCCCCTTTTGTTTCTCTAAATGGTAGTGAAATGTGCAGTTCATAGAAAAACACAAGTATAGAAAGATAGTCAAGGATGTTTCCGCTAAGCTCTGTGGTGCCTTATTTGTGCCTCATGTAGAGTGCTGATCTAAGTAAAAGCTTGATATGCATCAAATGTAGTGAACTTCACTGACTTACTTGAAGATTTATAAATGAGAGGCCAAAGAGTCAGGCTGCAAGGCTGCTTGGCTGCATGAATAACAGTGAGAAATTCACCCAGTCATTCTGGCATGATGCACAGAAGATGGAGCTTATCAATAAATTCCAAATCACTTGCTTTATATTCTCTGGAATATTATCAGACTCTAGTATACAAATAAACAACTACCATGCAGATCCAAACTCCAAACATAAGAAAAAGCAAGGTAATTTAGAGATTTGCACATATCTCGTGCACCATGTTCCAAGAAAGGAAAGAAGCAGCCCTTTGTTGGAGAAGGTTATGAAGGGAAGGAGAAAAGGCAATGGAAAGGTCCTTAATATCATCTCACACAAAATACCAGATGTTTTTGCATGTCTCATTAATGCTCCCTGTTTTACCGACCAGAAACGCACAGCGAGTCCAACCTTCAGGGGTCAGCAGTGCTCAGGATATCCATGAACTGTGCTCTAGGCAACTGCAGGGACTATGGACTAAGGGATGACTGCTCAGTATTAATCCTGCAGTTTTAGGGTGGACGGTTCAGAATCTGAAGAGCAGCTAAGTACAAATCACCCCCCATCTCACAAATACCATCAATCGCCTGTTCAGAGCTCTTCTCTGAAATAAAGTGCACTTAGACATTATTCTTGTAAATAGACTTGCTGGATTGCAAATTCTCCTTTTACTCATAGTTTTGAAACAAGATAAATACAGTAGCCTTTTCTGAGATTTCTAGTGCAGACAGTCCTGTGTCTTATGAGTAATAATATTAATTTTTGGAAAGCCTAATATTATCAGACTATCTGTATATTCCCTGGAATAAAACTTGCTAAATGCAGCAGAGTTTCTGTGGCTGTGCTGAAATACAAACAGTATAAAGAAAGGCTGCTGCTTCACTCTCATTTTTATGCCCAGTGGTCTTTCACAGACTGTTCTGCCTGAATTTGAGTTTTAGTAGATTATCTTCAAATTAGAGCTCAGGATGTACTTACAATTTAATGCCCTACTCCACTAGAAGCCTAACAATTTAAATGCAAGGGAGCAAAAATCTTTATAGCTTTGCTCTGTCTTGACAATGTGCTGTTTATGGACTCTTTTTAGCATACTCAGGCATACATGCATGCAAAGCCAAGAGGTGGAAGTGAAATGACTCAAACAATGAATCTTTCCTGTTACAACATTATTGCTATTCCAGGCTTTCTTATTCTTGTTAAAGGACAGTGGATTGAATAAAAAGGGAATAAGAAGTATGATGGATAGGAAAATATAATGATGACAGTATAATAAATTATTGCTTACCATTTCCTGAGTGTTTGCAAAATCTGCCTCTTTCGAGCTACACTGCACCAAAAGCATTATAATATTAATCAGGGATATACAAAGGAATACATATTTGTATCAAAATCTACTTAAGAGTACTGAGCATTCCTGCTGCCTAAAAATGAAACCAAAATAAAAACAAAGAAAAGAGGAGGTTTTCATCTCATTGAAACAGTACATGATACACTACTAATGCTTCTGCATATACAAAGGTATGTTGATATCTGATTAAAACCACAGACTGAGCCCTAGCACACTATCTTGCATGCAGGCTTTTATTGCATACAGAATAAACTACTCTTTATCTGATAATTACAGCCATAACCCCACAAGGTATTTTTATTTGACCTCGAATGAACATGAAAATGGGGTTCACAGAGCAGCCATTTCTTTGCTATTTCTGCAGTACCTCTCAAGGCAGTGACAGTGCAGCTTTAGTGTATAAAGTGTTCGTGCTTCTGAAACATGTTATTAGTGCAAATCTTGAACTGAACTTGACTTTATTTTATATTTAATGACACGATGTCAAAAATACTTGATCTGCATTAATGCAGTTGCTGGAATAAAATTATTTTCAGTCATTTAGTGTTTTGATCCCACAGTTAGCTACACCATCCAGTCTTCAAGAACTGATGCTCTTTTACACTGCAAGCTGTCTCACCCCTATTATCCCTAGGAGACTTACCACAAGAGAGTAACATATCTTGAATCCGGGTTTAGCCACAAAGTAGTCATCGGATTTGAAGGTTATCTTTATGTGATTTGTTCTTGATGTTATTCTTGGAGGTACCTCCTTGTGTCCACACCACCGTCCTCGAATAACTGTGCTGGTCTCTGATACATCTTCTACTTCCACAAAGTCATACCTGAAAAAGAGTATGAAGAATCAGTTTTTGCTGACTCCAGTCACAGAGGGTGCTTGCAAATTGAGAGGAGCACAGCTAGAGACACAAAGACAACTGTCCCCTGTTCTCCACTCCAAAACATCAGACTAAATATTACAATTGGTGGACAAGTTCATTTGCCACAAAATACACTAAGCTGTAAGCTACTGCCTGAGTGCTCAAATGACTGATTTCTGTGCTCCTGGAACATGACAGTATTTGCTACCATGTTAAAATAGCAATAAGAGGCACTTGCATGTGCTTAGTATACAGTAAGCATACATACTGCGTTTCATGTGGTGGGTAAATAATTTAGAGACCTTATAAAATATTATTTAAGGCAGACTGCCCAACCTGAGCAGCTGCAAGCACTTGTGTGCTTTCTGGTGGTTGCCCAAGTCCCTGCAGCAGCAGCAGTCCCAGGCACCCGCCTGCTGTGTCAGTCAGAGGGCTAGAGACAGGCAGCCACCGTGCCAGGAACAAAGGGAGATGCTGGAGAGACACAGGACTGTGTATGCTACTGAAAGGTGCTTTTTAGGACTTCCTTTGCAAGTGGCACATAGCTCCTGTAGATGGTTTGGGAAGATTTATGTCTAGCTTTCAAGAAGGAAAGCATGCTGCCACTCTGTGCGCTGCAGTGGGGAGTTCATGTGCATGCTGTCATCTGGGAAAATGCAACAGCACAGCTTATTCTGTGAAAAGTAACATCTTGGCCAGGCACCCATGCCACAGCAGTGGTCCCTGAGCCCAAAGAGGGCTCTGCCAGAAGCAGAAGGCACTAAACCCCAGGGATGAAGGGACGGAGCAGCAGCACTCACTGCTCCAGCCTGTGCATTCGCCTGCTTGAGTATAAATAACATTTAAAATAAAAAAAAAAAAAAAAAAAAAAAAAAAAAAAAAAAAAAAAAAAAAGAGTACAGTTACTGAGCTGGAGAATAAAGGGGACAGAATAAAGTTCCACTTTCACTAAATCTATGACAAAACATCTCTCAAAATCTTTGGAGCCAGAATCAGGCAGCACACATTGCTGCCAGCAAGGCAGAGGTGATGACAAGAGGGTAGCTTGAGTATGATCCTCACAGTACAGTTAAGCCTTAAAATTCTGGAGGTCTTTACCAGGAATATTTTCTATTATCAAAGCATCTGCTCCCTCCAAAGAGGGAGTTCAGAACTGCTAAGTGATTCTTGATAGCAATGCACTGCTCCCCACCCCCAGGTCTGTGTGCCAAGCACCCTCCTCCTTGCCCAGTTGTGGGAGCTGAATAGCTCTGTAAATAACAGACTTGCTTTTCTGCTGAGAGCCCATGAGAAAAAAACCAAGCACTATGTGGTTTGAGAATATTAGCTCTGCTGCTTTTATATTCACCAACCCCAAATTGCACAGAACAGAAAATAACAGATCCACCATCACCACTTAAATCTGCACAAACTCTCCTGAAATAAATCTTTTTTGTAACACACCAAAACTTAGTTCCAGGCAGAGGCAGACTTGTATCAATGTCTCTCCACCATCCCCAGCTCCCTTTCCCTGGTGGTGATGGATATGGTACCCAGCACAGGTACTGGCCTTCCCACTTTTGGAAGCTAGAAGCCAGACTAAGTAGCAAAACCAGGGAAAATCCATGGACTTTCAAGGATTATATCTGCTTTCAATAGCAGAGGCTTTGCTGCAATGATCATGGAAGTAGGTGTGTTCTCAGTTGCTTCTGTGCATCCAAGGAGCCTCAGACTGGGTAATTTAATTGCTTTTCAGAATCATATCTTATCAAGTGCCTGTGGAAATACTAACAGCATTTCTTGAACATTCTGTAAGACCTTGAATATTTCCTCTCCTTCTTCAGAAGCTCTGAAGAAATATAGCTCTGCTGAAATACACCTTTGCATTCCTCAGCCTGAATGAATTTCAATCAGTTCAGTCTTAATAGTATGCAAATTACAATAATTATCATTAATGAAAAATTAAAAGAAAACACTAGGAGGTTTCTGGAGAAAAAAGCTTAAGGTCAAAAGCAAACACAAAAGAAAGCTAAGGTGAAGAGGTCCTGAATTACTTGTCCAGTATTCCTAGCCTTCAAGCATATGTTTGGCTCTTGGCACTTATTTCAATTAAAACAATCCTGGCTGTCTCTCTAAAACAGCACTGCAGGAATTGTCAGGGACTGAAGCTGCAGAGAGGATCTAGTTTTGAAAAATATATTGAGCATTAGCAAAAACTCCAACTGCACACAGCCCTTAACAGACTTAAAGACATCACAAGCTGTCTGACCAAAAAATTCCTCACTCTGGAAGTATTATTACCCAAATAAAGGTCTTCCAAAAACTCTAGGGAAAGCTTTACTGCAGAAAAGAATGTGATATTTCTCCAGCTTCTATAGACACTATGGATGATGGAAGGTCTTTGCTTTTCTCTGCATTCTAAATTAGCTACTCTGGAAAAAGCAAGCAGACTGTCTTCCAAGATGCTCTCCAAGCACATAATGCCAGTAACAGCTCGACTTTCCCTCACTGTGCCACCACCTTTAATGGCTTTTGACAGAGAATACTTCATCTTTTTTTCCACAGTAAATTAGCCCTCTGTTTCAAAGTTGCATGCTTTAAGGTCAGCCACAGTTTATCCACTATGTAAATATTAACAGGCTGCTTCTGTGTGCATTAGGCTCTGAATCTGGGAAAGCATTCGGGGTACTGGGAGGTTACTGTTGTTACTGACTCTGCTGCTGATCTTGGACCAACATCACCAGTGCAGACCTGCCAAGGAGCAGGGAAGGAGAGCCAATTTTAGGCTGCATTCTTTCACTACTACATGGAAAACAAACCTGCAGGAATGGTTCCCTCTATCAGTAATGCAGAAAATTTAACAAAGAAAAATAAGGAAAAAAAAATCCACCCTGTAGAATGCCCGCAGAGATGCCAAACCCTACAAACACAAATTAATTGACAAAGATAAGAGAAGATGAGGCTGGGTGTGCAGAAACACTAACAACCAAGTTCTCTGCATAGATAAGGTGTAAGTAACAACATGATCAGGCAGATTTTGAGGCTGAGACTTGAGCATTTTCAGTAAGTAGCATCACAGCAATCTGCCTTTCAGAGGGCACAGGAATCCTGAGCCTGTTTTTTCCCACAGAAAAGAGAGCTGAATAAAAGAAATATAAACACATGGATTTATACTGTTTCCGTGAATGCTGGCAAGATTCACCTCTGTAGTCTAACACGAAACAGTTTATCCACCTAGGTTAATCAGCCAGATCAGCTGAGCTTAAGGTCACTTTTGCTTAAAAGGGGAACTAAAGCAACTGGGATATAGTAGGGTAGGATTTAATAGATTTATAGATACAACAGCATGCATCATCACACTGATGTTTGTGGACCTATATTTCAAAGTTTTAAAGCAAATTGTACCAGTGAAGAGTAAAAATAAAGATAAACAAGTAATTTGAACATAATTATATTTTTCAATGCATTTTCATCTGTCCCTCACACCCCAATATAAATGCTTACCTACTCACTCAAAGCTCCTAGAGCCCTCCACCTACTGAAAAAGATGTTTCTTGCCTGGCTGAAATGCAATAGAGGTGACAGAGGACAAAATCCTATTAAAGTAGCAGCTATGTTGTTAGATAGCTGGATTTGAACATACAAGTACCTTGTGCTTAAAACTTTATAGAAGGACTAAAACCAGACAAAACTGCTTCAGGTCCAGGATAGCTCAGTTTAGTTATGAACTCAAAGATCAATTTCAGCTGGGAGGGCCCCTTAAAGGTGTGTCCTCCTTACAAGGACATCCTGGACCTGACCAGAGATGTGCTGGTTTTGCTTTGCAGTCTCATGCTAGTGAGCTCAAAGGTGGTGTTAAGGAGCCTTTTGTAAGCTTTCACTAGCCACTCACCTGCAGATCTCATTTTCGGGTTCCTCCAGCCCAAACTGATTATCAAACACCAGCTGGATCCTGGTGCTCTCTGGGGAGTGGAGGCGCCACGTCAGCAGGAGGTTCCGGGGGTAGCTGCTGGGGAAGCGAGGACTGTGGATGCAGCCGTTCCCTGCCACGCTGATGGTCTCTTCTTTTCGGTACAAGTCTGTGAGGTGATTGCTCTCTGTTAGTAGTCACAACTTGTAGAAATTAGTATGTTGCTCCAGTTACAGGAAGACAAAAAACACAACAGTTTATAACACAGCACAATTATTTGCATTTCAAGTCTATAAAAAGTTGGGTCTAGGAGCAGTTACTATTAAATAGGAAGTACAGTGTATTTTCTCTTAATTCAATCCCCCATTAAACAGTAAGAACAACAGAACTCAAATATATAGACTTTTATTTACAAGAAATGTATCATTATTTTTACATTTATATTGATTGATTACATAATTCATTCTCACCGCTTTGGTTTTAAAACAGAATTAAACTTCAATAAAAGGTACGAGCTTGAAAACAATGTAGTAAGACAGACTGAAATAAAAAAAAGGTAAATAGCCCTGTTTCCTGAATTTTGTGCTGTGGGGAGCAATGCCCTCTAAACAAAAGCAGCAATGAAGGGCTGCAGCAAAGTATGAGTGAATTTAAATTTCTTAACCATGCTTAAGTATTTCCTTCCAGAAACATGCATAAGGTCATATTTCGATTTTATTTATATGGTGTGAACCCTTTTCTGCCTATGGTCCATTTACTCAAACAGCTACTCCATGCTTATACTGATGTAACTGAGGCCAGATCCTGTCCCATCAACCATCTTAGTAACTGCAAGACAATTAGCCAAGTCTTTACTTAATTAAAATCCACAACTTTTCCCTGAGCAAAATAATTAACTGTCCTGAAGTTTACTCATACTGAGGTAAAACCTCTGTTGCTGTAAATCTATGGCTCCAAGCATTACAGGAACTGTGTCAAGACACAGTTCTCTAAAAGTCAAAATGTCTTCTCAGTTAGGCCATGCACTTGCACTGCCCAGCTGCTTCTGATACTATAATTTGGGTCAGTTTGCAAAGAACTTCAAACAACCACTCTTCTGTGCATTGACAATTTTAGTAGGGGGAAATTTTGAGGATCAGAAGGTCCCAAGGCAACATGCAGATCACAGCAGGTTTCAGTTCCCAGTCAAGACGTGTACCTCTGAGCCTCCACCTGGAGGACAGCTAGCTGTGTTCCTTCCCCACACGATGTGAGGGGACCTACATGAATTTGGACACTTGTTTTCATGTAAACACCTGAACCCTGGTGTCTTTAACTGAACATCACTCCACTCTGCTGATGCATGTCAACCTCCAGTTCCACTGCAAGCAACAGAAAACTGCTATCTTCTCCTGAATCTGGCTACTGAAAAAGGACTAATATCTCCACCAAGCCACTCTGTGAACACTTGAAATACAAAACTGAAGCAACCAGCCGCAGCCATCTGTCACACACACTAACCTAAGTCTTCACTTTTGAAATAAAATCCAATGCGTAACTTAAGTTTTCTAAGGTCTTTATATAAAATAAATATACTTGTTTTATAAATGCTCATTGAAAACAGGAATCCAGACAAGCAGTACAAACTTCATGATTAGTACATCTATATTTTAAGTTGCTTTTCACTGGTTCCTGGCTGTAAATACTTCCCTGCATGCAGCTGTAACCAAAGCATGGTTGTCTAACAATTCATTGTACTCTTCTGACAGAACAGTAATTCTAGCTCCCAAACAACCTGAAACTCAGAAGAAAAATGTCTGTGTTTCCTATAAAACTATCTCCACAGACCTAATTGTGACATCTCTCTAAAAGGCTTTCATACTGTGAGCCACCCTTTCTAAGCAAACACAGCCCTAGCTCACAAACTGCAGAAGTAGCCAGTTTTGTTTTGTTCTGCTTTGACCAAACAATTTGCATTGGAAAAGTGCCAATTTGGTGAAAATAAAGACCACCCAACTACTAGTTTTGTTGCAATTTTCATCAGGACATCTATACCAAAGTCTGTTTTGTATTTGCTTTTATTCTAAAAAAAGGGGAAAAAAGACATCTGCGGGGGTATTTTTCCCCTGATCTGGAATGAAACAAAATGTCCAGCCAACACTACTGAGTTCTTACTGAAATCCTGAGGCCCTTTGGACTCTGAAAACACCCACAGTACACCAAGAGGACAAGATATTTCTCAGGACTTTATCCAAGATATCCAAGAAAAGGGATAAAAATAAAACAGATTTGACGATAACGAAGTCTAGTGAAAAACAACCATTCCCTAAGTCAGAACAAAAGTTACTGCAGTAAAACATGGCAAAACTCATCCTTGTGCCTGAGAGTCCTTTATTTTTCTTTCTTGGACAGCAAACTATTGCCATTTTCCCTCTGTCACCATGCATTTCACTGTGTAGTTCAACCTGGTTCACATTTCTGAGGAAAAGGTTCCCTTTTTTAGGCATTCCTAGCATAGGCTTTAACCTCATGTCGTCAGCTGCTAAAATTAGAATTCTGGGGACAGTATCTCTGAAATGTGCTCATACATATAACCCCAAACAAAACAGCTGCGCACATAGCACAGCAACTGAAAATGAACAATACCTACTCTCTTGTACATCAAGAAGAGGGTCTGTCACAGCTTTTCAATTAAGTAAAACTCTGAATCCTACAGACTACAGTGCTCTGCCTGCAAGGCAGTCACACCTGATCAAGACTAGTGCTGAAATGTCATGGCTGGCACAGCTCTGCAGTATCCAAGTTGTGCATGGAGCAATAGAGCTGCAAGTGATATGAAGCTTAAGAATCAAAGCACAGTGACTTGTTATTTCCATCATGGTAAATGTGGCAATTACAGTAAATATTATATATATATATATATATATATATATATATATATAAAAATGGCCACTGTTTTTATAGCCCACATGGGATGAAATCTAAAGCTATTCGTAGCCTTCACATGATGCTGGAGCAGACTCTTGAAGAGTTCTGAAACAGCCTGATTCCCTGTCACCCTCCTCACCATGTGCTAAATTACAACCCGAAGTGTAATCAAAGTGTAAAGCCAGCAGTGTAATCAAACACACTAGAATTTTCTAAGGGGATTTTCATTGGGATTTCACAGTGTTAACAGGCTTAGAGACAGTCAACCCAGACTCGCTCCCAGGAGGCTGGCTCCTCATGATTCATCAAGCATCTGGGAAACAGCTTGAGGAGATGTAAGCAACTCTCCTACCTTTTGTATCAGCAAAGCTATGAGACTAAAATAAGACCTTTCCAAGCAGACAAGCATTGTCCTCATCAGATACACCAGGGGAACTCATGGAAATCACACATTCACCAAGGGGAAAGTCAGGATAAAAAACACTCAATAAAAGATACAGGCAAAGACAGTGTGCCTTTCAAGGCACTGAACTGTCCCATGCTGCAACACAAAACAATGCAACATTTCACAGTGTCCTGGATGTCACATTCTAACTGTATTCCATAATGCTTTATGTGAGTAAATAAAACACAACAGTGCATAATGCACTGCCTGTCACATTTACTAAAAAGCATATAAAATCATTTCACAATGAATAAAAGCAGGTGCTAAGTCATAAGGCAAAAAAAGGCCATTTAAGCCAGACACAGAAGGAAGATGTTCTAGATGGCAGGAGCCACAAACACATTCTTGCACTGGGGGAGAAAAACTATCTCGTAAGGAAGATGAGTGGGAAGGAATCTGGGAGACATCTATTTGGTGAGGCAATTCACTGTAGAGTCTGAGCTGATTGCAAAGCAGCTTGCTCTATGTTTTATTTATCTGAACTAATCTCTCCTTTTTTATCTCTTAATTCTTTTGCAACCACTAATTTTAAACATAATGGTATACATGATAGTCCAGCTGTCCAAATTAGAGGAGCTGTCATTTAAATGCTCAAAGCAGCTGCATTTTCCAAAGTGCTTGCCTTCTTCCCCCTGCAAGGAGTGCAGCTGGGTGTCAGAGCGGAAAGCGGGAGGTACAGTTCAATACTCAGGAAAATGTGCTTTTCTCAAGACAGTCCCACCACAGGTGCCCAGTAGATCCAATGTTCCACTTTACCAGCTAGGCCATGCTGCAGAAGCAGCAAGAATCAGAAAGACAAATTTCATCCTGTGTTTTTTCTGGATGCCTGCACTTCCTTGTGGGTTCTAGCAATGTATCAACACTTTCCTCTTAAAGCTACTCCTCCTAGTCATGACATGCCTATTACTACAGACAGAAGCCTGCTTGCATCATCATCATTCAACAGACAATTGATTCCTTCACTAAAACAATAGTAATAATAATGAAAAAAAAAACCCAACCAACCTAAAAGGCCATTTCTAATTGATAATAGCTAAGGAGAGTCTGTAAGTATCAATTCCTTTAGAAAGAAGAATAATTAAGAAAATTACCTCATCCAAGAACCTAACCAACGATTCAGAATACTTAGTTCCACCTTTCTAAGGTTTCTGGAGTTTCAGCTTCACTTCCTAATGTGCTGTCCTGTGTCTAAGTTTCCTCCTGTCTTGCCTCCCCTTGGGGAAGCTGGCCAACCAACTTTGATACAGTGGTAAAGGCTGAAAAAATACCATACTCTGAATGCATTTTTGACAAGAAATATACCCCCTTAAATGCCATGGAGCATAATCGGATGAGCTTATCCTCTGCTACAGCTGGGAAGGGAGTTTCTGAGAACCATGGTGAAGTTAATTTTACTACTTGTGAAAGTATTTGTTATTTCAGGAAAGGACCTTGGGATGTTTGCACGTGGGAGATTTCCAGATATAACTCTCCTCCCCCATTGCTGTTGTCTTAAAAAAAAACAAAACAAAACAGCAGTCAGTGGTTTGCCACCAGATTTTAAACAAATGAGATAACCTTCAGGGAGAATAACAGCTCTTCAGTTCCTCCAGTTAAAAATTAGCCTGATCTAAATAGCTGAATCCACAGAGAAGCAAAGAACAGTAAAACACTTTTGAATCCAGACCACAAATCAGTTCATCTCAGGGACAGGCATGCCAAGTAAGTTGTATTTATGGCAGCCTGTTCAGGCAGTCACCAGCTTTTTTTATCCCCCACCCTCCTGCAAGAAGCAGAAACTTTGTTATCCATAAGGTTCTGTGTAAATCAGATGAAAAGATGACAGAGTTCATTGTCAAAACAGTATATTCCATAGCTGGTCACAGCTTGTTGGGAAGACATAAAACTCTAAGGTAATTTTCCTTGCTAAAAATGGAGGGGTTTTGTATTTGCTTTTTTATTTTTTGTGGCTTTGTTTAAGTGAATATAAACAATTAAATAAATCCTAGACAGTGAACACAACATCACAGTTCTTTCTATTCTTTAATGTAGAATATAATACTATATAGTAGTACCATACCAGTAGTACTAGGTATCTGTGTCCTTTTAATGACAGAGGCCTAACTCACCTAAGACAGCTCAGCTCCCATCACAGTTCACCAGCAGTTCTCCAAGAAGGCAAACCAAAGGAGAGAAAGGATTGGGATGGTCAGTGATAAAGCAGGTATAGCACAATCCCAGCCAGGCTAAAAGTTGCAAATTGTCTCTTATAAAGGCACTAAACTGAGAAAGAACCAACGTGGTATTAGGATATATATGTAGGAGTATATTAAGGCACTGGATCCATCCAAAACATCAAGTTGCTTTTAGCTTTACACAACTTCAATAACCCAATTTATTTCAAGGACATAACAAACTTATAGTTAAGCTTGTACTTAAGGAGTTTGCTGGATCAAGACACAAAAAAAGAGAATAGTACTTTAACATCACCTAACATATTACTTACTATCCAGCAAACCAGCAATTAAAAAGCAAACCTAAATCCCACAGGAGATGATGAAAGACTATCAACTTGGTTAGTTTGCTAATGGACTTCAAAGAAGCAGCTCCAGGTACCTGCTGGATAAGAGAAGGATCTCTTATCAACAGGCCCTTTCCTTTTATCAGGAGCATGAAAGACACTCCAAGCAACATCACAGTTCAAATATAAAGCAAGACCTGTTCTGTCATGGAGGCAATATCAAAAGATGCTCTGTGCATGTTCAGCTAAATTCAGACCTCACACACAATCAGCTCACTCCAAGTTCCTGAGCTGTGTGCAGATCTTTGCTAGAAGAATATATCCACAGAGGATTTACCAAAGAAACTAAAAATTGAGCTTTAGTTAAAATAAACAAAATTAACCAATGCACAACACCAGTACAGAAGGTATCAAAGAATGAAAACATTCCAGACAGCTAAAATTCAATTTAGAGCTATCATCCATTTGGTAACAGAAGGGTTAGTAGTCTGTCTGTGGTTCTGTGCAGAGCAACCCCACTATTCTTGGTACACAGTCAATATGTGGTTGAATGTGACCGCAGCAAAGATCACTCATGTGAATATTAAATGAGCAATTTATAAGGAAGTCTAGGCACGTAATTCAAATAGACAGCCTGTCTCTACACTTCTCATTATAATAAGCATAATTTTATTTGAATTTAATAATATTATTTTCCCTGTGAAATGGTCACCATCATAACCACATTTTGCATACAGAACTAAAAAAACATTCCTGAAATGAAGAACAGGCAAGACTGCATTTTGCTGGATTGAAGGCACTCCTTTTGTCCACTTTGGTGGGGGCCTTGCTCAGACTTCCACAGATGAATACTGGGGAAAAAAAAATTTAATTATTTTTACAAAGATACCAAACTCAGAGGTGTTTGCTTTTAGCAGTAACTTATATTACTTGCTTTTATTTGACTTCTTGATAGAGAATTTCTTCTACACCAAAGAACATCCTGAATGTCTTACAGTAAAGCAAAAGCGTCTTTAGAAAAGCAACATATGTTAGGCCAAGAGATAAAACACTTTGGTAACTGCTAGTTCTTTCATGATGGGTGGCAGTGATGTAATCCAGCTCCGTTGGACTCTTAAACCAACAGCAAACTGAGTGCTGCATATTTATGTTTTTTTATTTTTCTTTGGGATTTCATAATTAAGTATGAAAGTGGAAAAAGTGTATATCAAAATGTGTAGCTTTAATGATGTGCAGTAAGACTAACGCATATATCCCCATGATCATGAGCATAAAAACATATAAAACCTTGAGAAACAGTGAGAAAAAAAATATAGAGGGAAAGGGTTCTCCTGATGTTGCAAAGACCTTAAGGGAAACGTGGTAACTGAAACAGATGTTTTCAGTGAGAGCCAACATCTTTGTAAGAAGGCTGGTACATAAAACTTGTGTTAGTGCCTTGGACAAGATGGTGCCAATTAGAGACACAATTGCTATTAAGCACAGATATTAACACTGGACATCAGCACATAATGTTTTGCAAAAAAATAGCACACTGATGAACTTAAACACTCTGAATTTTCCTGTTTAGGCAGTGACTTCAAGAAAATAGACCTTTATGTGAAGCCTCCTTCAAATTCTCCTGGTGCGATGAAAATATATTCCTTTTCTGTTTTCTCTTCATTATTTTTCAATTTTTTACAACCAAACAAGGACTTTTTGCCTCGTAAGTTGGGCATAGCTCAAGTCTTAAAAGAGAATTTCTTTTAAAATACTGTTTTAGAAACTATTTCACTCAAGCAATTCTAAGTCTGAACAAGAAATGGAATTTTCTTACAGAAAGAAAAATGTTGATAGAAGGGAAAAGAAGAGCCAATCAAAAGGGGAAAATCTTCTCAGGTTGAACATATTGTAGCAGATAGATAGGCAATTACAGAGTGGAGGTTGCATCTTGGAACATTAGGCAGTAAAAGGAGATCTGTTCCATAAGACAAATCAAAGCAATTGTCTCTTGTGATGTGAGGTTTCCCTATCCTCTATGTCAGCATTGAAGATCCAAAATCTTTGAAAGGGAGTGAAAGGTCACTTCTTATAATGGAAAGTCTGGCAATAGTATTCTAACATTCTAGACATCCCTTCCTTGGACTGCATTTGCCATGGGCATGATTTTGTCTCTTAGAGTCCATATATCAACCAACTGTGCAAAGACAAAAGCTTGTGGGGATATTTCAGCCCCTTAAAGGCAGATGCGCTAAAGTTACCTAAATCTTTTTAAAGAAAGGCAGATCTCATTGTATTAAAATATGATTGTTGATAGTCTGTTTCTTTTTATACAGTAGCCTAGCAGCTAAAAAATGAAATTCTTTATTCTCAAAATCAGGACAAAGCTTAATCTCCTCCAAGGAAACAGAAGCCTGTGTTGTGATTCTTCCACTTGCTCAAGAAAATTCAGACTACTCCTGTCTCCTCTCAAGGGATGGATAGATTCTGGCTGCTGTTTCAAAGATGGCTTGGCCCATTTTCCAAGGAATAGATGGAGGCAAAATGCAGGAGAAATTCTTGGCACAAGGACCAGGACTCGAGATTTGTCCAAAAAAGCAAAGACCCAGCAGCTTTCCTACTTTCTGGCAAGGCACTCTGTCATCAGTCTCTGAGAATTCAGACCAGAGCAAGGCATGCCATAGCCCCTTTTTGCTCCCATGCCTCAGTTTTCCTCTGCTGAAAACCACAGCACTGGTGCAAGGAGAGCAGAAGACACTGAGATCTTTTCATGGCATGAAGGCAGAACACGAGTAAGGCCACAGGGGCAGTTTTACATCATTTAGATAAAACCCATGTTGAGAAACAAAATTCCCAGTCTGGAAAGTAATTTAAGTCATGCATACTGCAAGTACTGAGAACTTGAAGTGCAGGGGATCTTTCCTGTAAGTACTTAGGATTTTCTCTGGAGGTTTGGCATCAGAATGCTGCAGAGCTGTCACATGGATAGATACTGCAATTCAACAGAGTTTCCAGGCACATAAAATTCTCAGCTGTGGCCTTCTTTTATTGTTATGATCATGCACCAAAGGATCATCTAGACATTTCCTTGGTCCTTCACCTAGGAACAAAAACTACATGTGGTTGAAATGTAGCAGAGGTCATTCACTGCCAATATATAGGGACCAGTGGCTGGGAATATGATACTGATGTGTATCAACATAGCCCACAAGCTCAGGAGCTGCTGTACCACAGGCAGCAACCATTTCTCTCATACCCGTACAGACACATCCTGACCACCGTAAGCCAAAAACAAAACTGGAAAAGGAGCTTGCTCCAAAGGTTTGATTTACACACCTCAGTTTCCCAAGTCCTTTCTGGAAAAACAGCTGTTTGGTTTGTTACCAAGAGGAAGCTATTGGAAACATTCCTTCAAGGCTGTATGGGGGGATGTTGATGAAAAAAAGGAAGAGCCTAACTTACTCTTAAGTTTGTTAAGTTAGAGGCACAACAGAACCTACGTGAGCAGATGAAAACATACTGAAACCTGCATGGAGGCAATGATAACCAGGACTCTGCTAAGACTCAACAGGGAGCAGACATTATGCATCTTTTTGTTCTGAGTAGGGCTGAGTACACTATCGGCAAATCAGGATGTAATTAAAAAATCCTTCACTTTCATGGACCTTCAATGAACTCTCACTTTTAAACAGAAAGCTGGAGTCCCCCGTGCAATTGCGCTGGAGACAAAGCCAAACTTCAAAGTCATCCTTTGAGTGTGGATTCAGTGAAATGTTTGACTAAAAAAAAAATTAAGAGGTTACGATGAAAAATTCAGCCAGCTTTGGCTACAGATTTTCACCAGCAGGAACACATTTAAGGGACACCAAGGGACACATTTTATTCCTCCAACTTTCAGAAGACACATGAGATGACTTAAGGTTAACCAGCAGACACCATCAGCACCCCTCACATTAAAGTTTCCAGAGAAACACAGTGAACCAACCAAACCCAGTTTGCCCCCACCTAGCTGAAAACTTAATGGTGAGGAGAAATGCCTGTAGGTGTCATGGCAGAAGGTTTAAGGGAGCAATCTCAGGTTCTGATTTACACTTCCTGATACAGATTGCATAGTAAAACAGGAGAGATGCACACAGGGGTGGCATGCATGTGGCTGGACAGCAGGTCCAGCTTGGCTGAGGCATGACCAGAGTAGCTCCCTAGAAGAGCATGTGGAACATAAGAGATCAACACCAGGCCACCAAGGTCTGCAGCCTGCTAGTGAGACTGTTTAACCTCCATCTGTTTTAGACGGGGAGGTCAAAGGGGACTATTTCACTCCTGTGTCACCCCAGTTCTGTGCTGGTACTGATGTTGCACATCTGGGTGAACACCATGTGCTGAGGTCCTGCTCGCTCAGAGGGCACAGCTGTGTGCTGACTATTAAACACAGCTCCCAGCAGCTGTTTGGCCAAAAAGGAGACAGATAAGAGGCTTATGTAACTGAGATAAAAAGGGTGAGAAAGTCCAATAAATACAATACTCTCACATCATTTCACAAACACTCTGTATCAGAGCTATTGAAGGGAGACAGGGACATACTGGACCATTTGCTGTGAAAACTATTTTCCATGCTAAAGCTTGAAATGCGTAAGGATACCTTGGCACTCCTTGGAATACCCAAACAAGAAACTTACTCAACTGGCTTTGGATACTTTTTTGGCATCTAGCATTACAGTCCAGTAGACAAAAAACATCTCTACTTATAACAGCAATGGAATATACAATGTCAGGAAAATGTTTTAGTTCATGTGTTTGACTCAAGAAAGAAAAAATAATAATCTTGGAAGAACAAATTAAAATTGGATTAATGACAAATTACATGTCAAAACTGTATTTTTCGGATTTCTACTTATTGTCAAGAATTCCAGAGACCATCTCTTTTGTTGTTTGAACTTCCAACCTGTTTGATTTATTCCTGCTTAGTTTATCCCAGTCTTTTCTATGGAAGCCATAGAAGAATAGTCCATTAAAGATAAAATTTTAAACCTTTCCTGATTTAGACTTCAAAAGTCCTGCTTTACAGCAGATACTCTAGATTACTCCATAAGAAGGAATAGCAGCAACCATTTTTGGACTCCCTAGGGTGAAATGTTTCATGTCTTTTTATAGTTTACACTGTAAATAAGAAAGTACCACAACTATGACATTAAATATCATCTGGTACAAACTATAATTAAGTAACTGACAGCTTTGGTAAATGACAGCTTCATTGTGTGTTACTAAAATCACTTGTGAGCACTTTAAGTATTCTATGTAGCACTGTCCTATCATTTGCTGTCCTATGTATTGATTTACTTTATTTAAAGCGGCTATTTTTTTGCATTTTCATGGTGCTCTCCATCTCAAAAGAGCTCCATCTTTCTCAGACCTTCACTTCTCATTTGCTACTAAAACAGTTTCCACATGGCAAACCTCACGAGCTGTTACAGACATTGATCCACTCCATGATTAGCCATTTCTCCTCTCTGCTCACAACTGTACTGGCCAGCTGCAAGGACCAGTGAGATGCTGGACTTGGCTACAGTCAAAGGGGAAGGGAGCAGACACCAGCTAAGAGAATCACAATAATGCATTTCATGCCACCTCCTTCCCACATGGCAGACTTGCCAACCCAATCCTCATCCTTTCATTGCACAAAGCGTGGGGCAGGGTTTCAGAGCCATTGTTCTCACCTCGCTCCCCAGGAGCATCATGGGCTATGGAGAGGATGGAATATGCAAGGATACAGGCTGCCCACATCCATGCTCTTTTCCCAGTTACAGGTCTGCATGAGTTTTTAAGCCCACATTGACATATGCAAACACTATCAAGATTTGTGCAGCATGTATTTGCCAAGGAGAAGGCAATCCTCCCTCTCTCTCTCCTTCCCTTCCTCCCTCCCTGCTCAGGAGCAGCAGGGTCAGTCCTGGCATGCACTGGCAGAAGGTGGTGGCATTCCCCAAAAAGCAACTGGAAGCCCTAAAACCCCAGCAGAACCCCAGGCTTCCACCAGCTGAGGGTTTTTCTGCTACACATCTGTAAGGTAAAGGCTTAAAGGACTGGGGATCCCTCACCTGCCAGTTCAAGTCTAGCCACATACACATTTACTCAGTTATTTCATTTAAAGCTTTAAATAAAATGCCTTTCTTTTTTGTTACTACTTTTTAATGGATGCAGAGAACCATTTGGTCAAGAACAAAACAAATGCTCCACTAAACTCATCTCAATGGGCAATTTGTTTCTCCAATGCAGCCTTTAAGTAATAAAGAAAGAATAAACATAACATTCTCCTAAGAAATAAAATGAAAACATTCTTAAAAAAACCCAACTTGTCTAAGGCAAGATGTTAATAAACTCAGCTCAGACATTTACAAAAAAAGCTAGCTCATCACTCACCAAATCCATTTTCATAGAGCAGTAAGAGAGCCTGGAATCAGACCACCTGGTTGTGTAAATCAGCAGCATCCTTACAGTGATCACAACTATTTACCCCAGCTGAGGGTAAATAGCTGACCAAGCAGCATGTGAAAAGGGAAGGAGAAAAGTAATTTGAGCAGGAGCAGCAGCAGTATGTGTTCAGCGCAGTGATACACTGAACTCATGAGAAACTGAACTAAATCAGCTCATAGGGAAAATTCAAGGTGTGCTTCTCTGACATACTGAACAGAGTTGAAGAACTTATGCATGACTTTTTTTATTTGAAGGTTGAGTTGGGAAGATTCCTAATTATACCAACATGGACTGAGTTGTTTGATTCAAAGGAAAACATTTTCATTTATCTCTACATAAATACTGTCTTTTTTTTTAATTTCCAAATGATCTTCTGTACATAAATGTAACAGCTGAATTCAGAAAAATTTGTGATTTTCATTTACTCTTTTCACACTTTTAGCACTTCTAGAATTTGCTGGGATCAGCAAGCCACGCACCCTTGTACATCTTGCCCGCATACACTGGGGACTCCCATGTGATTCCGCTCATGAACCAGTGCAACAGGCAACATTGTTCCTGTCATGGTTTTTTCCTTTCCTGGTCACACCTTTTGAACAAAATTGCCACTACTGCACAGAGCTAAAACACAGATTTTGAAGTAAGAATTTGACATTGAAATGCACAGTTTGCCATTTATAAAATCACTCAAATGCTATACCATTTGTGGATTTTTCAAAGCTAATGTAATGTCAGTTACTGATGTAAACACATTTGTGGATTTTTCAAAGCTAATGTAATGTCAGTTACTGATGTAAACACATAGACACTTTCAGGGCCTTATTTCAAAATTCACCTAAAATACTGTCAGTGTCAGATTACTGTATAAGATACTTGACTTCAGGGATTTTTTTTTTTACCTCCCTTTATTTAATCATCTGAAATATTTCCATATGGCTATAAAAAGACATTTTGTTTTTGGGAAACAAGTCCTGAAAGAAATGCTAACTAGTCATTAAAAGCCTAGGAATCAATTACATATGTGCTGAGTTATTCACATTCTCCAAATACATGTTACTGTTTTGTCAAGATGCAGAATCAGCCTTTATGTACTATAATTAATAAAGAAATACAAGAGCAGAAGGAGACATCTCAAAAAAATAATTTGGAAGATATGGTTTCAAGAAAGTCCCCTGGCAACACCACTTTGTTAAAAGAAATAGCGAAGGAAAAAAATTCAAGCCAACTCCAGGTTTGAAAAAGACAAACAATTAACAATGAAAAGATAAATTAAAAAAAGCAGGGATTTATTTTCTTAAATGAGAATGAACAGGATGGATGAGGGATAAACTTCTTTCTCCCCCAAAAAGACAAGAACTCATAAACTGTTGGAGAGAAAAAAGTTTGCAGAGAATGGCTTTCTACCAGAACATAACACATGTCTGATTATGGGGATGCCAGAAGACCCTATCTTCTCTCAGAAAGCAAGGAGCAGGAGACAAAGCCTGTCAAAGCACTTGATATTACCATAAATATCTAAGGTTAGTGGAAGGACATGAAAGAAAGTATTATTCTCCAAATTCAACAGTGGCAGATAAGAGAAGGGAGTTTTCTTGGCTGCTGGAAATGATATGAGACATGTTAGAGCTATAAATTATTAGCATCATGGTAGTAGTAGAAATATTGTTAATATACAGTTACCTCCTGCAGACTAAGACCAAGGCCCTGTTATGGCAGGTGTTGACAAACAGAATGGGAAGACTACTGTAGATCTAGGAGGCCATGTATTGAATACAAATCACCAAAGCAATCTAAATTACCTTGGGATTCAGACAAAATTTGTAATTCAGGGAGACTGGACACTTGATTGCTTTATAAGGAGAATCAATACATTTGTCATTATTCATATTATTTGTACTCCAAATTATGGCTAAAAAAATACCACTTGGGCATCGCATTTGTACTACAATTCTGGCAGAATTGTATTTAACTTCACTGTAAAACCAGCACCTCTCTTCTTAGATACCAGTGAGCATCACACTTTCTGCGGGACTTTACTCTCCACCTTCTGTCCCAGCCCATCTCCAGGAGATCCCAAACACAGACTGGACATGAATTACCCCTGATTCTGTGTTTGTAAGAGATAATAGTTATCTCCTGGAAGATCACAAAAGCTTTTCATCAGGCATGCCACGGAGCACGTATACTGTGACAGAAGTCAAAATGTTGATAGTTTGAATTTCTATGCATGCAGAATTATACATTCACAGCCCTTTTTTTGAGAATCTGCATACACAGCTAAGACATTTCTGCATGCATGCCTCTGGTGATTTTTTCCCCCTAGATGAGTACATCTATGATTAAATTATAACAGTTTTCTACATAGCATTCTTAATGTTTAGACAGATTGATAGGAGAATATATTTTACTCACATCACTTGAAAAAGCTCTCTTACTGAACATAAACAGTGATTAAAGAAACCATAAACATTGCTTCATTCAGAATTAGAGCCACTTCATCTACTTCTTTCGTAGAAATGACGGAACAAAGTGAGGCAGACGCGGCGCTGTTACTCCACAGAATCTGCTTACAGCACAAATAATTTTTAAGTGTTGTCATATTTTAACAAGAAGAAATGCAATTATGAGAATAGGTCTGGATCTCCATTAACTATCCCACTCACTTCAACTGCCAACAGGAATAAGAGAAACCAAGCAGACAGAAACTGAAAAACTTCAACCACAATTAAGTTGCAATTAGTTATGAAAGGCTCCCTTGTTATAATATCCTTTATTCTATATTCTGTTTGATTATTGCAGAAGGCACACAGTGGCTTAACCACCACATTTTGAACAAAAAAAAAAAAAAAAAAAAAAAAAGAAGATTTGGAAAGAAAAAGCCCCATTTTCTTGCCAAGCAGAATTATGGGAAGATCATATTAGTGGATGCTCATGTAGCCTCCTTCTTAAGATATGGTCTTATTCTTTTTGAAACTGTGCTAGTTTCATCAGTAAGAGGACTGGGCTCCAATTTTTCATTCGTGATAAATTTTGTTTCTGTGCGTCTTTTCATCCCTGCTTCATAGCTGGGAAAGATATAAACCATATAAACAGATGGGATTTTGCTACACTAGTTAACATGTTGATGAATCACATCATCTGCTGTGTGAGCCATCCTTCTCCCCCTTACCCTCCGTTTGCAATCACACAAAACCCCCCAGCAGACTGCTTGTGTATCATTGGTCAGGACGACAGGAAACATTTCTCAATCTGCCTCCTCCTTTGAACATAATAAGGTCTACAGAAGGTTTTCACACCTGACTTAACCACAGATACACAATACTCAGGAAAGAACATGGTGCTGGTTTCTGCTGCGCAGCGTACAATGCAGGACAGATACGCCACAGCGTCCTGGAAGCCTTCCTCCTGGGCAGAGGAGCACACCACAACTGCCTGGGGACACCCTCAGTGACAACACGTCTCTCCATGATGTGGCTGTCACTCTTAAAACCCACCATGGCAGCAACCTGCAGTCCTCAGCATTCAAGGCGTTTCCTGAACTAGGCACCATATGGTCACATAAAACCCTTCTGCAAAAGATGCCATGATGACAACTGGCAGGACGGGAAAAGAACTGGAGATGGGGCATAAAAACCAGGTAAGTACAAAAATGACAAGTAATAGAAGAACATATAAAAAGCAAATTGTATTCACATCTATTACTAATTATATGCCCATCATTTACCAGACGAAAAACACTATGTGGTCTGAGGGTAGTTCCCAAGGAAAATTAACATTTCTAATTATATTAACTGGGATGGCTTAAAAAAAAAATAAAATTGGCACACAGGAATTTAATTGATCCTCTCTTTTTTGTGTATCTGAGTCCTACTGGTGAGGTTTAAAAGTGGATTTTTTAGGCCTCCCTCCTTCTTATGCCAGACTGGGGAGTGCAGGAGGGCAGATGAAATACACTTTCCAGACCACTCTCCAGCTTTTCTCCTGGAAGTGAACACCTTGAGGAAAATGGAGAAGAGCTAAACCACTCCTGACTTAAACAACAGCCTTCCTTACTGCATGCCAATGAGATGTCAGGGCTGGATTCCATTTTTATCAAAACCCATAAGTAGAATCATGCCTACTTTATTATAAGAATTTTTAGCAGTAATTAACACACAGAGATTGCAAAGCTCTTCTAGTAGCTGTGATGCTGCTGTTCTCTAAAGATGCTCAGGAAGACATCACACTGCTCCCTGCCTTAAAAACTGTTAATAAAAGCAGGCTTTAATTCTGAAGTGCATTCAGAGCACATGGGGGAGCAAAATCAATGCTTGTTTAAACAGATCAAGGAAAAAAACTCCTTGGCAAAGTAACCGTCTTTTTCAGACTACTATGTGCCTTGTTCAAATGCTACTGAAGTCAATGCAAAAACTCCCCTGGGAATTTGACAGATCAAAAAAAAACAAATCCAAATCCAAAACATTGACCAAAGCACATTTAAAATCCAACCACTATACACCTCATATTCTCTGGACCCAAGTGTTTTAGTGTGAGAATCAGGCGAAGGTGTACAAGGTCCCTTCAGTTGGTTCACATGTTAGTGAGAGAATCCTGCCAACCATCAAGATGTGAACAGAAATATCACTTCTGTTTAACGTTACAGCTTCTAATACTTAAACTTCAAAGGAACTGAATATATCCCAGGAAAACTATTAGTCTTTAAAGGCAGAATAAAGCAAATATTTTCAACACAATGGGAGATTGAAGATTTCTCTGTATTATCTTACTATTGTTCAATAATCCATGTCCATTCAGGGTAGCAGCACATGTTTAAAATATTGAAGAAAAAGAAATTGCATTCCAGCCGTGGCAACAGTATGGATGCAATCGACTCTTGACTTTGATGCTTTTGAAGGGAAAAGGCTGAAAAATGGGTATTTATGGTAAAAGTAGTGCAAAAGTAGTCAGAGAAAGACAGGAAGAAAACCTCCTAATGCTTCCCTTTTAAAGGGACATCTGATCTTGAATATAAAGATTCAATTATTCTTTAGAAGGCTGTGTTATCAACAGGCCTTTTCATAAACTCATAAATGAACAAACACTCCAGAATTACATCAATAATTATTATTTCACCATTTTTTTTTCATTTTTGTGAATAGTTTACCGCTAGAAAGTGGTTACTAAAAACATATAATAATCTGAAATTTTTTATAACTTCCAAAATTTTCTTAGGAAAAATATATATTTAATACAGGCAAAGAAGTTAAAGAGAAAAGAAGCAGTGGAGAGAATTCATAATATCAAAAATTACTGATCCTGTGTAAACATTATGCACTATGTAAGAAGAAGTTGCTCCTCTTCAGAAAACAATTTTTTTATGCAACACTCATTAATTTCTGCTAGAAAGAAGCAACAGGCAATGCTCTTTTGGTCTTCTTAACTACATCACCAAACCCTGAAAATCTTATGCCTACCATAGTCTTTCACGTATTTGCATATTGCAACTGGATTCAAATAATTCAGAGCATTTTTCTTTTAACAATTAGGCTCTTCTGCAACATTTTCAATGACATTCTATGTCAAGATAATGCAATTGCATTAAAGAAAGAGACTCAGAATTGACTAGGGACCCAAGATCTGAACCTGATGCACTCTCTCCTGCATTGTTTGCTTCAGCAAAGTCCTTGCACCATACCAAATTTCCAGAAATGAAAGTTAACAATTAACAATTGGGATTAAAAATATTTTTCTGACAATCAAAAAGCTTTATGGAGCACTAAGATACATAATTCCCAAAGAGGAAGAATTTCTGCAGAGAACAATCTAGATGTAATCCAAGCTCAGAGCAGTATTGTTCCTCTGTGTTTTATATGCCTCACTGATACAAGAACTCGTGAATACTACTGTGAAAAAGAAACTCAATAGCATATGACATGGATTATTGTTCATGTCTCTAAGTTGTTCCTAAAGGTGCTAACACACACTACAGTAATACCCAGACAGGTTTTGGGGACACACAGGACCGCCCTCATTCAACAAGTCCATCGCTGAAGCCAAAGTAAAATACATGGACAAAGATAGTAAAATTTGGGATCCCCTTCTTTCAAACTTCTCTGAAGAGGTGATTTCAGAGCAGTTGTGAGATAATAGACAGCAGTTAGCTATCTAATGAATAAATAAATAAATAAACAAACCAATAACCCATCACACCAAACCCAAATAATTTTCTCAATTCATGATCTACAGGTTATAATCACAGTGTCTGTAAACAAAAGGAAAGATAAAAATGGGGAGAAGGTAAGTATTGATATGTATCCAAGAATCAACAAATACATTATTATCAGACAAAGAGTTCACAGATGATAAAATCAAAACAGAGCATCATGAACATCCATTTTAACTTTAGCAGGACACAGGCTATAGCCCACAGTCAAAATATATGAGATTAGATACAATGTTTCTGCAAACAGCAGAATGAATGAAGATTGGTTTCCTACTGTCTCTCTCTTGCTTGCTCAACTTCTGCGTTGAATTACACTGTGACATTCTTTGCCTTTCTCCTTATGAATTTTACCTCACAGCATTTGGCAGCATTCTAAAGACCACTCCAGCAAAGAGGTCCCAAAGATGCTACAGCTGCAGCACTTCACTCATCTCTTCAAGGTCATGCAGTAAAACACTGGTAGACTGGGCAGAATAATCTGACATGAACAGCAAGCACCTGACCACCTTCAAGGGCGCATGGTGAGCATTTTCCAAGGCCATCCCCACTCTCAGTTTCAGTGATCAGAGAGACCTGTGGGAACCAGATGAAGCCAAAATTGTCCTTTCTTAGTAAGGCCTCAAATGTGAAGATAGAGATCAGGAGTTAACTGACAACATGTTGCATTGGATTTACGTGGCCAGGTTTTGGTAGCAGGGGGCTACAGGCGTGGCTTATGTGAGAAGCTGCTGGAAGCTCCACTCCCATCCAGCAGAGCCAATCTGGTGCAGCCCCAAGACAGATGTGCTGCTGGCCAAGGCTGGAGCAATTAGAAATGGTGAAGGTAACACTTCTACAATAAGGTTTTTAAGGAGAAGAAAATAAAAGTTATGGCACAGATCTAATTGTGGCCAGAGAAAAGCAGAGTGAGAACTTATGAGAGGAACAGCCTGGCAGACACATATATTTGTGGTAATTGATATCTGCACAAGGGAAAGAGATATGGCACTTGGCTACTTACAGGGGTGTAACACACACTCAACAACACAGGAGAGTAACACACAACTCAACACACAGGAGTCTCCCAGCTGGATTCTAGCAGCAGGATGGAATACACACTCATGAATCTGATTTCTTCTAGATGCCTCCAGGGATAATGAGCAAAACTAATTAAAACTACATCCAAAAAATAATGGCATTCTTTCTCCACTAGATTCAGGTATGAATTTAATTCTCAAAATGCTGTGTCAATGATGGACCCTGAGAAGGACATATCACATCTCAGGTACTGTACATGGTATCAAAAATATCTTTCAAATCGGCAAAATAAAAGATGGAAAAGGAATGCAGAAAAAGTAGTTCCAATCTCCATTCATTTCTAACCCTGCCCTTTCTCAGAAATTATTACCTAGCAAAGCAGACAACATCTCTCCTTCAGTTTCATCCAGCGCGACAGCATATTTATGTGTTTGGTTGGTATGAGGATCATTACTTGTCACCATTCCTTATGGATCCCAACCACTTCTCCTACTTGCTGCTTTGAAAGTACATACATATCTAAAAAGCAGAAAAATAAATAAGCAATTGTATCAATTTATTCCACTTTGAATCCTAAGCACTGGAAGGAGCGTGTTTGTCAATGGTTGTTCTGTTGATGGAAAAGGTCAATGTGTATAGAAGGAACAGTTGCTAATGATCTTTCTGTCATAGGTACTTTTAATGTATCCTTCATAGGGAACTCACATTTAGAAAAATGGAAGGGTCAACTTAACAAAAGAAGCCAATTACAATATTGGGTAACGAAAAGTGTGTTAGAACAAATAATCTAACTCACAGTTATAGTGGCAACATTGTGAAGTATTGTGCAATCTAGACAATGTCTTAAAATAGCTGAAGTAGAAGCAGACAAGCAATAAGGATGTCCATTACTAGGAGGGGAGAAGGGCTTTGTTTGTAGTCTTTTTTGACAGTTTTATTTTTTTCTCCAAACCCCCCCCCCTCCCATTTTATACAAATGAAGCAAAAATTTCCAACTTACAAGACAGATATGTACAGTGTACAGTTCAATTACAGGGCAAATGGTTTTCTGTGACCCTATAAAAAATTCCAGGAACCCAGCAGAATTTTTCCTTGCAGCAGTACCTCAGATTTATAATGCTAGTCAGAAAAAACTTCTGTGGGACCCAGCAGCTGCTCCTCAATATTCTGAAGACATTCGAAGCACACTTAGTCAGGCATATAGCATGGAAAATACTTTTCTTAAAATAGCTGTTCTCATAAGTCCATATTCAATAAGCAGCACTTTTGACCTTGAGAGACAGCTAGCTATTCAGAGAGCTTCACCCATGCTCAGGGAGAGACTGAGGTGAAGGGAGTTACTCTCCTTTGCCAAAGGGATCTGAAGTCCTTCAACAGCGCTTGGTGCAACCTCTCATGTCTCATATGAATATGAAGTTACGTATGGACCTAAATGCCGGGAACAAGACAAGCGTCACTGCATTCTCTTTGTTTTCTAACAAGCTTGAATAATAAATGCAAAATTCACTCCCTACCCTCTCAGGATTATCTGTCCTAGCAGAGATAAGGTTGTGTGTGTTTGGTTGTCAAAAATAAATAATGGTCTATACCCTATTTGTAGCCCATGCTTGCTGGAAGAACTGTGTGTAGCTCAGCCAGCCCTGTGGTAGACCATGGGATGGTGGCATTCTACCACTCACAATTTGTTTGGTTAGCTCTGGGTCCTGAGGTCCAGATGGACCAGGTCAGGATGCCAATCTGACAAAGCTGTCTTGGTGGAAGCATGTGGTCCTGCACACCAATGTCCACATGCACTCAATGCAAGCAAGGCTTTATCAAAGAAGTGGATTTGGCTTTTTGATTTCAGGAACAAATATAACCTTTATGGAAGAATTTCTTTGTTCCGAAGGTAGAACTCTAGAAAAAAGACTTCAAGTTTTCTTAGTCCTTTAAGTCCTTTTGAAGTGCTTTAAAACCAACCTTATGACAAACATCTATTTTTAAAGGCTATGCTCATGGTTTTCAGGGGCCAGAGTCTGAAATTCCTTGTTTGCCAGCTTTTTGTCATTCAAGAGTAAGTAGAAGAGTCAACAGCAAGCCAAGCTGACAGAGTGCCAAGCTCCTTACTGATGTGACGGTCACAAATCTTGTACAAGTGTCATATTTCTGAGGACTGAAAACATTGATATTCTGCAATACTAAACAAGAAAATGGAGTAAATCACCAAACCTGACACTGCAATGCTCACAATACTTCTCTGCATACTTTTTCATATAGTAGAACAGCAGCCATTAAGTAACCATCATTGCCAGGCAGTGAGACATCAAAGCACTGCTGCGCACTCCAAGCCTGGGATAAATCATTTCAATTAACAACTGACATGCTGAGCTTTGCTGTATCCAATAAAGTAGATATCTATGACAAAAGACGTACTGATAAGAAGAAACAGGTAGTCCCTTACATCTCATTTACTGGGGTTCTACCATCGTATTTCTGGTCTGTAGTGTTGGCAGCACTTTCTCACTCCAGGTCAGGCATTTGTTGTTTGCCATGCATAAACTGTACTTGTCGTCTCACAGCAAGCTATATAGCTGAAATGTGATATAAGCTGTCGTCTCTACCTTCATCATGTGGACTTGTGCACCATTCATATCTATCCTGAAAACTCCTGCAGACATCATTTTCTCAGGCCTATGCCTTTGACCACATCATGTCATCTGTACATCACTTACTGACCCACTCCTCTCTGCTGTAGCACATATATAGTATTTGTCTTGACTTCCAGAGGCCGTATAATTTATTATGGTTTACTCACTACTTCTTTTGTGCTATGTGTATGTACTTGATTATAAACTGTGTCCTATGATCTGCAGTCCTTGACTGTATAATTAGTTCCCTATGTAACCTAGAAACATGCATGTCTCCACCAGTCATCAAGGAACTCATTTATGCTTCCTTACACTCTCCTGCATATAATATCCATGGAAACTTCACAATGACCAGGTCAGACCAGGTGTTGGCTATTATGCTAACTTGTTTTAGAATGGTTTGCATTGGAAGGTACTTCCAAAGATCACCTAGTCCAATCCCCCTGCCATTGGCAGGGACATCTGTCATTTGATCAGGTTGTTCAAGGCTCCATGCAACCTGGCCTTGAAAACTACCAATTATGGGATATCCACAAATTCTCTCACCACCATCTCATGATCTTCACTGCAGAAATATCTTCCTCACATCCAGCACAAACTTACCCTCTTTTCAGTTTAAAATCATTGTCCCTTGAACTGTCACTACATGCCCTGGTAAAACGTTTCTCTTTCCTATAAGCTCACTTTTTCTTGTGTTGAAAAGCTGAAGTAGTATCTCCCCTGAGCCTTCTGCTCCCCAGACTGAACATTTCCAACCCTTTCATCCTGTCCTCATAGGAGCTGTGTTCCACCTCTCTGATAATTTTCAGGGCCCTTCTCTGTACTTGTTGTAACAGACCCACACTTTTTTTTATGGGCTCAGCACCTCAGAGCTGGATGCAGCACCTCAGCTGCTTAGGATGCAGCCTAGAAAACAACTGGCCTTCTAGGTTGTGAGTGCACATTACCAGGTAACTTTTAGTTTTTTAGCCACCAGTACCCCCAAGTCCTTCTCCATAGGACTGCTCTTAACACGCTGCAAATTTAATCTGACACTGCTTGTGTTGGACTCCATCTGGTCAGAGTAACTGCCTTTTCCATTCATGCAACACTCAGGACAAAAAAGATGCCCAACAGTACATAAGACTGGTTTATCTCTGAGAAATATGACCTAAGCAGAACCAGGACTGGGATGTGAAAATGCTGAAGAACGTCGTATCTTTGCTGCTGAAAAACCCACTAAACTGTCACATAGGCTCCATTTACATTCAGTGGATTCAGAATTAATTAAGATATTTATCTGCACATGAACCATCTCACTTTAGGATGCTCATTGTTTGGTCTGGCAAAGCCCACCTTAAAGTAGGAGGCTGCAGGCAAAGGCATGGGGCTGTTGGTTTCTCTAACTCCTCTCTGGGGACTCTGGGGAGCACCCACTCCCATCCAACAATGACCTGCTGATACCTGGGCAAGGTCCAACAGCCTTCTTTGCTTCAGTCCCCTTATCACAGTTGGGTATTTGACCAGAACCATCACAGCATCTGGTGTTACCAAGAAGGCTGAGGACTTTGGGGACCACTGCCACAAGTTTTAGTCAGCTACTAGAATTTAACATCGTTTCTATAACAACTGCAAGTGGGGTTTCAGGAAAGATTAATTGGCTTTCTGGTTTGCCTGCCCTGTTGACAATACACTGCACTCACTGGAGTAACAGGGGGTTTCTTAGACACAGCTTGAAATGTATTGTTTGTATTAAGTTTTAGTGAGAGGCAGAGAACGAAACTACCTCAGGAATACTTTGATCATGCCAAACTGGGGACTGCAGAAATTAAAAAAAGATTCACTATTCTTTCTCTTCTGGACAAGACCATGTATTTGAAGCTTTTTTCTGCCCCTCCACTAACTCAATACCAGACAGACAGCACTCATGCCTCTAACAGGCTTGACACAACCTGATACACACTACAATACTTGACAACTCTGACAACTTTATCTGATTTTGTAGAAATATATTGTTCCTAACTCCTTCTTGAAAACCAGGTTTGAATCTGTGTTCTCACTGAGTAGCACAAGCTTGGATACTGCAGGCATTTCTTTCTACTTGTTTCTTATCCATAAGCCTCCCCAAACTAGCACAGCTTAGGAGGAACAAAGAGGCTAAAAAGAATAGGGCTTGATTTATTTTTTCCTCTTCCACCATTTGGTGCTTCTGTGGCATCACAAACCTTGTCTCTTTGTCTTTTTTTTAATTAACAAAAACGTGATGGACAGCCCCCAAACCATGTGATCACTCTTCATATCTGAAAAAAACTCATCTGCACACATGAGACAAAGTATCTAGTTCATCTAAAATCACTCCTGGGGCGTATACGAGTTAAGCTACCCTCAAACATCCCGCGATAGGTACAGCCAATAAGCACTTACATTGGTTAGAAACAAACTTAACACAGGGCACACACCAAAACAGGACTCCCACTATCAGTGACTGCTTTTGGCTGGGTTCAATGGCAGGAGTGTGATTTCCAACTTCATGCTGCCAGTTGTGGGTATTCTGAGTACCATGACTTGAGAGTCAGGAGCCTGTGAGGAGTGAACCAGAGACCCCAAACGCTGTAGAAGCCAACAATACATGGGTGCATGCTCCAGTTCCTGTGCTGGAGACAGCACACCTGGCGTAAGGCAGCACATCACCCACTGCTTTGAGATGGAGCAGCAGAGTGTGGGGCTCCCTCCTGAGCAGTCCCTTCCTCATGGTGATCATTGGTAAGTACAATGCTTCCCTTATACAAGACAGCAATATTCTATACTACTCAGCCAGCTGGGATGTTACAGAGAGCACAGGTAGCCCTGTGTTCCACACCGAAGTCCTGGTGTGACCACATGGAAATCCGTATTAAGCCTCAACCAGGAGATGCTCCACATGGCTTCACTCACAGGAACTCCATGGAATATCCACCCAGCACAGACAAACACGCAGCTTTTCCCTGGGATATGCATAGGAGTGGCACAACAAAACCTACTTTTTTATAGGAAATTTAGCCCCTCATTCACAGCATCAACCACCGCCTGACAAATTTCAAGCCTTCGTCAAAATACAGAGAAATTACAGCTACTCAAAGTCAACACATATATCAAGATTAGAAAACAAACATTTTTCCCCTGCTTTATTCCCAGAAATTCCTGACATTTTCTGGTCATCATTTTTCTAAAGAAAATAATTAAAATAATATGGCTTAGGGCAGATATTCATCTTGGAAAAACTCATCCCAAGCTGTCAAAGTGTAGCACAGTCATTAATCTTGGGGGGGGGGGGGGGGGGGGGGGGGGGGGGGGAAGAAAAAGAAAAAAAAAGACAAAAAGGAGGAAGTGAATGAAGTCTTCAGAAGAGATGTCATTCCTAAGAAAGCTCAGTGGGACTGTGAGTGGACCTGAGCTGAGCCAATCCCTCCTTCCAAAACACACTGGGTGGTGTTTGGTGGGTGGTGTAAACCACATGGTGGGTGGTGTGCCAGCCAGCTCAGGACTGTGCTGAGTGGTGGTTGCCCTCAGGGGCATGGTCGTCAGCACTTGAGCTCCCTCTCCAAGCATGGAATTAAACGGATAAACTCCAGGCCATATAAGAGAATCGAGTGTAGCTTTAAAAGCAAATGTAAATGAGCAATAGTCCTACAGATACTTTTTAAGAGCACTGTAACTGTTTGTCCAGGAGCTTTTCTGATCCATCTTCACTACAGATCCCATTCTGCTTTTGGGTGACACGAGGGTTTATCAGCACTCCTCCAAGGAAAGTGCACAACTGTGCCATGGCTCATCTCCAGTAATACATACAGACCCTGTAAGACTCACAATAAAATCCTTATATCATATCCCACAGAACACTGTTTTTTCCCTTTGTTCCCTCTCACCCTTCTCTCCACCTATAAACACACAACTCATGAATGTAATCTTGCATAAAAGTTAAAAAGTAAGACCACCATGAAGTGCTGATCACATTACAACAGTCAGATTTTGTAGATTAAAATTGAATAAAATATACACACATCCATACAGATCCACACAAACTGAGAAGCTGAACGTGTACTCCCAAAGAAGACACCTTCAACTTAAAATTGCCTTCATATCTTGCCTCCTGACAGGATATAGTTCTAAATACTGTATATCTAAGTAGAAAAACCTGCATTACTAACTAATACACATCAGTCTCAACTTATTCTACTCCTCAGGCATCGATGCTTTTGCCCTTTAAGGTTAATCATTTAAGAAGACAATATTTTGACTTTTCAGAGCACTGTATATTACAAGAAGTGTTGAAGAAAGAACTTCACTGAAAGCCCTTGATGAAACATTCCTCTGGAAAAAACCCAAAAATCAATAAAACCTTTGAAGTGTTGTTTTGAAGTACAACTGGTCTCATTTTCTGATGTGGTAGCATAAAACTGAGTTCTGAGCAATTTCTAATGAAATGAATAAGCAGGAATTTTCTTATATGAAATGACAGCCATGATAAAATCTGTAGAAAATGTATACAATCTTTTTGATAAACACAATTCATTTCAAAAATTAATGGCAGAGACAAATTCTTGAACTCAATGAGGCATGGGTTCAGCACCTACCTGTAATTTTGGACTGGGAGAAGATTTGAGCTTCCTGTTCCTAGATCTTGACAACTCTCCTGGAAAGGGAGTTTAAGTGGTCCCTTGGTAGTGCCTGCAGCCTCCCCTACTTTCCTACCAGTGCTGGTGTGGCTCAAGAAGATGACACACACCCCATGGGAGAGGACACACCCAAGCCCACAGCTGCAGCAGACTTGGAAGTCTGTATGTGCTTAATAAATGTCAGGTTTTAACAGCATGCATCATTATTGTTAATTGTCCTCAAAACCAGCAGGGCCCATGCCCTTACTGCATTCATCAATCTGCACAAAAGCTAACAAGCTTTAACCTCCACATGTGCAAAAGCAGCCTGTGGACCTGGCACAAAGCCAAGGAGGCTGCAGCAAGGTGGGAGTCGGCCTCTTCCTGCAGGCAAACAGCACCAGGACAAAAGCAAATGGAGTCACTGTGCCAGCAGAGGTTCGGGTCAGACATCTGGAAGAATTTCTTTACTGAAAGGGTTGACAAGCATTGGAATGGGTGGCGCAGGGAGGTGGTGGAGTCTTGAAGACACTAGAGGTCTTTTCCAATCTTAATGTCTCTATGATTCTCTAATGATTCTAAGATTTGCACCAATGATCTCTTTATCTATTAATTCAACCCCTGACTAGAGTGCTATGATATCTACATAATTGTATAATCTAAATTAATCCTAATCAATAATTAATAATTGCAAAGCCCACAAAGGCTGCTGGAGTAATCTGGAACCAGTAAATGACAATACTACCTGATAGGCTGCAAAAGACATCCTTAGACATCATCTTTCTTTATATAAAGTCTGTTAAATTACCATGAGCAACTGAAAGTGAGCAGCTCACTATTCTTCTTCAGAATTTCAGAAACATATCTCTGTATTTTCAGGACTATCATAGCACTTATGGGATTCTCAGAAGTATTAAAGTATTGTTTTATCTGACTAAAATATCAGTGCATTTTCACATTGCATTGGTAAGAAATGTTATTGATTTAACATGGTGTTTTTTAGGTATGTTACTCCCTTAACACATTTCCACAGAATTGTTCCTTTTCTTTTTTCTTTTTTTTTTTTTTTTTTTAATATACCATGATCTTTTATGTGTTAAAGCACCTTTGTGAGATTGCTATTCAAAACACACCCCTGGAGGGAAGGTTTAAAAGCAGTTAGGAGAGGATACTTCTTCCACTTTCTCCCAAGCATCTATCAAGAAGGGAACAAATCATTCTGACCACTTCCAAGGGACAACCATGGGCAATGCTCATATTGCTCCTAAGCATGGATCACTGCCCTGTCCATGTCTCACAGCTCCCACCTCTGAAGCCACCTGCTGAAGAGCTGCTTCCACTCCCCTTTTGATGTTCCAAATATATTTTCCTTTTGAAATGTAATTCAGCACCAGCCCCACACTGCAATGGTCTGTGCAACCTCAGAATTAAATAATTTTCAGTACACCAATGAGCTGGCAGCATTGACATGTCCATACCACCCCTGGCTTATGATGATACACAGTGTCCCTCAGTCCAACCAGACTTGTGTCACTCTTACCATCAAACACTAATATCAGCAACCACTAACTTCGCTAAGATCATTATGCATTGAGTGCTTTCCTTGAAATATTCTTGTTTGTAATCTTTCACTGTATAATGGTAAACTAAGGATTCTATTATTTTCAGAATGGTGTGGAATCAGACTTTGAATACCATTATTACAATACCAGAATAGTGATCTTTATATTTCCTGAGTTTGGAGATAAATAATTGCAAATAATAGAGAAGAAACAGATGGGCAATCACAGCAAGAAGAAGCAGACATGGTCTCTGTTTAAACTGTCGCTGTCTCATGCCACCAGAACACCACTTGTGCCAAAATGAGACAACATTTCACTCTTCCATGAGCTATAGGATTTCATGCAATCAGGCAAAATTATAGGAATTATGCTGATATTATCATGAAGTCTCAATAAATATGTAGTAATTTCATGACTACTTGAATACTACATGGCTAATTTGTAATAAAGAAGTGTCCATGCAGGAAGTCATTAGGATCTCGAGGTTCGTGCAGATGACTCTGTGCCTTCAAAATATCTTTAAATGCCTAATCTTTTAATGATCTCTTTTAAAAATACCTTTTAACACCTTCAGCAATATTAGAGAGTCCTGGTAAGGTTAATGGGAAACAGATATTCTGAAGTAATGTGAAAGCCCTCTCAATATCTCTGTTCCAGCTTGTCCATAATAACAGGTCCAGATTGCAATAACAGTTTTTGTGTCTTAAAACAATTCCTAAAATACTCTAAATAGTCAGTCTGATATGTGTGGGTGATATAAGGGATCTCATTGTCTTTCACCCTTTTTCATGCTTCTGCAAGGAAAAAAAATGGCTTGAAGCCTTCATGAATATTTTGCAGTTCACTAGTAAATGCTATGAAATACAGCCTCAAGTGAGGGAAATATACGAACTTTCTGAGTACTGGAAATTAGTTTTGAAAGACTGCATAGAACTGGTGAGCTCCCAAAAAAAGAGAAAAGGGAAAATGTGGCCTGTGTTTTAAAAATATAGAGTTAACAAGAGAGCAAAGCTATGTGCCTCTGACCCTTCCAATGGCAGGCAGCTGAGTCCCCAGCACTCTACTTAACCCACCAGGTGAACATACTTGGGTGTTACATTGAAGAAGCACCAAAAGAACAGAAAATTGACAAACTATACATGGGACAATGACCAAACTGTGACATGGAAGACCAGCATTTTTCTGCATCATAACTGCTTTTGCAAAAAACAATAAAGAACATGGAAGTTTCTTTGCAATGTAGAAAATCACATGCAAGGGGACAATACTATGTCCCCAAAAGAAGTGCTCCACATGAAGTATTTGGCTTTATTTTTAACCCACTTAATAATTTCGAAAGAAAGGCTATCAAAAAACACCTAACCAGAATTTTACCATCTTGAGTTACCAAAACCAGCAAGTCTGTCATTGCAAACTATCTGTTAGACTAAGCTGGTAATTCCCATGCTTATAAATCTGATGCTGCCTTTTATGAGCCCTTGCTGAAGTCATGGTGATGAGGTTGTTACTTCATAACTGAATAATGCAGTTTTATAGCTTGTAAATTCCCTGCTGAATGGCTTGAGGAGAACTTGTGGAAAACAAAGGGAGACAGAATGGCTGAAGAAGACAACTGCTGCAGAAATCTGCAATCCCACTGCCCTGGGGCAACTTCACGTTCTCTCTCACCAAAGGCTGAGTCTGCAGCTTGAGAAGGCACTAGAGACTTGAAAAATATTTCAGGATGCATGACAAAAATGGTGCAATATGTTTTGTCCCTGTTTTCTGCATTGTTTTGAGAGTAGGAAGAGAGCATTCACAGTCTGTGCTGACTGTGTTTGGCTCATCAAACATTTTACTCTTCAAATTTATTTCTGTTATATTTCTGTGTTACAAACTCAAAATTTTTGCAGGTCACGTATGGGCTTCTAGAGTTTCTTAGATTGTAAAACCACCCCGCTACATCCAAATTTTGTCCAGAATAGGAAATGAGGGTCCCGGAAAAAATACTAGCAGAGAAACTCAAATTATTTATAAAAAAAAGTAAGTACTTTATTGCAAAAGATAAAGAAGGGAAACTGCAATACAGAATTGCAGCAGAGAAATGTATGAAATTGAATGAAACACTACAGCGTAAGAGAGAGAAGAATTCACAGAGGAGTACAGTAAAGAGAATTATCACAAAGTATAGAAGATTAAGCTGTATTTCTATGCTAAATGTTAACCCCTAAGGTACTTCAAGGTATATATTTGCAGACAGTGTGCCTAAACAAGAGTCTGGAGAAAGTTATTTCTGTCAATGAAACGCAGATTTTTCTTTCACCAGTGCTGAAGTAGCCATTTTATTCCCTGCCAAACTACAGATTGCTTTGAAAGAAAAGAGGTTTCCTTTTTATTATGAGGACTCTAAACCAGTTACAGATGTGCAACAAAACAGATGTGGGATGGCAGAAGTGGAGGAAAGTTCACTGGATCGAATGTAAATGAAATAATTATGAGACAATACACTACTCTGGAACCCGAAGTCAGTGCAGGAATGCTGACACCTTTAATGTGGGTTCCCCCTTCCCAATCACATGATATGCTGACAAATGCATGCAGTGCTGAATTGTATTTCCTCGCTCCTAAAAGGCACTGACGCCGTGCCTGATGCTCAGATGGTCTGAATTGTAATGCTGCCCTTTCACAAGAAGAAACGGACGTAGTAATTCTTATCATGATGGTGTCCTCCACTTCCTTCACACAATTTTCTTCACCTTTTTCATTTCCTACAGTCAAACTGAATACCTGCAAACGAAGAAAAGCACTCTTCCTTTTCCATTTTCCATTATCTTGTTTGGTATAGCCCATATATTATATAGAATACTCATTCACTGTGTAATCAGAGTACTTATTCACAGTCAACACTCCAGGAGTCACCAGAGCTCAAGGGAACATATTTGAGCTATCTTTAAATTAGCTATCTCAGTACTGATAGCAGGGTAGCTATCATAAAATAGCACAGCACAGCATGCCAAATATTGCAGCTTCTTGAAAGTCACCACAAGTATTTTTAAGAGAGCTACAACCTTAGCAGCATTTGTAATGAGGGGTTTTTATATTTTTCTTTTATATTTTTATATATTTACTGTACCTTTTTTAAGTTCACAAATGAAGAAGGGAGGAAAATGAAATGGAAGAGAGGAAAGGATGAAAACCAACATGAATTAGCTGAAGGAGGAAAACAAAAAAACAGGCTTCTCCATCCTTTAAATCATTAAGGAGGTTATTAAGTAGTATTTTTACCATATCACCATGTAAAACAATCTTTTGGCCTAGATCTGCTCAAACTGAAGTCAACAGCCAAAAATTTTAAAAAATCACAAACAAAATTAATGGGATGACAGTATCAGGTTGAGTGACTTCCCATGGCTGGAAACTACATAGAAATGTGATGGATGACAAATTATAGGAAGTTTGGAAAGTCATTACTTTTACTAAAACTTAGGACTGAAAGAAACTAAATTGTCAGTTATGTAATGGACTCTTACACATTTGTTTAAATTCTCCCTGGAAATCAAGAAAGCATATGCTTACTTTTGGGTGGGAGAGGGATGCAGTCCTGGTCGGTAGAATGAACAGATATGAGGGAGGCCCTCAGGTATGATGCAAGAAACATCTAAGACTATTTGTTTCTTCAAGATAAGCACATTTCCAAGATATTAGTGCTGGGAAACTGCCCACATCTGGAAATTTGTACCAGGCATTAGGTACATGACAGAAAGAATATCAGTGAAATGACAACACAACTTGCAAAACAAACTTTGAAATTTCTTACTGGTCAGCCTCGTTTGATTTAAACCACTATCTCAGTGACCCAGTGTTCTGGATCAGAGATCTTCACCCAAAGGAGTGTACATAGACAGATGAGCTGCCAGTCCTGTCCTCCTGTTTTGACACTTTTGATCTATCTAATTTTCTTAAAGAAATATCCCTATGTATTTTCAATATCTCATGCACCTAATCTTAATTTTCACCCAGATTGTTTCATTGGCTAGATAACTTAAATGATCAATATGTTATGAAGCTAAGAATTATCAGAATATATTATGAAATATCTGGAAGACTTCAATAAAAATACTGGAAAAAGATGTTTGAATTATATTCCAAAACTTGCACAAAGCCTCAAAACTTCTGTAAACCCATTTTAAATTCAAAACTCATTCCACTGGATTACCACATGTCACAGGTCTTGTGCAACTGAAGTAGAGATATGGAATAAAAATGAGCCCAAAAGCCAAAGTCTATCATAAAAGATTTAGCTGTAAAAAAAAAAATACTGCTATAAATACCCATGAAAAGATTCCTAGCAAGTACTCACCAGAGGGAGTGCCACAGATCTAGAAGAGATACTAAAGATGAATGTTGAAGCTTAATTTTCTAAGAGATATCAGTTTTTTAATCTCTGTAGCCTCTAGACACAGAAAGTGAATTTGATCATCGTAAAAAGATGGTGAACAAAAGCTTGGACAGTCATAAAAATGTTCTGTGGGAAAGGGATAATACTGAATTACACAAAATTCCAGGTTGTCCTGTGGTCTGTATAGCTTATCAATATCAAATTTACTTACCTAAACATATCCAGGGCAAATATTGTCCCCAGCATCACTAAAGCTACTCAACTGAGGTCCATGAGTTAAGACAAATGCAGAAAAAGGCATGTTATTATGTTATTCACTGCAATTCATCATTTATGAACTTTGCTAACAACATCCACTTGCAATTAAAAAATTGGAAATATCTACATAGACTGTTAGTGGTTAACTTTTTATATAAAATTATCTTTCTCATTTGGAGAAATTAGTCTTTTTTAAACTAATGCAGCATATTCATGAGTGACTATGTCCTCAGAGAACAGTAACATTAGAAATAATTGTGAAGCATCTTAATTAATTAAAGCTGGTTTTCCACCCACTTTAGTTTTTAATCTATTGCTGTGCTAGCCAACTGAAAAGTGACACGCTGACAGTAAGGAACTGATTTTATCACCACCAGCACTTTCTGAAAAAGCCAAGAGCCAAACACTGGCTTGTCCTTGGGCAAGAATTCAAGTCTAGGAAGAAAAGTCAAATTAACCTGGTAAAAGTGGTATTGGATGCAAGACTTAGGTATTTGTGTACTAATGTCTCTTTCCAAAACCCAGTTTCAGGAAGGCATGTCCATACTGGCACAGGTAACAGGCCAGGAAGAGATCAATGTGACAAACACACACAAAAGACAACAGAACCAACGTAACCTCTCAGCAATGTGAGGGAACAAAGACACAATATTCTTTATGTCTTTAATTTTGGCTTATCTTTAATAAGGCTTTTCAGAAAGAATGGTGTTCACATGCTCCACATTCAAGGCCACATTGTCTCCAAATAATGTAAACATTTTGGCCAGGAAAAACTGCACTGTGGCTCTGCTAAGTAAGTGCCACTGCATAGAAATACAGGATAATACTTAGCAGATGACAGAAATAATCTTCATGCAATGGCTCCTACAAAAACAGAGCAGGCCACAGTACAAATCTGGACCAAGACTTGCGGGGAATGGTGCTGTGATTTTAATTCATTCAAGAAAAATAAAAAGTATAACAATGACTCAAGAAAATGTAACTAATTTCAAAGCAAATATTAAAACCCCTATGTCTGAGGATTATTTAGGTATGTCCAGCTCTGCTGGACCTGATCTTCATCAACAAGGACTGATCAGAAATGTGAAGGCTGGGGCAGCCTTGGCTGCAGGACCATGAAATGCTGAAAAACAGGCTCCTGAGAAGATGGAACATGGCAAACAGTAGGATCACAACCTTGGACTTTGAGAGAAATAACTTTGGCCTGTTAGGGGATCTGCTTAGAAGAACTTCATGGGATATCATCCTGGAGCAAAGAGGTGTCCAAGAGTTGGCTGACTTTCAAGGATCACCTCCTCCAAGCTCAAAATGAGTCTATTCCTAAAATGCAGGAAGTCAAGTGCAGGTGGCAGGCAGCCTCCATGGATGATTAAGGTCCTGCTCAAACATGAAAAGGAAGAGTATTAAGCCGTGAAAGCAGGAATGGGAGAAATGCTGAAACAACTTGAACATGCAGGAATGGGGCTGTGAAAACCAAAGCCAGTCTGGAGTTTAATCTGATTACAGGCAACAGCAAAAGCTTCCACAAGTATATCCACAAGAGAAAAGCAAGGGAAAATGCAAGTCTGCTGCAGAATAGGAATTGAGATCTGTTGACAAAGGCAAAGGAAACAACTGCGTTTTCTAGCTATAAACAGATGAAGAATAGTCTAGATAAGTGGATAGTGAGTTGGACTGAAAACTGACAAGCTCACAGGGTCCTGGTCAGTGACATGAAATCCAGACCAGCCCGAAAGACAGTCACTAGTGGTGCATACTATAGTTCATACTGGCATCTACTAAATACTGCCTTGTATCCTTATTAATCACCTGGATGAGGGAAGAGAGTGCACCAGAAAGTTTGCAGAGGATATAAAACTGGGAGGAGTGGCTGGTACAGCAGATGGATTTGCTGCCATTCAGAGAGACCTCAAAGAAAACGGAGGAACCAGCTGACAAGGACCCCATGAAGTTCAGCAAAGAACCTGTGAGGGAATAATGCCAAAGACCAGGACAGACTGTGATCAAGCAGCTGAAAAGCAGATCTTCAGTGAAGGACCTGGGGGTCCAGGTAAGCACCTAGTTCAACATAAGCCAGCAATGTGTCCCTGTGAAAAAAGCCAACAGCCTCCTGGGCTCCATCAGGAAGAACACTGCCAGCAGGTGGCCCTACCCCTCTGCACAGCACTGCTAGGACACACTTGGGAGTGTGTGCCCCATTCTGGGCTCCTTAGTTTAAGGGAGATATGGACATGCTGAGAGAACCCAGAAAAGGTACACAAATGATTATTAAGGACTTGAAGCACCTGTCATATGATGAGAGGCTGTAAGATCTGGTTCTGCTCAGCCTAGAGAAGGGAAAGGTCTTATCAATGAATGTAAATACCTGATGGGGTATTAAGAAGATGAAGCTAGTATCTTCTTACCAGTGTACAACAAAGAAAAAGAGGTAAAGAGCACAAACTAAAATGCATGGAACTTCACTTAGAGATCATAAAAAAAACTCAGTCTCAAGAATGGTCAAATGCTATAAACGGCTGCCCACAGAAAGTGCAGTTTTATCTTTATAGATATTCAAAATGCAGCTGGTCACAGCACTAGGTCATCTGCTCCAGCTGACCTTGCTTTGAGTGGCCTTGATAATTTTTAGAGGTGCTTTCTGACCTCAACTATTCTGGGACTGCAATTCTGTTTCTCCTAGTTCCCTGATACTTGTCCTCCTACAGTGTGAAAATACACAGCATTTTAGGAGCGCAACAGCGTGAAGCGCATACATGTTTGCATGCACTCAAGCAGTCTACACAAGAAGAACAGCAGATGCCTTTAGAGGCTTGCAATACTGTATGGAAGTTGTACCACAACCTCTGTTCTTCTGCCAAGAGAGAGAACTGACCCAACTCTCTAAACAGCAGAAAAGCAGTTATTCATCATTTTTTCAATCAAATGAAAAGAGAGAAAGTGTGATGTGCATGCTGCACAGATCAGGAATGTTGGGAAGCAAGCGCCAGCCATCAAACCACATCTGTACTGCCCATGTATCATTTTACACTGCTTATGGCTGGAATGTGCTGCAGCAGCATGGCCCAGTTGGCAGCTGGAGTGTCAAACCCAGTGCATCCATTCAGCTGGCTGCCTTTTTGCTGGGCAGCACAAAGAATAATTGGCTGAGCAGCCAAACACCTCCTCCCACACCAGCTCACAGGCCTCCGGGATCTCCTGCCTGACTCTGAGGGAGCAGATGGGAAGAATTTTCTATTTCTGGGGATAAGAGACATAGGGAATAATCTCTGATTATTTGAGGTGGGCAGCATACCTAAGGATGGAAGAGGTGTCAGTGGGTTGCTGTTGTCTGCTGCTGCGCTGGGGTGATGGGGAAGGCACGTTCTTGTGCAAGAAGTGTGGATGTGTATATGAAAAGATGCTGTTAGAAGAGTCAGTGGTGTTTCAGGTGGAAAAACAGGGAGCAGCCCTCTCTGGGACACCTTCAGTTGTTCAGATCACTCTGCAGAGGTACATCTCCTTAAATTCCTTCTAACAGCTCAAGTGATGAAATGCCTTGTTTCTAGTATCACAGTCCTATGCTATTTAATTCCCCACCTTCCTACTTCAGGTGTGAGCACATCACCTCCCTGCCCTAGTCCATGCCAGCTTCTCTGCTATGTGCACAACTGCAGCCACTCTGCCATGCAACCACACATGCAAGATCACAAGGATGGAGCTACCAGTTTGGCAAGCCTCTTCCAAAACTGCACATTCCTTCCTTATGTACTCGCTTCTTTGACATGATACTGCTTAAGCACCTTTGTTGCTTTGCCTGAATCCTGTAAACAAGAAGATTCCTGTAAATATGAAGAAGAGGCATTTGCTTTTTCTCTACCAATAGCCCATTAATAACTTTTACTGTCAGTTTCCTGTTCCTCTCAAGTCAATTTTCCAGGTTAATTTTAATTTACTATAACTATGCACAACTATGAGGTAATTTTCTTCCAATGCATATGAACTTATCTAGATACACAGACATATGAAGTATTAGACAGAAGGGACACAGCACCAGAATTTATATTAAAATATAGTTGGTAACTTGATTGACCCAAGAGCAAATGTGTTGGACATAAACAATCAAGAGGAAAATGTACTCGAAGCTCAGATTCTGCACACTCACTGGGCCCATGCTAATCTCACCACTCCCAGGCAGGGTAGCACTCTGGCCAAATGCATAACTCTGCTTTCAAAACAAAGGAAATTCTAAAGCAAACTTGCTTATAAGACTAACTCACAAAGCTAATTCCCCAGAGTCTGAAGTAGGTGCCCATCTGTTCTTCTCCACTGGAGATACGCTTCCACAATGATAAACAGCTGCTAGAAAAACTTTGAGAGACAGTAACTGAGAACAATATAAATTGAGACAAGTTATATCAGAAAAGTCACTACAAAAACCCATGCATTTCTGATAACAAACCAAAGGACCTGCCCGAGATGTAAAGACCCTCTCTAGCTAGTGGCCTCATAATGGCACTCCTAATCCCCTATGATCCATAGCTCCAGGGAATATTTTCTACCCTGCAGGAAAATTATCCATCTCTAATAGCTGCAGGATGCTAGACAGATGGGGAATTAAGGCCACACACTAAAGACACTGAGTTTTCTGTGGCTATCTTTCTTGTTTGGCAGTAAAACTGTTATGCCAGACAGGGGAATGTGGTCTCAGCTGTCAGGAACGGGAGTCCCTACCAGAGGTGTCTGGGAACAGCTGGGAAACCTCCCCACACTTTCTACCCCATGATAAATCAGCAATAAAAACACTGCTTTGTAAACGAAGCAAATACCTGGATTTAGTGCAGGCTTTCTTTCCAGTGACCCTCCCAGTATTGTACAATGATGGGAAAGTGCCACAGTGTTCATTTTACATCAGGGGAACAGGCAGCACTTCTAATGACACTAATGGAAACTAAATCCAAAGCTGCAACACTGGCTCCATGGTTATCTTAGAAGTTTTACCATTAACGTAATTGAAGCCAAATTTCACTTAGTTCCTTATGAGTCCTCCACATTCCTTTCAGCCTCTTTTTTTGGTATGAATTTGCTTTAGCTTTTTTAAGGTGTGGAAAGAGCTGTTCCCTTGGACTCCTCTTAGCAGTACCTATTTCTTTTTTACAAACGCACTCACTATATACCAGGGAAACAAAGACCACTTTTCTTAATTCAGGAGTCCTAAGGTGGATATAGAGAAAAATGAAGACTTTGAGAAACAGAGAAAAAAATCCTGAAATTCAAAACAATAACCTGGAAAAATTGATTAACTGCTTTTTCTTGTATTTAAACTGGCAATATGCATGGGACACAATGCAAACCTTCTCCATTATATCCCCAGGATATCTCCTGCGTCCACTGTAGTCAATCATAGGAGAACAGAGCACAAAGATAACTCAATGCCTGTAATCATTCATCCTGAGGCCTCTGAAGAGGCACATGGCAGTGTCAGCATCACTAAGCCTTGAGTATGATGTAGCACCTCTCTGGTTGTTTTTTGTCTTATAAAATATTCATTATTTTTTTCAATCCTATCACTAATTTCTGCTAGAAGTTCTCTCTCATGGTTGACTCTCTCACTTCATCTTTGATCCCCCCCAAAATCTGCCCATGACTTTCCGTTCCCTGATCCCATCCCACCACATTAACAATTTTGCCTTCATGTTTCCAAACAGTACATCCCAGTTCCAAGCCCTCCTTCAGCTCCATGGACTGCCCCTGGTTCTTGGATCCTTTCTGAAGTCATTCTGTTGATTTAACACCATTAACATTTACAGAAAAGCCATGGGACTATTACTTGAACATGGGCTTTGCCACAAGCTCTGGATTTGTCTCACTGGGATTACACACCTTCAGCAGAAACCAGCTCATGTGCTGGTTTCAACCAGGCACAGTGCCAGAACACTAAACCTGATACATGGATAAAAGGTATTTCTTGAATTAGTGTCACAGAAGGACACTGACTTCTCTTGTCACCACAGACAACCAGAACACTCTCTCTCCTTACTCCAAACTCAAAACCCAAATGAGCAAAAAAAGTCAACCCAACCAAAATCAAACCAAACCAAAGCAGATCTTTGCCAATTCAAGAACTGTTCTCAAAGACATCTATGCCCCTAAAGGTAATGCTGTATCTTTGAGCAACATCGAGCCACATCGTATCAGAAGGAGCTAATTAATTTCCAGTCACCACAGTGCTTTAAAGAATGTTGCAGGTAACAGTCCTTACAGAAGGAAGCCCCACTCCATCCCTGGCCAGCACTTATTGCAAGGCCATCACTCACCATCACTTGGAAAAGCAGCAGTGTTCACCACCACCTCTCATCAAGGGCAGAGTAAAGCAACTCAATTTGGCTGATGCCAGGATGCACATATGATGATGGCTTGATCTACCCACATCCAGTATCATATGTCATCAAATACAGTCAGCATGCTACAGACTTTTTAAAAGCCACAATGAGGAGACAGCATGTTCTTCAATGATAGATGGCTCTAAACAAGCTCATACATAAAATTAGAAGCAATCTGTAGAACTGCAGTTTCTGTTCTCCCATAGAATTGAAAGGAGGATGATTATTATAGCAGCAATTGCTAGGGCTGCTATATCAAAAGGTCAATGTGCAATTACCTACACCCCTCAACACATACACACAGAACAGCAAACCATTCCCATTTCAAGAGCTTGTAACTCCTCCAGACATGTCATATAGTATACAAATCTGAGCCCAAGAACACTCACTCGCCACAGTAAAACTAGAAGGTATATTTGTAGGTATATTTGAAGTTGAGGTGCTTATAATACCTGGGTACATTTTTATGTCAGCTTGTTCAGTTCAGCAAAACAGTTTGGTTGTTTGTTTTTTTTTTTTTTTCTTACTGAGAAATTTTGCACCCTATTAACCTTTTTTTTTTCCTGTTGTATCAGGAACATGAGCACAGCAACATTATTCTCTTGTGCAGGAACCTGAGGCCAGACTTTGAACAGGGACTGATCCTTCTCATTGATCCTTCCACCCTCAGTACATTTGCAGAATGTAACCAACTTCCAAACCACGTTCCTACAAGATTCAAATGTCTAGCCACGGCAAAAGGTGAACAACTTTACTATAACAAAAACTTTAAACTTGCATTGTCCGTTTAACATTGCAAAATCTTCTTCTGAAATCAAAGCCATAATATCCATTGGTTTCAAGGCATTTTTAAAATTGCTAAATGTTTTGTGATTGTGATAAGAGAAAACTAAATTATTTTATTTCACATAAGAGCTTCAACTTCTAAAAATATTATCTATGATGAAATGATATACTAGTTCAGTAAGATGCTCCACTACAATGCCCCACAAGAATATCACTGAAATTTTGGGTGATGAACACTGTAATACTGAACCCTACGTAAGACTGAAGGAAAAAATATGAGGGAATCTTCAGCGCATTAAAAGCAATTACCAACTAAACTAAGATCAATGACGTGACAAAGTACAACACAGGAATGAGTTTGCTTGCTTGCACTGCTTCATCTACTTTCAAGTTCCAAACAGAAATCTAACTTGGAGCTTCTGAATTTCATGGCCTTCTAGTATAATTTGCTTAGTTCACAACAAAACCTTGCTGATAAATTTATCAGTATAGTTACTTTGATGGCATAAAACTAGTCTGATCTGTTGAAATTCATTCTGTTTCAAAGCAAAAATACATCACAGATCAGACACTGACATTATCTCAACCTAAAATGTACATTTACTCTTGACACCAAACATGGTATTTATTTTTAAAGGGCAGTTGTAGTTAGGTCATTATACAAAACTACAAGAAAATAAATCTCCAGTGTTTCATCAGCATCACACAGCTTGGTGTCAATAGCAAACTTTCTGACGGTGCACTAAATCCCACTGTCTCCTCTTGGACACTGAGCCACCACCCTAACTCTTTGAACACAACCATCTAGACAATGCCTTTTACAAGCAGCCACACTCCTCTTCTACTCTACTTATGCAGTCCTAGTATTTACTACCTTCAAACCTTCTCTGGGCTACCTATGTTTGCCATCTGCATAGGACTGCACAGCAAACTATTATTACAGAACTACTGCTCCCATGCAATAATCAGTTTAAGAAGAGAAAGGGGAACTAATATGAAGAACTCAAGACTCTATGTTTTTAATGAGGAACGAGAAAGAACCGAGGAAATTAATATGGAACTGTATTTTGATTTCCAGTTCTTGTCTGGCATCTTTTGCCTTATAATGACTTTCTACACTAAAAGAGAAGATACAAAGGCTTCACCTCAGTTACAGTCTACTGCCTACATGCATTAGGGATAATTTGTGTGTGTTGTGGTTTCAATCCAAAACTGGGCGGAAACACTAATTTTTGTTTTGGTTTAATTTTGCCAATTTCAAAGTTTCTAATCAAGAGCAAAGCAGGCTTAAGCTTAAAAGTAATAAGACTTTATTAAGTAACACTAAAAGAAAGAAAAACAACAGGAATAAACATGGAACTTTTAAAACACTCTTCTTCCCTCCCCACAACCCTTTTTTTTTCTTAACCAACAATGTAAAGACAACAACACTTGGAAATTTCAGTCAGTTTTTCACCTCTACAAATAGTCTTTCTTTAGTTTATTTAGAGAGAAAAGTATTTTTTGCTAATGCTATGGAAAGCTTCTCACAAGAAAAGAACTCTTGTGGCTTCATTTTTCTCACAAACTGCAGGTGCCCAAGATGTGTTTTGTGAAGTCTTTCTCATCTTTCACAGTTTTTCTTTACAACTGTGCTCTTGGTCCATATTAGCTTATTGGGGTGCATTTTTTTAAGGATGAGCCGTTCCAGTAGCCTTTCACTCATCTTCGGGAACAGACGTTTTCTCCTTTTATCTCTGGGGCCGAGGTTTCTCATCAGACTTCTAACACTGCTGCCTTTGTTTATGATTGTGGCTAGAACGATACCACCCCCCAAAGCATTCCATGAAATTACTGGGGAAAACTCAAAGTCTGATATAGCAAGTATATCTGTACTATAGCTTCACAAAAGAAATTTACAGACAAAGCTTAAGATAAACTTTTCAAAATTCTTTCAATCTAAAATCTAACTCTTTTCTTACCAACTTCAATTTCATGTGGTTGTTCTTACAAAGTTTTACTTCTCCTTTTTTTCCTTAGCCTAAGAGAGAATTAGTGTTCTTCGGGTACAAAGTTTTGCAATGCTGGAAAAAAAAAGTCAATTTCACCTACATCTTGTATCAGAAACAAGCTATCTCTCTTTTTGTCTTTCTGCTGGCCACCTGTTCTTTTTGTCGACTCCATGTGAGCTGTGCCAGCTGCTCTCAGTCTGGAATGGGGGTCAGGGCTGCTCCTGGCTTCGGGGTCACCTTTAGCACGAACCATGGGGGGCCACTGGTGCTGGTGCCCATGCACAGCTCCTTTGGTGCCCATACAGGTGCTGTCCCCATGCTCAGCTCCTTTGGTGCCCATCCAGGTGCTGTCCCCATGCTCAGCTCCTTTGGTGCCCATCCAGGTGCTGTCCCCATGCTCAGCTCCTTTGGTGCCCATCAGGTGCTGTCCCCATGCTCAGCTCCTTTGGTGCCCATACAGGTGCTGTCCCCATGCTCAGCTCCTTTGGTGCCCATCCAGGTGCTGTCCCCATGCTCAGCTCCTTTGGTGCCCATACAGGTGCTGTCCCCATGCTCAGCTCCTTTGGTGCCCATACAGGTGCTGGTGCCCATGCACGGCCGCCCCCGGCCGCCGCCGCCTCCCCACCCTGGGCAGGGCAGAGAGGGCAGAGGGGTGTGCTATGACAGCTGGAAGGGAAGAGAGCTTCCCGGGCTTCCTTCAAAGGGAATAAGAACGAGAAAATGCTTTCCCATTGGTCCAATAAAATGCCAATCTCAAACGTAGCCAGCTCACTTCCTTGGGCTGGTCAAACTAAGACAGTGTGAAGTGTCAAAAACTATGGCAAAAGCTAGGCCATTAAAAAAAAAGTACATACCTAAATAGCATGGTTATGTTATGGATAAAAGAAAAATGTATGGTGGTTGAAGTCTGGCATGTGTTTAGAAATGTAAAACAGAACACTGGCAGAGGAGACATTGGCAGAGTCTCAGTTATAACACACAGTTATTCCCACTATAATATAATTCAGAGATTTCAACTATTTCAAACATTTATACTTTTTGTACAATCACAATACTTTTGAAAATTCACTGTGTTTGAGCAGTGCATTTATGGGGCTGAAGGATAGGATGTGGCAAGCAGAGACGACATTCATCGGTCACGAAGCAGGGGGATGCCTCTGCCTGAGGTAATAACATAGCTCTAACACACATTTTACATGCAACTATAGAATTTCAGACTCCAATAACATAGTCAGCTTTCACTACCCTATGTCTAAAACAGCTTTGTCAAGAAGCGTTAAGTATCCTGGTCTTTTGCTTCCGAATAACAATTCTTGTACAATAGGTGCAATTTCTTCTTGATCACAGCTAACTATTAAAGTAGTATTAAATTTTAGTACAAAAATGCTAAGGACTTATGAGCATTTTCTATTTAAAAATGGCCAAAACGAAAAAAAAAAACCTTGAATCAAACAAAACTTAACAATAACATCTTTACCTATTCCTATTAAAAGACTAAATTAAAAATAAAACCATTTAAGCATTTAATTCCTCAAACAATGAAAATCTTACTCAAAAAAAGGGAAAGAAAACTGAATATATTTAAAATTTATTCACTTTGCACTTGATGAAATGCAGAGGAAACCTATATCTCTATCTCTGAAACCAGAAGGTTTTAAATATGACTGTGCTTTGCTTTCTTTCCATGCAAGGCAGTATCTAAATCATTGCTCTACACCACCCACACAGCCATACTCTTACGTCCATGCCAGAACCAACTTTATTCTTGTCATCGCAAAGAGAATGAAGGCTAAACCTTAGTCCTATGAAATCAAGCTGAAGCTTCCCTTGCTGTCACCAGAGCACCAGAAATACACAGTGGATGGTACACACCACCCACCAGAGACACTGATGCTAGGACTGGACAGACGCCCTAACAGAGGTGGGATCGCTCTTTCCATGGACTATGGAGAAAGACTGATGAAGCCTTCCCTAGATTTGATGTGTAATTTTAAAATCTTCCAAACCAGATGGATACCAGTCTGACCAGAAAAGAGATATGGAACTTGTCACAAAGGAACATCAGAGCACAGCAGTCACATGGAGCTGGCTGGTGGAAGGCCCAGGACAGTCACTGGGCTACACTTTTGGGGCAAGGACCAAGGACCTATTGGGGCATTTACAGCTCTGACTTCTCAGAAACAGTGGCTGTTCAGCACATACTGACCTAAGGGAAGCCATAGAAGGAGGTGGGGTACAACAGACACTCAATAAAGAGGCGTGTATGAGCCTTTAAAAAAACAACACTTGCACCTCAAGTAAGTTTCATCATTCCCTGATTATCCAAAATCATTTTACCATCTGTCTTTGCAATCGGTTTTCCTCTCCCACAATGCTAACATATAACTAAACAAAGGACCACGACCCCCTGCCCCAATTCACTCTGCTACTGACACCAATTTTTTTGGAGCATAGGTAATGGATGTGAATGGTGCCAATAGAATCCTGCAGTTTCTTGTATTGTTCCCTCCAAATAACCTTAATTCACATCATGTCAGTAAGGCCATGGTGAGGACACACAGAGGCTACTCCTTCCAGTAAGAGTTGTTCATACAAAGAAAGGTTACTTCCTTGACCCCAAATGCAAGTGATGTCTACAAGAGTACAGCCATTTCAGCTGTCTGAGGCTGTGAGAGCCCTATGATTACCTTATTAGAGGACTGGAAAGTGCCTTGCCTCAATGCCAACTTTCTCATACCTGACAATATCCTATATAGTGTTTAGCTCTATATATTTAAGCAAGAAGAGAAACCCAAGACACATTACTCACTCCAACTACTCACTAAGATGTAAAGAATCTCTCATCTCATGAACATAAAAACAAACAACAGTTCTAACATATATTCCTCTGAGAACAAGCCATCGCTGTTCATAAAGCTTTTGAATTGTCTGGCAAGTCCTTTCTGCTTATTGACAGGCTGCAATTGCTGCCTCTTAGCTAAAGTGAGCCTCCAGCCTGATGCCTGACCTTGTCCCTGACCCCCATTTTCATCTTTTATATTGAATTAGATAGAATCTGGGCCTAACACATTTTGGAAAAGTACCACAACTTGAAACTGTTTTGCTTTTGACAGGCCTCTCCTAACTCTGGCCACTTCTGTGGTTTCGCTTCACTGCAACTATCTGGAATCATCTGGGGATTGAAATGTGCAAATGGTATGCTGCATTTAAAAAAACAAATCCCCAAAAGCCTCCTTCAGGCCAAAGGAAATTCGCTGCCTGCCCTTGAGCTGAGCTCTCCTCATGCTTGGTCTCACTGGGCTTGAGTCTGGAGGCAGAGATTGGCTCCAGGTCAGAGCAGAGGCTGCCAGCCCCCAGCAAGGCTCACGTCTGGCACAGACCCTCAGCAGCAGGCGTGACAGCTGGGATCTATGACAGAGGTGGAAAGGCTGGAGCTTTCAGAGCAACCACAAAGAGAAAGCTGGCAGTTCTGCTGTTAAGCAAGATTTGAAACAGACATTTTGGCCACTCTTAGCTCATATGTTTGGAAACAGAAAGATCATCAATACAGTTTCTCAACGAGAAAAGCCACAAGGAAATCAACATTGCAATGGAGAGGAATGCAGGCCTTTACCAAGATCCAGGATTTCTAAGTTAAAAAAAAAAATCCAAAAAAAAAAGTAGGCAAAGCTAACACTTGGTTGCTGATGCTTTCTGAACAAAAAGACTGAACTGGCTTCTTTACGTCATGCATCTATTCCTGGCCCAAAAGTCTCCCAGAGGAGAATGGACAACTCCTGCCCTCTTCCCGCTTTGAGTCCAAGCTACTTACCAGTTTGAACCCACACAGGTAATTTTCTCTCCTCTCTCTCTATAAGTAGTAGAAAATAAATACATGTTATGTTACCCAAGGTGGGGTTCATCCAAGTACAGTCATCTAAAGCCAAGGTATCTCTGTCACCTCAAGGCTTTTTCTGCAGCTGGCCAAGACAGGCTGCTGTGGAAAGGAGCTTAACCTCCATACACTTTGGAACAGGGAGGCATTGAAACGGACAAAACTGGACAGCAACTTCCCAGTAGACTAAGTGTGCCATTTTTTAGGTGCCTTCTTTAGTACACAAGAATAAGAAAATTGTGAGGAGTGAAATGGTTGCCAAAATAATACTAAAATAGAAGTGGTCTGTATCAATTCAGGGTAATCCCAGATTCAGATGAGGTAAGGAATTTCTGTAGCTGTGAATGGGAGCTCTCTGGATTTCACAGTGGGGTCTATGGTCTATGTGACAATGCCACCAAGCTGTTTCTGTGTCACAGGATTGATCTCCTAGCCCTATTGCAATGTGTTTGTGGCACTTCTATGCTGGCAGGAGAGCATACACAAACTGTCTGCGATGAGAATTGTCTGCTATAATTTGCTGCGTTCAAATGTTAGAAGGCAGCTGGCTTCAGCTCTTTCATGCCAAGCAAAGTGATGGAGAAGAGAGACAGAGGGGAAATGCACTACTTTAGATGTTCCTTGCAGCCTCACTCCTCTGCTCCCTTGGTCCTCATTAAATGTTTGCTCAATCCATCAAATTTATTCAACTATTGTTTTCTCAGCTTGGCTGTTTTGCAGGGACTCTAACAACATAACCATTCCTAGTGAACATCCGGGATCCCCAGGAAAGTATTGCAGAATAAAGAATGACAGTGCAAAAGAAAAGAACAAAAATTGGCAAAAGACATGGCTTCATCCAAACTGCAGACCACAAGATTCAGAACCTCTCTTTCCCATGAATGGAAATGAAGAAGGAAGGCTAAAATGGTACCTTGAATGAGCACTACCATGAAGACTGCTTTTTAGAATACATTGAGAGCAGTTTTTATGTATCATAATAAAAAGTGAGCTGGAATTGAACATGATTCCCAAAACACAGCAACTTTAAAGCTTCATAAAGGATAGGAAAGACTACAATGAAGAGTAGATCTAAATAAAAACCATTAACTGATTAAAAAAAAATCATTAGTAACTGAACTGGGAAGAGTCACTAGAAAGCTGTCTAAAAGAAAAGAACCTCATGGTGTTAGTTGACAGCTGCTGAACATGATCCAGCAATGTGCCAAGAAGGCCAGTGGCATCCTGGCCTGGATCAGCAATGGTGTGGCCAGCAGCACCAGGGCAGTGACCGTCCCCCTGTACTGGGCACTGCTGAGCCCACTCCTCCAATCCTGGGTTCAGTTCTGGGCCCCTCCCTGCAAGAGAGACCCTGAGGGGCTGGAGCGTGTGCAGAGAAGGGCAATGGAGCTGGGGAGGGGTCTGGGGCACAAGAACTGTGAGGCTGAGAGAGCTGGGGGTGGAGAAAAGGCAGCCTGGAGAAAAGGCAGCTCAGGGGGAACCTTATTTCAAAGCAGGTTGTAGCAAGGTTTGGGGTTGGTCCCTTGGTCCAGGTAGCAAGTGAAAAGATGACAGGAAATGGCCTCAAGTTGCCCCAGGGGAAGTGTAAACTACATATTAATACAAATTTCCTCACTTAAAGAGCTGTCAAGCATTGCAACAGGATGGCCAGTGAAACAGTGGAGGCACCACCCGTGAAGGTATTTGAAAGACTTCAACATGTGGCACTTAGGGACATGGTTTAGCGGTGGATTTGGTAGTGCTGGGTAAAAAGTTGGACTTGATGACATTAGAGATCTTTCCCAATCTAAAGCATTCTTTGATTCCATGAATGGGTGCTTAGAGTTCTCAAGCCTCTGCACAAACTTCAGCTGTCTGTGACCTAAGAACTAGATGGAACTTGGCTCTCCAGGTTGCCTCTTGTCCAACTACAGGTGAGTAAGGATCAATTAAGAAAGGACCAAGGAGAACATAAATACTGTATTTTTAAATTACGCTATTGTATTTGAATTCTTCTGTCTCTAATAAGCCTATTTAAACTCAAAATGAAAACAATTATGTCTATTAAAACTTATAATATTAATACTGTTTTACTTACACTGGATAATTGAAATAATATGTGCTTGTTGTTAAAGTTTCAAAACAAATCAAATACCTGAAGTGGTTTATTAGGAGCAAGTTAAATGGAAGGTAGTGGTTGAACATCTAGAATACAAAGTGCTGAAACCGATTCTGACAGCACTAGTTTCTTCTGCAAATACAGATAATATATCTTTCTTGACAGTTTATTTAAGTATTTTTGGTTCCCTGAATAATTCATTCCAAGCTGAAACCAACCAAGAGTTGAGGAAATAAGCAAAACAAAAAGCTTCAGAGACAGCTTGCTTTCTAATTTCATCTTGTGAATAAAAGCACAGGGTGAGAGGATGAGCACTGCAGTTTTGAAGCCCTGAATGCAGTTATTAGAAATAAACACATCAAATCAATAATTAAAATGTTCTGTTGTTTAATGAATTACTTTGTTATAAATGACAAAATGTGCAGAAAAATAGCAAAAGGCAAAATATATTTCACATGTGTAAGGTAGTTCTGACTTTTAAACACTTTACGAATGCTGCTTTTGAAAATTATCCAGTAAATCCAGTGTTTTGTTCTTATGCAAGCTGGGACAATAATGATTACCCAGGAAGAACTGCATTATTCCTTTTGGCCTGTTTGTTTTACTAAAATGTATAGAGATCCAGGATCGGAGTGACCCTGGAGTTCCTGTGTTGCAAAAGAGATGCTAACAGAAAGTTGCCACTTGACAGCTTGCAGAACAGGCAGGCTTTGCTCATGGAGCAAAACTGCTGCCAGGGAAATGCATTGCAGGAAGAGAGGCTAACTGCAGAGCAACCTTACAGCCTCTCTCCTTAGCCCCTGAGCAGGGAGAGCCAGTGCAGAGACTGCAGATCAAGCTGCACTTGAACAAGAGAGTCCTGGCGAGGGTCAGAGGCCCCAGCTCTGTAAAGCAAGTACGTGAAGAGCAGGATTAGCTCCTGCCAAGCATAAGCCAAGTGTGTAGACCTCATACTCAACACACAACTATACTACTGCCAACATCACTGCTCTGCCATGTTTCCCTAGCTTCCCTACAGCCACGCAAGGAAAGTGATTGAGCTGAGGCTTCTTGGGGGGTACAGCTGACTACAGAAAACATCGTATACTTTAATTGACTGAAGAAACAGTACTTAAATGAACCAGATAAAGAAGCAGGAGGTGTTCAATACTGCTTCTTGCTCCCATAGAAGCAGATTCAAACCTGTAAACAATAACTAAGTGCAAAAAAGAACAAAATTAGGCAAGTCAGTGTGAAGAATTCCTCTTTCAAAGATCATGTTACAAAAGTATTTGCTTTCTGTTAAAATTCTTCAAGCTTTGAATTTAAAATATCACAGGTCCTTTATTACTCTGAGAAGATAAATTTACACTGCTTAATTTGTATCCAGAAGAAATGAAGGCAAAAAAGCTTCACCTGACACTCAAGTTATGCAGTCTTTTCTTAGCTCTGCTGTATAACTGCATAAAAAGATAAAATACCATCACTGGTGAAGCTTTGAATCCTTCATTGTAGCAAACAGCCTCCTGGGTGCTTGTCCTGGAACAGCTCTCCAACAGCTTCCCCCAAACATTGTGCTGAAAATGAAGGGCTGGCATACTTCAGGAGTGCCTGGTCACCATCTGCAGAGATTCAATTGCTGCAAAGACTCTAAACAGTCTTCTTCAAAGAGGCCACTTGATTAAAATTTCAATATATACATGAAGTTTGGTCATGTCAAACGTTTGGGTACAAGAAAAAAGACTGCTGTTGTAATTGACAGAAAGTCTGCCTGAATTGCATGGTTTGGCACTAGAAAAATCCCAACCCTTTCTGTACTGCAAGGAGAGAAACAGCAGTGAGAATTAGTCAGCAGTGGGTCACAAAAGCTAAAACAATACTGGCCTGTTTTATTTCCACTAGCAGAAACCAGAGAGTATTCAGCACCATACCTGTATAAACAATCTATTTCAATGCTTCATGCCAAAAGAGTAAAACAAAAGGTTTACTTAACAGCATATGACTATAACACAACTTTGCTGTTCCTGAGATGCTGAATAGAAGAACAGTGCCCCCACACACCCCACCACTCTCCACACACTGAGCTGCCCAGCTCCATATTGAGGGTCAGGAGGACAAGTGGTTGGTTCATTGACCAACTCCAGTTCCCAGTGCAGAGAGTCACAATCCCAAAACTGGGGATCTTGGACAATCCTAATTCCACCTGACACCCCATGTTGCTACCATAGACGACCAGTACCTGGCAGTTCCAGATCCCTGATACAGACCCTCACTGCTCTCATGATCTCCAGCATAACGATGCAGCAACATTCCTGGCCCTTTGAGGGTATTTCACTGGGTGTGGAGCCATTCCTTGCCAACATCTGAGCTGCTCCACTCAGCTGAACTTGAAAAAGCAGTATGTCCCGAGACCAAGCTCTATCTTAGAAGATCATCAATTATCTCATTGAGAATCGTCGACTTCAGTCAGGATCTAGTCTCTGAGGTGGGGAAAAATTACTGGGGAATATGCCAGGGGATAGCACCATGGATAATCAGTGCACCATTAAAAAAAAACCACTACAAAGCAAGCCAGGCTGTAGCAGAGCACTCCTATGGAAACAGGCATTCTACATCCAGCTCCTACAGAAATGTTAGGAGTTCAAGAGAAATTACAGAATTTATTAGAGGGTGTTAAACTTTCTGTTAGCATTTTCACCTATCACATATAAAATACTACACATATGCAGCTTTTGAGAGCATGTTCCCAATATACCATTTTTTTTCCCTTATTTTCTATTAAAGGTTTCATGAGCTTTCAGCAAGCATTTTATTCCTATAGGATTTATTTGAGTTCCTTGTTTGTTAGTCCAGGGGTGGTCCAAAAGCACTTGAAAGGTCTCTCGATGACATTTTTCCCCTGCTGTTAGATCTTCGCAAAAGGCGACACACTCTCCACAAACTGCTGGCTAGCTGCCCGGCACAGGAAAGAGATGAAGCACCTGCCATCTCCCCTTCTATTTTTGTAAGGAGGCGATAAAGGGAAATCTTCTATCCCAAAGAACATGAGCTGAGCTGCACTGACATGCTATTGAGGATGGCTGCTGTGGAAGACATGCAGGAAGGTCTCCAATGAACAAGTAAAAGGAATCAGGAAAAGTGCCATCCTCAGACAAAAGGGAATTCCACCTAAAAAGTGATCAACATGGAAAGACCTTGAAAATTTGCCTTTAGGGCTTTTGAGCATTTCTGAAAAATGCTGGCAGACCTGGGACGATGTTGTACTGCAAAGCTGATGCTGCTGCTCTTGTCGTGTCCCTCTCCTGCCAGAGGGGCCCGTTACTGCACAAAGATCTGCACCAGCTCTGCAAGAAGCACCCCAGTCACAGTGGGTTTAAGAGAGATTGCAGCCTCCTCCCTGTTCCTTTCTCTTGTGAAAGCAAAGAAACCAGTCCAGCATTCAAACACAATACCAAACACACACCCCTCCCCCTCAACTTGTTATTAAAAAGAAACAATAGAAACCACTCAGATCTCAATGGATATTAATTCTCACCTTATCTACTATTGCTATCCACCATTTAAAATAAAATTGGCTGTGTATTAAAAAATACTTTACATTCAACTTTAAGTTTCTCTTTTTTAATTAGGAGTAAGTGTGTTTAGGAGGTTTAACTAAAACTAACTGAAATAATTGACTGTTGGTTTTAAGAATTAAATGCTTTTCGATTCCTAGGCTGAAAATCAGACAGCATGTTAACAACACAGAGAGTGTGGGGAAGGTCAGACACTTCACCGAATATAACTTCACTTCAGTCTCTTTCCAGAAAGTCAGCAAAAGTGGCACCAACACCTTTTTCTGCCAAAAGAAAGCAGGCCAAGAAATAGTTGGGTTGAACTTAAAATGAAAAGGATATTCCTTTGCTTTCCTATAGCCAAGGAATGTCACATAAAGAGGCAAATCACTCCAGTCATGCACAATTTGGCACAGGAGAAGAGGCAAAAGGATAGTCACCACTTGCCCATGCTCAGCCAGGTACTCTGAGCTACACTCTCCAAAACCTCCTACCCTCTGCACAGGGACATGATGAAAGTCACATCACAGTGAAGAAAATGGATATTGTGGAATACAAGCAGAACACTTACAGACAGCAAAATCAAATAGCTTCCATGAAGCACATAATTACCTTGTAGAGCTCACTGTAATAGGAAATGGAAAATGTTTACATGAATTTTAAAAATATTAGACATTTATAGAGAATGGATTCATCATAAGCTGTAAAATGTAATGGTTTGGATGCAAACAATGGCTCAGCAAGCTTCCATAGTGCTATTGATTACTCAAAGTTGGGAGACTGTAGCAGAGGAAATGTCTCCAGCTTTCCTCTGATTTTATATTCCATTGGCTCAAGCTTGTGTTATTGCAGTCTTTGCACAACTGAAAACAGCCTCTCTGCGTGCAAGAGGCTATACCAAGAAAGCCAGAAACTACTTTGTATTAGGCACTGAATGTCTTTATGGCCCTGGAGAAGGCATGTGACCTCAGTTCTCGTCCTGCCTTCACCAACTTGCAAGAAGTTTGTTGATAGCTAATATTTGTATGTCCTAAACATGAAATAGAATTATAGAATCATTTAGATTTGAAAATAGCTTTGAGATCATCAAGTTCAACCATTAACCCAGCACTCACAAGTTCAGCACTATAAACAATGTCCCTAAACACCATGTCTTTCAAATACCTCCTGAGGTGGTGACTCCACCACTTCCCTGGAGATCTTGTATTTCCCCCTGTATCCAGTAAATTATAGAGATTCTCCTTGACCCTTTGTTCTGCTGCTAATATATTTGAAAACATATTTTTTGTTGTCTTTTATGGCACTAGACTAAATTCTAGGTGGGCTTTGGTTCCTTCCATTTTCACCCTGCATAACCTTATGGTACTCATTTGTAGTCCTCTTGAGTTATCTTCCTCTTTTCCCAAAGGTCAAAAACTCTCCTTTTCTTCCCAAGTTCTACCCAGATCTCTCCGCTCAGCCCTCCAATAATCTCCATTCCTCATTAGCTCATTTTTCAACATATGGGGACAGCCTGCTCCTGCAACTTTAAGATTTCCTTCTCAAAGCACATCCAGCTTTCCTAGACTCCTCTGCCCTTTATGACTCACCCCAAAGGATTCCATTGGCTGGGCTTCTAAAATGGCTCAAAGTCTGCCCTCTGAAGTCCAAGTTCTCCTGGAACCAAAAACTGTCACTGTGTGACTGCTGTGCATGGGACAGCCTCCAACCACCACAGCACCCACCAGTCCTTCTTTGCTCAGAAACAGCTGGTCCAAGGGAACACCTTCCCTAGTTGGCGCTTTGACCAGATATGTCGAGAAAGTCTTTTCCACTGACTCCAGGAATACCCAGGACTGTTTCTCCTCTGCTGTGCTGTACTTCCAGCAGACATCTGGTAAGCTGAAACCCGCACAAGAACAAGGGCTAGTGATTGTGAAACTTCTCCCAGCATCTTACAGAATATTTCACATGCCTCTTCATCCTAGTTGGGTGGCCTGTAACAGACTCCCACCAGGACAACTGCCCTGTTGGCCTTTCCCCCGGTTCTTACTCATAAATGCTCAACCCTATGGTCACCATCATTAAGCTCCAGACAATCGAGACACTCCCCAACATACCTCACCATCTCTCACTCCTTGTCTACCCCTTCTCAAGAACTTGTAGCTGTCTACTGCAGCTACAAGCAGGCAGTTATATGAGTCATCCCACTTTTCTGTGATGGCAGTGTCATAGTTTTCCTGCTTGGCCATGGCTTCTATTTCCTCCTGCTTGTTGCCCATGATGTGTGCATTGGCGTAGAGGCACTTCAAGGGCTACTGATTCCACTGCATTTTTGGGGGGAGAAGTCTTAATTCCAGTGTGACCATTCTCAGGCACATCATTGACCGTTCCATCTTTGCTGCTGATTGGATTTCCATCCCCAGCTTCCATTGAGATGGCAGACAGAAGGACCTTGCTAGCACACCATCTCTCAAACATTGGTGTGATGTCTCAGGCTTATCTTGTGACCTTGGTTTTAATCCTTTCCCTCTTCGAACCTAGTTTTAAAGCTCACTCAATGAGCCCTGATAATACGTGTGCAAGGATCCCACATACCATATTTACATATCATCAGTTAATCTCATTTAACAAACCCAAAAGAAAAGTATTTATTAAAAATCCGTTTTCTTTAGGAACTTGTACAAAGAAGTAGCTGTTACAGCTTCTAGTACAGCAACCTGACAGAAAAAAAAAAATCATCAGTATATTAAAATACTGTATTAAAACTGTATAACTTTGAGGGAGAGATGTAGATTATATAGCCATTTCTCGATTCTTACAAGATACTAGCTTCAAAGTCACAATACTAAGTTTACACGGATACCCGCCAGAAAATTGTGGAGATGTGATACTACATAAGCAGTATTTTCCAGCTCAATCTTGTCTCAGAGACTGCAGAATGGACACGACTATGCCATGGTCAGCTGCAGTGGCAATTCATGGAAACCACTGCATTATCTTTCAAACTACCTAAATCTGGATACCTATAACAGAACAGGTGCAGCACCATAAAGCTTAATGTGAAATTACTAGCAAGGCATTTGCCCAGTTCCTTAGGAAAGCTTCCCCAGCTATCCAGAGCTCTATACCTATGTTGATGGCCAAACATAATCAGGGTATTCCAATGTTACACTGGGTATACCCAAACGCAGTCCCCACAGCCAAAGAGCTTACTAGGTGGGATAAGCCATCAGAAGCTTTCTACGCCATCTAATTCAATGTTTGGGTTTTCTCCATAGTCAAGAGATCTGGAATGTCCAAGCACAGACCTAAAGCTGACATTTTGTGTATAACAGTAAATATCTAGTTCTGGACATGAGATTTTCTGGATACCAGATATGGACTACATTTGTACCTCCATACTTCATTCAGGTTGTCTGCTGTTCTAATTGAATAAAGTAATAAAACTATCAGTGTGCTATGTAAAAAGCCTTAACACAGCTGCCAGAGCAAATTAAGAGACAAAAGGACCAGTAGTTTATCACATCATTTATTGCTGAGAAAACCAGTGCATTCAAGCTATTACCACTATTATGCTACAAGTTATAACAGGAAATCAATAAGGGTAAGAAAGAGAAATGTCCACATTCGTCCCCAAGGCACAGCAATCTCCTCTCCTTTATGCAAAAGGCAAGGAGAGAATTGAATGACTGCAGTGCTTACTGAACGATGTCAAAAGGCACAACTGTTACTCACAGGAGAAGTGTTGCCACCACAGCCACATTAGTGAACTTTGAATATTTTAAATTCAGTGAATTTCCTAGCAGACAAGGACCACACAGTAGCAAATGGGGTGCAGAAGCACATCCTCTGCCCAGGAGAGCTCTCCCCAGCACTGACACTAACTGCAGCTGGCACCTCAAGATGCTGACAGTCATGTCTAAACCCATCTCCCGTGCAAGTGCCTGGAAAGGAGCTCTCTTCTCCTCCCGCTCTGCTTCTGCTTTTCTCTCACCAAGCCCAGCTATGGCACAGGCTGTTCTTCCCTCCCTAGCTCATTGCTTCCTGACCTTCAGGACCTTTTGCTCAATGTCGCTACTTGCTGTTATCATTGGTATACTTAGAAAAAAAATAGGCAAGTACTATAGAATAGTAGTAGACCAGAAAGTAACAGACCTCTGAATGAAAGGTCAGTTCACTCTCCTTGGGGGCAGGGGGGAAATTAAGAATTATTTTATGCAACTATCTTGCATCCATTCTGATTATAGCGTGGCTCTTCTAGGGATGTGAAGGAAAGAGAAATACAGGCAGTGAGGTCACTCAGGATCGCACCTACTGGAGTCCCTTCATTCCACTCTGCAACTTCTGCTACTACTCACATTAACCCACTTTTGCTGCATGATTTTCTCCAGCCTGTGCTGTGCAAGAGCTAGATCACCAGAGTTACTTCTGCTAAATTACAAGGAAAGTAAAATTTAACCTAAGATGTTAAAATTATGAAGGACAGACTCTTATAAACATCCTACATTCCCACTGCTTCTTCATTTACCCACTAGTCTGTGTCTTTTCACAATTTATTTTTACCGTATATTAAATGTACTAACTTCTCTCTAGCAACAAGACACAAACACAGCAATTGGCAGCTTATCATAGCTTTCAGGTTTTCATTTTTGGTCCCAGTTGTGTAACATCTTTCATGTGCTACAAGCTCTTCAGAATAACATATGGCCTAGCCTATTCATTTACAAAGAGAAAGAAAGGAAGTTGAAAAAATAATGTAAACTAATATATTTTTCCTGGGGACTAGGGCAAATAAAATAAGGAAAAGAAGGAAAAAGACAGGTCATAGATCAAAGAAATGCCCTAACCAAAGTTTTTAATTGAATAGAAATTCAGAAACAGCTAGCGTGCTTTGAAATGCTAATAGTGGGATGCAGATTCTGTTGCGCAAAACCAGTACTACAGAACAGTCAGAAGTTTAGGGCGAAAAAAAATAAAAAGAAAAGAAGGAAAGAAGAGAGGATTAGTATCACCTTGCCTTAGCATCAGTCTGAGGTGTGGTAAAGACTTCCCAGGATGAGCCCGTCACTGTTCACTGCCAGCAGACAGAACCCAGATGAACAGCTTCACGTACATGCTGCGTAAATCACTGAGTGAGATGAATTCAAAGGTGTCACCAACTCTGCCCCATTTCAGTGGCACGTTCTTCAGTGAGGAAAAAAATTTATCTGTAAGGTGGCCTCAGGGAACATCTGGGCAAGTGTGTGACTCTGAACCCACTGCAAGTCTGTGTTCTACTGCATCTCCCTGTAAACAAGATGATATCACTTTCTATTTTCATCCTCTCTGGCAAACTATTTCATCAGCATTTCTCCTGTAATCACTAACTGACAACACATGTTAGCGTTTTTTAGCACAATATTTAACATTGTATACAGAGAAACCTCTGCCAAAGTTTCACTGTCTTATTGGCATGTTAGGTAATGCTAGAAATATTCTCCAACCAGAAAGCCTGACACTTCCAAAATCTACTTTTTTTTTTTTTTTTTTTTCCTGGAATACTGCTTGATATTCACTCTTTCCTGACTCTGCAAGACTCTCAAACTTTCTGGAATATTATCTTGGTCTTTGAAAGCTTCATTACACCAATTAATAGATTAATATAATTTCCGGTTAACTTTAAAATGTCCGTTTTTCATAATGACATCCTAAACCACAATCCCATGCTTCTGTTCAGCAAGAGGAAACAGCTCATACTAGTTATGTGTGGGGCTAACGAAGTATCATGAAGCTACACCAAATCTGAAGGATCACTACACTGGAGACAGTGGTTGCATTCAGGTATTTCCCAAACAAAGCTTAAACATCTCTCTTCATGATAGGAAAGAAAAGAAAAAAGGCTCTACACATAAAAACCATGTCCTCCAGACCCCACAGTTTAAATAATTCCATATGTGTCATTGTTTCACAGCAATCCAAGCTTCTGGGGACTGATTAAACATGAATCTTAAGGGTCCACACTTTTTAAGTTTTATGTAATACCTTCCTCAGCAGCAAGGAGGGCAGAGGACAGAAGATGTCAGAGGGAAAACACAACATGCCCTAGCAAGTAGAAAAGAGGAGACAGAGGTGCCCTTTTATCAGCTGGAAAATAGCTCATTCCAGAGTTTTCCCATATGGAAAGGAACAGACCCAACATCATGGGGGAAAAAATTCTTCTCAAAACAACAACCTTCATGGAGGATCCAGGATATACAACAAGATACTTACTTTTGGCAAAGCGTCTGTGTTACGACCATGATTTTCACTGGTAGATCATAAGCTGCTCTGAGTCTGGAAATCATCCGGATACATACCTCACATAAGTATAGCAGGGCTATTTGACTTCATGTCACGTCTTATTTTAAAGTTTAGTAATAAAGTGTAGAGTTATCATGAAAAATCTGAATTCCAGTCAGTCTCTTAAGTAACAAAACTATATAAAACTGACATAAAGAACACACTGTTTTATTGCTTTAAAATGCTGGGAATAGTCTCTCACACTAGAACAAATTCACAGACTGAAAATTTTCTTAGCCAGTATGCATCTTCTATTCTCATTACCATTATCACAAATATTTATATTTGAGGCACAGCAAGCCTCTACAGTTCAGACAAGCCTAGACAAATTCAGACTGAAAATGAGATTAAATTAACTCCAAACAAGTGGAATAACTTACCAATGGATTCTAGCAAGTTTAAATGTTTTTAAAAAGGATTTTTAAGTAATGAAACAAAAATTTCCTCTAATCGTATTCAGAAATATGTTATTGCAATGAAGTAACCTTTTGGTGAAATACTGCACTCTATTTAATGAAGAATGCCAGAATCAATCTAGTGGTTTTTTCTGGTCTATAACTTGCTTACCAGTTTTGCAAGAACTCTTCTAGTAGAATAACTACCCTGAGATAAAACCCCCTGCATTTATAACTATCATGTGAGCCCACCACAATGGCATTATTTGAAAGGCCACTGTCAGTATTACAGCTGTAATGCATCAGGCCTCTCCTTTGTAGTACCTTGGCTTCTGCTGAAATCATTCAAGCTACAGTGGCATGAAACAAGAAAAAGGTCTCCAAGACTCAAAAAATCATAGCCTTTGTTTAGAAATGACAGAGATGGTGAGCTCAGTCTTTCAATTCAACATCCATATGGTGATCAGCAACCACAGTGGAAATAACAGTAATACAAAGACGGCTGTAGTGGAAAGAGATTTCAGTGTAAGAGAAAGAATCCTCAGTCTTTCCACCCTAAAAAAATATTCGTTTCTTTTATTATACTGTTTATGTTAACCTCAGTCATTCTTAAAACACATTACCTCTCTCATCAGAAAAAAAAATTATCAAAACCCCACCAACTAATAATATCAAATACATTAGGTAATTCTGAAAAAAAATGCAAGCATTGATCACATTTCACCCTGCAGTAACATACAGCTTTTGCTGAGAGCCCCTCTAGTTCTAACTGCTGGCACATAGCAGCACACTGTGATCTCCTATGAGGATTTGACAGTGCATCTCAGGAGACTTTCACCTTTAGGCCACCGGTTCATATAACTTCCTGTTGTTTACGATGTAAACACATAGACACAAAGAAGCTTAATGCTACTGAAGTCAATGGGATGGAAGTATGTGCTTGAGTATCATCTTGATTCAGGGCCAAAAAATAAGTCTCTTGAAATCAAGAGGTTCAAAAAAAGGGTGTTGAAAGTTGAATCTCACTCTGATGGAGAATTCTTCTAAGTATTTAACACCCAGTAAATCATGAGCGTCAAATGCTCTTGCTCACTTTCTTCCACTTAAGCCAACAGAAAATCCCAGAGGTACAAAGCTTTAGAGCTCTAACACTTAACCACCTCAATGGGTTGTGTATGCCTGTTATTTCAAGAGTACTGACATTATCTCCATTTTTCACAAAGAACTGTGATAAACAGACAGAGCTAGCCTTCAAAATGTTTCAAAAAAAACTTTTTAGTCATATATTTTTTGTCAAACTATCTTACTATTTTTAAGTATGTGACACGTGCACTTGGTGAGCTATAATTTAATAATTACACTTAGATTGAAGCATGCACAATAGCATTCAATAGCCAAAGGGATGCTATACAAGGCACAGATTTACATGCAGAATTTTAGAGCTGATTACCCATGGAAGCACACTTAAGTCATCATGCCACCTTGTCAATACCCACTACTGGATTTTTCACCTTCAAGCCAACTGGAACCAACACGAGGTAGGAAAAGAGGCTGTAAGGTACAGTATTTCTGCAACTTAAGAGAAAACAGGATGCCAGCTATTAAAAAAGGGACTCTGCTAATGACACCTGCTCAGGAAAAGGCTGCACAATCAGAGGACCCTTACCAGGTATCAGGGAATATGCACTGGCTCTCCTCATAAAGGCTGAAAACCCGAAAGTAACCAATCTTTATTGGTTCACTGCTCATAAAAATTCTTATTGTCATTCAGAAAAGCATTTTAGTAGCTTAGCACCCAAAACCTAACTAATCTATCATCTCTGCAAGTCTTCAATATGCTATCCACTGCTTGAACAGCAGTATAGCCTTCGTGCTAAAACTGGAGACCAGTGTGCTAGTTCTTCATTCCAGAAGGGACTAGGAAACAAAAATACTCAGAACATCTTCCTATTAGCAAGGGTCAGTTTATCAGTACATAACATGATCATTTTCTACAAATACACCACGGTGTTAATTTCAAAGAAAGAGAAACACCCAGCATGGAGGGAGCAAACAGACAAAGACCTGGCATAATTTAATTGTGGCCAGAATGGTAGGAAGGCTGCTAAGCAGCTTTGTTACAGCCCCCAAGTAGTACCAGCAGTAGCAAAAAATATACTGTTTTTGAGACGGAGTTCACTTGACCTGTATACAGAGACTTGGACTCAGGTAACCCTTTCAACTGCAGTGTCAGCAAAAAAAGGGACAAAGTACTGGCACAAATGAAATATGTGAATTTTAGCAAAGGATTTTGTAGAAAGTGCAAAGAGAAGAAAATTACCTTAGGAATATTGCCTAGCAAGAAGACCAATGCAGCTTTGTTAATGGGCAAAACCTCATACCCCAGAAAAATTAGTTTAATACAAAATAATAAAAAAGGCATGAGAAGAGAAAGACAATCTGTGGGTAGTGTGAGGTGGTACTTACCCTACCAAAGGATACAAAGTGCAATAAGCTGCATAGGAAAAAATAGTTCAGTTGAAGAATGGGAGAGGACAGTCAAGATGAGGAAACTCCAAGCAAAACAAGACTCTGAAAGTGGACTATTGCTTAGGGTAGAGAGAACACAGGTTTGTAAAACATGAAGGACACTGAGTAATCTACTCCCAGGATTAAGTACATTTATATTTGTTGCTATATCTGAGCCACAACTCTCAGCATTTTTAAGATGAAGCCAGAAAGGAGGAGGAAAAAGCCACCTAAAAATTGTGAACCTCGTGAAGATGTCAAGTGAAAAGATGGAGAGCTGCAGGAAGAGAAAGGAGTACATTAGCTATACTTTAAATGCATGTTGAAAACCTTCAATTTGCAACTAAAATTTAGATATGGAATGCTATTATTCTCTTCAGTTCCTTTGTTCTGTGGACAGTGGACAGCTATTCAGTCCAAGAGAGGACTGATGCTGAGATCCTTTGGTTCTGATCACTTCCAAGTGATTTTTTTCAGTGTGTCAACGGATAACCAGAGGAGAGAAAAACCAGCCACAGCTTGTCCAAACCATTATCTCCAACATATTACACACATCTGCCTTTGCTTTTCTGTTTAATTTAAGCACAATAATAGGAGCCACGAAGGAACTCTGATGAAACAGGTCAAATCAGTCATTCAGTCTGATAACTCTCTACTGATAGTGCTTGTGCCAAGTTCCTCAAAGGGCAACTTAAAACAACAACAGGTATAAGCAATTCTGTAATATTAGATAACAAAGATAAACATTTTTTGGTTCAGAGTTGTTTTGGGTTTTTTAATTAAATCTATTAGGATTCCTAGCCCTATAAATATTCCATTAATTTAATGACAGTTCATATGTCATTTCATTCAGGGTCCAGTACTAAACTTTGGAAATAAAGACAGTAATGTCATTATCTTCCAGGGCATACGGTCAAGTCCAGAAATGTCTTAGCATTGCTCAAAATATATTAAACCATTTGTCTCACATTAGAAGCAATCAAATACCCTTTAGAAATATTCTGAATCAAGCCTTCTACCACATGAACTTTTGCAAGTGAATTTTTGAGTAAATAAATCCTTATGAGACCTATACAGAATTAATGTTTTTCATTTAAATTGTGTTCCATCATATTCCCAAAGAGAGTCAAAGAAAGAATCCCATCTTAGCTTTTATGTATTGTGCCATTTATACATCCTCTCACTTCTGCATTTCTACTTATTTGCTCTTTTATTACATATATGTGTATCTATATACATATACACACACACACATACACACATTTATTTTTCTTTCTGGTGCAGTTCATTTAACCAAATAAAAAATGCCTCACAGCAGTAAGATAAAAAGACCCCGACACTCAAAGTCCCTACTGAATGTTTCTGTATGTAAGTTTTTCAAGCATTTAATGTACAAATTATTTGTGAAGAAAAACATCTAAGTTGCAAATAGTTTGGTTTTTTTTGGTTTTTTTTTTTTTTTTAACAAGAGGAGTTGAAAGAAAATAATGTAAAGGGCTGGGTAAGAACTCGGTATTTTCTTGAAAAGAAAGAAGTGGGGCATGCTGAGTTCAGAAGTTTTAGTTGCATTGTAAATTCAGTATCTGTGAACCAGAAACAGTATTTGGATGGTCAGAGAATACTCAATTTCTAGCTGCAAATATTTTGGTTTCAGAGCCATTGCACGATGCTAAACAAACTTGATAGACTCATGGTATTCCTAACACAATATAAATGTCAGTCTAATATCCAGGAGGTGATTTACCTCTCTACTACTTCTCCCATGCAAACTGTCATTTATAATATTATGCGTAAGTTCTACTTTTAGATAGAAACTATACATTAACTACCTTTACTGGCAAGTTTAGATATACAACCTTATTTTCATTCTTAATGGAACAGAATCTCTCCAGACTCTTGCTTTCATTAGTTTCTTTTGACTATTACCATTTTTTTAAGAAACATTCATTTTCTCTTCTTGAAAAAACAAGAGAAATTCCTTACCTTCTATGACTGTGACTTTGTTCCTTTATGTGTTTAAATTCTAGTATCTGAAATACTCATAGCTCTCTGAGAAATAAAAATATAACTGGATGGGGATTTCTGAAAGCTCCCAATACTGTATTCCCATTGACGTTGCTGCTAGTTTATTCCACACTCCTGTGAGATGAGAGCTTAGGCAGCACTGAGGCCTGATTTAATGTTGTAATGTTTCCATAAATAGACTTCTAGGTATACACAAAATCTATTTTTAATCAATAAGCACTCAATAACATCACCAGTGTGGATTTGCTCTATGCCTATATTCCCATTTGTGAGTTTCCCTAATAACTGTTGAACCTGTTGGCTAAATTGAAGATAAAGCCTCAAAGGTATTTCAGTTCTGGAGGTTTTCTGAAGACGAGCAGGAAAACAGAGAGCAGAGAGACTATTAATGTCTCCCAGGGAGCTGGGAAGAGCCTCATCCTCACTGTTCAGCAGTCAATCCAAGGGGAGAACATTATGGTATGCCTTAACACTGGGAAAAGTTTAGAATGCAGCTCACATTCACAGAATCACAGAATAAACTGAGTTGGAAAGGACCTACTGAGACCAAAGAGTCCAACTCCCAGCCCTGCACAGGACCATCCCCAAGAGTCACAGCATGCACCTGAGAGTATTGTCCAAACACCTCCTGAACTCTGTAAGGCAGCATACCAATGAGGTAAAAAGCCTTAAGATGGCAATACTTTGAATGTACAAAGAATTACACTTGATTAGAATGAAATAAATTATTTTTAATCCTTAACACAGCAAGATTTAGACCTTTTCTATCTTCATTTAGATATTTTAAGGAACAAAATGCTAAAGCGAGTTCTAAATATATTTGAGATAATTTATTTTTCTTTGCTTTTGTACCTACCGATCGACAGGGGAAAACAGTATCTTACAACATGTGAGCACCAGATAGATACCAAGTATCTCCCACTACACAGTCTGAGGTGAAGGAAGACAAGTAGGAGTCAATGACTGCATCCACTACAGCTGCTTCAGGGAGATCTGCAGGTACAGATCTTCCAGTCAGCATTATACCTCAGTGGGTTTGGTCAGGATGAGTGAAGAGAGGGAAAGGGAAAAGACCGGGTTCAGCAGTGAGACAAACAAAACTGAAAAGATTCAGAAGGCAGAGAGGTACTGGGCTCACAAAATATGAATTCATGTTTGCATTTAAATGTTCATGCAACCAGCCCACACCCAAAGTATATTCCTACGAACGCTGCCACAACAAGATTTATGATGTTCTTTGCAGTATTCAATCAATCCCTTTTCCCTCCAGTACTTGCAACTCTGCAGAAGCTCCTGGCTCAATTTTTGTGACTATGTACCTTCACAGGTGTTGCCAAGAGCTGCTTCCTTACAAGCAGTGATTTTAGCCCCCACCAGAAACCTCTGATAAATTCCTTCTCCATGAGTCAGACATTAATGTCATTATGAGGTCTAAACCAGCTGGCAGGGGTGAGACGCATTAATCTCAGTTGACCTCTGCACACATAAAAAATTGCTAACGTAAGATTTTGTGAAGTATATGCTGGCCTAAGTCTATTTAATAACTGCCTGAGATCCTGGGGGAAAAAAAAAGAAAAAAAAAGGGAAGCCAAATAGCCAAATCTAATCCTAAATCTTCTCTTACTCCAACAGTAGTGTCAACCCTCCACATTTTATCCCAGAAGTACTGGTAGTGAACGTTTATTCCTGAAGCTCACATCTCACAGAGTTAATGGACTGTTACGATTTGCTAGTCAGAAATAATTACTATAATGCTATTTCTCATCATTCTAAAGAAACCTTTAATCTTATCCTAAAGATGCAGAATTTCGAAGAGATCATCAAGAACATCCAGGTTTCTCAGACAGTAATAAAAAGTGAAATATTTTTAGGTACTTTTTTGAGCTTGCAGTGCTAGTGACCTACTTGCCCTAGACTTGCTCTGAGTGCAAAAACAAGACACATGCAGAAGGTAATTCATCCCATCTGAAGGTGCACACCTAAAGCAAATGGGATGAGCAGTTCTCTACAGGTGTCTTTCCCCCTCAATTATAAGGTAAGCTTTAGCAAGATGCCCCATTTGTCAAACCACTGAAGTTTTTTAAAATTAACTTTTTTTTTCTCCACCAGTTGCATTTCAGGCTCATTTAAAAGGTATGGCAGACTGAATCTAAATGTAAATGTGTATGAATCTCTTAAGCACAAGTCAAATCAACACATAGATACAGATGGCTGTACATACGTATACACTCACACACTTTTGAAAGGCCTGCAGCCAGGACCTGAGATAAAGTGACTGATTTCATGACATATTTTATTGTCTATTGTGGATCTAGGCAGATAGATTGAATCACATCTGAGATTTCAGCTCAGTTCTAAAGGTACTGGTAGTAAACCTAGCTTTATATCTTAATTTTATTCTGAGTCTTCATTTTTAGTTTTTGAGATTGCTTGTTTTAAAAAAAATATCTAAAGACACCATCATCAAAAACACACTGTCTGCAATTAAATATAACTTAGCACAAGATCAAGTAGTTCTGCTCCCTAGGAAGATGAGCTATGTTTAATAATATTTAAAGCTATTTTGTCTCATCCTACATATATTTTGCAGCCTGAACATTTTTAAGATGTCAGAGAACAAATTCATAATAAAGTTGTTTTGAATATGGTTTGCATTAAACTCCATTTAGACAGAAATCAGAATTCAATTAAAATGTGCATATCCCAGCATTCCAAATAGTTCTTAGTTAAGAAAAACCACCTAATTGTGTTGAAAATATCAGAAGAAGAAGCACCATAACGTTTGACTTAGTAAACAAAGAAAATCTGTCTATTAATCAACTCCCACTGCTCCTATTTACCCGTAGCAGCCATATTTCTGAAATGATTCATGGGCCCCAAAATAAAATGAAAATTTAAGTATTTTTGAAAGCATCACTGTAGGTGTTCCTATTTTTATTTTGGATGTTTTTCTCTGAAGTGCTGACTTCATACATTTATTTTTCATTATGGACTGAAAGAGAAAACCAATTGCTCTGCTTGTGATCTGTTTGGTTTGGGGATTTTCATAGGCCCAAACTGACTTCTCAATTTTGAGTTAACTGAACAACATGAAAAAATGAACGTTCACTCTGCAATTGTCAGGTAAATTGAAAGCAGGAACAATGAAAGCAAAATTTCTGTACAGTAAATATGAGGATTTGGAAAAAAAAAAAAAGCCAACACTGTTCTTCAATGTACTGCAAATGTGGTCCATACTGATATTTAATGAACTGCATCTCACTGTGCTATGGTTGCAAAACCTGAGCTGACTTCAAGGGATAAAAACAGTTCTTTAATTCCATACATAATTAAGAAAACAGCAATATTTCAAGTAGAATTTCAGAGATTTCAATGAAAGCATTTTGTAGTTATCCAGTAACGTCTTACATTTTGCTCACATCTTCAAATAAGCAGCCATGATTTCAAATGGGTTTCTTTTTCAAACTGGATAGCATGCCTTTTTTACTAAAAATGTTTTTATTACACAATTGAGCCCCAGGTTAAAGAAAAATATATTTATATATAATCACAAAGAAAAGTTTGCAGATTTTATGGCGATTTGTGCAGAATAGTCTCCAGAGTGTCGCAGCACCACCAGCATTCAGCTTGCAATGCAACAGATGCAAACAATACACAAAAAGCTAACAGATCTTAAAAAAGCTACTAATTTCATTAAGACCATGTGATACCAATTCTTCAAAACAACATAGACCATGAATACTACCAGGGATTGTGAAACAAAATTAATCTATAAAACTCTGCACTTATTTGAGAGAAATCCTAACAATACGTGACAGATAAACATTCTCACTGGCTGACAATGTCACTCGGTCCACAGCAGGAATACTTTGCAAAACAGAGGCAAACAGAAAAGTATTATTCTGAAATTGTTCTGGCAGGAAGAGCCAAAGGAAAAAACGCTAATGTTATAGCACAGAGACTGCATATTATCTTTGTAATGCTCTGTGGAAACAGGTATTTGCACTAGAATCAAGCAAGACTGCACTGATTACTTTTCCACAGACAGACTGGTTGCCACGCACATGGGCACAGGAACCACCTGTTAGTCAAACAGGATGTGGGAGAAGGTGGCAGAATATGGTTAAGGTCTTAAAACTAGATCGTTGAGAGCACTAGAAAGCAGCAAATCCAGAGAATTGCTAAAACTTCCATTTAACACCCCCAGCACTGGCATGATGAATGCAAGCCTGAATCACGTTGCAGCAGAGGAATTCTTTATGAGGAGCTGTCTGAGGTATTAACTTTTCAGTTTAGAAGTTTCCAGAATTTATCATAAGGACAGAGACAGTGTTCACTAAAGGATAATACAGATCTTAAAAGACTAACTCATAATTTACATACTTAAAATTAGACAGAATCAGCTGCTGCCCCAGTATTGACTGAGTGATCCTGATGGATTTATGAGACACAATGGTAGATACCATATTCCTCAGTCAAATGTTTCTTTGCATACAGGACAGCATTCCTATACTGGAACTAGAAGGGAACACACATGAAGACATTCCCTCTAATGCTTTCTGTAATGTTCCTTTCTCCTTTGTCAAACACAAGGGAGAAAAGCTGTGATTGCTTTATACATTATTTCTCTTCTCTCTTCTCTTCTCTTCTCTTCTCTTCTCTTCTCTTCTCTTCTCTTCTTTCTTCTCTTCTCTTCTCTTCTCTTCTCTTCTCTTCTCTTCTCTCTCTTCTCTTCTCTTCTCCTCTCCTCCTCCCTTCCCTTCCCTTCCCTTCCCTTCCCTTCCCTTCCCTTCCCTTCCCTTCCCTTCCCTTCCCTTCCCTTCCCTTCCCTTCCCTTCCTTTCCCTTCCCTTCCCTTCCCTCCCTTCCCTTCCCTTCCTTCCCTTCCCTTCCCTTCCCTTCTCTCTTCTCTTTGTCAAATATGGATGCATAGAGTATGAATGTAAAGATACCAGTTAAGACTGAAAGCAGAGACCTCAAGCCTCAGTGGCAATACCAGCTTCATTACAATTTGACTATTTTCAGCAAAGATGTCTAAAAAATGATAAATTTGGGAAACTAATCAGTGTACTGGGGAAATTAGTGCTAATTAAGTTATCAGAGTACCTGAACTTTCGCAACACAAAAACTGTAAAATAGATTAGCATTTTATTTACCATTCATTATTAAGAGGTGAGTTTCAGCTGAAATTGCACTACATTAATAAGGTTACAATTACAGCAAATTGCTTTTTTACAAACAGAACACAACCACACAATGCTTAAAACTGCATTATTCCCAGTCATGGGAACAAGGTGAAGATAAGATCTACACCTAATGTCCATTTTCCACAGGAAGTAAAAATGGCATGCACTGACAAAAAAATGCACAAAATATACATACATCTCACATAAGGCATACATGGACTGTCTCCCCCGCACAGCTCAGTGAGGAATACAGAGACTGAACACATCAGTTGTTTTTCACAAAATCATATAACCATAAATTGGTTGGAAGGGACTTCTGAAGGTCATCTAGTCCAACCACCCTGCAATGATCAGGGGCATCTTTTTCTTAGCAAGAGCTGCAGTACCACATGGAGGAACTGTGAGAAGTCAAATCTGGCAATTTATCAGATGGCTTGCTGACACAGGGCTAAACTGTTGCTTTAGTTATACAGACACAGGGGGAAGGCAGGAGGAAGCCCCATCCAGTGCACACTGAAACAAGAGGATGTCCTTCCACATTTGCCAGCAAGACATGGAGCAGTTACTTCAGCAGGGAGTAAGGAGGAGTCACAGCAAAATATCTAACCTTATATCCCACCTCTCTGCCTTACCAATCATTTACAATGACACCCCCCACCTTCTATTGCAGTGTGTTGGTACGCCCAAGGGGAAGATTATCTGGGAAAGTGAGGCAGGGCTGCAGCTCCCTCATCTTCCCTATGACACTCAGTACACAGTTGGTGATGCACAGCTGAACATGCACAATTTCACCCTTTACTCCTGCTGCGCCTGGCCCTCCAATTCATCTAACAAAAAAACCTAAAACATAAAAACTGCACCACTACCACCACAACAAAAAAACTTCAACATTTTTGTTACTGTGACGCAGATAGAAACACACAGTAACACACACAACAGGTGTCCAGGTAGAGAAGAAGAAAGGAAGTCTCCAGTTTATTGTTGACCTCGTATATATAAGTTTCTGGACAGTGATCAGAGATTGGACAGAGAAGTTCCCACCTCTCCATCTTCACTGGTCACTTGAGAAGTCCATCAGGTGATATCTTTTACAAATGAATGCAAACATGATTCTTGTTTATCTTACAATTCATGAGAACTGACTCCACTATACTAAAACAAATCAGAAGGCTTATTTTCAAAGACAACACATTTTCAGTTCATACGTTTTCTTTATTTTGAACATTTAACAAGGCTACATAGTCAATTCAACTTTGTACCTAAGGTGATTTTGAATTTCTGTTTTAAAAAAGTATGTTTCAGGTTAAACCCACATGTTCAGTGATCTGACAGTGTGGGTGTGGGAATTATTAAAAATAAAGGGTCTTAGGAAGGTTTTGGAAGCAGGTTTCAGAAGAAAACAGAAAAATGTAGAACTATGTGTTGTTGGAATCATTAAAAGTAATGGGTCTTGGGAAAGTTGTAAAAGCAGTTCTCAGAGACAGAAGAAAACAGAAAATCTTAGAGTTATGCTGCAGATGCTGATTCTGAAAGTAAAAGAATTACATTAGATAGTGAGGAAGGACATTAGACAATAAGCAGTGTCTTCAATCTAGGTCAAGCAAACCTTAGGATAGCAGAAAAATGTATCTGTCAAGATATAGAAAGTTTTAAGCTTAATAATGAAGTACTGTGCATTGTATTTTAAGACTTACAAGCAAGCATTGTTTTAAGCAGGTGTATGTGAATTAATATTGGTTGGCTAAAGCTCATGTCAAGTAAGCTTTTGCTTTCTGCTATTGGGTGAAAGACTTTTAAAGTATATTGTAACACAGAACTCAGGGGCTGCTGTTCAGGGTGCGAGCTGCTGTCTCATGTAAGAGACTCTTGAAGAAAAAATAAAAACCAGCTTGAGACGCATCCCTCAGCAGTCCTGTCCCATTCTTCAGTTTGTACATATTTTTATGTATGTCTGGCCAGCGCATATGTGGGTTTTTTAATGTCTTGGCAAAAACCAAAATAAAAATTACTCTAATGCTTTCTTCCTTTCTGTCTGCTTTCTTTTGCTTTATTTTAAATGTATATATTTAGTGAAAAGTCTGTGAGAGCACTGTTTTGTTTTGAATACAGTAAATACTGGGATTTGACAGGTTATAGAAATCTTCAGCTTCAAGAACTGCCAGTCTAATCTCAATTTTCTTTTTCTGAGCCTCAGATGTCAGCATCAGACAGTCAAAATTTACCATCTTTTTAACAGAAATGCTGTGCATATGGGCAGGAAAAATTAGACACTCCATGTGAAATTATTCAGCAATCATTATGGGTAAGCACTCTTCGTTAGTGTCCATAATAAGCAAGCACATCTTGCATGTCTTAGGCAGCTCTCTGACAGAGGTTCAGCCAAGCCCCCAGTGGGAGCTCCCTGGGTTTCTTTGAGTCAGCTCTTTCACCAGGCCCACTCAAGCTCTGTGAAAAGCTCTGCCAGCTGCTGTTGCACACACAGGAACCTCCGTCAAAACCAATTTCAGGAACTGCCTGGTTTCACGCGCTGGCATTGGATCCTCTGTTTTATCTGCCAATTTTAAGCAATTTTTAACTGGCAAGAAGATTGAGTAAGCAAGATAATGGTAATACTGTGAGTTTATAGTGGTTTGTCTCTTAAGAATAGGCTTTGCTTTAGTCATAGTAAATGTAAAATAAAAGTAAAAAATACTGGTTTATAATAAATAACTGAAGGAAATGCTTCTCTCCCACCTTTGGAAACAGAAGGGAAGCAGAAGTTGCATTAGGTGACTAGGCTGGGTATCTCCCTTGAAAGAAACAAGGCAGCTCACAGTATTTTTGTCCTGGTTTGGCCAAATACCTTTGAAGGTTCCTTCAAATACCTTTTTGAAATTGATGTGCTAGCAATTCACTGTCAAAACTGCAATGACATGTACTTAAATTTGCAATCACTTCACTGTAAAAGCATATATAGAAATACATTCTGTCTCACTTCTTATAAGAAAAACAGGTGACACTTTTTCCCCTGGTCTAAGGTAAGCTTTAAAAGCAATCTGCTTGACAAGGTTTAACTTTAGGTCCTTCAAGGGTTGGTGATGGCACAAAAGATAGCAGGAGAATCAGGAAATGGCACAGTCATTGGAGACGAATCCTGAGACAAGATCCCTGTACAAAATAAAAGGGAGCTCCTGGCAAGCCTTGAAAAATATCCTGCACACATTGATAAAAAAAGACTTTAAAGCCATTCTTCAAAAAAATAAACTGTACTGACATATCGAGTCATTATGACTTCTTCTTCGTGACCTTCCTCTACATCCTTATGCACTAGATGAAACCAAACCCAGGGAACAAAAGTGCAAAGTAACAAAACCAGAATAATAGCTTTCCCTGTTTTGTTCCAGGGTTTCTTTGGAGAGAAGACTGCTGTTTAACTCCTGTGCCACTGAAGTCATATTCAGGCAAGCATGTGAAAACCAAGATACTTGATTTTTATACAGGACATCACATTGTCATTTTGTGTAATTCTTTGTTTCCCAAAACTGGCTATTCATGTGCCCTTTTATTTTACCTCAGTATGGCACACAGCTCTCAGTCTGCAAGAACAGTGGCAGCTCTGAGCAGGAAAGTAGACAGGAGGTAGGACAGCACAGACAGCAAAGCCACAATTTAAGGATGGCTGCACCCTGGTAAGGATCTCTAGTCTCTGCCCACATGCAACAGGGGCTGTGGGTGACACTTCTGTCTCTCCAAGCTTCCAGGGCTCAACCCTTACAGTGAAACTAAATGTATATATATAGTGATAATGCCTGCAGGAAAATATTGTCAAATGCATGAACAGTGCCCAGGAAAGGCTTGCTGTGTGTGCTGTGACCAGTTAAGAGACTGGGAAAAGAGAAGGCTGAACAGCCATACTGATCCACTTCTCATCCTCCTTTGCTTGCCAGTGTGGGAACCAAGCAGATACAGGATCAATCCTCAGATGCATGCTAGAGTACAGCATGAGGTTCCTCTGCGGTGCAAACAAGTTTATTTATGAGTGATGCTTGTTTCTAAGTTGTCATGTGGCCAAGAGAATTACTCATTTCTTGAAGTCTGTTGGGAGACAGGCTGTATGTATGGAGATGGGGCTTTGCCATTTAGGTCCAAGAACAGACTCAAGACATATTAGCATTATTCAAGGGTTCTGCAAAGATGGGGTTGTCACTGCAGCCATTTCTCAGAGGCACCACTCAAGACACCCTGAGTATACTGTAAACAGGGTGTGCACCATCAGAGAACTGATTATGGAGGTTAAAATGTTTGCACATGCTAATTATGTAACAGCAGACCATACTCATACTAGGAGCCACTGGATCATTACTATATATGATGCAAGAAATTTTATATTTTGCTTAAAAGAAGAGTTTAATTTTCCAGGATCTTATAAATGAAAGGCAGTGGTGAGAAATGCATATCCTGTCAATAAGCTTTCCTGGTTGACAAGTATTAATTCCAAACAAAAATAAAACCAAGCTTATTCATGTACAGTTTTCTTCCATTAGGAGGATGAAAAAGAATCCCTTTCCCTTCTCACAATGTCAAAGACATCTTACTAGAGAAGCAGTGATACATACATACCAGGGGGTTTGGGAAGCCCAGGTCACACCATATGGAGAGCAATGAAGCAAACCAGCATCCCCCTGTGCAGACTGCCAAACATTCAGCAACCTAACAAAGCAATGTGAATATGGCTAATAGAGCAAGGCAACAGGCTTACAACCTGATCCACGAAAGGAAACGGTGCCGTAACTTTGGGGCTTTCTATCAATTTCAAAGCAGCAAATTCTCTGCAGGCTTCTGCAAGGAGGTGTTAAATCCTTTTACTGACATCTGGATGTGTGAGTGAAATCACCCCTATCAGTGATTCTCCCTGCTGTGGTATTGCAATTAAGAAGCTGTGAAGCTCCTTCTCCACAAAGAATCCCAAGGCATTATCACCACCTACTTGCTGTTCTCACTCAGCATTACGGCCACTGGTTTGTTAAGGCAAAATATTAATCTTTCAAGAAAATTGGCTGAAAAATTAAGGGCAGAACAGTACATAAAGGGTTTTCAGATCTCACAGTACTTTCAGTGATCAACATTCTGTGTATCTATTTTTATTCCTTCTCTCTAACCCATCTGGGTCTCTGCTTCATCCTCAATCCACTTTTTTTGAGTCACATCAGATTAGAAATACATTCGACTATGATAAAAATCTTTTGCAACTGATCCAAAAAGAAACAATAACAGAAAGTCCCACATATTACATTTGGACCCTCTTTAAAAAACAAACAGAAACAATGCAAGACACTGAAAAATACTGACAGGTTTCCTTACGGTCCTGCTTAGAAATGTACTGCAGCTGAAGTCACTTGTAGGATATCCTGTGGGTGACACATAAGGTAGTCAGGATAGAAAAGAAACTGGACATTTGAATGCAAGGCTTTGTTTTGTATTTCTGATATGCAGTCTGTAACTACATCAGTTACCCGTCCATCTCTATCACTGCAAAGGATTTGTTTGGTTTGTCTCAGTTACAGACTGAGTACTGTACACAAGCCCCTCACTACAAGAAAGAAAATGAGGTGCTGAAGCACATCCAAAGAGAAACAAAGCTCAGGAAGGGTCTGGAGCACGAGTCTGACAAAGAGTGCCAAGGGAACTGGAGACCTTCAGCCTGCAGAAGAGGAAGCTCAGGGGGACCTTACCACTCTCTACAACTCCCTGAAAGGAGGGTGTAGCCAGGAGGGGCTTGATCTCCCAAGTAACAAACAATAGAACAGCAGCAACTGTCATTAAGAAATACCACGTGAGATTTTGATTGGATATTAGGAAAGATTTCTTCACTGTAGGGGTTGTCAAACACTGGAACAGGCTACCCAGGGAAGCATATGAGTGCTTAATACCTGGAGGTATTTAGAAGATGTGTAGATGTGACACTGAGGGGTATGGTTTAGTGGTGGTCTTGGAGGTGCTATGTGGACTCGATCTTAGGGTCTTTTTCAAACTAAACATTTCTATGAGTCTTTGATTGTATCACAAACTCATCACTGAATTCCTCAGTATTTTATTCTGTATTAATTCATGTGAACTGTGTGTTAGACCTTGCTACGAGAAGTGCTGATGGAAGTTTTGTCATTGATTTTAGTGCAACAGAAGTCAAGATGGCTATTTTTCAAGTTTTGCATGGACCTAGTTATTAATAAATAGTTTACAGAGTCTCAACATCATCAAGTCCCAAGGCACATCAGGGCTAAAATACATTGGCAGGAAGTTTGAACAGAAGGTAAAAGTGTGTCTGTCCTCCTGCACCATCTCCAAATACACAGAGTTCTAATTAACAAAACAGAAACATGGGATGTTGGCTTTCACAGCGTGGGATACAGATCAAAAAGGAAACATGACACTGAAGATTACTCAAGTACATTAGGAAGCTTGACATCATGAAGGATTTATTCACTACCAAAAATATTAGAGCCAAACCCAAACTCCCAAAAGAAAGTATCTCCAGTTTCACACTGTAAACAGGGCACTTCCTTAACTTTGTGAACAGGAGATTGATTTGAAACAACCTGCCAAACAACTCTACGCAATCCAATATCTCAGCCAAGAGAACCTCACCAGAAGCAGTGATATAAATGCTCTTTTTTATCCAAAATGTGGAATAATGTAATCAATCTCATAAATACAATAGCAGAAATTTTGGAGGCAATTCTTGAATACAGCTTGGATCGACTGACTAAAAGATTGCTACTAAATTTCCCTGCATTAGTGGGCAAATTCTTACCACAGAAAATGCCAACACAGAGCCTTCATAATATATATTAGGACTCCTTTAGTATCCTGGTGTAAAATCCCTGCAGATGCACAAAAGCCAGAGCAAGCCAGGGCAGCCCTTCTTTGACACTGGGATCATGCTAAAAACTTTTGAGAGTTAAGATTTCTCATCTGGGTAAGCAAAACTAAGAGCAGCTCCACAAGGAGTGGAGGAGGATGGCAAGGAAAAGGGACACAGCTGTGCCTACAGATGTAGAGAACTGGACTCCCATGTTCCTGCTACTGCTGCACGTGGAGAAAGGGGGAGACTGGGAAAGAGGAAGAGCAAGATAGAAGAGAGAGGAAAGGCAAGCCCTACTTCTTAGGACCAGTGTGTTCCGCCCATTGCCACTCTACTCTCAGCTATAGTAGATGCCATTGAGGAATGCTTGAGATTGGAAATCACCTCAAGAAACCACAATTACTGCTCTGGAGACAAGGAGATGGTATTTTGAGGCCTTTGGGACTCTAGTATCACATGCAGATGCCTACCTGTGTTCAGTGCAAGTCCTGTAAGATATTTTAATTGTTTTTAAGCAGATTAGTCTCTCATTTGCTGCAGATATATTTTAATATTAGACTATATATAGGAAAAGATGGGAGCACAAAACGCAAACTCCTGCTCTATCTTTTGTATATATAGCATATTAGAGGTATGAAATAAAAGCCATTCTCTGTCCTTCTAATTTACAGCTCCCCAAAGGAGTTTCTTGCTGTATAAATAATACATATTTTGTGACTATGTTCATTTTACGTAATTGTTACAACAATGACAGAGAGAAATATATTGTAGTGAATTTATACATTACTTTCTTCAAGGAATTTCTGGCTTGATAATCCTTTTTCTAATAAGTTCCTTTACAATTAATAAAATTTTTAATAATGTGAAAATTACTCTCAGAATATCAAGTACTGAAAAACTGACAGACATTATTAAACATAACTGCTTTCAACTCAAATTCCATAAATTACATCGCTACTAACATCATATAAAGACCTTAACTACCCTGAATATAGTTAGGCTCAAATATTCATCTAATAGTTCACTGTTCAACTAGGACTTCAAAAAATGATATTAAATCTGGGGTGTGGGGATTTTTTGTACTCTAAAGCAAATTCCAAGGTACAATATTTTTATGATTTTAATGCTGATTTGGAAACAACTATATCAAGTGTACTTAATCTCACTTCCTTGTGCTTCTGTCCTTAATATACGTACTCTGTACAATCATTTGGACAGTGTTGTCAGGCACGTGGTGTGACTTTTGGGGATGTCCTGTGCAGGGCTGAGAGCTGGACTTAATGACCATTCTTGATCCCTTCCAACTAAACATATCTTGGGATTCTGTGATAGGTGAATATCTATTTTGCTATATTAGACAATATTCTAAAGATTAAAAATTATATTTATTCTGCAAATGCATGCACAAAAGACTCATACCTACAGTATACATACTTTTTTTTTATTTTGATAGACTAAATGCAACTGACAAAAACATAGCAACAAAGCCTGTAGAAAAGCCAAAATCACGTATGCGTTCTTTGCCTCAGTTTGTGATAGTAAGACCAGTTTTGTGTATCCAGCCTCCTGTGCTGGCACAGAGGGACAGGGAGCAGAATGAAGCCCCCACAATCCAAAAGGAAATGGTCAGGGACTTGCTACACCACTTAGACACCAGTCCGTGGGGACAGATGGGATCCACCCCAAGAGTCCTGAGAACCGGCAGAAGTGCTCACCAAGGCACGTTCCACCATTTACCAACAGTGCTAGCAAATCTGGAAGGCCCAGTTAGGCCCTGATTGACCAACCTGATCTCCTTCTGTGACCAGGTGACCCTCTCAGTGGATGAGGGAAAGGCTGTGGATGTTGTCTGCCTGGACTTTATGTAGTGGGTTTACCTTGCCTGGACACCAAGTGTTCATCAAGTCTCTCTATTACTCCGTTTCTCAGGGGAACAAGGGAGAGAAAATAAGAGGGAAAACAACTTGTAGCTTGAGGTAAGGCACTTTACTAAAGCAAAAAAAAGTGAAAATTTGGTCTGTATAAAATAAGAGAAAAAGTTTATTCTCTACTTTTCATCGGGGTGATATGCATCCACTTCCCAGGAAGCAAAGTTGCAGCATGTGTAGTGATTGCTCCAGAAAGCAAACACTGTAAAATAACAAATGCCCCCCATTCCTCCCACCTCCCTTAGCTTTTATATCTGAGCTGAGATGTCATATGGTATGGAATACCCCTTTGGTTAATTTGGGCCTGGCTGTGCCCCCTCCCAGGAACTTTCCCACTCCCAGCCACTTGACAGGGGCAGAATGTTAGAGACAGCCCTGATGCTGTGCCAGCACTGCTCAGCAGCAGCCACAGCACTGCTGTGTCATCAACACCTTTCTAACTACCAATGCAAACCACAGCATTGTGAGGGCTGATGAGGGGAAAATTAACTCCATCTCAGCCAGTCCCAAGACACTTCAGTAAAACCTCTGACACTATAACCCAAAGAATTATCCTGCAGAAATCAGATGCTCAAGGCTTGGAGAGGCGCACTATTTTCCGCATAAAAGACTGCACTATTGTCCAAGTCCAGAGAGTGGTGCTGAATGGAGTTACATCCAGCTGGTGGCTGCATGCAAGTCGGTTTAACAGAGCTCAGTATTGGGACCAGTCCTGTCCAGTATCTTTATCAATGCCCTGGATGAGAGGAGCAAGTGCATCCTCAGCAAGCTTGCAGATAAAACCAAGTTGGGCAGGAGTGTTGGTTTGCTGCAGGGTAGGAAGGCTCTGCAGAGGGATCTGGACAGGCCGGATCAATGGCCCAAGGCAAATTGTATGAGTGCTGAGTAAACAGATGGGCTTGATGACCTTGGAGGTCTTTTCTGACCTAAACAATTCTACAATTCCTAATTTTGCAATACTTGGTACACTTGGTTCACCAAAAAATACAGTTATTTTTACTCACCTCATTTACATATAAGCTATTCAAGCTTTCTTATTACACTGTCTTGTATGACTTGAACCCCTTGACTTTAATGGAATTATGAAGATGGTCAAAGTTAAGCACATGATGAATATTACTGCACTAATGATCCCCTGTGAATTTTCTATTTCTGCCTACCGCCTATTCTGAGATGTTTTAAGAAACACAAGATCTCTGTGGCATGACAGTGGAAAAGAACACCCAATGTTATTTTTGATTTTCAGCACTGTTCAGTTTCTACAAATCAAAGCATTACAACTACCAAGTTTTCTCTTCCAGCCCTTTAAGAATTAGCTGGCTTAATTCAGTTTCATAGTAATACTTTTAAAAAGCCCCAAACGAAAAGAAGTTTTTAGAGATTGTCTGAAGAATTTATAGTGACTTCCACCATCATATACATCTGCCTGATAAAACTTATTTCAAGTTCCTTTAGAGAATTCCTCTATGCTGCTTGCTGCTGAGTCAGGGTTGGAATTCTTATATCAAATATCCTTTAATATTTCAGTCCAAACTGTTAATTATATAGATAAGAGACATCATCAAAGTCAGATAATTGTAGACCAAAATGCATTACTGCAGGGGAATTAGTAAGGCTTCTGTTTTAACTGATGAAGCCTGAAATACACATTTCTATACAAAATCTAGAAAACAGGGAAATAAAGCCTATAGAAACCAATTTATTTTGGCCATTTTACAGTTGACAGAATTTTATATTACCAGAGTCCTCTAAAAAAATATATACAAGACTATTACAAACGAACGAACTCAGTAAGTGCATTCCAAAAGTGATGGTCTATACCACTAGTGATATCAGAGACATTTCACAGAATCATGGAAATATAAAATCATAGAATCAGGGAATGGTTTGGGTTAAAAGAAACCTTTAGGATCATCTAGTTCCAATTCCCCTGCCATGAGCAGGGAAACTTTGCATAGATCAGCTTCATGAAACCCCTTGAACAGACCTCTCTGAGCAACCTGTGCCACTGCCTCACCACATCCACAGTAAATAATTTCTCCTAATACCATAAAATCATAGAATGGCTTGAGTTGGAAGGGACCTTAAAGCATCTAATCTAAACCTTTCCTCTTTAAAAAAACAATCAGACACTTAACATTTATCTGTTAAGAGAATACTGTCCAAATCATCATATACTTTTCCCTGTGATTAGGCATCAGCTGCTACAGGGAAGAAGAGGGCAGAGGTAATGTCCCACATCCATTTGGATTGGCCCTTAAAGAGCCAGAAGCTGATGGCAGTTTCCCAGAATTATGAAGTACAGCTTTTTATTTGTTTTTTGGTGGTACACAAGCAAAGCAAAGTTTGAAAATTCTGTGAGGTTTTTTAGACTCATAATGAAAACCACAAGCGCACAGAATCTTATCTCTGAGTCATCTGATGTTATGGTTTCAAACCCACATCAGAAGATACTGATTCCATGGCTTTCAGTTGTTTACATACTGAAATGACCTGACACTATGCTGTCTGTTCTGTTCTGTCTTTTCTTTAAACTCTGGAGTTTGAAGTTTAAAATATGTATGGTGATGCTTAGTCTGAAGATACAGACTAGGCATACTTTCCTAGACTAAGCAGATATTTGTTCAATAACTGATAAGAAAAATCATGTGATGTTTCAGTTAGACATTGTACAGTAAATATCTTTTTATCTTCTACTTTTCATCTCCAAGTACACATAAACAAGCAAAATGGGAGAAACAAAATATCAGATTTCTTGCAATTAAGCAGTATTACCTGCATACTGCAAACTAGGAAACTGAGTCAAAATAGAACAATGGAAGCATCTGGAAGACCTCTGTATTATTCTGATGAATTTCAAAGTACTTAACTTAATAGCATTAATAAATGCTCTAAGTGAATACCAGTACTTGTGCTATAAATGTCGCTCGCACCTCCAGGACACTTTAAAAAATTGATTGATGCTACACTGGGCTGCTGAGTCATCAATGACCGTCCTTCAACTAGGACAAGAGGATGTCTTGTAAGCAAGTTATTTATATTCTTAATATCTTCAGCAGAAAGTACAGTCTGGTTAGGTTTGGTAGTCATTAAATGGTAATTCTTTGTATGTGCTGCCCTCATCTATAGATTTCTTATCAGATCAACTTCAGTCTTAAGTAAGAGTAATTACAAATAGGCCAACTTCTTTTAGTCTGAAAGAAGAAAGGCAATATTGAATCATGCACGCTGCAAAGCTTTGTTTTTGCCGGAAGCAAGACCAAGACTCCATATTAAACTCTGTGTATACAGCACCACTAGTTTGTCTTGCTTGGAAGCAACAGAAAACTCAGACTCAAAAGATTTTATTTCTTTTTATAAATAAAATGTGCAGGTGGTCTTGGAGTTCCCAAGGTATTTTTTTATTTTTTTTTTAAGCTAAATGGGACTTGTCTCCTCTTCAGTATCTTTTAATTTTACAAACTAATAATCACAATCATCAACCTAGAACATAACGTTAAACTACTTTTTACCTTTGCTGTGTGTTTTGAGAGTGTTGTAACACATTACCCCAATGTAACACGTTTTCGGATCCCATTCTGTATTGTCATATCTGCAAATATTTACAAAGCAAAATATACTGACTCAACAACACAACTCACATGTCTTTCATGCTGTTCCATATCATTGCTTCAGACCAAAACAATACAAAAACACCACTGTGAATTATAAAAGACAGAAACACTATTAATGGCCTACGGCCAACTGTGGTCTAAGCATTTGCTTGCAAGCTCATCGCATGCAACGTTTGGAATACTGCTCAAAACCTTTGGCTGCACAAATATAAACCCTCAGTCAAGGAACTCATGAAACAGTTTCATTTGAGTAAAATCGGGGGATCAGCAGCTGACCTGCTTTAAATGTTGCAACCTCACACCCAGCTCCACTGGCCACACCAGAACACATGGTCCTTTGCAGAGAAAAATATTCCCAAGCACAGGGAGAGAGCAAGGCTGCAGCACGCTAGGGGCCTGCATGTGGTCTTCATCAAAGTCTGTGACCTCTTCAGTACACCCATAACACCCACTCAGGAACTGCAGAAGTGTCTGACTTCAGCATGGGCACACTCACTGCAGGTTGCAAGGCTCACTAGCACATGTCCCAGCAAAAATGAAAGGTAGGATGTAATTACATATAGATCTGCAACCTGTCAACAGCCCAGTATTAGTCTATCTAGTACCCACAAAGATCAACCACTACAAGTTGCCTCAGATAATTTTAAAGGTACAAAGCTTAATCAAATTGTTGAATTATCACAACTAGGAAGACAGCAATTAACTAATCATTTCAGAGGCTTCTTCTCTTCCTCACTCCAAGAAGCAATTTCACCACAGAAGTCTTCTGAGGAGCAAAACACCCATCACATTGCCATTAATATGAAAACTTTATTTATATTAGGGGTTGATGATTTCTTCATTGACTATACAGAGAAGATCAGAGTAATGCACATTTTGATCTTCTAAGTATGTAAGTCTTCAGTGAAAAGCTTGTTTGAAGTTTGAGCCGGATGGAAGTTTGCTTAGCTTAGTTCAGAGATGGTCTCAGTTCTTCTATGAAGATGGCAGGCTAACAAGTCATGAAGCTTGATAAAACACAAAATAATTTTGAAGAATGAAACAAATAATAAATATGTACTTTTATTGCAAACACATACTTCTTTTTCTTTAATGAGATTAAATTTGACTTTTGTTTCAAAAAGTACTGCAATTCTGTCCTGCTTCCTGACTCAACATTTCCATTCTAAGAAAAAAAACCTCCACCTTCTACAAAGTCTTCTTTCAGTGACTAGGAAAGGCATACAAAATATTATTAAGTTCAGTATGGCTCCAAACTTTAAACAAAAACATCTTCCTAAATCAACTGTATACCCATTACATGCATTGTATACATGCTGGTAAATAAACACTGGCAAATGCAGTCTTGGAAATGGCTCAAGTGACTCGGCTTTTAAAAAGGGTTTATAAAATATATAAATGTTGTCAAATAGAAGATGTTAACTTGAAGACGGGTGTTAACTCTGTTCATTTGCAAGGAGAACATCCTGCATTTCACCGTGTAAGAAGGTACACAGCAACGTGCAAGAGGGAGTTCTCCCACGTGAGACTGGAACACACCAGGCTGCTCCCTGGCCAGAGGCCCATCACTCTTCCCGAACTGAAAGTCGTGGATTCTACAGGTGAATTTCAGCAGCGCTATTTAATGCAGTCTCCCCGCTCATTCCCCGCGGGGCCACGGCTCACGTTCGCTTGAGGCACCTGCGTCCCGCACTGCTGCCGTGCTGCAGACCCTGGGCAGCACCTCGGCTGTCCAGGACATCCTCTGCCGGCAGCCCCCGGACGGGACCAAGCCGGAGCTCAGGCTGAAAACACCCTGCCTACAGGGCGGGCGGTGTCCGAGAGCCCGCTGCCTCCCCGATGGGCGCGCACCATCCCCGGCCATCACAAGGGACGAGGCCACTCCTGGTGGGGCAGTGCACAGCAGATCCAGGGGAATACCAAGCCCTGGGCTCAGACCCTGCGGTCGAGGAAGTCCCCTAACCCGGCGAGCAGTACGCCGACAGCCCTTACAGGAGAAGGCGGCGAGGCTGTGGCCGGGCGGGGAGACGATTCCGATCCCGCTCCCGCCAGGGAGCTCTGGGGCGACGGCGGCGCCGCCGACACACCGCCCCTGAGAGCCCCCGCAGCGGCGCCGGTGCGGCCGGAGACGGCACAAAGCCGCCGCTCGCCCCGCTCTGCCCCGCCGCAGGGACATCACAGGCACACGGGAGACACGGGCCCGGGGTGCCGAGGGACGCCCGGCGGGGCCCGCCTGGGCGGCCGAGACCGAGCACTCCGCGTGGTCAGGGGCGGGGTGCCCCCCGCAGCCCAGAGGGAACGCTGGGGGTACCGCCGACTCCCAGGAGACGTCGTCGAAGTTGCCCCGAAAAGTTCAGAACCGCCCGGAGGTGCAGCCGCCGGGCAGAGTCGCCCCCTCAGCCCACACCTCCCACATCTCCCTGCCACCTGGCCACACGCTGCCGGACCGGCCCACGGGACCGGCCCCCCGAGACCGACCCCCCGACCTGGCCGACCCGCCGGGACCACCCCACCCAGTCCTGCTCAGGGCAAGCGGCCCTCGCTCCCGGGACAGGAGAGCGGCAGCCCCGAGGCGCGCTTAAGGGCTTCCCCCACAAAAGCAGTCCTTCAGAATAAATAACGCAACAGGACACTTACCATCTCGCCTGATGTTGGAAGCCCGCAGGGCTTTTATAGATCCGCTCTGGGCAGGGGCGGTGGTGCCCTGACGGCTGCAGAAGTTCGCACAGACGACGGCGTAGAGCAGGAGGAGGATGAGCAGTTGCATTGGGACCAGCTGCGAGCGGGACCGTGTCTCTGCGAAGAAACGGGCTCTCCTCTCCCGCCGAGGGTGCTTCCCTCGCTCGTGTTCTCTTCCCCCTTACCGGACTTTTTGATTGTTGCGGGTTGCTTGTGTGTTTGGGGGAGTTGTACGCAGGGAGGGGGAAAAAGGCGCAAAACCCCAGAGCACGCGAAGCAGCGGTCACCGCCGCCACGCTACTCTCCGAGCTGCCTCAAAACTTCCTGCATGCTGAACTCCGGGCTGCCCTTCTGGGCCGGCCAAACTCGGCGGAGGTGCGGAGCGCCCGGGCCGGGCCCGCCGCCCACTCCCCTCGTCCGGCACGGCCGTGCCCCAGTAGCAGGCGGGGGCTGCCGCAGCCGCGCTCCCCCGCGGCCGCCGCCGGGCTGCACCGCGCCTCGCACCGCCCCCGCCCGCCGCGCCGAGCCGCGGGAGCCGCCGCCGGGGTCTGCACGCCGGGAGCGCCCCGCTCTCCGCGCCGGGGGCCGGCGGAGGAAGAGGGGCCAGGGGGAAGGGGGCGGGAGCGGTGCCCGGGCCCTCCCTGAGCTACCCGCCGCGCCGTCTCCACTCCGGGCAAAGAGTGGCCGGGGGAACGGTGCGCGGAGGTGGCTGTCCCCGGTGCGGAGTGAGCGCCGGGCACCCGGCGACTGGCTAGGACGGGAGCCGTGTGCCAAGGGCTCTTGGCCAGCACAGGAGTCACGCACCCGGGGGTCCCGTCACCCTCGGGCCAGCGGTAGCCACGTAAAAGTCATCGCTAGGCCGAATGACTCAAATCTCCGAGCTGTGCCAGAGTGGGTGAGGAAACTTAGTGGGACAACTGGTGAAAAATCCTCAGCTGTCCCTGGGAGAAATATACGGGCTTCTTCTGTCATGACAAGCTCTCTCCAAAGACTTTCATAAAAAGTCAGCTCTCACTAATTCAGACCCTCATGAAATTGGGGCTAGTATTAAAAGATTGTATGGCTGCCTGGAAGAGTTTAAGTCTAAACCAAAGGTATGTGAGGGTTGTGATCAGATTGCTAGTTTAATACTCCTTTTCTTTCCATTAGCTGCAATGAAAATAATCAAAAGGAAGATGCAGAAAAAAAGCCAAAAAAACACTCAGGTTTTAACAGTTCTCTAATAAATTTTTTCCCTTCTCATTTTATTTCTTACAACATTTTATGCAGTCTTAGCCAGTCTAACGAGCTTTTACATGCTGCCAGATCTTTAACAACACGAAACATACGTCACTAGCAGAAGAATGTCAATATGGTGCTGTATCAGGAGTCTTGGATGTGTCCTGCTACACTGTGAGGACTTCCTCTGGCTGTATGAAGCATTTTCTCCAGGAGCATGCTAGGATGACAATGGGACTGAAACATCTTGTGTGTCTTAAGAAACCAGTAGGGTGCAATTCTGTTATGCATAATTCATGCTTCTTTATCCCTTTCATGTTCCCCAAAACTGACAGTGAACCTAATCCTGCTCCCATGTGGTAGATAATGGAAAGGCTCCAACAGTGCTTTATTTGCGAGCAGATGTGCCTGTATTTTAGGTGCCCATTTCAGGGGGGAACTGGGTGAACAGAAGGAAGGTGGCCAATTCAATCATCCTAATAGAAACAGAAAGTCAAGTAGAGGGCACAGAGTGAATGAGTATGAGGGAGCTTGGGAGATGTACTCTGTTCATCCAGTCAATGTGTCTGCCTCTCTCCAGTTACCTTACAGGGAACTATCAGAGAACACCAATAGAATCCCAGCTTCCTAGCTCTCTTCTGACTTTTCCCACAACTCATGGTGAAGTCTTGCCTTTCTTAGTGCCTTCAGGCCCTCCTTCTCTTTTAGATTGAGGATGCTGGAACCCATAATTGGTTCTCTTTGGGGAAGCGGCCATTTTAAGGTGGAAGAAAAAGAGGAAGAAGGACAGGTTACCTTCCAGCCAAAAGTCAGATGAAAGGTGTTTTGACAATATCTGAGCAATTGCACAATTCAGTCAAGAAATGGTGTTATTTCCAAAGCTGTTTCTCTTTCTGCATCCAAATTCATCCATATGAATTTGCTTATATAAAATTCATACATCTTCCCAAAGCCCAGGTCTAGAGACAGAGTATCTCTGGCCCCGTGCCTCCCTGGCTGCAAAGGTCCAGCTTTAACAGAAGAGTAAAAGAGGCTTTTGCCTTAAACACTCCACAGCTATTTGGCTGACATGCTCCCTGGCTTAATAGAGACTGTAAGTTTAAACTTCCTCAGGCTAACCAAGGCACAGAAGTGAGGTTTCCTCAGAACTTTTTTTTTTTTTTTTTTTTTTTTAAGAATACGTACTGATGTGGTACATAAGATGAAATTCCTGTTTATGTAGCAGAGATGCCTGGTTGCTTAGAGAATTCTCAAGCAAAACAGCATGAGGCCTCATAAACTAGATGATGATGGAGACAGGCAAGTGGATTCCACCACCAGTGGCTTTGATACATACTATGAGGAACCCTGTATAACTCCTATCACTTGCTCACAGTACATTTCTGTTTCTCCCTGTACAAAGCATGGGATGGTGCCACTCTTTTTTCTTAAAGCAAGAATTATTTCTGTAGCAACACAGACAACTCTCTTTCTCAGGTCAGATAACAGGGAATAACATTGTTGGGTCCAAAAAGAGGCCTAGGTCTATGAATTATCAGATATTTATTTTAGCCCTAGTATCACAAAACCCCGAGATTTTCCAATATGATGTACAGGTGTACAGAAAGATCTTGAGACAGAGAAGCAAAACTAACATGCATTGGTAGACTGTTAGAGGAATTCTAATTACTGCATTCCAAAGACTGTTGCTACAGCTTCTTAATTCGCTTTAAAAGCGACTAGACCCACTAAAACCCAGAGAAGTATCTTTATAATAAGGTGTCATAGAACCCTGTCAACGAGAGAGTAGTTTGGATTATACTCAGACAGTTTTATAAGCATATCACTGGGTCTTTACTTTCTGGCAAACATTCTAGCACTTGGCTAATCTGCATTCTAAGTGTTTGGGATAATTTAAAGCATCAGGTAGCTTCTACAGGAAGATGTATAGCAAGTCATGTTTGCTGCACAAAAGGACACACTGATATATAAGTGTGATAACCTAGGTAATTATATATGTGTCACCTCAACTGGCATCCTAATAAAAAAGTCTTCACAGCCGATATGACACTTAATTAATAGAAATGAAAAAGAGAATAATATAATTATTTTTAATCAACCTGGAAAATCTTACCATGCTAACGGAAATCTGGTTGACAAGCAGAATAGCATCCAATTATGACTTTCATAACATACCAATTGGTACTGCATGATTTGAATCATATGAATTGAAAGCCATGCATACTAAATGTTTTCAAAACTTCTTAAATGACAGGCTTAAAATGTTTATGGAAAAGGGAAACATTATTAAATAGATTCTCTTTGAGAGAGTGACACATGGGCTAATTTTTCACTTCTGCATTGGTTTACATTTCCAACAATGACCTGTAAAAAATGCAGCTATTTCTGATGACTTTTGAAGATGACAAAAACTTCTGGGGAGTAACAGTAGGGTGATTTATAGCATTGGTGATATATTGAGACAGACATGTAAATACTGTGGATATAAGTGTAAGGCTGAGCGCTGCCCAGCTTATGCTTTAAAATAGCCACTGGCAGTACTGCCCAGTGCCTGTGGCATCCACCTCAGCTCATTTTAGTCCTCTGGAGGTGTCTGATGTTAGCCTGTCACACAGATTCTCATTGTTCACAAAGAAAATTGGATTCCTATCAGAGGGCCCTCTAGCCCAGAGAGTTTAGGCAGTCATGCCGGGATGATTTGGAAAGTCCAGTTTATCTCCACTGATTATGGAGAGAGTACAGGGAACAAATACATTCATATTTATAAAATAAAGTATTTAATCCTAGGAAGCACTGATGCAGAAAAAAGTTATGGAGATGTATTATCAAGAAAGTCAATGGGCTGTAGCCATCTTTGTTGTCATTTGTTGACTGGGAGATGCTCCAGAGCCATACAGTTTGATTATGGAGCACAAATGCACTGTTTGTCCAGAACATTTGAACTATGCTGATTAAGTAGCAAAACCCAAGATCTCTGTGAGTTTTCTCTGGGATCCTTGAATATTTATTTAAAGAAGGGAATAGCAGTTAGAGTAGGGGCATTATGCCTTCTTCTGTTATTATTAGACTGCTGCGTCAAGTTCCTATGAATAAAGTCTTATGAAGGATCATAATAAAGTGAGAAACACTGAGAGTAAAACCACAGGTTAACTGGAGGTTGAGAAACATGCCACTCAGGGAAAAGCTTAAAAAAAATCACAATCCATTTAGCTTGTCTAGGAGAAAATCAGAGGGGTCACAGCTACCTCCCGGAGGTAGGATATTGATTCTAGAAGGCTATTGTCTATCAAGGTGAAAGCTGGAGATAGACAAATTAAGGTTAGAAGTAAAAGTCACATTTTTCTCTGTTGAAAGCTATGGAAGTATCAAAGTTCTTCACCACTGAAAATCTGAAAGGCAAGATTTGATGTTTTCCTAAAACCAGTCAAGTGGTTTCAAGCTGTACTTAGGAATACTTGGGGTCTATTTAGCACTTCTAGAAAGTCTGTAAAGGCAGCAGAGGAAAGCATGTTCATGTGTTCTTTTAAGTGATTCTGCAGTTTCCTGGAAAACAACAACTAAAAAAATATATCTCCAAGAATTAATTCCAAGCACTGTGATTTCCGTTATATAGGAGGGCTGTCAAGTGAGGGCAATGACCTCATCCCCCAGTTTATAATCTGCAAATAAGATATAAGAATGAGCAGAGGTGCATAGAGTAGGATGGAGAAACATCTCAAAATTGCTAAAATATGTCTTAAGTAAACAACTATAACCATGATGGAAGACCAAAAGAATGTAAGGAAAATTAGACCAAAGCCATTATAGGTTTGGAATTAAAAAACATAGGCAGAGTCATGTGTTACTAGGAAAATTGCCCCAGGCACTATGACCTCAAGAAAAAAGGTGCAGCACAGGGGTCTAAGGCTATATTTACTACCTGAGCTAGAGGCAGTGATTCAAAAACACACATAGAAAATGCCCAGTGAAACTGATCACTTTAGGTATCAAACACAAGCCCAAGCACTGCTGCCTGGTATCACTACGAACATAGCATTGATTTGTGGAACCTCATGTTAAAGCACTGAACATTAGATCTGGGCCACAGACCTGCAAGAGGTGCTGCTGTTTGTCCTCCTCCAGCAACCAGCTGTACTGTCTGGCTCATTCTTGAGAACAGCTGCAGGCAGCTTTGTTTTATTCAGTCTTCTGATTTTCCTTCTTGTGCCTGCACCACTACAGGATGCTGTGCCCTTCTCTCTTTCAGCATATACCTGCTTCTGGTCCCAGCTCTTAAACGACTTTTCCTGGCTTTATGTAACCTTTGGGTAGTTCTCTGCTGCAAATGTTGAGACAAATATTGAACCAACATGCACATAGGAAGGGAGAGAAAATATCCCAAGCTGAACACGCTGATATATTAAATTTTGAGAAACTGCTATATCACTCAAACTGTCTCCCTGGTACCTAGTGACAGTACCAATTGGCATATAGTGTGCATGCAATATATTCAGAGTTGTATTTTCAAAAACTGAATAAATTCCACAGTGAAACGTTGCTCTCCTGATATTAAGTAGGAATTTTACCCCCATTTATATCAGTAGAACCAGCATTTAGACATAAATTCAGGTTTAAAAAACATTGGGCTATATTTTCTCATAAAGTTTTCATAATAAGAAAGTAATAGCTTCAAAAAGACTGCGTTTCTTCTCTAGTCCTGTTCCCAGGTTTGTAGATTTAAAGAGACCTTTCTGATATGATATAGTTTGACTTTTTGCACTAGTAAGCCAAACCATTTTGCTGTCTGACCTCCTGCTTTGTTTGCTTAAAAGTGTGGTATCTTTTAAAGAAAAGAAAAGATAAAAACTTGATTTTAAAATAGTAGAAAATCAATTTTACAGTATCTTGAGGCAGAGAATCACCCACCATCAATGTTAGGTAATTCAAGTGATTAATGACTGTTTTTATTTTTTTTCCCCTCTGGATCTTGTGCTGTGAATAAACAGCAATGGTTTATCGGGATCCAGTGCTTGGTCTAAATATTTGGATGCAAGTAATCTGAAAGTGTTGGTTTGGATTTAGTAAAAGAGCTGTCCTCAAACCCTCATATTCTCTACCTAACCACTTGTGTTATTGCTGTGATGACTTTCTTTGCACCTGTCAAAATGATGTCAGATTTTTTTTGTCTTCAATACATTTGAGTTAGAAAACTGTCACCTAAGATTTTAGAGAAATTCTAGGAATGTTTTACTACTGGTAGTATGAGATTGCTAGGATCTGAGGTTTCAGACTCAGAATTTTTCATGATAATTCATGCTTTCTGTCTGCATGGTGCAGATGCTACTTTACAAATGAAGCAATGAGTTTTAGTTAGACAAAGAACAGTATGGTGCAGGTTATCTGTGTGTAATACTGCCCAGACATTCCTTCTGGACTGCTCTGTGTTCTCTCCTCTGGGACAAGATGTATTTACCTTCTCCTGACTTCAGCATCTGTTTTCTTCAGCATGCTTTCAGTATGGGAACATTTTTCAAATTCTGTAAATTATTATCTTGTAAACAACTTAGGAGATATCACCCGAGCATTGTAGTAAAGACTTAAATGCATCCTGATGATGTCTTAGCATCACAAAGATGGCACATGAACTTCTTGTCATCTACTGTGCTGCAGTTTGTGCTCAATTCAGAATCCATATAAGAGATCAAATATCTTCCTTTGGTGATTGAAGATTTCCCCTCAGTTTCCCAAGGCTAAAGTTCTGAGCAGCCATCATACATATGAGTCCTATGAAAATTACTCTACTCAGCCACCTAGACGATCAGAAGTTATTGAAATATTTTAAGGATTTTATTAGGACTGAACCGTCTAGTTATGTAAAATTCTTGTCCTCCCGAATTACAACTTGCCTTTCATCCTTTGTTAAGTTCAGCAGAACACCACTGACTCATATTGTCAACAGTGTTTCAAAACTGCCAAGACATGATGCTGGGCTTTTTTTTTCCATTCTTTCATGGGTAATTTCATTTCTTTTTGAGGTCTGGGCACATGTGCAGTGGAGATACTTCCTAAATCTGATCATCCAAAAACCTCAGCCCTTATTTTATCTGTTTTTCTTTCCCACTCAAGAATTTTCCAACATCACTTCATAAGAAGGGAAGATTCTGGCTTGCAGTGGGAAATGTGCAATGCAGAATGGAGAACCCTTTATCTATTGCTGACCCTCTTGGTACTGAGTTTAGTTATGTTGTTGGAAAGCAAACTTGACATATTTCCTCTTGATTTGCCTATATTTCACAGATATAGCACAATTAAGCCATTTCAGTTATTTCACAATCAATAATTTTACATCATTAAATGGAAAAATACAGAACATAAGAGTCAAAAATGCAAAACTCTAAGTCTCAACATTCAGAGCTTTTATCATAGAATCATAGAATGGTTTGAGTTGGAAAAAACAATAATGATCACTTAGTTTCATTTCAATAATGAAACCCGCCCTCCCCACCCCGCCATGGCCAGGGACATCTTTCACTAGATCAGGTTACTCAAAGCCCCGTCCAACCTGACTTTCAACATTTACAATAGTGGGACAACCAGAATTTTTATCAGTCAGTTGTTCCAGTACCTCACCACCCTCACAATGAAAAAAACCAAAACAGTTATTCCTTACATCTAATCTGAACCTCTCCTCTTTTGCTTTTAAACCATTGCCACTTGTCCTGTCATTACAGATCCTGGTAAAAAGTCTTCCTCATCTTTCCTATAAACCCTGTTTGAATATTGAAGGAATTCAATAATGTCCTCCCTGAGACTTTTGCAGACTGAATACTGCCAGCCTTTGTCCATAAGAGAGGTGTTTCAGCCCTTGGACCATTTTCAGGGTCCATCTCTGGACCTGCTCTAATAGGTTGCTGTCTTTTTTGCACTGGGGCCTCCAGAGCTGGATGCAGCACTTCAGGTGGGGTCTCACAAAGGGGGAATTTAGGGAGGGAAACACCTCCCTTGCTTTGCTGGCTACACTCCTTTTGATGCAGCTCAGGAAATGGTTAGATTTTTGGGACATGAGCGTACATTGACAGGCTATGTCCATTTTTTCATCCACTGATATCTCCAAGTCCTTCTTCCCAGGGTTGCTCTCAATCCATTCATTCCTCCAGTCCATACTGATACTGAGCCCTGCTCTGACCCAAATGCAGAGCTTTCCAGTCACCATTGTTGTTGTAAAATGTACTCTACACTTACAGTTTGGGTTTGTTTTTTTTTTTTTTTTTTTTAACATAGATTGTTTTACATCATAAGAAAAACAGAACCCATGTACAACTGCTTAAAAATATACAAGCAACCAGATTTTTATATGGAATTGATTTATAAATATTGGAGAAAGCACTCGAAGTATACTTTGTATTTTCTTTTAAATATATGCAGTTTTTAAATCAGCTTGCTGAGAAAAAATATTTTGAATCTGCTTTGGATGGCAATAAGATTCTTCAAATTATCTTAAGGACACCAGTAAGAATGTCTTATCTCTGATTCCAGATTAGTGGGAATACATTCAGGCTGCCCAAATCTTTCTTGAGATCACACTGTCATACAGAGGAGTTAAGTTCACAGTTTTATGCACAGAACACATGAACACAAACTAGTTAATGAACTGGCATTGGTTAAGCAGAATTTATGCTGATACTGTGCTAATGACCTTGCACTATCATTAGACTAAATCAGTCTCCTGGGGGAGAACCCAACAAGGCATACTAATTCAATGCATTCCTAGGAAGTAGCATGTACAGTAAAATATATTTTGTCATTTATTGAGCTCGATTTTAATTCAGAAGTATTAAATTAAATACCAAAGCCTCTCCACAGGCTTCTGCAGTGACAGAACAAGATAAAAACATGCAGTAGAAAAGGACAAGAAATATTTGTGCACACCTACAGCAATTGTGGACATTTTGAAGTACTGATGTACTCAATAAACAATAATCTGCTCTAAACATAGATTATAAAAATCCAAAACTTAGAAGGGTAAACAAAACTTTGAGAGCTAAATCTGATGTAGACATGGTATATTCCATTTACAGTCTGAGAGAAAAGCAGATGCCACCAGAGGGTGCTCAATCTAACATGCCATTTTCATAATTAACTTAGGAAGTGTTGAGTTCCCCTTGCCTTCCCCCCACCTCCAATGGCTTTCTTTTTGCCCACTAAGACAAATATGGATGGTTAGCACAGACTTAGATGTCTAACTTAACGAAGTTTTAAGTTGCCAATCAGGAGTTAGAACATTTCTGAAATAAAACACTTTATGAAATTTAATTCAGCCTACTTTTTGCATATATAGGGCCTATATTGTAATTGCTATGTGTGAAAACTACTTTTTTCAGAGAATTAAATATACTGAATGGAGAAAAATCATGATTTTGCAGTAGAAAGGGAGTTAGTCTGTAGAACCTTTACTTCATTTGTTGCAGTGCTTAAAGTTATGTAGTGAGTGGGGCAGGAGGTGGATGGAAAAGAAAACTGAATCCCTGAGGCAGTCGAGTGACGTGGAAGGGTTTCTACACCCACCTGTGTGTTGTTACACAGATGACACAAACCAGATTTCTCACAGCTGGTCTTCAGCTCTATGTTTCTCATTTTCTGGATGCCCAGCTGGAGACAGTAGAGTCTCATTAGAAGGAGTTCAGAGCATGCATAACTATATTTGGAGTTAACAGTTGTTGTTAGCTGTTTCTTGAATATGTGTAGTGCTATTATAAATCTTAGTGTCTAGAATTAATGAAAACTTAATCTTTCTGCACTCCAATCCCATTTGAGAAAAGGGATGATGTACTTCACTATACACTGTAGCACCCAAATTAAATGACTGGTATATGATCTGCCAAATAAAATCCTGCATCTAACCACAGATATGTCTGTAGCATAGAGAAAAATTGATAGTTTTTGAACAGTAAGGTTAATGTGTCTAAGAATAAGCTGAGTTGCACCATGGAGGTACCTTTTTTTTTTTTTTTCACTGAAACTAAGGGAAACACAAACTGTCTCCTTCAGCTGCAGACATCAGGGCTGGAGATATCTGGAGGCAGTAGAGGTGAGACCTGCATTCTGTGCTGACCTCCATTTTGGGCACTGAATGAGGCAGAGACTATAAGAAAAAATAATCTTCGATCATGTTATTTTTTAGTTGTCTTTGTAATAGCTTAAATGCACATGGGACCAAACTAAGTTCGCACAGAATATTTTTTGAAAGTTTGGCATGACAGTTTTAATAGCAGTATAATAGTTATTCAGCGGAAATGAAATGACATCAGCCTGAGGCAGACACTTGTAATGTTGCATTTCAGTTCAGACAGTTAAAGTTTGAAAAGAGAGTTTCAAAACAGTAGGAAAGGAGAACAAATTGATAAGACGTAATTAATTTTACCAGCTCTTCCTGAGAAATTTTCATTATTTTTCAGTCCTTTGGCATGGCACAGAGCTTGCAGGGCAGCCCTGTGAGCTTGTGCATGTCTCAGCTCTAGTATCACATTCAGCATTCCTCTGGAGTTAGTAAGGACATTTAATTTTCAAGAGTTTTCACAAAAATTACCTAATCTCAGAGCCTTTCACTGGAACCTAACTAGGTGTTTGTTGACATTCACACTGTAGAAACAGGGAAAACACTGACTGCAATTATTTGTCCAGTGTTACATTACACAAAATTATCAGGTAACAAATGGAAGTACGACTCAGTGTTTAAATCATAAGCCTAACATTCCTTACAAAGTTTTCTCTCTGTTTCTTCCTGGCAAGGCTGCACTGTCCCATTACATGTGGGTAATGACTCTGCATGCTGATGTTACAGGCTTGTCTAAAAGAAGGACCTTGACTAAGCCCTGAAAACTATGTGATATGGCCACTTAAAACAGTTCAGGGATTACAGTGTCTGGAAGGAGGTGATTGTACTGCTTGATTCACAGTTCCTCAGACACAGTTTATGTTAAGCTTACAAAGCATCTTTCATGTGTCTTCCTGGTGTAAGTCCTGTGGATATCTTATGAGCAACAAAAAGTCTTTTGATCTCACCAAACAGCAATATATACCATTGTACTTCCTTCCTAAGTTTCTTTCATTTGCATTTTGCTTGCTTGAAGCTGCCCTGGATGGAAGAAGTCAGTAAGATCAGGCATTAGAGGCTCTGCTGTAGGGTCACTCTGGCTGTGTTGCAATGAAAACTTACTTTAAGCAGGGGGAGGTCATGTGAGCTCCTTATTAGCTATTATGAACCCACTAAATAGTATATGAGAATTTGTGACCTTCCTGGGCAGGGCATAAACATTTAACAAATTGTAAAGGGGCTTTGGAGGCATCAGTTCTGAGCCTGACTTGATTTAGTTTACCACAGGATACCAGAAAACGGATTTTGACCTTTAAATAAAGGTCAAACCCAAATATGGGTGTCACTACTAATCTTGGAAATCTCATTTTCAGAAGCGTGCATCATCTTCAGCCACAGAAGATATTCAGGCATTGCAATTGTATCTCTATTGCTGTTGCAGATTTACTTGGGAAGGAAGACGAGAAATGGACCATGAACTTTTTAGTTGTTCTGTTAACATTGACCAAGTCAGCACGTTATTAGATGTTTTTGCATTACTAACATTCTCCACCCACAGTTTAAATAAGGACCATGGGACTACTCATTGAGTAACCAAGATTTTTTTGAGAACTGCTGTTTGTGTGGCTACACTGGCAGCTACCTTATATCAAAAGTGACTGGAGGTGGGAATGAATTGTATTTATCAATCTGATATCTGAATTTACTCTATGCAGATTTGCATGAGAGAAAGTCACACAGTGATGCTATACACAGACAGCTCAGTTTTAGACTGACACATCATGGTTCTGGTGCAGATCTAAGACACCAAGCAAAAATTTCAACAAAGACATCTACAGATATTTACCGATGAAAGAAATATCCCAGCTTGAAACTTCAGGACTACAGAATCTGCAGCTCTGGTCTTCAGTCAGGTGTCAAAGTAAACTAATCTGGAGCAAAATCAGCTGAGTCACTGAGATCTGAAAAGAACAATTTATAAAAACAAAAGCGATCAGTCTCTTTCTTGGATTAAAAGAGATAAAGGAGGCTTACTGCAGATTTTACAAAAGCATTTAAACAATGTTTTCTGATCAAATCTCACAGTTTTAACAGAGAAGGAATTTATTTAGGTAATTGAAATGGAAGTAGCATGCTGATTTTTACTGTATTCTTACAGCTGACACTTTTACCTCTTCACACCTGCACAAGCACACACAGAGTCATATATTTGCATGAGAAAGATCCTATTTTTTGTCCCTAATTGAATCTAGTCAGTAATGAAAAGGACCTCAGTCCTAGTAATGTAGCTTCGTGACAGTGAGGCTGGTAACCAATGACTTACAGTCTGACTATTTTTCAGTCACATTTTCTTAGCATTTTCATAACAAATCAAGGATAATAACTCTCTACAGAAGCAATAATAATGCATTCTTCTAAATTCTGTTGCTGAACACACAGAAGAAAAAGAAAATGAGGTGAGAGGGGCAATTTTCTGTTTGTCTGAAAATGCCCTACAAAATCTATTATATTTTAAATAGTATAAACAGAGATGTACATGAAAAATTAGGTGGCTTGCTCTTATATTAGGCGTTTCAGAAGCATGATGAAAAAATATGAATCCAAAGAAGATGAGCATTCTTAGCTTGGAATTCAGTACATAACTGCAGAGGAAGGAGCTATAGTTTAAAGAAGTAAATCAGCAATGGTAGTTTGCTATTTATAAAAGTTGAACAGTAGGCGATTTTAATGCTCAACTTCCTGTTGGTATTTTCAAACACAGTCTCACAGTGATTGACAGCTGAGCTGTAGCCCAAGTAAGTAATTGTTAGTTGTAGCCTCAGTAGCCATTTATTAATGTATGTTGAACTACCCTGCACAGCATTTATGTGTATTACCTTTACCCTGAGTTTTAAGATACCCAAGGTGATCATTTTTCCCTTTCTGAGGGAGTGATGGAAATGGCCTTGGGCTTATTTACAAGCAGTAGTTTATTTGAAGCTATTTTGGTTAGTCTCCATAAAACATTATTAATTTTAAAAATGGAAATCCCTCATATTAGACATGCTTGGTTTGGTAAGAATATCTCACATTTTGAGTAAATTAAGCTTTTGAGAGCTTACACCCAGAAGTACTTACTTTTCAGAAGTACTGAATATCAAGTGATAGTCTACCTGGTAACAGAATGAGATGTTTCAATTTGTTCCATACCCACTGGATTACTGTCTTAGGTAGAGTCTGTAATCAGTAAATTCAGGCCCTGTGTAGTTCATACAGAGATGACAAACAGGTGTAGTGAAATAATAATACATTTGTGTCTTCCTTTGATTTATAATTAACATCACCTTCATTTTCCTACTATCTCCCAAAATTCATATTTTCTTCCCTTTTTTGTAGCTATTTTTGAACTTTGTTATGCACATCTTAGGCTTTCTGAAAGCAAATGTATTGGCCTATGCTGCACTAATCCTCCATAATTGATTTGGGATGTGTGCCAGTGTCTTCTATTATTCTGTGCTGATATCTTTATATGACTGGCTTTTATCCAAATGCTGTCATCCTTTGCATTCTCTTTATCCTTTTGCTCTTTTTGTACTGAGAGACTATATTTTTAGCCTTTGAGTGTTGCCCCTTCTTCCCTCTAATTTGCAGTGCAAAACGTATAAAGGGCAAATTTTCCAAAGACTGAGATCCCCATGCTTGGCCTTTCTAATATTTTCTCTACTCTTTTTTGGTTAAGGCCATTGTTGCATGTAGTTACTAAAATGACATTTAAAGGTTTCATTCATTTTATTCTGATTTAGTGCTTTGGTGAACTTATTTTCATTGCCTTAATGTTTTTTCCCTCAGCATTTTACTTTGTATTTTCCACACTATGTTTGTCTCATTAAAGAAAAGGATGTGATACATAATCAGAACACTGTACTCTCATCGTGTTTCCATATAGGTTTCTCATGAGGCAGCTCCTCTGTGACTGCTCTATGCCCCCATGTGCCCTGGCATGATAGGGCCATGCTTTTTAGGAGTTCAGCTGACAGTGTCCCTTGGGAGGCAGACCTGAAGGGCAAAGCAGTGCAGGAAGGCTGTGAATTCTTCAAGGAGATCTAAAAGCCACAGAGGAAGGCTGTCCCTATGTGCCAAAAGATAAGCCAGAGGGGCTGGCTAAACAGAGAGCTTTATCTGGAACTCAGGAAGAAAAGAAGAGTTTATGAAACACTTTGGAAAAAGAGGCAGGCAACTCAAAAGGACTGTGAGGATGTTGTGAGGTTGTGAAGGCAAAATTAGAAAAGCGAAAGCCCAACTAGAATTTAATCTCTCTACTGACATAAAAGACAACAAAGAACACTTTTTCAAATATATTGTCAAAAAAGAAGGGCCAAGGAGAATCTGCATCTCTTATTGGATACAGGGGAACACTTAGCAACAAAGGCTGTGAAAAAGGCTGAGGTACTTAATGCCTTCCTTGCCTCAGTCTGTAGTACTAAGATCAGTTGTTTGCCAGGTACCCAGTCCTCTGAGCTGGAAGACAGGGATGAGGAGCAGACTGAAGTCCCTATAAGGAAATGAAGGAAATGGTCAGCAACTGCTACACCCCTTAGATGCACAAAAGTCCTTGAAACTGGATGGAGTTTTCAATGTGGGTCAGTCTCTTCTCCTAGGTAACAGGTGACAGGACAAGAGGAAATGGCCTCAAATTGTGCCAGGGGAGTTTTAAAATGGATATTGGGAAAAAGATTCCATGCCAAATGCATTGGCAAGCACTGGAACAGGCACCCCACAGCAGTGGTGGAGTTACCATCCCTGGAGTTACTTAAAACATATGTAGATGTGGCACACAGGGACATGGTTTAGTGGAGCACTTGGCAGTCCTGGGTTAAACTTGATCTTAGAGATATTTTCCAACTGAAACAATTCTATGATTTCTGTAAACCATGTTTTGAAATAGATAAATTTATAATGAGCTTTAATGGAAAATCATCTTGGTTTTGTACTGGGGATCATTGTGTTTTCATCTTCATTATAAGGCTCATATTATATATGGCTTCTTTTTGATTAAAGGAAAGAAACTATTCCTAGACAAAATAAAATTCCTGTGTTGTTTATATTTTTTTACATGGTTGAGCTCTTTATTCATGTGTCATCTGTTGCAAAATGAACTCTGCTCTAGATAATAAAGAAGAAAAACCAGTTCATTGGTATCTTGCTATGAATTTTCAGCAGCAATCTACAGAAGAAAAAAATGTAAAATTCAGTTTAATTGTGGGCCAAGAGAAAATCACATAATCGATATCCTCAATGCATATTTCTTAGCTTTTAATCCAAATTCCAACCAAACCATTTCTCATTTCAGACCATGAAACCTTGGCTAGTACAGCAACCTTATTCAGCACAGTGCATTATCATTCCTGTAGCCAAAAATGTGTGGCTAATTCAGTCAGTTGAACTAATATGATTAGTAGGCTGTATGTCAGGTTGACATTGATAAATTAAGTATTTGCTGGAGAAGAGGGCTTTGCAAACTTTCTTTTTTTTTGTATTTATTATCAGCCAGATGCCTATCACCAGCTTAATGAAGACCTTGTAGCCATCCTCTTCTGTGTTCATGACATCATCAGTGATTAATTTTTTACTACTCTAAGACCCAATTCTTTTGCATATGGAAAAGTTTTCATGGATGAACCCAGCTGGACCCTAGGTATGTGAGTGAGTGAGTGAGTGAGTGAGTGAGTGAGTGAGTGAGTGAGTGAGTGAGTGAGTGAGTGAGTGAGTGAGTGAGTGAAAAAGACTTTTTGTTAAATTCTTTTTTAAAAGCAAGACTATGGTTTTCATGTCTATGGTTTTAAGGTTGCAAATATGGGAGAACATACATATAGAAGTTGGAGATCTGATTCCAGCAAATATAAGGACTGTTTCTCAGATGCTTTAGAGATTACACTATTCGGATGCATTTCTGGAGTATTAGATTTCCTTTCATATCATTATGCAAATGCAGATAGCACCATGGAACTGTGTATGGGATTTTTTAGTAGTACTAAAAATAATAAGGAATTACCATGTCTTTAATATAATTTATGTAATATACTATGTGAACTGATGCAATTACAATCATTCCCCATCTAAAATAGTACCTGAGCCATTTTCAAAATATGTTCATCTCCATAATACCTCTGTTATGTGTTATTAATTATAACTTGCCATTGTTTTACAGTAGTACTGGAAAACAGAGATTTTGTGTACACTGTTCTTTAAAAGTAGATTCACTAGTTGCCCATGCTATTCATGAGGAGTGATGCAAAGGCCAGGTTTAGGGTAAGCCAACTGCTGTTACAGTAGGAGAATTTCTAGTACCTCCTGCATTGCAAAGTGCATCCAAAGGCACTGTTATCTGCCACAACAGCAGATCCACCACAGGCAGAATGTGCCTGGATGTTTCCATATTTCTTGCCCACCTTTGCAGTGGCATCACAGGACTAATGTCATGAATGCAAGAGAACAAAATTATTATAAGGTACTGATTTACCATTTACAAGGGAGAGTGGAATTTTTAGTCAGTCCTCATTCTAACTGCTTACAAGTACAAGGTAAATACCATATCCCATAGTAATATTGTAGATATTTGGCTTTCTTTCCGATAACTGAGGCAACTTCCACTTGCCAGCTAGTATTCAAATTTTTCAGAAAGAGGGAGATTATTATACTGTGTACACAGGTATAAACCCTAAACCCAAAGGCTGCAGTGTTTAGCTGATTTAGATCATGGATTTGAATTTTCTGAGCAATTTGAAATTCAAGACATAACACCACAGAAGATCAAATCCTTGTGTAGTCTATCCAAATGATTCAGTAGGCTATTTTGCCATCTTGTCCTATGATTAACTATAGTGAGTAGTAATTAGCAAGGGTGCTTTAAGCTCTTGATTTAATATGCTTTTAAAATAGATACAAGGTAAATGGAACCCTGGACAATCTTTCTGGATTTCTCTTCGCTAGCATTTCAAAGGCACCTAGAAACTTGGCTTCTAAGTACTGCTAAGCAGATTTTAGACCCAAAGGGCATGAGATACATAAAAATTAGTCTGGCTGTAACAGAAAATGGAAAGGGCAGATTGGCAGCATTACATCAGAGAACACCATTTCTTCAGTATAAAAGAGGAATAGAATGTGATAACAGGTTGGACTATGTCTTAAAACTCTTAGACTTCATAGGACATTTATAAGCTAATTTTTCTCTCATGCTAGCATTATTATGTACAGGAGAAGAATATAATGCTTTTGTGCATAATTTATTCCTCAAGTTAATCGCATACTCTGGGGAGAACTTTCAGACTTTGACTCCAAATTTGCAGGACTGAAGAGATGTTGAAGTAAGTGCAGACACATGAATGTGAGCAGAGTTGACATGAAAAAGAAAAATACAACAGATAAGCAAGCAAACTACCAGTATAACTCATTGCTACAAAATGTAGTGAAGCTAAGAATTCAAGAGAAAACAGAAAATACTAGATGATTTGTGAGTAAGCATACAGCAGCCTTGTAGTACTCAAAGACAACCTACACAGAAGCTGGAGAGGGATTTTTAAAAGGACATGTAGTGACAGCACACAGGGGAATAGCTTTAAACTGAAAGAGGTCAAGGTAAGATTAGATACTGGAAGAAATCCTTTACTGTGAAGGTGGTCAGGCACTGGAAGAAGTTGTCCAGAGAAGCTGTGGATGCCTGGAAGTGTTCAAGGCAAGGTTAGATGTGGTACTGGGGGCATGGTTTAGTGGGAATTTGGTTAACAGTTGGACTGGATGATCTTAGAGGTCTTTTCCTGTGATTCTTAACTGAGAAGTCACAGAAAAGCAGTGCAATCCGCCATGAAGTTTAATGTATAATATCATCTCAAGCTAGCATAGAAAGAGACTTCTATTGCAAGCTCTGTAAGACCACCTGAGCATAAGTGTTATTTATTTCTCACCACATAGCTTTCACAGTATTTTCCATCAAGAAATTTGCTCTGGACTTTGCTTTCTATTCAGGAATTAAACGGGTGAGGAATTTAGCTCTCTTTTTAGTAAAAAATGGTTGATTCAGTTCATTAATCAATTAATCTCTTATTAGTATGCAAAACTGAAGCAAAAATTCTATGAAGATAGGATGTGTCCAAAATATTGTGGAAAAGGACTATAAAAGATCTGTTAGACAGAATTATTATATAAAATTAGTCCCTGCTGTGAAATGGGATAAAAAAGCTAGTGGTTGGAGCTGGTCTTTCAGAAAATATTCCTAATTAGAAGTAGCTCAGATTTAGTATCAGATTAATTGTATAATTTAAAGTAAGGCAATGTAAGAAAATAAAAATGAATTGCTGTTCATGAAGTAGAGGTTCCTTACTCTCTCCTTCATTGCAGTTTAGTATGACTGATTTTCCTGGGAAATTACATTGTCACACCTGGTATAACAATCACTGTCCCAGTCTCAGTCACTATATAAACATCTACATTTAAATATACATATAGTGCAGGGGACTGATTTTAGAAAGTATTTGGGCACCTAATTCCTACCCTTGTGTCCTCCAGTATCTTTCCTAATCAAGTCACATTAATCTATCAAACCCTTCAAGACAAATATTTATTTATTATTTATTTGCAAATATTTATTAAATTCTCAGTGCCCCATGAGTTTGGCAGACTTTAGGCAGCTATTTTAAAAGCCAGTACATGCAAGTTCAAAGGTGCTAAATTGATTATGAGGAACATCAGTGGAAAATCTGTGTCAAGAACCTATCAGACTTAAATTCTAGTCCTCTGCATTCAACATTTCTATATGGAGTTTCCTGTATATCATATAAAGCCCCCAAAATGCACACTTTAATAAAAATTCTTGTAATCACTAATCTCTAGTATATTTCTCTGTAGTATTCTCTTGTACTTGAGATGCAATACATTTCCTAGATGGTTTCCGGATGGTTTCCTAGAAGTCAAAGCAAATGAAATATAAATATGAGTTTCAGTATAAGTTCCTAAGGCATAAGTAAATGGGATTTTTCTGAAATTCATCTTGCTGCTGAAGTTTATTGTGACTTTTTAGTTATTGGGGGTGTTTTTCAATCTTTTGTGCAGTGATTTGTTAATTCTTATTTCCAGAGAATATGGAGCTGTTCCATGCAGTTTTCTTTGCTTTATGAATGACAGCAGGAAGACACTGACAAAGGTTAGACATGGCAAAATTTACTTTATTAGATGCAAAATACATTAGGAAATATATAAAATTCTATTTTTTCACTCTATAAGTGATACTACAGATTACCTAAATTGCAAAGTACCTTGTCATTAAATGCTAAATGGCATTATGAGCTGTATAAATGATACAAGATGCATAAGACAATTTCACATATAAGGCATTTTTATTTGAACTTTCTGTATAGGCAAAGAAAAGCCATTTGTAGTTTCTAGAAGAAGTTCATACATATTGCTCAACTGTAGTAGCTTGCATTCCAGTAAGTGATAGCTAAGTCACCTTAGTGCTCTCACTACATATTCCACTCAAGGGAGGCAGAAATCCTGCAGTGCTGGCAAGCCATGAAATTGTAAAAGACTCTATGTAAAGGCTTTTCCAGCTGTACTATTTCAACTAAAGAAAAGCTTTGCCATTATTTACAGACTTTTCCATGCCTGTCTTCTCTGGCAGCTATGATTATATTACTGCTGGATGATTTTCTGGGGCCCTTTGATACATCGTGCCTCAGATATAAGGAAAATAATGAGGCCCTGCGTCTGAAAAATGTCTTTGGCGTTATTTTAAACCTTGCAGCATCCATCTTCAAATTGAACCACTTTACAAGCCTAAGTATAAGCATCCACTTAATTATTTTGTGGAATGGGAATGCTGATGAGTCACAGAAGTAGTAGAGAAGGAAATCTTACTGAAAGCTTTTAACACAGCTTTGCTGTCTGCCCCAGCTTTTCAGCATATTGTAACACCAAGGGTGTAAACCAACAAACTCCCCACACACACCCCACCAATAAAACAAAAGCAAAGGAACCACCAGAAAAAAATCGGGGGGAAAATAAATGCAAAAAAATTTACATGGTTGCTACAATGAAAATTTTTTAAAAATATAGATAAATAAATATTTTCTATTCTTCAGATATAAGTTATGTGAAACAATTATCTTAAGGAATAGGAAGGTATTGAAAATATATTTCAAGAGCTATTAAGAAAGAAAAAAAGTTACAGCAACTAAAAATGGATTATTTTCAGAGCTCAGCCAATTCCAAATTCTTCTGAAAATCTACCAGGTGTTCTTTTAGATGTGTCAAGTGTATCACTCTGCTATTTTTCATTTTAGTATTTCTATAGATTTTTTACAAAATTTGCTATGTGACAAAAAGTGATAACTTCCATTTTTTTTTGTGTTTGATTGATACCACTGTCAAGATTCAAGTTTTTGGGCTGCCTCACTGCTATGAGAGGGGAAAAATCCATCCCTTTTATCTTTTCTTATGGATTTCATCAGGTCAGTATTGTACCTTGTGTACAGCTTTGGAACATGGGAGTTCTAAGTGAAGAACCTGAATATTTTTCAGGTGAAACTGATATATGGAAATATTAATGATCAAATTATGGAAGTCTTGGACACCTTCCCAGGGCTGCATGAAATTTAAACATTCCAGTGCAAAAATGCAGGTATTAATCCCATCCCTCAAACAGTAAGGTTCAGCAGATGCTTTGTGTTCTTGTCCTGGGCAAGACAGGACACATGTCAGTCTTTGATAGGGGCTGCAATGTTTGGCTCCTGACTCAGTAAGAGGCCCTTTCCAGAGAGCAGGAATTGCTGCCATCCATCCGTACTCGTAAGCAGCCCAGCTCAGTAGGGGAGCCTTTAACTTCTCTTAAGAGGATCTACAGAATCAGCACAGCATCAGAACAAACGATCTCTGTGTTTCACACAACAAGACTTGAGAATGTTCTATCTAATAACTTAGCCATATTCAAAAAGGTACACTATACCCTCTAAAATAAAAAGACTTAGGAAACAAAGAGGTTGGAGGTTAAATTACTTGACCAATCCTGAATAATCATCCTTTACAAGCAAAAGAACAAGATTTCTTAGGAAAGGAGAAGTTATCAAGTAAAGGGCAAAAGAGAATTTTTTTTAAGTAGTGGAAAGTGTTTTACAGAATGACTCCTTCATTGATGCTACTGCAGAAAGGGAAGAACAGAGTATGTACAGAATTTTAATGATCATTTCTCTTCTCATGAGACACCACCTGAAGTAATGTGTCCAGCGATTATTAAGCCTGAAGAAGTTTTTATGGGGAATTTTATTGTGGCCATTCAATATGTATAGGGGTCTTATAAGAAAAATGGAGACTTTTTAACAGGGCCTGCAGTGACAGGAAAAGGGGCAATGGTTTTAAAACAAAAGAAGGGTGGTTCAGAATCAATGTAAGGAAGATTTATTTTTTTACCACAAGGGTGGTGCGACACTGGAACAGTTTGCTGAGAGACTTTGTGGATGCCTCAGCACTGGAAATATTAAAAGTCAGGTTGTATGAGGCTTTGAGCAGCATGATCCAGTGAAACCTGTCCCTGCCTATGGCAGGTATGTTGGACTGGGCGTTTATTAAGGTTCTTTCCAACCCACATCACTCTGTGACTCTATGTTATGGAATACTTTGTGCAATTCTACAGCTCTCAAATCTGCAACTTGCCCCACTGACAGAGTAATCATTGTAGCATCTCTTCTATATGCCTGTAAGTAGACAGAGATACCAGAGGCTGGAGACGTTTGTTGAAGTGGACTGAGGCTCTCCTTAGCACTCAGCTGCCCTCATGCTCTTAACATCTTGGCAGCACAGAACTGGCCATGATGCAGAAGCTGTTCTGGATGTCACAACAATTCTTTAATTATTTGGAGCATACATAGTATGATTCAGTTATCTGAAATGTATGTACAATTACAAGCGTTCTGGAGAATTCATTGCAGCTTACTGGTACCACTCAGGGCTTGTAGAAGTCTGCAGTAGCATCTGAAGGCCAACAGGATACAGAAGACATTTCAAATGGCATCAAGTACCTCTAGAAAACAAGCCCCACTGGCTTGAAAATGTGTGGGTGGAAAAAAAGGCACAAAGTTCGCAGGTTCACTAAAACACCACTCCCACAGGGCAGATTTTGGGGCAAAATATCCAGTCAGCAATTTTTAAGCATTTTTAAAACAAAAAGTTACTATCTTTAATCAGAATAACTCTCATAATAAAAACAAAAACAATTTTAAGTTGTAACAATTCTAATTTCAAATTTAAGTTGTAACCATTATGAACAATTATAAACAATTCCTCTAAGTTGTTACAATATCCATGTAAATTACTTCCTGGGAAATCCCATAGGAGGTTCATTCTGATCATTGTTGAACAAGGAGCTTGAATTTTTAGACACCAATACATTCTCATGAAATCACACTGTATTATATATTTTGGATTTAATTTTTATTATTAATGGCATAACCTGTTGGGAATTACTCTTAGAGAATCTCAGTATTTAAAAGACACTATTAGGGTACTTTGAGTACACCGTTCTGAACAACCAATTGATAAATAGAAAAATTCCCTTGTATCCTCTGGACCGCTTCTTTTTTATTAGCATTACATTGGAAAGCTTTATTATATGTTTCATAGGAAGCAATCACTTTCTTATACTTCAAACCAAAATTACATTTACTAAGAGGAGCAAGGCATAGGTTTAGCTGTCTTTAAGAATGTCTATCTAGGATTCACTGGAAAATGGACACACATTTCAGGAGAGAAATTCACATCTAAAGGAGAAGGAAAAAGGCTTTTCTGTGACCCCAACACCACCCATTACTGAATCATATCTTAGGTATCCTGGCTTCTACAGTGTGGGTGGCAAAAGACTATTTGAAACAATATTTGAATTTGATCATTGTCTAGGACAGTTGGCAGCATTTCCCAAAGCATAAGTAACAGTGCCATGATCTTTGTACCATTGGTTTTGTGATCCAGTGCAGAAAAAAAAACAGAGAAAATGTGTGGGTGGAAAAAAAGGCTCGAAGTTCACAGGCATCAGTTTAGAAATAGAAAATGGAAAAGTCAGGCATCAGAAAAATTGTAAACTACGAGGAATGGTACAATTTTCCCAGGAAGACGTCATCTAAAATGCAGTGTGGAATTTGTTCAACTGCACTTTTTGTTGGATTATTAGACATTAAAAAATAACATGAGGCTCATAAATGTCACCTGGGAATAACACATAATCAAACTATAACAAATGATTTTCTGAACAGGTGGAGTCTACCAATGTTCTTTTATGTGCCTGAGGTTTTATTTCCCTAGTTTTTGATAACTGTGCTGGAAAATTGATTCCTATGCAGGATCTTCTTCGCTAGATGATCTTATTGAGGTTTAACATTAAGAAAGAATGGATTAGGCAATAAAAGTTTTTCACTGAAATAAGTAGACCTATGCTAATTTACCTAGACTGGTTCTGGATCTGGAATGCCAATAATGCACATAGGAAAAAAGGCTGTGGTTTGGCAATGCCTAGACCTGCAAGTAAAATGGAGTCACTGAAAAGTAGTGCTGTGCTAAGTGTGACAGAGAAAGCCCTTGGATGCCCTGAAGCATTAAGCACACAGCCTTAATCATGTGCAGAATTACTTTGTGGGATCAAAAAAAAAAAAAAAAAAAAAAAAGAAGCCATCTTGATGACCTAGCACAGTACATATTACATGCATTAAAATCTCACAAGCAAAAGATAGAAACTGAAAAGTTGCTGCAGGTACTAATAAGAGGAATGAAAAATGTGGTCAGCTGTCTTTACGTGAAAAAAGATAACCTTTGGCACCACAAATATTTATTTAGTGACAAATTATTCATTCTTCATGACCAGCATAAAATAGCAAGGAGCAAAATAATTGTTTATGCTGGATACATAATATTTAGTAATCCAAGTCTGTGATTAAACCTAATCAATTCATTCCCAAATGGCACTTTTCAGTGGAATTTTAAATACAAGGACAAAATTGTGCATACTTCCATTATATTAATACAAATACCAAAACCCCTTAGGATTAAAGTTTTCACAGAAGTACATCATATAACACAAGAGTTAATGGACTAATTATGAAATTATGAAACTTTACCAAAAGCATTTAAAGCTGCAATGATTAAGTAGTTTGGGGGGAAAAGTCTTTCAAATGAGATCATCTGGGAAAGATACTGCAGTGTTGGTTCTGGGACTATTGAGTACAAACTGACCCATCAGGAAGAGGATTATTTAGTGAAAAAGGAAGAAATAATGAAGTATGAAGCTCTCAGCAATTGTTTAGATAAGTCATCACACTAAGACCAACAACTGTATCTTGCCTTCTGCTCAGAAGATGAAAATAATGGAACCTGACTTTAGGGCAGAATAAAACCCCACTAATGATTGCTTTGTTATATCCAAGATATTTCTGACTTGAAGTGTACCAGAGAGTTAACACTGTGCATAAAATTATTCTTAGATATTAAAATTCTGGTATGAAGGATCATTCTAATATGGAACTATTTACCAAATAGGTGATTGAAATGGATAGGGAGCTTCATGCAATTGTGATAAGATGACTTTGCAATTTGGCCACAGAGATGTAGAAATAAGGGTCTCTGAACACCCTTTATAAAGCATGTGTCCAGTATAATTTTATATATATATTTCATATATAAAAATTATATATAATATATAATATATATATACGCACATACATTTTCGTTATATAATTTATATATATATATATACACACACACACGCACAGTTATTCCTATGTCTGAAGCTCAGTCTGTATCTTTGTCTGTTTTAAAGCCCTAAGCATGACAAAGGCAATATCAACTACAAACCAGCTTGTATAACAGGAATGTAACTTGTTTCAGTGAGAAAATTGTTGTATAAAATTACCAACTCACAACAAGAATATATGAAGTAATACAGTCCATTTGACCCAACAGTCTATTACTTCACTTCAAGCATCAATATGAGTTTTGATTTAATTTTTTTGTTTGTTTGTTTGAGTTTCCAGTCAGTTTCTTTTTTTTTTCTTTTTCTATTTTTTTTTCCCAGGTCCTGCTTATTGTAATTTTCAGATTTTTTTTTCCATGAATACTGAATTTCTTCTTTTAGTACAATGCAGGATTGCTCAAAGTTCTAGTGATCTCTGAAACCTTTCACTTCTCAGCATAAGTTTTTAAATAAAATTAATTAATAACTAGACAGAGAAGGAAAATCACTTTCTTCTTTGTTACAGTCTTACTTAGAGACCCAAAATTTATATTTGCTCAGATAGGTACTGCAGGTTTCTTTTGGGATTGCACATTCAGTTTCATGATTGATGTTTTTCCAAAGACATTTCGTCTCCCTGATGATAAAGAAGATGCCCTTTTATAATAATATATCAAATAATTTTTCCAATAGTAACTCCATTTCAACATTATATATGCTCCTTGCTTCCAGATTTGTATTATTTGATTTAAAGCAATAGGATAGCAGAATAAAAACACCAAACCCAAGATAATTCTCAATTAAAACAGTTCAAAGAATGGCAAAGTCTACTTTCAAACAAATACCTGAAATGATGTGGCAATGTATATGGCTTTGGTCTTTTGAAAAGTGGTCAGAGTGTCTTCCTCACTCTAACAAATTATAACTACAGCACTGGAAAACCTGTATGTAGTCATCATATTGCACAATCCTTCCCATGTTATCTGGGAATTACCACTTCCTTACCTTCTCTGAAGCGTCTGAGTGGAAATCCTTTCTTTTGCCTGTATCACTGCAGTCTAGTGCACCCATCTCCATAGGGAACATCCAAATGACAATTTGTGCAATCCTCCATTGGCATTTGACAGTCACTTCTACAAAATTTCCAGGTGGATGCTTTTTACCAGTCAAAGTGTCGAAAGTTCCCAGTACCTTCCACTGAGAGCTCTTCTCTGTACAGCACACATTTTTTCTCCTACAACATATTCATAAATGAGCTGAAGAGTGTGAGCTCTGAGACCACAAAGTCTGCTGATGAAATGAATCTATTCAAAATAAAAAAGACAGAAGATCACTATGAAGAACTACATAGGATGCTTATGAGATTGAGTGCCTGGGCAATAAAATGAAAGATGAAATTTGGTGTAGATAAATGTGAAGTGATGCAAGTGAGAAGAAAGAAACAGTTTTCTGTATGAAATGACAGAGTCTGAGGTGACCATTAATGCTGTGAAAGTAAGACTTGAGGTTATGACAGATAGATCAGTGGAAAAATGCACTCAGTACCTGACAGAACACCCAACCAACAGAAACAAAAAACCCCACGAAACCAAAACCAACAGATCACATCCCGCAACTTAGAAGAAGACTATTTGGGATAAAAGAGAAAACAAAACTACATCAGTTTATAAATTCATTGATAGCCCTCATGCTGAATCCAGAGAGTATTCAGAGCAAGAGCATTCCTGTCTACACCAAGCAGTATCCATTTTGTGCAGAAATCAGCACTCCAAAGGAAACAAAATTACAGCCAGACACAGGGTCAGTTTGAAAATTAATCATGCTGACGACCATGATCTGAAATGATCACTGAGTAGAGTAAAAAAGCCTTTGTTTCATTTGTCTAGCAAAAACACAGAAAAGCACTTAGTAAAAAGTTTGTGGGAATGAGGAATATTTGTATTTTTCTAGCTTTTGTGTATACACATACATATCTATATATCTATATAGATATATAGATATGTATCCAAAAAAAAGGCAAGATTTCAGAGGAACAAGCTTTTCACTAGGAGAAACACAGTAAGTATCAAACTAAACTGCAACTGTGTTCAACTGAGATGGATATAATTTGTATACCAGAGAAAAAACAGACTGTTGCCATCTGTGGGCAGAGGGAAGAAGTGACTGGAAAATTGTAAAGGCTTGTGAGCCCTTGTCCCTGTTCAGTCTGTAACTCCACTGGTTATGGATTTTAGTTGCCAAGATCATAGATGACCACTGAAGAACACTCAGATGTAGTGATTGGTGGAAAAGGATTGGAAAAAGCCCATATCTAATCAGCAACATTCCTATGGAAAGCAAGAATGTGATTTTACTCCCTAAAGAGATGAATTTGCTTTAAACTATACTCTTCTTTTCCAAGGATTTGGGAAACCTTCTTCATTTGGAATAAAGAGACTTATAATCTTTTAAAAATCCTTAAATGAAGTGCTTCAGTCACATTTATTTCACAAAACATAGCTGAAGAACTACTTAACATACTTAATTCAAAGATTCTTAGATTATTGTACTCATCCAACATGTGTAAAAACTTACAGCTTCAGTTTATTCCTCCATGTGAGGGAATTCTAACAGTATCTTACCTATGTAAATTAGAGATATTCCCTGGATGGGGTACTCAGCCAGATACTTTAGTGAAGCTGCTTCATGTCTAAGATAGGCAGGTAAATTCTGGGTAGGACTTGGAATATCCATAGTGGTAACAAAGGCGAAATATAAATAGAAGAGCCAGAGTTTTATTTTACTGAAAAAGTTATTACAGTATGAACAGTTTTCCAGATCTTTGTGTTAGATACAGCTCTAATATTTTCCTTACATATTCTATGACTACTTTTTACTTTGTGTGAAATTTAGTTCAGAATGTGTCCTCAAGAACTCCCACTTTTGCCAGTTCAAACCCTTACAGTGAGATGAGCAGAAGAACTAGTATGAGAATCTGAGAAAGCACAGGCTTTCTACAAAATGTTGTTTAGCACTTTCAAGACTAAATTTATGCTGGCCATGGCAGTAGTGACATTAACATCTTTTGAGGGGAAGCTAAACAGCATTATGCATAATTTTTGTACTAAAATTTATAAATAGGTCTCCAGATGTGATGTGCTCAAAGACAGCCAAAGTTTGGACTGATAAGCCATACTTTGCATTACACAGGTGCATCCGTTAAATATGTGATGGAGTCCTAGATTTCATGTCTTAACACTAATAGAATAGTTTGGATGGGAGGGGACTATCACAGAAAACCTAGTCCAACCCCCTCACCATAGGAAGAGACACCATCAACAACTTCAGGTTGCTCAAAGCCCCATGCAACCTGACTTCTAACATTTGTAGCAATGGGGCATCCACAACTTGTCTCAACAGCCTATTTTAGTTCCTCACCACCATCATCATAAGAAATTTCTTCCTTATTTCCAATATAAACCCACCTTCTTTAAAAGCAGCCCTTTGTCCTGTCACTACAGGCCCTGTTAAAAAGTCTCTCTCCATCTTTCTTATAAGTCCCCTTAACATTTTCAAAGGCCACAATAAGGCCACCCTGGAGATTTCTCCAGACTGAACAGCCCCATCTCTCACAGCCTGTTTTTCAGGGCACTTTTCTATTAAAGCGAGGAGAAAAACTTCCATAAGTATTCCCCTTAATAAGGGAATTACTTTCCCTTAAAGGTTTTCCCCTTAATAAGTCCAAATCTTTCATCAAGAAAGAGGAAGAAAGTGAATGAAAGAGAATATAAGTATGCCTAAAGAATTTAAACAGAGGAAGAACACTGCCTTTCTGATTGCCTATATATTTCTGTACTGCAGTGATGTGCAATCTCACTATGGAAAAGGGAGGAATAGTGAATAAGAAAAAAATATATACTAGGGAAGTAGAAATTATTAATTATTTCTGTGGCTAGAAGATTTTATGGACTGTCTTGTATTGGTCTACAAAGAAGGAAATTCAAGAGTATGAAAAAAAGAATGATCCTAATTTCCTGAAATAGGTGAGCAGCTGGCAAAGGGGTCAGCACAAAGAGTTACAGTAAATGGGGCTACATCAGACTGGCATCTACTCACTAGTGGAATTCCACAGGGCTCCATCCTCAGCCCAGTTCTCTTCAACATCTTCATAAAAATGTTGAATGTAGGGCTTGAAGGAATACTAAGTTTGTCAGTGACATTAAATAGGGAGGAGCTGTTGACTGCCTCAAAGGAAGAAAGGCTCTGCAGAGAGATCTCAGCAAATTAGAACAATGGGCAATCATCAGCTGTATGAAGTTTAGCAAGGGAAAGTGCTGGATTCTGCACCTGGCATGGGGCAGCCCTGTATGTATGGACAGACTGGGGAATGAGATGCTGCAGAGCAGTGCTGCACAAAGGGACCTGGGGATCCTGGTCTGTGGCAAGCTGGACGTGAGCCAGCAGTGTCCTGTCAGCCAGGAGTGCCAGCCCTGTCCTGGGGGGCATCAGCCCAGCATGGGCAGCCGGGCACGGGAGGGGATTGTCCCGCTCTGCTCTGAGCTGGGGCAGCCTCACCTCGAGTGCTGGGGGCAGCTCTGGGTGACACAATGTAAGAAAGACATTAAACTATTGGAGCGTGTCCAAAGGAGGGCAGTGAGGATGGTGAATGGCCTTGAGGAGCAGCCATGAGGAACAGCTGAGGTCACTTGGTGTGTTCAGCCTGGAGAAAACTGAGGGGAGACCTCATTGCAGTTACAACTTCCTTATGAGGGGAAGAAAAGGGGGATAGGCACTGATCTCTTCACTCTCATGACCAGAGACAGGACTTAAGAAAATGGCATGAAGCTGAGTCAGAGGAGTTATAAGTTAGATATTGGGAAAAGGTTTTTTACCCAGAGGGCAGCTGAGCACTGGAACATCTCCCAGATGAACTCCCCAGAGATGTGGTCACAGCATCCAGCCTGTCTGCGTGTTTGGACAATGCTCTCAGGCACCTGGTATGATTCTTGGGGTATTCTGTGCAGGGTCAGGTTCTCCATATTGAGGACTCCTACCAAAATATATTGGTCAACATCCTCTCATAAGCTTGCCTGAAGTAAATTGCAAGTATCTGGTCACAAAATGTTTATAATTATGGTGAAGATAACTGTTTTGTTCTACTGATGTTGTATATTAATTAAATGGCAAGATCTGAATTGGAAGTCTGGGAAATGGCTTACTCCAGGTCAGAAGGCTATGACACCGATTGGGTTTCACATAGTTTTTCTGTTTCCTACCACATGGTGTTTTTCCTGAGGGGAAGAAAAAACTACAGGGAGTGAGAGGACAAGAATTTTTTGTGACCCGTGTCAAACTGCAGCCAAATAGGGTACAATAGAAAAGTGGACTTTTGTAATGTGAAAATTGAATCATTTCCTGCACACCATCCCTTAATGTCCTCCGTATTTAGCTTCAAAGCTGTTTCGGATCAGACATCCTTTTGACAGAAGTTACAGACAATGACTGCTAGGCTGATGTTCTTGTGCAAGGGGATGGATACCAGCAGCAGAGAAGCAGAATCTGCAGGGACCTCTCGGCCAAGATGTGCAAAGTTGGGAGCAGGTAAGACCTGCACCCCACACAATAACGTACTTTGTGCCATGCAAAGGGTAGAAGGGATACTGAATTCTTTGGTGCCTGGGGAATGACACACTATACATACTTGGAGAAAAAAAAACACTTTTTGTTGACATGCATAGGACAATCTAAGAATCTTGGATTTGAATAATGGTAGTGTTTGAAAATAGATCATAGGAAAAAAACAAAGTCATTTTTTCTGGAACCAAAGCTACTAGGAAAAAAACCCACTAACACACATGTTGTCCCTGAAAATCAGCCTTCTGATTTGTTTTAGTATAGTGGAGTCAGTTCTCATGAATTGTAAGATAAACAAGAATCATGTTTGCATTCCTTTGTAAAAGATATCACCTGATGGACTTCTCAAGTGACCAGTGGAGATGGAGAGGTGGGAACTTCTCTGTCCAATCTCTGATCACCATCCAGAAACTTATATATACGAGGTCAACAATAAACTAGAGACTTCCTTTCTTCTTCTCTGCCTGAACACCTGTTGTGTGTGTTACTGTGTGTTTCTATCTGCATCACAGTAACACACACATATTTTCTGTTAAATCTCTTTGTGTGAAATTTGGCTTCAAAAACCTGGAATAGGTTCTCTTGCTCTTAAGGTGAGGGCATGGTAAGGGAAGAACAGTAGATTTGGCAAGTCTGAGAAGCAATCTATTGCTTATTTTTGTTGACCTTTGCATTCACCTTGCTGCTGAAAGAATATTTTTTTCAGAGTTATGCAGAGAGGAAATCTGTTCATAATAAAGTCCTGACTTTTTCCCTTCCTGCTCAGATTTTATCCCTATTAAAGGGTGTTTCTACATGGTACAAGTACCCATGGGAGCTATAAACATAGTACTGAAGTAATTTTTACTGTTTGGGGCCCTGAGTCATGCTATGATAGAATAAGAAATCATAAATTAGAGGAAAAAAGGCTTTTGATGCTACTGTTTATATGTATTATTCAATAAATGTCCCATGCAGACTACATAAATAGCCCTGGTGACACCCAGAATTTCCCCCTCTCATGTGAGTGTTTAAAATATTAGTGTACAGAATCAAGGCTTTGGGAAGCAGGAAAGTTCATGCAGTTAGAGGACTTGCTCCACAACCACCAGCCTGTGATGCTGAAGGGACATCCTTTGTCCTCAGAGGACTGATTGTGTTAGACTCTTGTTACAGTCACTGGAGAGAAACGGGAACATTTAATGTTGCTATTCATCTTAATCAAAGGGGTCATCTGCTGTAGAAGTACTGATCACTCTCCATTGACTCAATTGTCACGTATCTATAGAAACAGACATCTCTATATATGTCAGTAGTGTATTTTCCTGTGGTCAAAGGAGAAAAATACCAATGCCCAGGGATTTTGGTGGTACACAGATGTTACAAAAACAAAGTCTGTATGAGATGAATGGTAAATATTGTGCTAGAAGATCTGCAAAACCAGGGCTCAAGATTTTGAGGCTGGGCACCCCAAATTTGCAGACACTTTCAACTTTCTGTTCCTAAAGATCTTCTCTACCCCTGTGAACAAAATTAGTGCTGATTTACCTTGGAAGGTGGTTATAAAGTCTGTAAATATGTATAATTTTGATAATCATCACAGGTAGATCAGAGAAGAAATAATGTGCACTAGCTTTGGATCAGAACAAAAGTACTTCCCAAGAAACAACTTACAGGGCTGTGAACCAAATAACACTTTGTCATCATTCTCCAACTGAGTACAATTCACCCTGTGCAGTAATGGCCAACATGGCAGTCATTCCATTTCAGGATTTACTAAAAGATAGGAATTCTGTAATAGATGATTGAACACCCATTCATATAATTATGACTTGCAAGATGAAATGCTCTATTTAGAGAATAAATAATAAATAAAGGGCCATGGCTAGTGCAAAACTGCTGTGAGGTGACCACAGCACTGGCTCAAGAGGCTGTCCACAGAGACAGAAGTGACAGCAGCTCACCATGTTGGCCATTTCCCCGTGGGCCTGAGCTGTGGGGTTTATCCATCTCACAGCATTTAACAAGGCTGAAGAGCGAGAGCCCTTTTCCTCCAGACAGCCAAGGCCTGGGCATTCCTTCTGGCTGTGGCTCCCTAAACTGATATGGTGGCAGCAGGGAGAGGGCTGGTGGTTGCCCTGGCAGAGGGGCCTGGGATGTGTACAGCAAAGGCTCTGTGAGTGCTGGCCCAGAGGGGAGGTGAAGAGGCCAGTGCATGTGGCAAGAGAAGGGAGGAGGGCAGGGTATCCTCAGCCCCACAGCCAGATTCCCTACTTTCTGCTATGACACAGACACCAAGTTAAGGTATAGGGAGATTTGTAGAGCCGTGGGAAGGGGTTGCCCAAGGCCAGTCAATGTAGGTGCACTATTGCCAGTTCTGCCTTTTATATCTCCAGGTGTAATATATATATATATACACATATATAATATGCAATATAGCATATGCCCGACATGGTATGTATTGATCCTAAGCCACACAGACAGAGAATCCAAAGACATGAGGTGAGAAGAAAGCAAACACCTTACTTTGACATGTTAATGGCTCTGCAATGTGCCTGAAGTACCAGAGAAAATAACATGATAAAATGATAAATAAATAATGACATGATATAATAAAATAATTCATTACAGGAAAGGGAATTAAATCTTTAAATCAGAGGACCAAGTGGAGCAAACACTCTGGAAAGGAGATATGATCAAATTAAAATGCAATTGGAAAAAAACAGTAAATCTAAAATGCAATGACTACAACCAAACATACTGAGATTAAATGAGGTGCAGTGAAAAGGACTAAAACTTGACAAAATTATTCCCATTGAAATCCCTAAGAATAAGGAAGAAAAGTAAACAATAAGAAACCAAAGAAACTGAAGAAATTAAGTTCAAAAAAAAAAAAAATCCTCAAAAAAACCCTAAAACAAATTGGCAACCAGAAAACAAATGGGATGGCATAAGTTCAGGGAAATGGACTGAACTTGCCCACTTGATCCTCACTGAAATCACAAGATTTCATTCTGTTTCCTGAAAGGAAATTCTTCAAATGCATTTTTAATTATTTGTAAATAACGGATTTTTCTATAAGTTATTGATAAGATACACCTGATATGTATTTCATAAGATACACCTGATATGCTAGTTAATCCAATAAACCATATAATGTAATTATTGTCAACAGCCTGAATTAATTATCTAGATATGTACATTAAGAAAAAACAAGAAACCACCGTCAGGTGTATTCCTTTAGTTAAGAGTAGTTAAATCTGAGAGGAAATGTGGTACTCTTAAACATGGTACATATTGAAGCAAACACTTGGAAATAAATGGTCACAGTAGATTAGTGCAGAAGAAAACGAATGCGCAGATAAAGGAACACGTGAAGTTTAGTTCAGGAGAAAGAAAATTATTATAAGGGTGAAGGAGCCTGAACACAGAAATAGATTGTCTGGGGATACCGTGAAATCTGCATTACTAGGATTTTTAAGATTAGGGTAAATAAACATAGGTCAGGAGTGATTTAGGCAGAAATAATTGTGCCCAGGGACAGGATGACTTCCCTTTGTGAATTATGTCATTATATGTCTCTTTGTTGACTACCTTTCAGGAGTCCAGAAATTGTGTGAGTATGGAGAATGGCTGCTCCTAGTGACAGTCTTACCAGTATAGTTGCAGTTTATTCTAATGGTGCCTTTCTTTGAAACATGTCTGCAGAAGAGTCTGACAGAATTTCCATTTTTTTATAAGCACTTTAGAAATGGAATGCTGTAATTTTTATAAGAGAGTAATCAGAAATTTTGGCAAAAAATTTGAAGAGCTTATGCTTTTTTATGTTTATAAGAACTACAGTCATTCTCTTTATTTAAGAGTTTCAGGGATGAGTCTCATCAAAAGCACTTTAGGTGAGATCTGAAACTTGTTTATGACAGCAGAAATTTTCATATTGCTTCTTAACGGGCTTCATGTCAGATATTTTGTGTGCTGTTCATGTCGTGACAGCTATTTTCTTACTAGGAATGAACACACAGTATGGTAAATACTCCTTTTACCTTGGTTAAAGGAAGTTTATTCCATGTCCACAGTCAGCTGCATGTGTCCCACACCATGTTCCTGCATTGTTTTAAAGAAAGCTGTGATTTATCTCTTGCATCAAATCTGCCTGCCTCAGTGACTGCAAGAGACTTCGACTATTTTTTGCCTTTTAAGAGATCATGATACATCTTAAGAAAAGACAAGCTGTGTTATCAAAATACTGCTAGCCACACAGAAAAGCATGAAACCCCCTTACATAGTTTTTTCAAATGCATCTCAGACTGAATTTAATGGTGCTGCTATTTTTTCTCAGACATATTTCAGGCTACACCCACTCTGCCTGACATAGACAACCCCCTTAAAGAACACAAAAAGAATTTAAAAAATTGTCTGCAATTGAACCCATTGACACTTGTTAACATGTCAAGACTAGAAGTCTAAAAACATGTAACTGCTCTTTAAGATTTCTACACAAATGAGCATTTTCTCCCTTCCTTATGCCGTTAGGTGGATCTTTCCCCCACTTCCCTCCCCCTACCAAATACTTGCTGAATTTTTTAAACTAGAAGCATCTATTCTCAATGCATTTTAAGAAAACAGTTACTATTAAAAAACCCCAAACAACATAGAAGTAAGATGAATTACCTGGAGTGTCCAGACTTAAAACCATATAACTTAAAGGTCATTTAGTAGGATTATTAGAGAACTATGAGAATAATTATTGAAGAAGGTATAAACAACATGAATTTGAAAGTCAATGGGTTCAAACTCTGTATAGCATTTCCAAAGTTTCTTCGCAGTCCAGTAGAGTTGCTGTTATTTCTTCAGTTACCTTGTTGGTATCTTTTCCATGAAAAGCAGGAAAACTTGGCAAAATACGTACTTCCAAGTAGCAGTGTTGCCCAAAGAGGCATTCATCTTCTATCGTTTCTGATAGTGAGCCAGTGAGTAATCATGTCTTAAAACTTGGATGGTTGTTCTTCAACAAAATCCAGGGCTCTACAGGAAGGAAGCCCAGGGTGCACACAGCCTGTTGGTTGCTGAAGCCACTGCCTGTGATGCTGGGGGTCACAGCTTGAGGGTTTCAGAGTTCCTTTCATTAGACAGGCCTGATGGCTTGTGCGGCCCGGGCTTTGAATGCCTGCCTGCCTGCCTGTGGCTTGTTCTTGAATAATACTCAACACCTTGTGCCTACTGTTAAACCACAATTTCAGTCAGGTTGCAGGAGCTAAGCAGGTGATGACAGAATGTTACTTATGGTTTTGAAGCACTGACAGGGAGACACCTTTAATGTGTATCGGTGATGTAGGGAAGAGGTAAAAGCCAAAGGCTGTGCAAAAAGACATCTTTGTTTAAAGGTTTTTTCTCACCAAAAACACGGGAAGTGGTTACTATAAAGAGTGGTGTGTTCTTCACCTTTTTGGATATTGAAAGTCTTTATACTTTATTTCAGGTGAATAACGGGAAGGAGAATTATAGGAGAAGCTATAGAAAATGTTGGAATAGGGGATCATGTATCTTGTTCTGGCTTTACTTAATTCACATGTAACAACTGCTCATTTACTTCATGCCTCTCAAGTCTGCTTGCCACATGCTTCTGATAAACAGCTAATGACTGTTTGTAAACTGGAGTATTTTCTGTCAATATATCAAACACGGACCCAGCCTCTTCTGCAAATAGTCCCAATAAGTGAGGTGGGTTAGTAAATCGAGGTGTATGGTCTTGAAACAGCCATGAGTCTTCTTTAGTGCATTTACTGGAATCACAAAAAAACCCTACTATAGGCATTTTAAACCATATCAAACATAATATAAGGATCAGAAGTTTTTTCTTCATGGGAAGATAGAGGGTTTGGATGCTTATATTTCAGTAAAAGCTACTCTTGTTGTTCCATTGTAGTCAAGATAGTTCAAGTTTCTTAGCCGCAGTTGGAACATAGTGCATATAGATTTACACTTGACTAGTGGTACTGTTATGCCATCTACATGCCAACTGTTTATGGAGTTGCACTAAAACTGCTACCAGCTCACTGCATTTGTCTGTATTCTAGATATTCTAGACAGATTACACTTAGGTTGCTTTTCCCCTTCTCTATACTCCACTTTCAAATGTTTTCTTGGTTTACTTTTCCTAAAGCTTTTGAAGTCTGGGAGTAAGAATAGCATTTGAGCATTTACATGTTAAGGATCAAGTAGTTTTGTAACTTAGTGTTTCAGTCACTGAAGTTCACAGTCTTTCAACAGTAATGCCAGTTAGAGTGAACTTAAATAATCATTTGATTCTTATCAATAAATACTGAGGAAGCTGTAACTCAATAACTAGTAGAATGTGTGTCAAACAAAATAAGCAGTTGGTTTGACAAAATTAGCTACAGCATTAAACCACAGCCAGTTATCTCTCCTTGTATGCTTCTCCTTAGATTTATAATTTAGAAATCCAGTTGGAAGTGATCTTTTAAATAATTTTTTCACTGAAGTCTACAATATGATATAGGGTATTTTTGAAACAGATGTTCTTTGAACGATTTAGTCAGCTCCAGTTACTGATAAGAAATGGCTGAAACTCCTGCTTGCTTTGTGGTAAATATTTCCGAAGAAACAGAAACAGGAGGTTTTTCTGCCTACAAAGTAGTCTTGTTTATCTCTTATGAAATAAATGTATAAAAAATATCCTTGTCACCTGCTCAGTGGTGAGGGTTTTGTTTATTTTATTGGTGCTTTTTAAAAATTCTTTTCATTGTTTTGAGGAACTCTCAAAGATTTACTAAAGCTGTTTAACAGCAAAATAAAGCAGCTAGAGCAACTGGGCAACTACTGGACAGGGCCTAGTCTGGACATTAATGAATATTCATTCCACAGCCTTTTCCTAGGACATGTGCAGAAACAATGATGTGGTTTTACTTGGAGGCAGAGGCAAGAGCAGGGTGCTGTTTCTGTGTCCTGCACATGGACCAAAAGGGGCTTTTGAAGCCCTGGTTTGTTCTCTCAGGTGACACTGAGCACAGGAAAGACTTGGTCTTCACAGGTTTGTTTACAAAAGAGAAAGTGTAATCCATCCCTATCTTAACCCACATAGATTGTATGGTGTTATTATAACACCTCTTGTTTCTTTTTTCCTCTGAGATAAGTATACTCCTCCTTGTCATGAGTTTCTGGGACTTTTGATCTATTTGCTGTTCCTGTGTTTTGCCTCTCCTTACTTTTAGAAACCAAGAAACAGAAAAGAAATATCTTTCTACCACACTGTTCACTGCCACATCCATATGAGAAGTGCATAGAGCAGCTTTTGAACTGATTTGTTTTTCCTCTCTATTCTGCAACATGAAGAGATTTGATTTTCTCCTGCATTAATCAAGCTGTGTGTCTTGGGGATGGGTTATTATCCCATCCCATTTTTGGGGTCTTTGATCTGTTTTATTTTGTTCTGTGGTCAGAGGTGGCAGCTGTCCCTGCCCCACCAGCTCCAGTGGCTGGCTCCAGGGCTGTCACCATGAATGGAAGCTGAGCCGGGGTTTCTGCAGAGAGCTAGGGGTGAGACGAGAGGCAGCCTCCTCTCTTCCAGAAGGTGCTCTGACTGGACACATGCAGCCACCTTCTCTGACCTGGGATCCTGCTATTTCTCTGAGGTTTGCATGCTTCTTTTTGTTTGTTTGTTTGTTTATGCTTTGGCACTGTGACTGAGCTTGCTGGCTGGGCTTCTTTTGCTGCTCTGCTGTCGGGGGGCCCAAAGCCAGTGGGTGCCCCACCGGGACCTGGGACCGCCCTCAAGGACTGCTCCCACCCTCCGTAGAGCCTGGATCCGAAGAACCTGCCAGTGCCGGTGAGAACAGCCTGAGGAGCCTTTTACTGCATTCCAGAGCCGGACTGCTGCTGCCTGACCCCCACCGCACCTGTGCCATTGCTCTGGGTTTGTGCTACACTGCAGCCTTTCTCCCTCTGCCTGCCAGAGGTGTGCAGAGAATGCCTGCCAATCTAGCTTGCTTCTCCGTTGGTTTCCTGCTACAGCTCCCTTTGCTCTCCTGCCGGGATGGGCTGCCCTGGAGGCCCATGGAAGAAGCCTCTTCTCCACCCCTGCCCGCCGGCTGCTTCCACCGGCACCGGCTGCTCCACGAGCCCGCGCCCACAGCGCCCCCTGCAGCCGCGGGGGAATCACCGCGCCTGCCCTGCCCGCCGGGAGCCGGCAGCGCCCCTGCCGGCCGTTCCCGGAGCTGCACCGAGGGAATTGCCTGCGGACGGGCAGGCTGGTGCAGTGTCCTGGTTCTGTTTGGGGTTAATGCCCTGGTTGTTGTTGGTTGTTTACCTTGTTATACACACCAGTAAAGAATTGTTATTCATTTTCCCATATATTTTCCTGAAAGCCCTTAATTTCAAAACTGTAATAATTCAGAGGGAAGGGTGTCATATTTTTCCATTCCAAGGGGGGCTCCTGCCTTCCTTACCAGACACCTCTCTTTCAAACCAGGACACTGTGCCATAAGTTTTGAGAAGTTAAAGATCCGTATTTTTTCTGAAGGTTGCCTGCAATGAGTTGAACTCAGGTTGCTTGAGAAGTGAGACAGTATGCTCACCACCCAGCCAAAAACATTCTTATTTTGAACACTCCTAATTGACATTCAGAATAAATTATTGGAAATGATCTAACAAAGAACTTTGAGTAGTGGCTGGACCACTGAAAAAAAGTTCATCATCTGCTAAGGGATAATTTGTGAGAATATAGTATAAAATAAAGCAATCTCCATAACAGCCACAGTCAGTTTTTCTATTTGGCATGTGTTTTGTTATGTTGCTACAGTGAAACAGCCAAGTTAGAATAGCAGTGGCAGAAAATGTACAGATGCTTCTGTTTAGCATAGTTCTGCAGAGCTCACCAAATTCTGCATCCACTACAGGCATCAGGAGATCACTCAATTATTTTTTCAGTGTTTTTCCAAATGTCTCAGAAAGAGGCTGGTAATATTTTGCAAGTTCCTTAGAGAATTCACCTCTGAGGTCTGGGTAGCTCCTCTGGTACCACAAAGGAAATACTATACTATTTGGTCCCAGCAGTGCAGAGAGCAGTCAGCATCCCATCATTTCCTGTTGCTGTCACTTGCTGCAGAGAAGTGGCGCTGACAGGTTACTGTAGAGAGCAGAGAGCTGTTGGTAAGCCTATTTGATTTTCAATTTTCTTATACTACATGCAGTGTAGCTGGGTACCCTGCACTCTCTTCTATATTGTGAATAATTCCAGTGAGTTTCATAGATTAATTAGAACGTAAAGATCCATCTCAAAGGATGAGATGGAAGGAAGGAGGAGGAATAAGGAATGATTGTATTTGAGAAAGGAGGTTTTAGTCCATATGACTGTGGAATGCTGTGACCTGGAGGCTATTTTTTGACTGCTGTTGATAAATATGTCTGCTGAGGCCACCAAGGGCACAAACAAGTATTAACACAAGGAGAGGGCAGGAGACTAAACCACCCCTCTTTTTCCTGCTGAAAACAAGGGCACATTCTACCTTTTTCTCTGCAGAGTATTTGATTCCTGAACTGCACACTGCTATAATTGCTGAGAGCATATGCATTCTGCTTGCTGCACTGTATGAGCCCTCTGAGCTTCATGCTTGCACAAGAGATATTTTTCTTCCTGGTGACTAAAATTCGGGTTACAGAGTCTGAGCACCAGCTTAACCACCTATGTTTACCATGCATCACTTGGTGACCTGAGATTTTGGTGAGCCCCCATTCTTGGGGACCTCTTGGCAACCTCCATTGTGCCAAAGGGGGCTTCTCTCTGTCCATGCTTATTGTCTTGAAGATGCACAGCAGATGCCTCTTATGAGGGGCTGTTATGATGGGACATTGCTATGAATGTTTGCTTCTCTGTCCCATCTTTGACCTTATACTACAATGCATTTTTAAGACCATAATCATGTCAGAAGGCTGATGTCATTGCAGAATTAAACAGTGGAAAAAATGGGGTCAGAGTGAAAGCTTTTATTTCAGTATAAATATCTGAAATAACACAGGCACTCCTAAGTCTTGACAATGCATTTCTCTTTCCATGTGTTTCCTTTACTTTTTAATAAAACATGCTCTGTTCCCAAATTCCTGCTTCTGTGATCGAAGTGTTAGAATTGGATGAGCTACATGTTAACCTCCTGAAAGATTAGTGATCCTCTAACACAGATTTTAATGGCTCATTAGTTTAAAAGGAAGAGTTTCTGGACTGGTGGGACATAAACATTATTCATACTCAAAAATAATATCTTGCTCTGAGTTCACTTGCTAACTCCCTCTTGGCAAAAAGGGCAAAGTGCAGCCATTAAAAGGCAGAAACCAAGAAAACGCAGACAAGTGTTTCTGACCTGAGTGATATGCAGGCAAACTCATCACTGAAGGAGGTCAGATTGTTTAACAGGTCTGAGTGGGTGCAACTCTCTGGAATTAAGTAGAAATACTTGTCTTTACAGCAGCAGAGAATGTAACATCATGTGTTTAATAGTTTAATACACAGATCAGAGAAAGCAAGTCTACAGCCATCACTTAATTTTATTGAACATTTAAAACATCCACTTTTCTGATGTCTCCAGCTCACATTGCGACAACAAAGGAGAACACCTGGAATATAAACTGTGAGATGTAGTGTAAAAATGAAGCATTGGAGATGGATTTGAAGTTTAACTGTTTGCTTTCTGTTTTACTGAAGAAACTGAAACTGTCTGTTTCTTCTGTGGGCATCCCCTGTGTACATCTGACTCAAGTCCCTTTGACAGAGGTATAGGTGTAGCTGTTTTAAAGCCTACATTGCCTGTAACCACTGAGGAGCTAATCACCACTGGCTATAAACCAGGAGCTGGTGCAAGAGAGTTTGTTTGGAATTGCTCTCTTCTGAGAGCTGCCTGAGTTAACCTGGTTACTTCTCTGATATCACTGTTTGACTCTAGAGACACCCTTGTAACATTTCCTCTGGCATTTTGGGGGAGGTACTTATATGTTTGACACCTCCTTTGACATTTTCAGGCAACTGGGGGAAAAAGATGTCCTGCAGAGCTGAGCCGTGAGTGCTTCTAAAGTGGGAATAGGGTCATGATATGACTGTGCTGGCAAGATATATTTAAGAACATTCATTCTTAAGTCTTGAATGTACTCAGTAGCCTTACTTTAATTTCAGTTGTAATTCATTCAGGAGTAATTAATATTTTGGCTTACCAATATGCTTCAGTTTAGAAATTACTGATTTGGGTTTTACCTGCATTTGGACCAGTGATCTTGATTAAATAATTCTTCCCTGATTTCTAGTGCAGTGATTCATTCAGGAAGAGTTTTGCCAATATCAGTAAGTATCTTAAAATGCCATAATTCATTTTTAGTGCAGGCAATAATGGCAGATCATGATGAAGGCTCAACAATTCTTTTTCGCTACCTCCCCAGTGAATCTACATATATGTACATATTCTCTTTAACAGCTGAGGCAATATGCCTTTGTCATGTAAATATTTACACTGAAAGGGTTTTTCATTGAAAAAATAGTTCTAATTGACAGTACTTCTCCTTTACATACTTATGTTATCTGGGTTTTTTTTTCTTTCCTTTCTGCTGGTCTTCCACTACAAATTTCAAGTATTTGTAGCTCTGGTTCATGTTTCTTCCTCAAGGTAGATTATAGATGCAGACAATGACTGATGGGGGGTTAAGAACACTTCTTTAATCCCTAATGACTGATATAATTGATGTATTTGAAACAGTTTCAAAACAAATACATTAAACTTGTGCAAAAAGTCCTCATGAAATATTATTTTTTCCATCCTGTTCATTTCAAGGATCTGTAATAGCAGACATTGCAGGTAAATAACTGATTTTTTTTTTTTTAAAGAGTGCATGATAGGGAAGAATGCTTTTTTGAGAAGTTGCAGTAGGATACAGGATGAAACATGGAGATCCAGTGAAAGGGGAAGGCAATGCATTTATGTGACCAAATTAAATTTTCATGTAGTTTCTTACATCTAAGTTGGCTGTTTAGCCTTGTTTTGTAGTCAGTGGAGAGAAACAGGAGGTTCTGAGATTTAGCTTGTAGACAGCTAAAATAGATCAGATGAACCAAACCTTAAAACCCCCCACATTTTCTGTGTGTTTACAGGGAGATCCTTGAGTGACTAGATTCAGAGCAGACATTTACTGAGGTCTCCCACCACATGAGTCTTGATGTTACCTGACTTAGTTTTAGAGCAGTAGCTGTGATAAAGGGAAGGTGCTCTGTGCCAAATTCACCCAAGTGGATGTGGCTCTAGCACGGTCCCTCTTGCACTGAGCTGATGCCATCGGGTCTGATTTATGGCCATGTGAAAGGGCAATGCTGTGTCCCATGGTGGTATTGGAATCTCACTGATACTTCTTGGTCAGGTAGCTCAGGTATCTGCCTGAAATTAAGTGGATAAATCTCAGACCAGCATATTCAGTGTATCTGTTTGGCTACTCCTCTTTCATGAGGAAAACTGAGAAGCCTTGGTTCCGATGAGGAACAAGAGAAGAAATGTTTTAATTAATAATGCGAGCAACTCATGGTCAAACTGCAAAGCATCAGGAGAGGACTGACAAGGTCTGACTTTTTTAAAATGAGGGATGAGTTTTCAACTATTTGAGGGGATGCCCAGAAGTAAGAATGTTAGTCTCTTGGGACTATTCCTGTAATTTCAAACAGTTATTGTTTTAGTACAATTGCATAGTATTATTTTTAATCATCACCATTGTTAATTTAATATGCATGCTATTTGTCTCTATCTGTTCCTTAAAAAAATATTGTGCTCTTGGAAGAGCTTAATTATATGTTTCCTCCCCTTTTCTCATTTTTACTCTCATCCCCTATGCTATCAATCCCTGCAGGTTTGGTTTTTTTTTTAATTTTCTTTTTTAAGAACCTTGAATCTATTTGTGTCTCTTAAAGTCTACTGACAAATAAAACTAGTCTCCAAATGGAATTTCCACATATATTAAAATAATGATTGTATTGTGTCTAAATTTATTTTCTAAAGATTTCTGTTCCCTCCAAAATGTGAGCTGTGTAGATAGAGCTTATGGCAGAGAGCTGAAATTGAATTTTTCTCTAAGAATTTCAGAATCAGCTAAGGAAATGTAGTTCTTAACAGAATGGTAGACACTGCTGCAATTGATTGCTATGATGTTAGCCTAGGAGATCAAGCTGACTGCACTGTGTAATTAATACATTGCGATGGATGCACCAGATGATATCACTTAATAGGAGGAACTTGTGCTAACCATCATTATCAATACTGCTTTTTCAATTTCAGATTGTGGTTAACTGATTTGACATTAAATTCTCCTTTACTTTTGTCCTGCACTGCAGAGATTAATTATTTTGTGTCCAGAGATCAACAGAATATTGATCCACAAGTCAAATCTGTCTACCCACCTTTTACATGCGTTTTGCTTACTACATGGCAGAGTAAATTAAACTGATCTGCTACTGTAAGCTGCTATTTTAATATAAATCTCTCCTTTTATCTTAAGCTCTTTATCACAGTTTTAACAGCGAATTCTGCTCACTCAGTTACTCCAGCCTGTTCAGATTCACCAGTCTGAGGATCCTTCATGCCAGACAGTATCTGCTTCAGTAGGATTGGAATAATTTAGCAGCTTTGAAAATGTTACTGTCATTTATTCTAGGAGTCAGCTGTCTTAGAAGGACCCAACTTGTGGGAAAGTCCCAATTTGATCACTAAATAAACACCACCACCCATCAAGAAACATGCAGGCAAAATGAAGAGTTTCTGCTGTAGACTATAGACAGTGTAGAGTGGAAGGGAAAAAAACACCAGTGCCCACTGGTTTTAGTAGAAATGTACCTGACTTGCCCTTCGAGAAAAATGAGTTGCAGCCCCACCTATTCATATAACAAAATCAGTGATATGAAGGGGACTTGGTTCTTTAGAAATGTATCAATTAAAGGTATCATAAAATTTAGAAGTTTCTAAACTCTGAAGCACAAGGTCTATTTTAAGAGCTTGACCTATCATGATACATCAACATGACCTGTAATACAGCAGATAACCCTCACTATTTATTCAGCTTTTGCTAAACATTGATTCTGGATATAAAAGTGTGATGGAGGGATACTGGTGTTGCTTATCAGTGCTCAATCTTAGCAAGATGTTGCAGATGTTGCACCAATGAATTTGTATTAGAACTGTAAAAAGTAGTTTTGCTGCTGATTTTGACTGCAGACATTATTAATAAAGCCTTTTAAAAATATTTAGCAACACAGATTAGAGATGAAAATCCTGGGTTTATAATGGTTTCTTGGTTCCATAATTCTGCATTAAGTGTTTTGCATATATACTTTCAGCCAGTTTGGTTGAAATATTCTACCGGTACTGAAGTATTCTGGAGTTAATATAAGAAAACAGCTAGTGAGCAAAAAAGATTTGACCAATGTTTGAATAAAATAACATTTTGAAATTTGTTAATGGTTTTAGCAATCTTTAACAATTATTATTTTGATATTCTTTCTAGCAGTGTCTGTGCCTTTATGAGTAGGAACAATGAGTAATTACTCTGCCTCATTTAGATCACAAGCATCAGTAGCTGTCTCTCCCTTCACTCTGAATGAAAGTTTTCTTTCAGGTAGAAGAGAAAGAGTTTATTCCCCTGCAAAAATAAGAAAACTTTTTACGCTCTTTAGTGCACTCTTATAATGGACAGAAGATTTAAATTTTTTGGTATTGTCAAGCCTCGTGATTTTTGTAAATTATTGTGGGAGATAATCATCATTAGCTTTAATATTCTCTTTGGATTTTGAGATCTTGGACTTTCAGAATTATATGAAAATCCTGGCTTGTACCCAAGGAATTTTTTTTCTGGGGGTTTAAGTTGTGATCTCTAGCAGCTCCATGGTGCTCAAAAAGAAATTAAAAGCACTCTCTTCCCTTTTATTTCATGCCGTTTGGTCACAAGAGAGGAAGAACAGAAAGCAGAGCCAAGCTTGATCATTTAAGAACAAATGCTAACTTTCAACATGTTCAGTCAGAAAATAACTCTTTCATTCTGACTACTCTGTGTCATCTCTTTGGTGGACAACATAGGTGTCTTCTAGAGGAGGTAAAAATAACAGCATAGGAGAAGTCTAGTCTTGAGGTCTGAGATTCTCACCTACATCAGGGAAGCTCACCAGGGAAGGACATGGGTAACATGAAACCATTAAATACCAGAAAGGCCATGTCACACTTCCTGCAGGATGAGTAAAGAGGGCACTGACCAGAGCGGACAGATCTATTCTGACTATCAGCAGTAGTACTTTAAGAGAGTGTCTTTTCTAAAATGTCAGTTTATGTATGCAAGATGGTTGTGGTATTGTTGTACTTCCCCAGCATGAACAAGCGCTACCTTTGGTGACTTTGTTTTCCTACAAAACTGCAGGCAACCGAAAGGGGTACCATATCATCTCAGTGACATATTTATAATCATTAACATTTCAACTTGAAATTCTCAGTAGCTGAAGAGAAGCTCAGCTGCTGAAATAAAAGTGTCCACAACACTGATTAGAAGCTGAAAAGATTAGCTTGATGTCTCTGATGTTAATGCTTGCTGAAATGAAAAGAAAAAAACTGTTCAAAGGCCCACATGTAATGTGCCTGACTTCTTCAGACTTATCAAAGAGTTAGTATCAATAACCAAGTAATGGCTGCTTTATAGTTTGAATTTTCTGACCCAATGTTTTCTAAAGGCCAATAAAAAGTCAGACTGCTGAGACAAAATTTTAGGTCGGAATGACTATTAAAATAGAATAGTAATGACAGAGCAATTTGTCTCAGCCTAAGAGTAGAAGTTAAACCTGTAACTGTGCCAGTCATGAAGAGCAAGCTGGAAAAAAAAATAAGTTGCATGTTTTCATGTGCATAGCTAAGCATGCTGAAAAGCAAGGATTGCATAGGAATGAAAAATTTTAAATGCTTTTAAATCTCTGCTTCTAATGGAAAATACCCCTTTTTGTTCTACAAGAGGGTCTTAAACTCTATCAGTCTAGGTTGTTGAAAACAGGCATTTTAAAGGTGTTGGCTGCAGGGCCCTTTTGAGTGTAACATCAATCTTCACATAGGCTACATTTTAGGCTTTAGTCATGCAAATAATGATTCACCTATTTAATTTGTATGTATGCATCAGCCTTCACGGAACTGGAAGTAGAATTCAGAAGATTTAAACTCTGTTTAAAAGGAGGAGAGTTTGAGCCTATAAGAATATGCTAACTCACATACTTGAGCCATAGAATCATTGTTAAAATTAACTTCATTTCTGTACCTGCTTCAATTTTTTGTGGTATTGACAATAACTCTTAGGGAAGAGAAACAAATTACATTGGTTATACTACAGCTTAAATAATTTGTATTTTCCCACTTTTATTTTTTGGCAATACATGCATACAAATATAGATGTCATCTAGTAAAAAAGGGTGCTTCTCAGATGTAGTAAATGTTTTTGCTCTCTTTCCATCTGAGGCATGAAAAATCTTCCATCTAGAAAACACAGTGCAGGAAAATAGTTGGTTAAATTATGCGCAGTTTTTGGAAAACAAGCTTCTGCAACTTTTATGTCAGATAATGCCATTGGCACCTCTGGAGATTTCACCTGCCTTACAGGTGATAAAATATCAAAGTGTGACTCCTTTGGATCTCCCTGGACACAGAGAAGATGTATCAAAATTTGAATTATCAGAAATCATATCCTCAGCTATAACAATGTGGATTTTGAAGATGGTGGTGTCTCTGAGTTATTATCCCCCAATCTACACTCAGAACCCAGGTCACATATTGCCAGCTGTACCTTTTTTCCTTCTCTATTTGGGGTTACATCCAAAAGGTTTATTTTCCCTTCATAAATGTAGTCCACGGAATACTCAAGTGCACTTCTTCATACAGGACATTTAATGTGAAGTAATGGGAAGAGAAATCCTTTAACCCTTTCTTTCACAAAGCAGATTATTTTCCCTCTTGTTGAATGATTTTTTTAATATATATGAACCACATTTATCTAGTTCTGTACTGGGGTGTTTATTACAGTGGAACTTGAGAAGCGATATCTGCCTTTGCAAGGCCAGAATTTGTGGTGCAGCCAAGTTTCTTCTGCTAGTTTATTTTCCACACCATATTTCTAGGTGGCTTCTCTCAAATACTGCCAAGAGTTACATTCTTCATTTTCTTAGCTTGTGCAGCTTTTAAATTTCCATTATGTTAGTTGGCTGTTTTGTCCATGTTTTTTCCCAGCTTATAGTCTCAGTGAATAAGGAAACTTCATTTAGATTTATACACTTCATCAAGACCGAGGCTTTGCATGCCAGTTTTTTGAGACACTATAGGAGAAATAACCACCCCCTGCCCCCCGTCATAATGAAAGATTACAAAACACAAGTATACTTTCTTAAAGTCGTGCCATGTGGGATTTTGTCATTGTTAGTAAATATTATGTATATTCCAATGTCTTTTATTTGTCTTTGTAGAAGAGGAGTCTTGTTAACTGGTAGCCAAGGTCATCCTATATTGAATAACAAAATAAACTTGAACATCAAATTGCTGAAAACATTGGACAATTTCCTTTGAGAATGACAAGATCTGTTACAATAGGCTAAATTTCTGGCTTGATTTTATTTCAGTGAAGTTATATTGAAACAGTGGCACAGCATGCAAAATGAAAACTATCTAAGATGTTAATTGTAACATATTTATAAATATGTAGAAATAATTTAGCCCAAACACTTATTGTTCAGCCTAGAACTCTGAATAAAATCTCCTTTCCATTTTTTTGTTTGTTTTGATTTCCCCTCCAATGATGAACTCACATTTTCAATGCCCCTTCTTCACCCCATGTACAAAATTTGAAAATAGCTGTTGGGTGAGTTATGGGCTTCTGGCATTAAAAAAATTGGTCTCTGACATTAGTATGCACAGGGAGCATGCTGAGAAGCTGTATTTGAGCTATAAGATTCAGCTGTAAGACTAAGGTAGTTTTCAATCATTCTGTGATGCCCATAAGGGGATTTCTTGTCCACAAATTCAGCTGAGTTCACCTGACTCTTGGCTCTAGTAAGCCATCAGCAGCTCTAATGATTTTTCTCCCCTGCACCCCTCCCCACCCAAAAAAAAATAGATTAAAACCATGGTAGAGGAGTGAGAAAATATTTAAAACTGAAACTTCAAATGCTATATATTCAACTGTCCAAAAAATGTGGTTTTCAGTGAGGTCACTGCTTGCATGATTGGTTTCACCATAAAACTGTACTAGAGAAAGGACTCAGTTAATTTTTACATGGGTTGACATTTTTATCAAGTTTGAGCTTGCCTACTGTGGCATTGGAGAGACTTTCTTTGCTAATTTTTTTAAGAACTCAGAAAAAGCTTTATGCTTGGTAACAAAAAAAAAAAAAAAAAACCCAAAACAAAACAACAAACTGTCAAAAAAGGAAAAAACTCAAATCCCCTCAAAAACCCCAAAACAACCAGTTTTACTCCCTCCTAGATTTTTGATAATAAAATCCGAAATTTATTCTCTATATCTGTTTGATCACATCGGATCTAGATGCTTCAGAGTGCCCGTTCTTTCTGCTGCCCTTATGAGTCACAGTAGTACTATTATTTGTATGTTATTTTAGATGGAGAGTGTAAATGACCTGAGTGTTGAAGAGACGATCTCAGGGAGGAGTGGAGCTTTCCAGGAATGTTGAGGTAAGGGCTCTTCCCTTGGCAGAACTTTACTTTGGGGCCCCCAAAACAGAGCATAAATGCAATGGGGTTGAAACTTCACATTAAATTCATGAGTATGAAATCCTCCTGTTGCACCTTTCCTTTCATTTTGTGCTTACTGAGTTTAGCTTTGAAACAATTTATGGGTAAAGGATGCCTGATACAGAAAACAGGAATCTTTTTATTCTGCAGCTGTGGCTGCAAATTGGTATTTTATAGTGTCTGTAAACTGATAAAAGAGATATGGGAACCACGTTCCTCTCTGTTATTTCCATCCTCTCAGTTGGCCACTTAGTTATCAAAGGCTGATAGAACTGCAGTCTTGTCTTCCAGGAAATATGGTAGGCCTAGCTCCATTAGAAGAAGCCTTGGGTAAAAAAAACAAACATTTTTTTTTCAGTAGTGACCCAACATTAAGGAGTAGTACTTCATCATACATCTGTTCTTGCTGGTTTACAAGAACTGGTGTTGAATGCATGTTGAATAACGAGTGACTCCTGCGTTTCCAGCCTCTGCTCATAATCAATGTGCTGTATGATCTCTCAATTTTGCTTTCATTTTAAGAGGTTACAGGGATAGAGAGAGCAAAGTGTTGTGGCAGTGTGACACTGAGATGCCACAGAGAGACGCAACAGACACTACGAAGTCAGAGTGAGAGAGGAAGAAGAAAGAAAGATCTCCGTTTATTGTTGACTTCATATATATAAGTTTCTGGACAGTGATCAGAGATTGGACAGAGAAGTTCCCACCTCTCCATCTTCACTGGTCACTTGAGAAGTCCATCAGGTGATATGTTTTACAAAGGAATGCAAACATGATTCTTGCTTATGTTACAATTCATGAGAACTGACTCCACTATACTAAAACAAATGAGAAGGCTTATTTTCAGGGACAACAGCAGTGTGTCTGTCAAGGTAACTCAAGAAATTATTTGAAGCACTGGGACACTGATCATCTGTATTGCTCAATTTTTTGTTCTTCCCATGTTCCCGTTTGGTGGTATTTCAACTACTTTGCCCCAAGGTGAATAGAAAGGGCTGGTGCTAGGCAGTGTTTGGCTGAGCTGCTTGGACTTGGTGGCTCCACAGTCTTCACAGCCAACTTTTTTTTTCTGCCCAGAACTTTTCAGATGGGCACTAGATACAGCTGACCTCTGAGAGCAGCACACCGACAAGCAAGCTACTGGCTTTCCTCAGGCCCCTGCATGACCATCATGCATGATCATTTCATTATGCACTAATGAGCCTGCCTTGTCCTTCATAGTAAAAGTAATTACACCAGTGCAATGTAATTCAGAATCAGAGGAAACTTGTCTTGTTGGCTTGTGTAGATTTCTTATAGGCAGAACCACATTTTCCTCTGACTTTGGAAGAAAATATAGCACTGCAAATCCTACTGAAATTGAAATAATTGAAAAAAGGAGTTGTATTTTAAATGCTTGGAAGCCTTTGCCAAGGTTCGTCTTTAAACAAAGTACTACAGGCAACTGCATGGACAGTACCTCAGCAGGGTGAATAATTCCTTAGGTTTTTTTTATACTATTTCACTTCAATGAAAAATCATTCTGCCATACTCGTGTCTTTTAGAAAATTCAATATTGTGAGTTTTAAGGCCTTGTTTCCTGTCTTAGCAGGGGTACAGTGAGGAGTTTATACATGGTACCAATTATTGTATAGAGGTGAAAGACCCTAAGTACTGAAAAGAAAAATTATATTTCTTTTCAATAAATATTTACTTTCATGGCTGAGAAAATAAAATGAAGATATCCCATGTAAATTTGAGGCAGAGTATGTAATTCTTACACTCAATCATGAGCAAAGCAAGGCAATGACAAAGCATCATTCTTTACTAAATTTTTGCTTTCCACCACTCAAGGTTGAAAGCAAATTTTCAGTTTATTTGTAAAAATGCTTGTTAGGGTATTCATTAAGTATATCTGTTGCTTCAGTTTTGCCTTTCATTAGTTTATCCATCTGGCCAACCTAAAAAGGTCTAGTCAAGCCTCTAGACATTTAGTTACGGCTTCATGACTTTTAGACAGCTCCTTTTTAATTAGTATCCTCTCTGTTCATCTTCTACTATACATCTGTAATAAAAAATAAATCTATAAACCAAAAGTTTTTGCGAGCTTTCCATCCCTGGCAGTGTTCAAGGCTGCATGAGGCTTTGAGTAACCTTTTTTTTTTTTTTTTTTTTTTTTTTTTTTTTTTTTTTCTTTCTGTTTATTTTTTTGCAGTGGGAACTAGGTAACATTCTTTTAGTTTTTGCTGTCAAAAATCCCATTTTGATCTTGTTCTTAAATTCAGTAACGGGTCTATTTCTTTTTCTTGCAGATAGAAAACCAAAGCTGTTGTTATACAAGCTACAACTTTTCTCAACATTTGTTGCTTTCGATAACCCTGATAATCTCTGAGTTTATAAAGTGCATTTGTCTTTTTAAAGCACCTGTTTTTAGGGGCCAGAACACAAAAGTACAAGTGTTGCCCATCATTCTTCCAGCTGTATGTCAGAACATCCTTCTTGACTAACCCCAAGACAGAAAAAATAAAAATACTCAGTAAGGCATTTTCAAGTTATTCACTGTTTGGAAACTTTTTATGCCTCATTTGATAATGTGAGATTGATTGATTTTCTTTTATCCAAAGGAGATGCTACAGTTAACTGTGGGATAACAGATACAACCATTTACTGTCTTCTAGTGTGAATGTGTAAATATCCTATACACCCTTAAAGAGTGAAAAATACCTGGTGAATTACTTCATTAGTAGGATTCTGGCTGTGAATTGACAATGTGTGAGCAGAACAAATCAAAACCTTTCCCATAAATTATCTGCTGACAATTAGTATTTATGCCTACATGATGGCTGCTTCCGATATTCTTGTATGAGAGTGTTATCAGGAATAGAGTGATCCAAGTAGTATTTTGAATACAGGAAAGTAAAAGATCTTGACTTGTACAGATTTGTATCCTATGACAGTTTGATTTTGGTGTGTCTTTTTGTGAGATCTGGGTGAAACTTTCTCATGGTTAGTGCATAGGGGAAAGGAGAGGAAAGGAGAGGAAAAAGGAGGAACTTCATCCCCCTTATGTTTTCTAGCACATATGACATCTTTAGTTCCTGCATCACCATACTGTTTGCTTGGGATGTTAGTAGGTTATTTCTTCTCTGCTTCATCATCTGCTTGATCACTGTTACAAGGGTTGTATATACAGATGTTTTCCAGGTGTTCACCTTTCCGTAAAACAGGTTTTGAAATTAGTCAGTGAAGAGAAAAACTAATGGAGAGAAAAATGAGAAAAATACAAATAGGGACAATGCAACTGCATAAGGGCCCCCAAAGGCCTTTCCTGCCATGGCAGCCAGGGTGACAGCACAAGGATGTAGTGGCCTGGCTTTAAGAATTGAGACGAAGCTGAAGGACAGTGAATAGGGAAAGGTAGATGTCAAAAGATGAGATTTGCAGCAATGTCTAGTAGACTAAACAGGGAATGGCTAAACCAGCAAAGAGGAAGTGCCAAATGGCAGTATCCAGTATCTCCTTTATTTCCATGCCACTACAGCCAGGAACATGAAGTGAAACACACTCTATGGGAGAACAAGCCACTGCCTGCTTTTTGTGGCAGAGTGCTTCAATTAGAGCGTTCTCTGGAAATATGTATGTAGACTTGATTCCTGAACTTCCCGGATGGAATTAAAAATCCTACTTCACATTAGAGGGTAAAACTAAAACATTTTGCTGAGGTGGAGAGATCTAGGCTAACAATAGAACCAGATACCTCCATCGTTTAGCTGAAAAGCTGTCTCTTGCACTCTAAGCAAAGAATCTGTCAGCTTGCTTGCTGTCAGCTGTTGCCTGTCTTCAGTAACACAACTTCAAGCACCTTCAGAAAGCTTAGTTTCTTGATAAACCATAAACAAATAAACTGTATGTAAGAGACATGGGAAAAGTTGTCAAACTCTTTTACACATAAGCCCTTAATGCCTGCACTTTGGACAACTTAGGGTTTCTTTAGATTTCATGCATGTTTTCTGCAAAACAATTTATCTAGTGAGTGAGACTGAAGGAAGGAAAAAGTGACTATTCTTATCTTTTGAAGAACAAAAAGTGCATCAAGCAATTTTTCTTCTATAAAACTGAAAAGTTTCCAAAAGAAATATAAATTGTTTTTAAGAAGCTAAAGATAATAGAAGTGTACTAAAATGATTAAATTAGATTAAATAACATAGCTTTTAAGGACGCAATTACTGATAAAATAGTAACACATTTTAAGTGTCTTGCCTATGTTTACCAGTCCCCTTTGCTTATGCTATTTCTCCTTGGAGCTTTAAGCAATTTAAGTTTTCCTACTGACTACTTTAACTCTAATGGGATACAGTGAGTTTTTGGGGCAACATGATTCCACCTCAGGGAGCATCTGAAGAACTTGCAACCAGTTGAACCCGCCGACCCCTAAAGTTAAGGCCCATATAAGCAGTTATAAATCTGTAATTATGCCACTCAGGAAGACTAAATGTTAAGTGACATTGTCCAGAACCACAGAATCAAGAGCAGCCAGGAGTAACCAATGTTTCCTAGATCTAAGTGCTGTTTACTAATTGTATTGCAAGTCGATATTCAGTATGCTGCATATCAAGTTTAATTAACCTGGTTGGTATTAATAGTTAACATAAAGCATTTTTGGCACAACTCAGTGAAGGACTGTACAAGTACTGAATACTGCACAACAGATGTTTAGTAGCTGAAACTACAATGCCATCTGTAACAATGCATGCAATACTGTAGACATCAAGCACATACAGTATACATATTCAGTGTGTTACATACCTAGTTAGTCAAGGAAATTATATCTGATTATTGGCATGGCCATAGAAATACATGAGAAATTCTGTCTCTATGCATACAAATAACATCAGTATTAAAAACATTAATAAAATATTTGCTTTATCATCTTATCTTTGGAAATGACGTCTCCTGGAAAAAACAGTGTTTGAAAGACAACATCTTCATAACACTTCCATGAAGCCCTGAATTATTTATTCTGTAAAATCTATAGAACTGGTGTGATATGTCTGTCATGTGGGATCATAAGAAGACTATCTAAGGAATGTAATTTTGCTAGTCCAGTCTAATATTTGAGTCATTTGTGTCTATTGTAATGGGTCTTGCTGAGAATGGTGGTCTACTGAAACCATCAACTCATGTTTGTGAAGTTTTGTATCCCAGACAAGTGGTCATAACTTAGTGATATTTCTATCTTGGCTGATTTGCACTGTCATTGAAAAAAAAGTTATTAGTCACACAGCTGTAAGTTGCTGGGAAAGATAGGATGTTTCAAACTCTTTTGTATGATAAATTGAGCCTGAAAAGTCCCTGGATTCCATTTTATGAAAAGGAACTCACAGAGACAACTGAATAAATGAAAGACTTAATGGTTGAGGATGAGGATGGATTGACAGGACAATAAAAGAATACTGCACTGCTTATCGTATGATAGCAGTATTTCAGAAGTCTGGTATTCACTTTAGTGAGTTAAGACACATTTAATACATCATAATACAGTTTATATTGTTTCCATGTGGCTATTATGATTTTTGCATTTCAGAGTTACTGCTGTCATCTTTAGACTTCATCTTGCAAAGAATGAAACCAAAAAGCTGCTCATACTGCATTCAGGCCTATTTTCAAACATGGTGTAAAAAAACCCCAAAACATATAAAGCCAGTCAGAAGTGCATCTTGTCTGCAAGGCTGTTTCATGCCATATCAAATTGACATTGTGCATTGAATTATAAGTGATAGTGTCTGTTGTATCTTTAGAGCTTTATAGATTCTTAATAAGGGCTTCATTCCTCGAATAAATCTATAACTAGGTAACTGTGTGATTTCTGCAAATATGATCATGAGCTACTCTGATTCATGGTCTTTCTGAAGAAGTCAGAAATAGGATTGCAGCAGCGTCAGGGATAGGAGGAATGAGAATGGATATTGTCAGATTATCAGTTTCTCCTGAAAAGTTTTTATGATCTGAATGAGCACCAAGAAAGCTAAAATTTGAATTGACAATGTGACAATCTTTTCTGGAAAAAAAAGTATGCCCCAGCATGTACACTGCTACCTAACAGAAGCTTGTACAGACAGATTTTTCAATTCTTATTGACAGCAATTCCAAGGCATCTTGGAAAAACACATGCTAACTGAATGCAATAAATTAGTAAATAAAATAAAATTTGATTTTTGTTCTGTAATCCTTCAGAAGCCAAGTTAATTGAGATTCAGAGATTATTTCTACTGTATATTACATTCATTTTTCATACTAAAGTACTTTTCCTTTGTACATACCCATGGGTAATGTAGTCTTAAAGGATTGCATAGAGTGCTTTAATATCACCTGTGTACGAGTGTTGACTAAAGGAGAAGCATACAAAAAGAGGCCAAATTTAAAAGAATTTTTTTTTTTTTATTTTGAAAACAAAGCCATGGCAGGCAATTCTTTGTGGATTATTAGTAGTTGGGTGATGAAATGTGATATTCATTAATATGTAAAGCGTGGAATGGCAAGTATGAGGTTTGCATCACTGAAGCACTACTATGAAGTGCTTAGGAAGGGCTCTGTTTGTCAAGTGCTGAAGGTTATTGGGAAAACTTCCATGAAATTAGCTGGGAAAAGTCAAGTACTTTGGAGGGAAACTGAAACTATGGCATTAATGTGGGGGTTTCACACTGATTGAGAACAGGTTGAACCTTTGAGTCCATAACAGATCTGCCAAAAATGTCAGAGGAGGTTTGTACAGAGACACTGTAGGTAGAACAAGGCCTTAATGTAGTAGCTAAATTTATTTGTTTTGCTAGATGTAACTGGATAGATGTATCCTTACATTGTCATTTAAAAGCTACATGAAATTTTGTAGTCTCCTTCTGTAGTTATTGCAAACAGGGAAGAACATCCAGGGAAAATTTATTCATGTTTCTCAGGTATCTTCTGTTCAAGCTGGATCATTGAATGGTTTGGATTGGAAGGGACCTTAAAGATCATTCAGTTCCAACCCCCCTGCCGTGGGCAGGGACACCTTCTACTAGATCAGTTTTCTCAAAGTCCCATCCAACCTGGCCTTGAATACTTTCAGGACCTGGGTACCCACTGTTTCTCTGGGAAGCCTGTTCCAGTAGTAACACTACCCTCACAGAAAAGAACTCATAACTCTAGGGTAATCCTGAAAGCAAATTCTCCTCTACTGCTTCAGAACTATGTAATAACTATTATTCTATGATTTAAGGCAAGACCTAAACTGCTTTCTCAAGCACTTCCAACTTGGGCACTGCTTTGCAAGATAATATAGAGGATTTATAAACAATCCTAACCTTTTGCAGTCAGTGGTGAACATCAGAGGTTTTCAGAGGAGGCCCATGTGTGTTTTGGGGCTTTCTTCAGGTAATTAAAAGGAAGTTATGGCACTAGATTGGTGTCTGGACTCTCATGTTCTGGAATATATGTGACTGCAAATGGCTGTACATAAGGCATCTCTGTCCACTTCCTGTTTTTCAGTGAATGCCTCAGTTAAACTAGATTCAGTCTGGAGATCAGAAATCAGACACCAAGCCCAGTCCTGACTGATACCACAGAAGATGGGTAAAGACTGCATAGGCAACTGGCAATCTACCAGTGCCAGTCACAGGACACTGTTCCCAGCCTGTCTATCTGGACTCCATTACAATCTGGGCCCAGGCCTAATAGAAATCTTCCCGACAGAGGGCAGGAATGATTTTGGAGTTTGCAAGGGCTGGGCGTCAGTCTCAGCAAGGATTGGCTTAATTGGCTCTGGCCATCCCATTTTGGGGAGTAAAGGGTGAAGATTAATTCCACATATGAACAATTTTTCCACCTCAAGAGAGCCTTCAGATGGGAGTTTATTGGTGTATGTGATAAGTGATGCAACCACTAACAAGTAGACTTTTAGGTCATCTAACTGCCACTCATGCCGACATTTTACTTGCCGGATTACAGACTCTATGGCTTTCCCTAGAGACCAGTATTTAGCTCTTTTTAACATTATTACAGCAATGTTTTTATAGGCATAAATTACTGATGGCATCATTGACTTTCTGCACTGATTTGTGATTGTACCAACAAAATAGACAACTTATATTGAAAGAAGTGATCTGCACAAGAAGCAATATTGAACTCTTATTATTCTAAATCACAAACCTTTGCTCAAATGGGAGATTTGGTTTTAAAATTTTTTTTGTGGCAGGTATTTTTCCAGCTCAGCATTTTCAGTGCACAACATGAACTATATTTAGTAGTTTACTGTTTGCTTTCAGGTCTCTAAAATAGTGAAACTCTAATAGAGTTACCCCTATAAATGATAACACAGAATATATTTTGTAAATGATTAGGAATCTTGGAACTGATGATAATTTATTTATTCTTTTTATATCAAGAATGTGGCCTGATAGAATGTATTGTTTCATCCATGCAACAGCGTACAGCATTGATATTTTAATACTCATCTGTAGTATTATTTATTTAGTTAAATGGATAGTGTTGATACCTGAAAGAATAAATCACCATCTATCAAATAAAAAATTACAAATCCCAAAGATACAACAGCAAACAGCTCAACAATGCTCAAATGCAGGATAGTTAACTGCAAAGCTGATATGACATATCTCAAAGAAATGGACATTTTATTAACTTTCTAGAAGCTGATACTATTATTGATAACTCATCCTAAGGGATGATTTAATGGGATTTAGCTAATATCATAAAACACTTATATAGCAAATGAAAAAATAGTCTAATCCATATACAGAGAAAGGAACTGTAATAGCATGAGGGAAAAGTATAGCAGAAAAATTGGACTAGAAGGTGTTTTTGGTAGTGTGAGTGGGAGAGGTAGTCCATTGTATCCTCTAAGTTATATCTTGACAAATACTCAGTTAGTTTATTCTTAAACAGCTTCTCCCTTTCCTCTTTGCAGTTTATTTCAGCAGTTCACTGTCTTTACCAAAGGAAAAGTGTCTTTAAAGTCCTCCTTGAATTTTTCTTAATACAATTTCAATTTCAATTTTTCTTAGTACAATTTCAACCTCCTATCTGTTGTACTAGCTCTTGTTAGCATGAGAGATAGATTATTTTCTCTGTTTAGCAGCCATACTTTGTAATCAGCTACCTCCTCAATCTTCTCCTCTTTAGACAAAACAATTTAATTTTTTCAGTCTTCCTGGTTTTAGCTCACACCATGAGTTAAACAAATGTCCTCTCATCATTCTGCTAATTCTTTCTTGGACTTTCTTATTTGGAAAGCTTTGATCAAAACTGATCCAAATGCTGCAGCTGCCTCAACATGAAATTTCTTCAATAATTTCAGATTCTTTCAGTATGACCTGGAGACGATGCCATTTTTTTCACAAGTGTGGCACTCGACTCATATTCAGCTGTCATCTGCTGTAATCTCAGCCCCTACTCTGAAGTGCGTTTCCTGAGCAGTTGTTCTGTATTCTGTTTAAATGGATTGTTTCTGCACAAGTGTACAACTTGCCCCTTATCACCCAGTGAATTTTGTTATTTCTACTCCCTGTGTCCCATTTGCCAAGATTACTTTGAATCCTGTTCTCCATTCCTACTCATAAACTCGATTTCATAATCTGTGTCATGAACCTAAACCCAGGTGAAACTTTATGCTAGACATTCTTCTATTTGATTGCTGGTAAAAATATTATTTGAAAAAACTAAACAGTACAATGTTTAAGTCTATATCATATGTTCATAACTTGATTGTTAAAGCATCATTTGAGCTACCTGGAGTCAAAATTCCTAAACATCAAACAGCTCATGTCCAGACTTGAGTATTGGCTATCTATGTATTCTTGCTTGTAGAAGACAATTAGACTGATTTAACATGAGGTATTTTTGAAAAGTACATGCTAGCCATCGTGCATGTCTTTTGCAAGCTGTTTGCCAGTGTCTAGATTATTTATTTATTACAAAATCAGCCAAGAATTTAAGTTGAAATGGTCAGCGTACCCTTCCTCATCTCTTATTTTGTTCCTTATTTTAAAAACAGTGCAATATTCAGTCTTTTTTTTTTTTTTTTTTCACGTTCCAAGTATTTTGCTGCCTTTTCACTTTGTCATTTCTCAGAGAGAAATGTTAATGGCTCTGATATTGCTTCAGCTATTTCTTTAGGTAATGTTGAATTAATTTTATTAGACCAAATGGATGTGCATTTGATACAAAACTTTAGTAGCAGCTGGGTGGTGTTGGAGTCAGTGGATTTCAGAAGTTGATAAGACTAGGACAAGTCTGTATTCCTAAATAAAGACACTATAAAAACGTAATGGTGCATTTAGAGTAGAGTGGAAACAGGTTTGGTTTGGCTGCTTGTATGATGACAAGGAAGCATTAAAACTGTGTCTGCCCTCATAGCCCCTGTGCAATTCTCTTTATTCATAGTGCCACATGCTGGGAAAAGTTACTGGTATTATCAGGGGAATGGAACATCTTTCTAACAGGAGTTCATGGCTGAAGCTTCTTTTTCTTGAAAAATATAAATGTGAAAGGAAAACAAGTTGCTGTTGATATTACAGATAACTGTAGTACCACAGTTATAAGACAGTGCAGAGGTTCTGTCTTGTATGCCATGGTTATAGCTAACACTCCTCCTAGGATAGCTGCTTTTGATTAGCCAGAGGTGGAAATTTATGTATTTTACCATCTTGATTGATTGAGACTATAGTTTAGACTGATAATCTTGGCTGAACCTGCAAGTACTACGTCCATCCATACTCCATGGAAAAAAAAGTGAAAAAAAAAAACAAAAGAAGAAAGAGAATGAGGTAAAGAGTGGAAGACAATTTATAGTCAGTTCTCCTTACAAGAACCCAGGATAATTACTGTGAGGAATGTTTACCACATTTATTATAAGATGTGGATGACCAAAGAGAAGGGCTCGTGTATTTTCTGAATTATATAAAATGCAAAGAGGATTAATGATTCCTTGAAAAACAAATATCAGAAAAACTATCAAGATTTTCTTTCTTATAAAGATAGATACAGACAGTTTAACTGCTGCAACAGTGCTGCCAAACAGACAGGAACATCTGTTTTTGCTGGTTTGACAGGCAATGATTTTAAAGATACCAGGTGCCAGGATTATGTACCACTAAAATATTCACTTTTCAAACCCATAGAACTTTTCAAGTTCTATGTTGGCAAACATCCAGAAGGATCAAACTGAAACGTAGATTTCCTATGACATAAGTGGCACGCATTTGTTTAAACTAAAGATATGAGATATTCTAGTGCTTCTATGACAGCAAAGAATTCTATTTCCTTAATTATGGACTAAAGTTTTCTACCCTGAGTAACTCAACACTGCTGTTAAAAGCAATTACCCTCACTATGATTAAGACTTGACATGTTGCACTACTAAATCTCTGAGCAAAGAATAGCCTGCTGTTGGGGTTGGGTCCTCTTGTAGAATTTTTTTCCCATAAGTTGCCAGGTAACTATCTCTGGGCACTTATGGATAGTTAAGAAATACAAAAGAAGTGGCTGAAGTGGAGGGAGGGGAGGAACACGTGGACTTCACTTCTTTTTTGGGTGTGTGTTTGTCAGGAGAAGAAAACAGCAGGCTGTGGTTTCCAGACTTCGGGGAGATTTTTTTTTCTTTCACTGGCACCACTGGAGCGGAGTTCAGGGTTTCCTGCCACAGTCTCTCCGTGTGTGTCCCGGCAATCCTGACCCTGCCCCTGTCTGCCTGGCCAGGAGCCGCTGCAGTTCCTGTCCCCCTCGCTGTTCCTTCGCTCCTGCTCCAAGTGTTCTCCACGCCTCAGCCCGCACCCCCTGTGTCCTAGTTTAGGGCAAATCTGGGAGAAAACCTCCAAAGGAAGCTCCCTCCGGAGATCAAACCCACACGGCCCCTCCCCCCAGCCGGTTCGGGAATGATTCCTCGGAGAGAAGTGGAAAGAACCTGTTTATTTAACAGGCACAGCCTCCCCCCCCGCAGTACACAAAATGAACAATACCAGATGAGAACACTTTTTCACAGCTCTGAAAAAGAGATGACAAATGCAGCGAGTCTCTCTTGGGGTGGTCGCCCTGTTGTCACTCCCTCCGGCGCTGGGGATGGCTGTTGCCGGCCACAAGGTGTTCTCAGGTCCCAGTCCGGAGCAGGTCCCAGTAGTTACAAGAAAAAAGAAAAAAAAAGAAAAAAACAAAGCAAGAGCGAAGCGAAGCAGGAGCAGGAGCAAAAGCAGCAGCCAGAGCTAGAGTCAAGGAGAAAAGAGAGCAGCAAAAAACAACAGCCACACTATGTACTGCCCCGTCTCTGTGTCCCGCCAGTCGTGGGGGGGAAGCAGGCTGATAACAGAACCAAAACAAAACATTTGTCCTTCAGAGCCCGTCTCACAGGCACAGAACATAACATCCAACATAGCAGAACACACATAAATGGGGATACAAACATCACCCTAGGACATTCCACCCCTTATCCCCATATTATACTACCACACATCATACATTTTAAAACTTCCATCTGTCACTTGCTCAGACCTTCGACACTTACATATTTCCTTCTCCATTTTTCACTTGCCCAGACCTTCGACACTTACACATTTTCCAACAAATATTGATCATCTTCACCCCACAATCAGATCTCCCTGAGGTACACATCGTGTTGATCCATCTCTTTGCATTACCCACCAGGTGCAACCTGGTCCCTGAGCAAAGACAACCCCACGGATGGGTTTGTCTGTACTCAAGGCAGACTTGATCCACACCGTCTTCCCTAACAAACCTCTGACATGCACCACTGGGACTTTATCTCCGTCTGCTGTATTCAAGGACTCAGACTGGGCAGGACCTGCTCGGTTGGTGGAACCCCGAGTGTTAACTAACCAAGTGGCCTTTGCTAGATGCTGCTCCCAATTTTTGAATGATCCCCCACCCAAGGCCTTCAGCTGGGTTTTTAGTAATCCGTTGTACCTTTCTACTTTACCTGCAGCTGGTGCATGGTAGGGAATATGATACACCCACTCGATGCCATGTTCCCTAGCCCAGGTGTTGATAAGACTGTTCTTAAAATGAGTCCCATTGTCCGACTCAATTCTCTCAGGGGTACCATGCCTCCAAAGGACCTGCTTTTCAAGGCCCAGGATGGTGTTCCGGGCAGTGGCATGAGACGTAGGGTAGGTCTCCAACCATCCTGTGGTGGCTTCTACCATTGTGAGCACGTAGCGCTTGCCTTGACGTGTTTGGGGCAGTGTGATGTAGTCAACCTGCCAGGCCTCCCCATACTTGTATTTGGACCATCGCCCCCCATACCAGAGGGGCTTCACCCTTTTGGCCTGCTTGATGGCAGCACACGTCTCACAGTCGTGGATAACCTGAGAAATGCTATCCATGGTTAAATCCACCCCTCGGTCTCGAGCCCACTTATAGGTGGCATCTCTACCCTGATGGCCTGAGGCATCATGGGCCCATCGAGCTAGGAACAACTCTCCCTTGTGTTCCCAGTCTAGATCTATCTTGGACACCCCTATCTTTGCAGCCTGATCTACCTGATTGTTGTTTTGGTGCTCCTCATTAGCTCTACTTTTGGGACATGGGCATCTACATGGCGGACCTTCATAGGTAGCCTCCCTACTCTGGTAGCGATGTCTTTCCACTCTTCAGCAGCCCAAATTGGTTTTCCTCTACGTTGCCAGTGAGCCTTTTTCCACCTCTCCAGCCATCCCCACAGAACATTGGCTACCATCCATGAATCAGTGTATAGGTAGAGCTTTGGCCACCTCTCTCTTTCAGCAATGTCCAGGGCCAGTTGAACGGCTTTGAGCTCTGCAAGTTGGCTTGACCCACCTTCTCCCTCAATGGCCTCTGCGACCTGTCGTGTGGGCTCCAGACAGCTGCTTTCCACTTCCGGTTCATCCCTACAATACGACAGGAACCGTCAGTGAAAAGAGCATAGCGTGTTTCCTCTGGGGCAGTTGGTTATATGGAGGAGCTTCTTTAGCCCGTGTCACTAGCTCTTCTTCTTCATCTCTGACATCAAAATTCTCACCTTCGGGCCAATTTGTAATTGCCTCCAGAATCCCAGGGCGATTTAGTTTACCTATACGGGCGCGCTGTGTGAGAAGAGCAATCCACTTGCTCCATGTAGCACTGGTGGCATGGTGGGTAGAAGGAACCTTGTCTTTGAACATCCACCCCAGTACCGGTAGTCGGGGTGCCAGAAGGAGTTGCACTTCTGTACCAATCACTTCTGAGGCAGCTTGGACTCCTTCGTAAGCAGCTAAGATTTCTTTTTCTGTTGGAGTGTAGTTGGATTCAGACCCCCTGTAGCCTCGACTCCAAAATCCCAATGGTCGACCCCGAGTCTCCCCAGGCACCTTTTGCCAAAGGCTCCAGGACAGACCATGGCTCCCGGCTGCAGAGTAGAGCACATTCTTACCTCTGGTCCTGTCCTGACTGGGCCAAGGGCCACCGCATGAGCGATCTCCTGCTTAATCTGGGCAAAAGCTTGTTGCTGCTCAGGGCCCCAGTGGAAATCGTTCTTCTTGCGGGTGACCAGGTAAAGAGGGCTTACGATCTGACTGTACTCAGGAATGTGCATTCTCCAAAAACCTATGGCGCCTAGGAAAGCTTGTGTCTCCTTCTTATTGGTTGGTGGAGACATAGCTGTAATCTTATTGATGACATCCGTAGGAATCTGACGCCGTCCATCTTGCCACTTTACTCCTAGGAATTGAATCTCACGAGCTGGTCCCTTGACTTTACTCTTTTTGATGGCGAAACCAGCTTTCAGGAGGATTTGGATAATTTTCTCTCCTTTCTCAAACACTTCTACTGCCGTGTTCCCCCACACAATGATGTCATCAATATACTGTAGATGTTCTGGAGCCTCACCCTTTTCTAGTGCAGTCTGGATCAGTCCATGGCAGATGGTGGGACTGTGCTTCCACCCCTGGGAAGTCGATTCCAAGTATACTGCACTCCCCTCCACGTGAAAGCAAACTGAGGCCTGCATTCTGCTGCCAGAGGAATGGAGAAAAATGCATTTGCAATGTCAATAGTGGCATACCACTTCGCTGCCTTGGACTCCAGCTCGTACTGGAGCTCAATATGTCTGGCACAGCAGCACTCAGCGGTGGAGTCACTTCATTTAATGCACGGTAGTCCACCGTCAATCTCCATTCTCCTTCAGATTTGCGCACAGGCCAGATGGGGCTGTTGAAGGGTGAGTGGGTTTTGCTGACCACCCCTTGGCTCTCCAGCTCTCGGATCATCTTATGGATGGGAATCACAGCATCTCGAGTTGTTCTGTACTGTCGACGATGCACTATGGAAGTAGCAATTGGTACCTGTTGCTCTTCTCCCTTCAGAAGTCCTACTGTAGATGGATTTTCGGACAGTCCAGGCAAAGTGTTCAGTTGCTGGATGCTCTCTGTCACTACAGCCGCTATCCCAAATGCCCACCTGAGTCCTTTTGGGTCTTTGAAATACCCACTTCGAAGATAATCTATGCCCAAAATACATGGGGCCTCTGGGCCAGTCACAATAGGGTGTTTCTTCCACTCATTTCCAGTCAAGCTCACATCAGCTTCCACCAAAGTGAAATCCTGCGATCCCCCTGTCACACCAGCAATAGAAACAGATTCTGTCCCCACATGTCTTGATGGGATTAATGTGCACTGCGCACCAGTGTCAACTAAAGCTGTATACTCTCGTGGTTCCGATGTGCCAGGCCAACGAATCCACACGGTCCAGAAAACACGGTTTTCCCTAGCCTCTACCTGGCTAGAGGCAGGGCCCCTCTAAGCCTGGTTATCCTTCTTTCCTTGGGTATATGTTTTGGAGGTTCCTTCAAGGGGATCGGACATGTCATCATTATCATCATACTTGGCAGTTTGGCTACGGGCAACTGGAGCTGCTTTCCTTTTGGTGGAACTTCCTCTCTGATCCTTGTCTTCCTTCAATTCACGCACCCGTTGGGCCAGAGCAGCAGTTGGTTTTCCATCCCATCTCCTCATGTTTTCTCCACAATCACGCAGGAAGAAGCACAGCTCAGCTCGTGGGGTGTATTTTCTCTCTCCATATGGGGAACGTCTGCATTGGGTACCAGAGCCTCTGATCTGTACTGCTGAGATTTGGAGAAGGTCTTCTTTAATCTCTTCTCTGAGCTTCTTATGATTTTCTTCTATCTTGTCCTCTAATTTTTGCAGACGTGTTTCCACCGCTGCAATTCTGGCATGTGTTGGGCCATGCACAGCATCTGCGTAAGCTCGGAGCTTCTTTGCCATATCCAGCACAGTCTCATTCCTGTCATCCCTCTTCATTATGGCTAAAGCAGAGGCATATTCTTGTGGCCCAAGTCGTACCAGTTTTCGCCACATCACAGACGTGCATGGTACCATGTCTGGATTCCTAGTTGTTATGTCATCTGAGAAGATAATCTCTGCCACTGCCATTTCTCTCAGGCGTTGTATCCCTTGTTCTATGGTTTTCCACTGTGTTTGCTGCATATAAAGATCGTCTGCACAGAGGTATCTTTGTGCTACACTTTCCAAGACCCGTGCCCAGAGGCTGTGAGGGTTAACCCCTCTCATCATTCCTTGGTCGATGACAGGATCATGTGACAGGGATCCCAAATGCCTCGCTTCAGTGCCATCCAGAATTGTAGCCTCACCTGCAGCATCCCAAAGACGGACTAACCAACTAATTATAGATTCATCAGGTCGTCGAGTGTAGTCCTTCCGTAGGCCATGAAGGTCCTTCAGGGAAAAGGACTCAATATTGGCTTCTGATCTGGTACCTGTTGTTTTGACTCCTGATTTTATGTCAGGAGGTGTTGAGGGTCCTTCTCCTGCATCATCATCATCATCATCCACTGGTCGATTGGTCTTGTCTGTGCACTTCCCACTTCGAGTGCTAGTAGCAACAGCCATTGGTTGAGGCTTATTATCTGCTGTAGCTGCTGCCTTAGGCTCACTATCTGGTTTGGCTGCTGGCTTTGAGCCCAGGGTGTTTGCTGTAGCCTGAGTGACTGGGATAACTGCTGATTTATCTCCCTGCCCCCCTTTCTCTGTCTGCTGTCCTACAGTATCTAGCAGTGTGCGATAAGCATATGCCAGGGCCCAGCTCACTGCAATGATCTTTTTCTCCTTAGGATCATCATGGTACTTCTCTTTCAGGTATTTCCCTACCTCAGCTGGGTTCTGAATTTGTTCATGGGGAAAGTCCCAGGCTATAGGGTCAGAGAATTCCTTCAGGATTTGGCCCATATCCTCCCATTTCCCACACCACTCAGGATTTTCCACACCTGGGTCTACTCCTGGGTCAGGGGTCTCATCAGCCCGTCTAGAAATCTCAGCCCTCATTCTAGAGAAGCTGCGGACTGTATAATGGAAGCTTACTAGATTAAAGACCAGAAAGATAGTCTCTTTAACATTCAGGGGAAACTGAATATTCTCAAACAGTGATGTGACAAACTCAGAGGAGAAGAAGGAAAGCAAAGACTGAAAAGCCTCATCCCCTACTCCTCCCATAACAATCTGGGTAAATAACCATAGCCATGAACCATCCATACCTGGAGCAGCCCCCAGCAGATTTATAAACTTCTTACAAATCACCACCACCAAGCCCAGCAGTATGGCTATTCTGGTCACTGCCCCTCTGCTGTAAAAACTACGTATTAGGGACAATAGTAGAACTATTTGAGGATAAGCAAATAAACCTAGGGACCATAGAAGTATTATGATCTCAAAAAACCCTAGGGACCAGAAATACAGGCAAGCCTTCACCCCAAGAGACATTATAAATTGAAAGCACATGACTATTAAATGCTTTATACCACCACCAAGTAGTAACAACCAAAATATACTCAAAACAGGGTTTTTCCACTCTCTCTCGAGCCTCGCGTTGGGCGCCAAATTTTGTCCTAGTTTAGGGCAAATCTGGGAGAAAACCTCCAAAGGAAGCTCCCTCCGGAGATCAAACCCACACAGCCCCTCCCCCCAGCCGGTTCGGGAATGATTCCTCGGAGAGAAGTGGAAAGAACCTGTTTATTTAACAGGCACAGCCTCCCCCCCCCCCCAGTACACAAAATGAACAATACCAGATGAGAACACTTTTTCACAGCTCTGAAAAAGAGATGACAAATGCAGCGAGTCTCTCTTGGGGGTGGTCGCCCTGTTGTCACTCCCTCCGGCGCTGGGGATGGCTGTTGCCAGCCACAAGGTGTTCTCAGGTCCCAGTCCGGAGCAGGTCCCAGTAGTTACAAGAAAAAAGAAAAAAAAAGAAAAAAACAAAGCAAGAGCGAAGCGAAGCAGGAGCAGGAGCAAAAGCAGCAGCCAGAGCTAGAGTCAAGGAGAAAAGAGAGCAGCAAAAAACAACAGCCACAATATGTACTGCCCCGTCTCTGTGTCCCGCCAGTCGTGGGGGGGGAAGCAGGCTGATAACAGAACCAAAACAAAACATTTGTCCTTCAGAGCCCGTCTCACAGGCACAGAACATAACATCCAACATAGCAGAACACACATAAATGGGGATACAAACATCACCCTAGGACACCCTGCCTGCCGGGACTCGTGCTGCAGCTCCAGCCACCGCCGGGGAGCTCCTGATCCATCTCCAGCACCCCGGGACTCTGCACCACAGCTGCCTGTGTCGGGAACTGCACCAACGGGGAAAGGGTGCCAGCGGCAGAGAAAACTGTGACTGTTTCCCTGGTTCTGTCTGTTGTTCATCTCATAGTTATTGTTGTTCTGTTTTGCCTTGCTAAACACAAGTAATGAACTGTTATCCGTATCCTCACATCTTCACCTGAGAGCCCCTTAATCCTAAAATTATAACAACTTGGAGAGAGAAGGGTTTTTTTGCATTCTCCATTTCAGGAGAGGGTTCTGTCTGTCCTTAGCAGATACCTGTCTTCCAAACCAAGACACCTGCCAAAATTTAGGAAAAATAACTGAGTAGTTTAAATAGCCATTCAATTTTATTCAGTCTATCTTGACAAACTGTTCTCCAAGAATAAGATTAGATGCTTGCTAACCAGTAGGAGAACATTTATATATAGTCAGAGCTCATTCAACTAATTTGGGATCAGGAACTGCAATCCCAGTGCGTATGGCTAGTGAGGTTACTGTTTGGATATATTGTCTCTATTACTGGCGAGCATTGGAAAACCACAATTCCTAATATTACAGTGTTCTGGTTACCCTCAATTTCATTTGCTGGGACATAGCTATCAGCTAGTCAACCAAATTCTCTAGAAAGCTGTGCAGAGAAGCTCTCTTACTTGGGGAAAGACCTTTTTTTTTCAATCTGCTACTCCTAAAATAATGTCTAGAGGACACTTTGAAGTACTGAAAGTCTCCATACCAGCAGATTTTTCTCAAATTAGCAGACCTTTAGTGGAGTTCTACCTAATTGATTAAATGGCTAGGATAAGTGATTGATGAGAAAAGATTAAAATAACTTTATACCTATTACTTGGTTAAATTACAGTTACTCTGCCTTTAATAACAATCTGCAGGTATTATTTGAGAAGCATATGTTCCTTGGATGGAGATGAATTGTTCACTGTTACCCAGGGACTAGAAAACTTTCTATATATCTAGAAATATACCTACAAGAATGATACAAAGCCAATCACCAAGAAAATATTTGTGATCCCTTTAGTCGCTTAAAATTAAGATTCATGCAAAAACAATTTCCTTGACCAGCAAGTTCATGGAATATTCATATCAGAGTATTCCTACAAATGGAGCATAGCATTTGTGTGCCTAGATGCCCTCCTTGTATTGGCAGTAGCTAAAAACCAGCATAAAAACAAAACAAAAAAAATTAGGATTTAAATCCATCCATTGCACAGACGGAAGCAATAGCACATGTCTAGGCAGACACAGCAAGCAGCCAGCTATGAGCAGATGATATTCAAAGTAGTAATCAATAATCACTTAGGGAAGTATCATCTGCAAATATTAATATTAGCAAAAGTAACTATTGCTAAAGATGGGGAGAAACGCAGCAAGACAGACTAGTCCAGGATGTGGAAAATAATTTCCTGAATTTTCTCAGTTGAATAACTTGTTTGTTTGTCCCTAGACCCTGTTGGCTAGTGGCATTCTCCCCAAGCTACTGTTGGACTTTATGAACACCCCACTCTATTGTCTGAAACAGAGTTCTTAAAACCATTCATCATGCAAGAGTACAAAGACAGATCTCTCAAACACTGGAGTGGTGTCAGGGTTCGTTCAAATATGAGTGCTGGTCAAATTTACATATGGTTTCTTTCAGTGTTATTTTTTCAGTGGTTGGATTTCCTTGTTGTTGTTGGGGATTCTTGGTTTTTGGTTTTTGTTTTTTTTTTTTTTAGTCATTTTTAAATGAATGGATTTATGCTTTGTTTTTGATAAGTGACTCTAGGAAATTCAAGCTGTTTATTGTGGGTGGAAAACCAATTCTACTGCTGAAGTATAGGACAAATGAAAATAAACAATTTTTCCCTCCTGTTTAATATTTTCATGTTTTGGTGGTATCTCAGCCATGAATGACCAGGTGTAGAGGGTTGCAGTACAACCAGAAAAACTTACTCTGGATGGTAATAGACCTTTGGAAGGAGCACTGAGCATTGTGACCTGTAGACTTTACAGGGTGATCAGAGAACATAGGCCATGGAAAGGTCATGAAGATAGAGGGGAGTCAGAGCATAGTCAGTCCTGTCATTCTTGCAAGAGCGTTTATTTGGGCTTGTACACTCAGACTGTTCTTTTATTCACCTGTATGCCTAACATCATTTGAAAGTGTTTTGAGATGTATGGGTGTGGGCCACGTATCTACAGATATACCTACACATTCACCTCACCCACAATATCTGCTATACAAAAAGAAACCCTCTACTAGTATTTCTGATTCAGGACTGCTTCAAAACATTTAGTCATATGTTCCTCTTTAAAACACATACCTGTTTTTCTGAAATGGGACCGTAAGATTAAAATGAGGGTGAAATAGCAGAGCCCTTTCCTATTTAAAAAAACCCCTTTGTATAGTGAAATGATCATTACTGCCCAGATAGACACAGGGATAACAACTTGGTGCCCTATTCAAATCTAATATAATCTAATAAGATGCAGGATTTTATATCTTTATCTGAAAACTCTATTATCACTGCTTTTATCAACAGACAGTTCAGTGTAAAGTGCTAGAGGAGACAAGACGCAGTTACTTTGATGCAGTTTCTTGAGTTGTAAATTCCCTGATTTTTACACTGTGATAAATAGCTACTATGAGTTTGTTTTACAATGAGATGGGAAGGTTTTAGAGACATGACCATTGTCTTTTTTTAGATGTTTCTGCCAGATGAAAGGATCCTTAATAAGAATGCAGAACAAGAGTTTTTACCCACTTCAAAGCTCCTCTATACTGCCAGAGTGGCGATTAGTGGCTTTTGTGCAAATGGCAATCAGACCCATGTGATTTCGAACTGCTTTTTGATGTGTGGAGAACAACTTAGTAGCATTATGCTGTGTGGAATGACTTCTCATAGCTACAACTTCATTAATTTTTTTTTATGGTTAAATATGGAAAGGAGTGGGGGGTAAATTGAAATTTTAGTTGGTTTTTCCTACTGGTTGCCAAGTGTGGAAGGTGTTTTGGAGAGAAAGAGAAATTATTTCCTTTGGTTAATATGCTGGTTTTGGCTGGAATAGTTATTTTTCTTCATTGTACTTACTACAGGACTGCATTTTTGGTTTGTGCTGAAAACATAGCTGATAACACAGGGTTGTTTTCGTTACTGCTGAGCAGGGCTTACACAGAGCTAAAGACTCTTCACCTTCTCACCCCACCCTATCAGTGGGGAGGCTGGGAGTGCACAAGGAGTTTGGAGGGCACACAGCTGGGACAGCAGACCCCAATTGACCCAATTACTCATGACCATATGGTGTTATGCTTAGCAATAAAAAGTTGGCTGAAGGAAGAATGGAAGGATGTTTGGGAAGATGGCATTGTCTTCTTAAGCAACTTTCATATGTGATGGAGTCCTGCTTTCCTGAGGAAAATAGGCATGCTTTGCCTGTTAAACTGTCTTTATATCAGTCCACCAGTTTTTTCCCTTTACTAATTCTGTGCCCCATCTTACTGAGGGAGAATTGAGTCAAGGGCTGGTTGGTGCTTAGCTGCCAGGTAGGGTTGAGCCATGACAGTTCAAAAAATAAAGAAAAGGTTAGGTGTGAAATATCCAACAGTATCTTATTTAGTTTCTGACCTGATCTGTTGCTGTGAAGCCTTGTCCAGCTTTTAAAATATGTTGTTTGAAACAGTGGGTAAGGGCCTTCTCCTAACATTTTCTTGTTTGATTTGTTCTGCTGCAGCTGGTGTCTTCTTTCTGACAATTTTCTTGAAAGATGTTTAGGGCAGGGAGGTGATCTCATTAATTTTAGAGTGTAGTAAGGACTCAGTGTCTCAGTGAAAATTTAAGGTGATGTAGTAAGTAATTACTTATGACTAAAATATTCTGGTGCTAAAAGAATAACCATTTTTTGTGATGTTTCAGGTACAATACGAAGGAACAAATTAGTAATTGTACTGGAAAGAAAGTCATAGTTTGGCTTATAAGGAGTCAATTTGAAGGCTTGTTAGGCCACATGAGAATGAGGAATCATCTGTTATTCTAGGGGAAATGAGATATGAAGTTGTAATTACTGATGATTTATCTGTTACATTTCAGAGTCCTGTAGTTTATTCTGACTAAACCTGGCTCCTTTTCCTAATGCATTAAGTACACAGAGTATATCATGTATTCAAACCAAGGCAAACTCAGTCAGATACAGGGGGCAAAATGCATGTTTCCCCAGAGTAGGACTGGCTGTTAAGTTAAATATTCAGTGACATTTCTATGCCTGTGAAGGCTTAGTTGAATTCATGCTAATTTCTGGGAGCCTTAGAAACTCCACCACAATGGTTCAGCGCAGTGATAATATTTTTGCTGATGGTATTACCTAAACACCTGCTGATGGTTCTAGATCCCAACTGCAGTGCCACCACAGCAAAGGGCTGGCTCCTGTTCCAGAGAGCTCTATCTCATAAGATTGTAGTATACAGCCAAAGTGTAACGGTGCATGAAAGCAATGACATTTTTCAATGACAGAGCCAGAACATACCTTGGCATGATTTTAAAACTTTGAAGGATAAGGAAGTAATTTTGACAATCATAGGAAATTCTTTTTAAAAGGAACAGCAGTTATGGAGAAGTCATGAAAATGCTGCTCTGAAAATAAAGTGAGAAATAGTCTTGGACCATCAGGAAAAAGAAACAGAATCTTTATTGAAAAAGTGAGAGAAAGGGCTGGGACACTACATTAAACCAGATTGCTTAGAGCCCCATCCAACCTCACCTTGAGTACTTCCAGGGATGGGGCATCCACAACATTTTCCACTTTCTTACCACTCTCACACTAAAATATTTCTTCCTGATATCTAATCTAACCTATTCTCTTTTTCAGTTTGAATCCATTCTCCCTTGTCCTGTCACTACAATCCCCTGAAAATCGTCTCTCTCCATCTTTCTTGTACTTCCCTTCATGTACTGGAAGGCTATATCTAGGTCACCCCAGAGTCTTCTCTTTTCCAGACTGAGCAGTGCCAACTATCTTGGTCTTCCCTCATATGAGAGGTGCTCCATCCTTGTAATCAACTTGGTGGATTTCCTCTGTACTTGCTCCAACAGGTCCCTGTCCCCCCTGTGCTGGGACCCCAGAGCTGATGCAGCCCTGCAGGTGGGGTCTCAGCAGAGCAGAGCAGAGGGCCAGAATCCCCTCCCTGGCCCTGCTGCCCATGCTGCTGTGGATTCAGCCCAGGACAGGTTTGGCTCTCTGGGCTGTGAGTGCACATGGCTGGGTTATATCCAGCTCTCATCCACCAGCAGCCCCAAGTTCTTGTGGGCGGGGCTGCTCTTGATCCGTTCATTCCCAGCCTGTGATGATACTAGGGTTTGCCCTGAACCAGTTACAGCACCTTGTAGTTGGCCTTGTATAAACTGCACGAGATTCCCAGGAGCCCTGTTTTCAAGCTTGTCTGGGTGGAGTCTTAGGTGGGAGGAGGTGTGTACAAGATTCGTCCTGAAAGTTATTTTAACTGGTCTTTCTTCCACCGTGATGCACTGGCAATATTGTCAGAAACCATATGTCAAACCAGCCTGGAGAGAATTTTTCTGAGTTCTCATCCTTTTAAGACTGGGATTTAAAGTAGGAGCCAAGACACAGATTTAACTATTGCAATTGCTAAATTGTTGAAACAGATAGACAGACAGACAGACAGGTAGATGGATAGATAAAAAAGGCTTCTGAATAGCTTTTATATTTCTGCTTTTTCCCATGACAGACTCCTGCGAGTGATAGTATGGATTTACATTGCATACAAATTACTCAGCACTTTGGCAGTACATACTTCAATGATTTGCTATCACTTACAGAATCAATGCTTCACATGCACAAGCTTGCATGCAGAACAGTATTTTAAGCCATTTAGGAGCAGTAAAATTTATATTAAAAGCAAGAGGAGAAAAAAAAAAGGTAGAAAATACTGATTAATAGACATAAAGGCAAATCTTAAGTAGAAACTTTTATTAGCTCTGAATCCATGCAATGAAGGTAATTTTCCTGTGCACAGAAATTATTTTTTCCTACCTTTGCAAATAAAACCTTGAGATGTATTTCAGACTTTAAGGAAAGTTATCCTGACAGTAGGATTATATAAAAATCTGGAGGAGGGAGAAAAAATGTATAGGTTTTACTTTGAAGTCATCTAAATGACAAAATGATCATTATATTTACTAATGATATTTTATCTTTTTTCTTTTATAATAATAGATTCATAATTTCAGCACAGAAATAATTGCAGATATCTCTAAATGTAAATAACATTTTTCCTTGGAAGTTTAAAGAATAAAACCTCAGTTGCATAGCTGCATTTCATTTATATGTGGAAGAAATTTATACAGTAATTTAATTGTGGTAAGCTTTTAAAAATCACTGAAATAAATTCATCTCATGACTCTTTTTGATTTTCATTCGTTCTGGCTCCTCTAAAGATAGACTGTACCACACATTGCTGCACAGGCAAGAGGTGTGTGAGCATCAGACTGAACTACTCTGGCTTGCTGGAGGCAGTCTGGATAAGCTGCATAAGAATCTATCCAGGCTGATTAATACCAGTGAAAAGCACAGAGATCTTGTGCTGCAATGAGCTGTTTGCTAACAGGATTTAGGTTTGCAGTCCTGAATTCAGGGTTACTTTGGTATCTGTGCCCACTCTCTAACCTAAAAGACAATGGCTTATATATAACTTACCATGCTCTCTCCATGGTTTTGCAATAGTTCAGTACCACATTTGCCGTGACAATCTGCTTTCTCATCTGAAAAAATTTTGATTAAGTTGTGCTAGTTTTGTTTGTAAGTGTGAGTGAGTCTGTGTGTTTTCCTGGAGAGGCTGCAAAGAAGATGCATAAGAGATTGTCTAAAGTTCTTTTGATTGTACTGAACAATAATTAAAAAAGAGCACTGAAAACAGAAGATGCAAATTGGCAGAATGTTAACAATGTTAGCCACCTGCTGGGATTGCAAAACACAGAAAATTTCTTACAAAAATATGATCCTGGTTCAGTGATCCATGTGTAACTAATAAGTTTAACAGATAAACTATAGCTTTGGAGTAATTTCTTTCTTTTCACACACAGTTGCATACATATGGACAATATGCACAAAAATTATAAATTACTGTGCATACTATTTGCATTTTAAAAAATGCAATAGAAGATTCACAGAAATGCTTAGTGAAAATGAAGAGCAAGAAGATGTTAAAACCAAGTTTCTTCTTTAATGAGATCCTTGGAAATATAAAGAAAATTATCTTCCTCTAATAGTTTGAAATTACTGAGCAACCTTGGGAGTTGAAGTAGAAAATCAATTTACAGCTCTTGTGGATGGATGCATAAAATTCTACTGGCCACACCAAATAGCTCTGCATACTAAAATGTGTCTTAACTTTAAAGTCTATACATTGCATTAATTAAAAAAAGAATTTAAAAAATAAAAATAATATATATATCATGACCCCATGATTTAAATATTGACCTTACGATTTGGAAGTAGTCCATAATCTGAGCACCTGCTGGAAGACATTATAAAAGGTAACTGCACTATAACATGTTACCAGATAGCAATATATCTCTCTACAGTCTTGCATGTGAGAAATCAAGCAGCCAGAAAATGACCATTTTAAGAAATGAATGAAAGTCTAATGCTTTTTTGAATTTTCCACTCAAGAATGTGATTCATTAAGGTAATTTATTCAGTCAAGGGATGAAGATCCATCCCTGAGACAAGGCTGACCCAAGGTTTTATCTTCTGGTGCAGCAGTTCTTCAGAGAATAAGAAGACAGAAACTATAATTCCCTTTCCTAGTAGCATGTGGAAAACAATTCTTATATGTTACTGGTCTGACAGGATTGAGCTATGTGCAATGCCATTCACTCCCAGCTGTGCTTACATGACTGTCTCTTGAAAGAACTTCCTACAGTAACTTTTAAAGAGACTTCTTTTATTTTTTAGGGTTTAATGTGCATTTCTAGTACCGGTACACTTTTGATTTTTTTTTTACTTTTGCTATTATTTATTTTTATCAATCAAAATAGAGCCCCTGACTTGGAAAATTTTCTCAAGCTTTTTATATTTGTGTACAAAATGTCGCTATGGACTGTGGTACCCATAAGGCTCAGCTCATGGTGGTACAGCAAGACAATTCTGCAGACTGTTGCACCATATGAATCCAGTCCTATATTACTCTATTGCTTCAGCAGAGTATCCAAGACATCTCATGACTAAGTTGAGCACCATTTCATATTGAATTCAGACAGTTCTCATAGAGCAAATGTGTTTTACAGGTCCTTTAGTACTTTCATTCCATAAAAGAGAAAAAGAGAAGTGAAAATCAAGTCCTTGTTGGAGGACTGTCTTCTTAAAAAGACACTGACCTTTTAATGTAATAGTTATTTTTGGGAGGACAGTCTGTGTTAACAAATCACATATTTTTGCTAAACCAGTTTTAGAAAAAATCATCCAAGGCATGGAAGTTGCAGACAATAAGAAGTCAAAATTAATTAAAAATTTAATTAAAAAGAAGCAAAGGCAGTGTAAGAGAACTCTTGTCCCATGATTGCCTCTTTGAAGTCTATATTCGGCATCCATGGTAAGTTACTACTTTGCCTAGAGAAGGTTCTACTGCAATGTGTTGAAGGAAGCACCAGGTGCCATAGACACTTGTTCTGTCATTTTACTTCCTTCTCACTTCATTTTGTATGTCTAACACCTACCTCAGTATTTTCCTGCATAGCCTGTTCTAAATCAAATCTCTTGTAATATTTTTTTCTCTTCAATTCCTGCTATACAAAGAAATTCTATTTTAACAAAACCAGTGTTAATTAGGATAATTACTGTCTTCTGTTTTTACATCATCTTTTTCATATTTTTACATTTACTCTCATAATCTGAAGCTCCTCTCTAACATTTATGGAGTTAATATTATGTTATGAATGTTTTTATTAATTCATTGCTCAGTTTCCACAGCTTTGCTATATGCCACTGACACATTACTGCATAAGATGCTGTGTTAAATATCTTGTAATTAATTACCAATTATTGGGATATCAACAGGTGTCATTCAGCCAACAGATCTCTGAGAGAGCTGTTTGTATTTGTACTGCCAGATACAACCATTGTTTATATAAATGCCCCTGGTACAATTATCAAAGCCAATAACTGCACTGATTTCATGGGGAATATAAAGAAATTTAGTGTGAAATCATAAGCCTGTGGATAAGTTCATTTTTTTCTCAAGTAGCAGTGGCCCAAGATACAGCTGGATGATAGAAGGAATCCTGTAGTGTACTTTGCAATACCAGTGGTGTTACTTGCAGACCCTTCTCCTACTTAAATAGACACGTTATATGAGTTAAGGAGGATTTCCTCAACACCTGGACAGATTAAAGGCTAAAAAATCCATCTGTTTGTGCAAGAAATCTGTTCTTATATGTCCTCTATCCCATTTCTTAGCTTTTTGTAGAAGAAAAAGTCAGGACCAAGGCTTCAGCTGATTTAAATTTAGGGAAGCTGGTTTGATTTATCAGGGTTGCATGGGCTTAGGAAGAGCCAGGAATTTCCCTTAATTAGCATGAAATTTTACTTGATCTCTAGGAAATGTGATTCAAATTAAATTGAAATTGTAAAACTTCCAGAAGCCTTATGTGATGCAAATTGAAATAATTCAGTGCCAGTTGTCCTCTTACCATCTGTAAATGACAATTGAGGTGATTTCCTTGCCAACACAAAGTTGCATTGAAAAGCGGGATGCAGGGACGTGCACATGGCAAACGGCAAAGCAGAACACTACGGAGGAAAAAGTCAGGATCAAGACTGACAAACTATTCCCTCATTTCACATGGAAGGTAAATAGAAAGATATATTGCACACAGATGCCTGAAAACTCTGTCTCATGCAGCAGAATTAGACACACATGAATACTTAAATCAACAGAACTTTTATGTGTGACTAAACCAAACTCATAATGGATATACTATATCAGCTCTGTTGCAGCTGTCTCTGGCTATCAAAGTTTCCTTTTTCTGACCTAAGGGAATGGTAACTCACTCATAAAATGCAAGATTCAGGAAAAAGGAGCATTCTTTAAAATTTTGGGTATAAAAAACCCCAAACAGCCCCATTCTGGTCACAAAGTGGAATACAATGGCAGGTAACACACCGATCATCTGTTTGTAGAAGGCTGTCTATTTTCATCAGCTTACATTATGTGGGAGGAAACAGAAGGACCTAAATCTTGTTAAGTACCTTAAGTCTAGCTGATGCTTCTTTCTAAGAGCTGTTTTGATTGAAGCAATTAAGGCAGACATAAGATGGTTGAAGGGAGGATGATGAAAAGTGTGGCTATTTCAGGATAATGCAATTTCTGATGTGTACACAATACATTTGTGCTTAGGAACAATAATGAATGGTGGGAGGGGTCTGGGTACAAAGAACCGTGGTTTTGCATGAGCAAGCGATGCATTTCTACCTGAGATCTGAAGGAAAAGAGTAGCGATGCTTGAAATCTTCTCTCTTATTGTGCAGGCTTAGAGATTGTGCTTCATCCCCTTCTACATAGCTGTTTCACCACTAGACATGTGCATACAATGAAGTTTAGGAGCTTTCTGCTTCTTCCCTCATGCAGTAGCTGACAGGGTTGGGCAAGATGGTTCTACCTCATTTCTGCCTCCCCAGATTGCACTGCATCCTGACTTGAAGCCTGCTGGCTTCAGAGAGATGATACCTTGCATAGGTAGGGCTACCAGTTACCTCATGTCTCTTCTTACAGTTCTGTGAAAGAGTCTTCTGTGCCACCGTGTGTTAATGGTTCTTTCTGCCAATAAGTAATATTCATTCTCTTCTATGCAGAACAGAAGCAAATAAAATGGAAGGTAAAAGCTCCCAGGCTTAGATGTCAATGAAATTTTCTCAGAACAATTGTCTTGCCCATGAATAACCATATCTAGTCTGTTTGACCTGATAACACAATTTAGTTACATCCAATTTGTCTCAGTAAGCTCAGGGAGGCATAAGGGAAAATAGAAGCTTCTGAATAAGAAAATCAAGGCCAGCTGTCTATAACCAGTGTTTTCAACAAACATGAAACCCTCTTATTTTGCCTGTCTAAATCAGTGTAAATGATGCAGAATACTAGTAGGGCTCAGATATTACCTGCATCCAGTACTTACAACACAACGTGTGAGTCTTTTGGAACAGACAGAAACAAAGTTAGGCTTCTTAAAAGAACACAAGGGAAGAATGTTCAATAGATTTTGAGATTACTTTGAAGGTAGGAGTTGCCTTTGAATGTGCAAGGGTGTATGTTAGTAAATTAATAAAAAACTGTAACCTTCATGATGATTTTCAGTAAAGTCTTTTCCTCCCTACTTGTCCTGGTTTAAGGCAAATTTGGGAAGAAACCTCCGAATGGGTCCCTCCAGAAAAACAAATCCAAGCGGTCCCTCCCCCAACTGGTTCAGGAAAGATTTTCCTTAGAGGAAAGTGGAAAAAATGTGTTTATTTAACAGGCAAAACACAACAAATGAATACCAAAGAACAAAACCTCCCGCTGCTCCGCTGAGATGACGAATCCAGCCAGTCTGTGCCGCAGGAGCAGCTCGGCTCCCTCAGTCCGTGTCAGTCCCTGGCACTGGGAAATGCTGGGCACAGGCCAGGCCTGGGGGGACACAGGGGTGAGCTCCTGGTGCTCTGCTGGGGGTTAGTCCAGAGCAGGTTCAAACAGTTCCAAAGGAAAAGAAAAAACCTCACAGTCCAGAGAACTTCTCTGCTTCAGCTAGCCACAAACTAACCAAAAGCAAAGGAGAGCTCTCTCCCACCATCTGCACTGCAGACAACACTCACTGTGTGTCCTCAAAAGCTGAAAACTCTGACCTTGATGTTTTGAAAACACCCGCCTCAGACATTCCACTGCTTCTCCTGCACTCTCAGATCCAGTTTTAAAGGTGCAGAACTTATTTTTGATTTAAACAGACGAATGGGGATACAATTCAGCAACAACCCAGGATACTACTTATACAGCAGTTTCCTACAGTTTTGGCAGATTGGAGCTTTGCACCTGTTACGTTGCTCTGTCTTTTTCATGTCTGGTTTCCTGATATATAAATGTGCTTTTACTTTGTGTTGATATTTTGCTGTAGTAACTAGAATTGCTTACCAGATCCAGACTGTTACAATCATTTGCTTGGGAAACATCCTCTTATTTCAGTAGCTTTGATTGTTGAATTGCACTAAGGGGAAGGACTCTTTATAGGTATATTTGGGTGTAGAAGATCTTTTATTATGAGATGATAATGAAAGAGGTGGTGGTAATAACATGTTATGGAGATGGATATTTACAAAACAGTGACATTCCAACAGTGAGCAAGCCAGTAAGAAAGGAAAAATATAAGCCATTTACAGATAAACAAATAAAAATCCAATCTTTGCACAGCTTTTAAAAAAGTAATTTTAGACGTTTGTGTGAAATTAGTGTACTAATTGCAAAGCAGATTCTTAGGTTAATTAGAATTAGTTAATAAAGATATAATTTGACATCTCAATGTTTTTGCGTTTTTTTGGGGGGTCTTTTTGGGGTTTTTTTGGGTTTTTTTGTTGGTTTTTTTTTTTGTAATTTACAGTATGATCATATCAAGGAAAAGGTGGACAAAAGTGGCTTTGGCATCTAATCCCAAATTCACAAATTATTGCCTGGTTTCTAGATCATACTCTATAACTTATGCAATATGATATTTCAGATTTCATACATCAAATATAAAGTTGTGTCTGAGAGTGATGAGAATATTCAAATTCCTCTTCTTTAAGATTGCAAAAATTGTTAGTCAGTGCAGAAAAGCTTCCTTTGATACTATGTTTGAAAAACACACTTGTATGGAACAAGAACTTTGTTTTTCCATATTTGAAACATGCTCTTTTAAAGAGTATAGAAGACTTGTATCAGCAGTTTTTTATGGGAATGGCCATAATCACTTCTCACTTTCCTTTTATTTGTTAAGCAACTATCAATTTGTATTTCCCTTAGATGCCCTACCTGATTAATTGACATACCTGCTTTGAATTAGAGCAGTTGTTTCACTCCAGAGCTGTGAAGTCCTATGCTGCTTTTTTTTAATGTGAGAACATGTCAAGAGCCCAAAATCAAATATCTATATCTTTTTAAGATTATAAAAGTTAGTTTTATGAAAGATGTTATCTCTACAGACCTTACTTGACTTCGGATAACAAATAACACTCTAAATTCTCTTTCTGACACTTTTGTTAGATTGCTCCAGATAAACACTATTAATACACTTAACTAGGTTTTCCTTATATCTATATAATCTCCAAGTTGACATTAGGAAAGAATTAATGACAATTGCCTTTTTCTTATAGGGAAGTTTTTCTTAGGAATCTACTCTAGGTGTTTTCATAGGTCTCAGGTAGGGCCTTGAATATCTCACACTGCAATATTTTGTTTTTCAGGAGACAGTGATTGTTATCCTTTTTATTGACAGAAGACCATGACAGAGAGTGGTCATGTGTTACTGTGATGCAGATAGAAACACACAGTAACACACACAATAGGTGTTCAGGTAGAGAAGTAGAAAGGAAGGAGATTTTAGTTTATTGTTGATTTCGTATATATAAGTTTCTGTACAGTGATCAGAGATTGGACACAGAGGTTCTCACCTCTCCATCTTCACTGGTCACTTGAGAAGTCCATCAGGTGATATCTTTTACAAATGAATGCAAACATGATTCTTGTTTATCTTACAATTCATGAGAACTGACTTTATTATACTAAAACAAATCAGAAGGCTTATTTTCAGGGACAACAGTCATGTGCCAAAATCAACCAAACATAAGTCAGGCTACTTTCTGATTCTTTGATCATGACACCAGGTTGTGAAATATCTTTCTTCACTTATATAGTCAGGTCAAATTTTGTAGAAAGTACCAAATTCCCATTGGTTCCACTTAAAGAGCCTCATTCAAAGTGTTGTAACCATTGCGGCTTAGTCATTCATCACAGCACTATATTGGAAATGTTTGAAATGAGCTGAGGAACAGCTGCTGCAGAGGAGAATGCTATATTAGAAGTGCCGTTACAAGTGAAAATGCAAGTGTTAACCAAATACAGATAAGGCTGAAAACAGCATCTACTCATCCTACAGAGGCTGAACCTCACAGATTTCAAGGTCCTGTGAATCCCAGCTGTTATCCAGCCTTGACCATGCACAAAAGCACACTGCAGAATTTGGAGAGTTGAAGAAAATTATTCTGGAAAAGAATAATGGTCCAACTCCCAATAGTCCAAAGAATAATTTCAGTTTCTTGGAAAAGTGCTTTCTTGAGTACCTCTGTGACAGACTTGGTAACAAATCCTTGGAAATTTTTGCAGACCTTTCATTATAGAGAAAACTATCTTCCAGCCTTGTAAATATGTAAAACCACTCCCCATTTTGTGTTTCCTTTGTACCACTTCCAGCTTTATCTGCTTAATCATGGTAATCAGGGTAGATGCAGTTGCCTTCCCTGTGGAAAAATCTTACTTTACAAATTTTGTCCCTCAATTCACTTTCTTTCCTGCCACTCCCTGTGTTTTCCCCTGCATCTGACATGGCAATGAGTGACCTTACAATTCTCCTTGAAGGTAGAAGGAATGTTGAAGATGCTGTTTGAGGACAGACTGCAGCATTTCTTAGACTAATGGGATTAAAACTTTACTTTCTAAAGTAGTACAGGAGTAGAGAGGATTCCTTTGTAGGAAGGTGGTGTCATCCTTGCAAAGTTATGAAATCAGGCTCCTTGTTTTCTGGTCTCTAGCTTCACTTTTGAATGGAGAATGGATGGGTTAGTCTTTTCCTTCAGCTCTTCTATAAGAGTGTTGATGAGGAGCTACAGGCTTGATCTCTGGCAGTAAATTGCATGCTCCTGCTTGCTACCTGTGTGGCTAGTAGGCTGTTAGAGAGATGAAGGGGAAGGGATGTAGAAATTCAGGAAGGGTTTTCAGGCTATAATTTTTTCTCACAGGCATTGAAAGAAGTAGAGAAAGAGAATAATTTCTGTCATTTCTTGTTAGTACTCACAAAGCTGACATGGGAAGTCCTTTTTGTGTCTGGCTTTCCCCAATGACTGTATATGAAATTCTGGTGCTTCCCTTGGGTTTTTGTGTCCAGTACATCTTGAGAATTTGGATCCGTAGATACTTGTGAGTTATCTAATGGTGCAGAATAATCTACATGGGCATTTAGAAAATTCAAAGTGTTGAATAAATCTTCTACCAAGAATGCCAGTCAGAAGGACACTTGGCCTTTTAAAGTGTAGGAACATCTTAAAAAAAAAAAAAAGTTAATTTATTCATGTGAAAACATGTAGGCATTACTAGTAATATTACTAGTCTGTAAAGCAAGAGATTAATTGTAAACAGCTAAAATTCCTTTTTTATATTGTCTAAGAAACTGATGATGGTTCAATATGCTTTACTGCATCTCTTTTCCATTTTCTCTGCAAACGGTGTGTTCAGTCAAAATTAGAAGACTGTTTTCCAATGCAGAATAAAAATTTTTATAGATTACATTATTCTGTCTCTAATTAGCCACACTTTTAACACATTGTCAAAAACATTAAGCAAAGAGGCATGATGTTATTCTAATCCCTTAGAGTATTTTCTTATGTTGACATGAATTTTCTGTGTGGTTTTTCAAGGCACCAAAGAGCTGATATATAAAGGACTTCTTTTTCATGACATCTGTACTGTAATCTGTATTGACTGAAACACTCATGATGGGTTGCTAGGTAGTTCAGCCTTGCCTGTATGGTATCACAGTGATTCTGTGGTGACTGTGAATAGCAGTAGCTGTTATTAAAAAGTACCAGGTCATTTGCACTCACTTTGTATTATGTGTGCAAATAGTCATTTTTTTCCCCTCACATCGTCTCTGGACATCTTATTTCACTGTATTAATTTTTCACTTTGATGTACCTGATTGAAAATATAACGTGACCAAGAATCTGAAACTAGCTCATTTTGTTTTTTTAGGCTTCACCATTTAATTTCATAGACTGAAATTATATTTCTTCTCTGATTGGATAAGCATGTCAGCAGTTATCAAATAAACAGTTACAGAAGCAAATTTAGATGCATGAAATTGAAATTTGTTTGCCATGAACATATACAGAAATTAACTTAAGGTGGGTGAAGAAACGTGTAGCTGGAGAAGATTAAAAAAAAAAAACAACCTAAAAAACCCTCAAAACAAAAAGATCTGTAATAGAAATTTTCACAAGACTGAGATGCCAGTGTTGATGTTCTCAGTTTACCTAATAGATTTTGAAGTACAGAGATCCTAGTGTATCCCTATTCAGAGGCTGTGAAGCCTTTGGAGCTAACAGGGATGCTTCTTGATCAATATTTAATACTTCAGTAGGTAGAGAGTGAAAGCCTCATATGACACTGAGCAATGTGGTGAGAGCAGACACCCTATCATGATTCTGAATGTGCCAAATGTCACATTGTATCAGAGTTATTATTACTGTGATATCCAGTATATTTTTTTAGTGACAGGCCTATATAACACATACAGAAAGAAATACTGAAGTAAAGAAGCCCCAGCCAAGTGTGCCAGCCTTTGGTAACTTTAGCTATGGCCTTCTGCCCTTGACTGATCTGACAGCCAGGCATGACCAAACACAGTGCTGCAAAAAGCAGAGGAAAGAGGGTGGAATGAAACTCTGGAATTCTTGAGTTATTGTATCTCGAGTTCACACAACTTCTTTTAAACAGCTGACATATTGAAGGCATCTCAAGAGGAGGGTAAATGATTAATTGATTTGATGTTTGTTATAAAAATAGCAGCATATTCCTGACACTTTATCTGGACACCTTTTTATTGTCTTTGTTCCATATATGATGTGTAAATCTTTTCTATTAAAGATTACTCAAGAGAGGATTATTTAGCAGGAGAATCTTAAAAACATATCAACCAAGTGACCTTTTGACATGATTATGCAACAGGGAACACAACTTGGATTATGTGTGTCTATTCTGTTGTGACATAACGATGATTCCCTGTCTTCTCCTCTCCAGGCTGAGAGACTAAGTGACCTCAGCCACTCCTCATATGGCTTCTCCTCATAGTCTTTTGCTATCTTCCTGGCCCTCCTCTAGTAGTTTAATATCTCTTTCACTTTGTGTCACCCAGAGCTGCCCCCAGCACTCGAGGTGAGGCTGCCCCAGCTCAGAGCAGAGTGGGACAATCCCCTCCCGTGCCTAGTTGCCCATGCTGGGTCTGATGCCCTCCAGGACAGGGTTGGCATTCCTGGCTGCCAGGGCACTGCTGGCTCAAGTTCAACTTGCCATCAGCCAGGACCCCCAGATCCCTTTGCGCAGCATCTCATTCCCCAGACTATACACACAATCGCAGTTTCTCTGTCCCAAGTGCAGAATCTGACTCTTGTCTTTGTGAAACCTCATACGGTTGGCAATTGCCCAGCTCCCTAATTTGTCAAGCTGTCTCTTCAGGGCCTCTCAGCCTTCAAGGGAGTCAACAGCTCCTCCCAATTTAGTGTCTAAATGCTCAGCTTCCTTTCTGAATTGGAAATTATTCAGAGCAGCCCTACCCCAACATATTCCTCCTTATTTTCCATGAACCTTCTGTACATCACAGTGGCTGTGCAGATTAGGGGGCACAGGAAAATCTAGGAATATGAAACCAATTAAGATATTTTTGTATCAATCCGTAAATATTTTCCATATTTTGCCACCATAATTCCAAGTATATCCTCATTGTATCCATAACTATAGCAATGAGACCAGTTATGACAGTGAGTGACATCTAAAGTGAGAGTGAGGGAGGTATGTAGTTCCCCTGTATGTGCTCCTGGGGACTTCCAGTTAATGTTCACAGTTCTGGGGTGAATTTGTCAATTTCATTCAAGAAACTATATTTCTTTTCATGTAGAAATGATGCAGAGCCTGTCTGAGGTTGTCTTTAGCTAGTGTGTCAGGGATTGATCTACAACCTGCATACAGCAAGAGAAGCCTTGATTGCAGAAATGCAGGGACTGGAAAAAAGACTGACATTCATTCTGTGTGATCATGGATGGAAGTCCAGCTTAAACTTCAGCACCCCAGGAAAAGAGAATCTTTACAGAATCTTTAATTTTAGTTGTGTGGAGTCCTTCCATGTAATTATCCAATAGAGAAAATGTGAAAATCTATGCCAGCAGTTACCCTGCTGAGAGTCAGCAGGGGAGAGTGTGTTTTAAAGGCAAACACAGCAGCAGGCAGCAAGGAAGGGTTCAGTGGAGAAGGAGAGCCGGATGACTTCACAAAAAAAATGTGTCCCAGCCTGAAAACAAGAAGTCTGCTCATTTGGGGTCAGGAAAGAAAGTCAGAAAATTAAAAGAATGGGTCTGTATCTCTGTTGCTGTTTCACTGCTGTGGTGTTCAGGAAAAGAGTAAGAATAGGAAACTGGTGGGAAGAAGTAGGAACAGAATTCATGTGGCCCAGAGCCTGGGCTTCAGATTAGATTTTAGAAAGCCAGATTCTGCTCTTGTGCTTTCTACTGATCTAATATTTAGCTTTTGGATTCATGATGTTTTAGTGCCTCTATTTCTTCTCTGTTGCCTGCTTTGTTTGATTAGATAGTATCAAAATACAACAACATCAGCAACAACATCCCCCAACAGAAACACGCTCAAAAATGTTTATTTTACATTTTGTAGGAAAATTCCCAAAGGCCAGTAGTATCTGGTGGCTGAGTCAGTACGACATGAGCTCAGGTCTGACTGCCATTGTGTGACACATGAAAATTCTGTTACAGGCCTTGGAGCTAAGCTGAAGAAGCCCTGTGGATTTTCACTTGCTCTCCTGTCCTGACAGTTGGGATTCATCTCACTTTAGGGTCCAGATGTAGTTGCATGTACAGCAGAATCTAGATCTGTTTAAAGATGTTGTACAGCCATGAAATTCTAAATAATGATGGTATATTTGAGCCAAGAGGTCCAATAGATCTGGTCCTCTCTGAAATGGCTATGTGGCACCAGGAGATGTACCATGGCACCTAACATGACATGAGACATCTATACTTAGATAACTGAAGTTATTCTCTGGGGATCTGTGTCTGAAATAATCATCCTGTTCTATAGTGAAGGTCTTTATAGTGAAGGTCTAATCAAACAAACTTTATTGACTACCTTGTCAGACAATGAACTGCATTTATACTCCACTGACTGCATTGACTCAATTCCTATTGACAGTAAAAAAATCCGTGATTTCTGTTCAGATGTGCATGCCTGTACCATGGACATCCGGAGTGAGTCAGGCAAATCACGGCTGCTCTCAGTGCACTTGCTAGAGGATGGGGAGCCACAAACTTAACAGTTGTTCACATGAAAAATGAAGACATGTAGCACCAAAAAAAGTTATGTCAAACTGATGGAAAACAATGGGGTATGCCCACATTTTTGAACAGCAGGGTTTTATATTTTATATCATTTTTCCTTCTCATTTGATTTGCTTATTTTCTCTAGTAGCCTACAGTGTAAGATGAAACTATTCAACAGTTGTCTCTTTAAGGATTTCAGTTCAATGTCTGCATAAGATGAAGTAGAAACAAAGGGAAAAAAGAAATACATTTTTATAAGATCACATTTAACTTTTTTACAAACACCAAAACACAGAAAATTAGTCTAGAATTCTTGTATTATAGTATGCCAGAAATCACATGGAAACAAATAGGAAATCTAACCTCACATTAGGCAAACTACTAATTTTCAAAAGATATGTTCGAACTTTTCCCTTCCTTTGAAACACACATATAGTTACACATCTTACCTATGAAACTTTTCGAGTGTAAGCACTCTTGAAATTCCATACCTTTGATCTCAAAGGTGAAGTTGGACAAACTTTGACCAGTGATCACAGTATATCTATGGCTCTTAGTATTAGTAATTTAAAGGAAGCAATGCTAAAAATTCTTTGAGCCTCATTCTGTGCTCACTTTTCTTTCACAAGAAAGATGCTGAGCTTTGATTTTGATGGTCATCAAGGTGAAATCTGGTAGTCATCCATGACAGAGAGCTAGTACATGTTTATGACTGTTGATCTGAGTCTCTGGTACACTGTGAAAGTGTTAGAGAAAAAATATAAAAGAATACAGTAATGGAGACTTTGCTAGAAAACCATCATCACACCTACTTACTACTCTCTTATTTGCTATCTAGTGAGTGTTATGTAGGTCATTTGTACTTCTCTTTCATAACCAAGCACATTACGAAGCACAAATTATGCCTGCAAGAGCTTTCCACTACAATTCTGCCCTCTTTTCTCATTCATGTGTACCTGAAGTGATAATTGAAATCTGAAGTTCTAATATGTAGAGCTGTGAAATGTGTGTCAGCCTGCTGAGTCCTCTACTCACCAGTACAGAACAGAAGGCAGCTTCCTGGCTATTTGAAAGCGTTATGCTACCAACAAGACTCCCAGTCTTACGGCAGAGACTGTCATCTGTTCTCACCAAATACAGAATTAAAGTGTATATTTCAGGGTAGGGAGTAGGATGTTTAAGCTTGAGGCATGAGAAGAAATATCTGTTGGTATTTAATTCCCATACCTTTTGCCTGGTTAATCAGATAAGTGGTTTGTTGCAGTTTTCTCTAGACACATACCTCATTAAGCAGAGAGAGAACTACTGAGAAAGGGCAGGATCACAGCTTAAAATTAGCTTAGTGTGGTTTCTCACATATACTGGTGGTATCCGCAGTTATTGCAGGTTCATGCCAATGCCACTTACTTTTATTTACCCGTCAGACAGACACAAGGATCTCCACTGAGCAAGATGGTGGGTGAGATGCACAAAGGTCAAATGACCAAAAAATGACCTGGAATATAGCTTTGAATCCTGATGTTCAAGAGTAAAGTCCCCAAAAATGGATTCTGTGGAAGAGGAAATTTTTTTATTGTCTATTTTTTATTCCCTTAAATAATTTTTACATCTTGCTCCCTTTTTGTTTTGCTGTGCTGGCAGGATTACTCCCTTTCATCCTTTCCTCAGCAGCACAGAGATGTCTCCCTCCAGTCTGCAGGTGTGCAGGAGGCCAGTGCCGGGTGGGTGCCCAAAGAACTCGAGCCTTGCTTGTGCCCTCACCCATAGAACTGCTTCTCCAGTAATGGAGACAGCCTGCTGGGGCCAGGGACACTAGGACAGAGCTGCTGGGATTGGTGGGAAGGGCTGGGGGCATGGGGCTTCTGCATGACTTACGCCAGTTTTAGTGGGAGGAGAGCAGTACTAGGATGTATCTGAAAAGTAAATCTTGGCATATCTGCAGAGAAGGACAGAAAATACTGAAGCAGAAGAAGATCAGACTCCAAAATCCATAATGAAAAGTGAAGACTGGTCAGTCCTAATCAGGAACTGATTGTTATGGGGAAAGGATGGTTGTTAGGGAAAGTTTCTTTTGAAAAACATTTTTCAACCTGCATTTGTTTGCATTTACTTTTGAACCAGATTGTACTTGCAGAACAGTGTATGTGTTTAAACTCTGCTGAAAGCCTGCAGCCAACAAAGGAAATAAACGCCTTCTGTTCCTTACATTACACAATAATAGGGAAGGAATTAATAATGTTGCACTGAAAAAAACCCCAACCTTTATTTAGATATCTTTATGCAACAATAACAGAAGCCTGCCCATGAGCTCAGTGTACTCTCTATTTATTATGTATACTATGTGAAAATTACACAAACATGCTCTGGAATTGCAAAATTCACAAGCTAATTAATCAGAACTTGACAACAAAGCAGAGTCTATTTCACCTCACATCCAGGGCCAGAGAGGAAAGATAATTTTTTCATTCAGGAACAAGCCTGTGCTAGAAGACAGATGATTTTGACTCCTAACTTTGTTCACTCAGTCCTGCTTCAATTCTTCTGGGAATAGTATTTCAGATTGATCAAGCTGTCAATGTTAATAATTAAAATTTGAAATTGTGTGTTGGGGGGTGGAGGGAGAAGCATGAGTACTTTTTGAATAGGTGAATGCTTAGCTCTATCCAGAATTACTTTTTGGACTTTATCTTTCTCTAATATAAATAATTACACATCATGGGCAACACAAGAAATGGATGAATTACAGCTAGTGCAGAGGCAACATACTCTATAAAAAGAAAGTGTCAGCTTGTCTTCAGAGTTTCTTTTCTACGGTTTAGAATTTTTTTTTTTTTTTCATTTCTTGGAGTTGAAATTATTTGTAAAATCTGTGAGATAGAGTCCCTGTGTAAGATATTGTGGATTTCTTAGTTGTTCCTGGAACTGAGTAAGTTTCTCTCTTTATATGACAAGTGGAACAGCAGGAGCATGTTCAGTAAGGAGTTCTCAGCCAGTAGCTACACTAAAAAACAAATAGTTGGTTAGTACTGTATGTGACGATCATATATCATCAGGCTGGAAAACAAAATTGTGCATAAGGCTAAAGCCAGGAAATCAATTACTCAAACTCCATGAAACATATTTATTAAGTTGTGGAAATTCTGAAATCTTCTTTGAGAGCAATAGTTTGGGGTATCCTATCTTTCATAAAATTTTGGCACATTGGCATTTCCAGAGATCTCACAATAGCACTATCCTCAGCTTTAGTTTTAGGCTGCTTTGTTCAGTCACTGTGGTCTAAATAAACCACAGAAATATGAAGCATGAGCATTGCTGCATGTTGTGAGCACTGTAACAATAGTCAATATTTGCCCCTATCAGAGATTTTACAAGTTGTTGTTTTCTTTTTAATGAAACATCTCAAAAGCTTCCCAATGCTACAGTTATGCCATGAAAGCTTGTAAGAAAATTAAACACATATATTACTTGGATAACCCAAGTTTTTGATGGATGTTCACAATTTTTAAAGCATGTAATTTTTAAAAGCATATATTCTCTGTCTCCAAGAGGTGCACCTCGGCAGACCTAGGGTACCAGGTACGTCTGTAAATGAAGAAGGATATGAAAAGATTTGATAAATGTTTTGAGATATGACACATTTTGAAAGTAGGGTTGAGGTTTTTTGTACATTATATGACCTACATAGAATAAGTGATAGAGAAAGGCAGAAAGAAAGCTTTACTGGCACAACCTTTATGTAACTCTCTATTCTGTTATTCATTTCTATATGTATTTAATGAAAAATGGAATATGAACTGGATTTTATTGCCATTTTGAAAATGCAGCATATGGAATTTTTTCAGCCTTATATTCTCTGAAATGTATGATCAAACTCTCTTTTAGATTTCCTTTCTAAAGATGCTTTCCAAAAAGGCTCAGTGGTGGAAAACATCTTTCAAAAAATGTTTTTGTAAAGGGAAAATTTTAAAGGCGTTGGAGTCTTAGCACATGTTAACATATCCTGTTGTTAATACTGTAGCATTTTCATGTAAAATAATGATAAGGAAAATATTCTCCATTTCTCAGCATTTTTTTTTCCGTAAGAACAGATTGCTATTCTCCTGTCTGCACAGAACTTGCACCAGCTGTATCAGAAATTTAGCGCAGAAAAAGAAAAAGGTCATTTACATTGCAGATACAACAGCAGAGAATGCTCTTCAAGTCTTTGGCTAGAGATGATCAATATAAAAAAAGAGATAGTTTCAGGTTATGTAATATTAGATGATGGGGTCACACATTGGGAACTATTCTAAAAATAAAAAGGTTTATAAAGAAGAATGAAAAGAATGAGATGTACTTTCCTGGCCCTAATTTTTTGCAAGCTAAGGTTATGTTTTTCTTAATCTATCCTGAGAAAATTTTCTAATGTATCACATTTTGATGCTTTAGCTTAAAGCTTGATGCTTCATAAATCTGATTTTCTAGAAGATGTCCTTTCAGAAAATTACTATTTTGCAAATTTCTTTACAAGAATGTAAAATACTGTTTAACTTATATGTGGACATACAGTTTTCTTGAGGTCTCATATATTTCTAAGAGACCCTCAGCTGTAAGTAATAGCAGCTGCTAAAGAAAATTCAAGTTTTCTTGCACAAAAAAAAAAAAAAAAAAAAAAAGAGAGTGTGATCAGGGAGTCAAGGCTCTTTTTCCGTGAGGAATTTGAGAAAGGGGAAAAAGAATAAGGCAGGGAGAAAAAATATGATGAAACTGTTTATACAATAAACAATATACAATAAATATACTGTTTATACAGTTTTAGATAGATTTTCCACAGAAAATATTGTTGTCCCTGAAAATAAGCCTTCTGATTTGTTTTAGTATAGTGGAGTCAGTTCTCACGAATTGTAAGATAAACAAGAATCATGTTTGCATTCCATTTGTAAAAGATATCACCTGATGGACTTCTCAAGTGACCAGTGAAGATGGAGAGGTGGGAACTTCTCTGTCCAATCTCCGATCACTGTCCAGAAACTTATATATACGAGGTCAACAATAAACAAGAGACTTCTTTTCTTCTGTTCTGCCTGAACACCTGTTGTGTGTGTTGCTGTGTGTTTCTATCTGCGTCACAGTAACAAAATATCACTATTTTCCTTTGGGGAAAAAAGAGATCCTTGATAGAACAGCATAGATAATTTGAAATATTTTGTGGCCACAGAACCTCAGGGTAGAGGCTTGGTTATCCCTATCTGCATTCCTTGACAACCTCACCAGCTCTGAGGCTCTGAGGCTGTGGGGAACTGTCTTCCCTCACAGTGCTTCATGGAAAGTGTGGTCCTATTTGGAGGTCCAGACTGTAGAAGAAAATGGGACTGTGACTCATTTCCTTGTAATGGCCTTGAGTAGCCATAAAAAAATCCTTTTAAGTTAATGTGTATCATTTGGTTTTCTAACCAACATAGTTTATTTTTACTTTACTTAAAAGAAAAGTTGCATGGAAAAAGTTCTATTTTATCATTCTTAGTCATGTCTCAGGTTCTTGTTTTTTTTGGTGCACCTGTGCCATTTTGCAGTTCAAATGTCCTGGGTTTCTATGACTTTGATTTACTGGTGACCACTAACATGATCCTGCTCACCTCACCCGGAAGCTCTCATCTGTATTAGAAATTAGTCCTTACATTGGTGTCCATGAAGAAAAGAAAAAGCCCAATTGGGCAATGATTTTAAAAACTGACAAAACACTGAAGCAATATTTCACACACCCTCAGATCACAAAAGGGAATGGAATTTCTGGAGGGAGTAGTAGCCATCTAACTAATTACTTTAAGCAAAAAAAAGCTCACTGTCAAGGTCAGACTAGAAACACAGTGAGGCAGGGTATATTTTATTACAAGGAACCTCTCAGTGTTTTGATTATGTTATTAGTTCCATGTAAGTGTATTAACTGAAAAGGCAAGATTAGCTGAATAAATTTCAGGAGGGATGTGAAAGCTGGTGTCAGCAGTTAGAATACAGACACCAGTTTTTGCCTAGCAAGGCAAGAAAGCAAAATTTAAGGTGGAACCTCCCAGAAAATATACCAAAACCAAAAAAGGGAACATGTGATATCTGCTTGTCCAGATAGAAGCAAAGCCTCTTTGATCAAATGACAAGAAAAAGGACAGAAAACATTAGTCTTTTAAAGGTCAGGTCAACCTTTGAAAATTAATCTGGAGAACACAATTCTTAAAAAAAATTTCAGTAATATGTGATATGGGTGTGAGGCCTTGTCTGAAAAATTTTTGCACACTGACAACTAACGTTCACTTAAAAAAAAAAAAATCCAACCAAAAAAAAAAAAAAAAAAAAAAAACACCCCAAAACAAAACCAAAAAAAACCCCAAAAACCTCCCCCCCAAAAAAAAACCCCACCAAAACCCCAATAAAACCACACAACATTTATTTTGATACTTTAACAATAAAGGAAGTTGACTCTGCCTCAGGGTATATTTGAGGACTTGAATGATAAGACTGAAATTTCATTAGATCACCATTAAATTATTTTGAACTCTTAAAGACAAACACTTCAACCATGTTTCCATGAACCTACAATTCCTCCTTTCTTTTTCCCTCTGCCTCTCCTTGTACCTCTGGGTATTCACCTGCTCTTTATGCTACTCTTAGTATTTGAGCTAATCTTCTGATCTTCAATGTTGCCACTGCACTAGGAAGAATCTGAGAGCGTTAAGAATTAGAGAGACTACATCTGTCTGGACACCAAATGGCAATTACTGTCTGGGCATGATATCAGAAAAAGTACAATTTTTCAGTGATGCAAAAGAAGAAAAGCTGAACCCATGCAGGAATTCCATATGTGTGTAACTAATGTGCTCTTCTAGGGTGAGAAAGGTCTCCTGCTGTGAACAAGGCCTTGATTTTCAAAGTTGTCTTTGACTTCCTATTTGCACGGAGTCAGGACTGCTTATCCTTGGTGCTGCTGGCAGATGTCATGTTCCCATCCATGCCTGTGCTGCAGAGCTTGCAGAAGAGAAAGAAAGGCAGAACGAGGGGGATATGTTAAGAAAATACTGAAAATACTCTCCCCAAACATAGGAGAGTTTTCCAAGAGAAAGAGGCAAGCACTCAGGACAAGAACCTGGGGAAAACAGGCGTCTGTGGGCTGTCAGAGGTGACAGCAGTTCAGTCCCTCCAGCCCAGTGAGCTGTTTCCAGCTGAGATGTGAGCAAATGTAGCCCCAGATTCTTTCTATTGCCCAGGACATGGTGTAAAATTTTTCTGCAAAAGGTTTGTTTACAGCTTTCTTGAGAGATGAGAGAACTTGTCAGGAGGGATTCTTTGTCTCCTTTAAATTTAATGTGAGGTGCTATAAGTGGATCAGACACTTCAGAGTCTCTTTTACAATGGCACAAATCACAAGTGTCTGCCCCTTCAATCCTCTCCTCCCTTCCTGATTATTCTGGATGAATTGGCTTTTTCTTTTCAATGCTCAAAGGATGGAATCTGGGCAACCTGTTTCAGTACTCTGATTTTGCCTCATTTTGACTTGGATTTTCATTCCAGTTGCACTGTTTTCAGGAAAAAAATACAAGTAACTTATTTCTTTTAACTATTTTATGGACATATACTTGTAAGAAATCACTCATTTGAACTTTTTTTATTCAAAATGTGGGACAAACACCTAGAAAGGAAGAATTTTTTTGTTTCCTTTGAACTTGATTGCCTTTGTCTAGGAAAAGATGATTTGAGAGATAGTGATGCCAAGTTGGTTTTGCATCCATCAAATATACAGATTAGCCATTTAAATTTACCCATTGGAAGCCTATGAAAGGCTGGGACCACAGCACAGAGAGAGAGGTGAATGGAAAGCAAAGCTTTAGAAATGGAAAAACACGTACCAGTCATACTACTGAGCTAGTGCCCAAATGAAGAGTGTGTGCATATACTGTATTTTAAAAAAAGTTTTTAAAATAGTTCCCATGAGCATACTTTGGCCTCTGGGAAATCAAAGGAAAAAGATTTATCTCCCTATCAGCCTGTGAAGTATTGGGTGAGAAAGCATTAGTTGTAGCCAAACTGAAGTAATGGGTTTACCAATGAGAGATGGTTCTGAAAGCTCTCAGTGTTTGAGGAAATCCTGTTGAAATAATTGTCATCACTATCACAAGTTCCTATTTACAGAACTAATTTTTTTTTTCATTTTAGTTTTTTTATCTTTGCTATAGCACAGGAAATTCTTTATAGTTTGTGTGTTTATTGAGACTTCTATGGTGTATATAGATTGAAATAAAAGCTCACCAGTCACTGTTATGAATAGAACACATCAAAATCAGTATGAATTATATTTATTATAAACTTTACTGTTGTATGTAAAAATTAACTAGTAAAATCCCCAGAAATAAATTTGATGCCCTTTCCTCAGCTAGTGATCCTTTCTATAGATTATTTTAAGGTTAGTTATTAAATTCTAAGCAAACCCTTGACTGATATTTTGGATCAGGGGAGAGCAAGCTGTAAGAAGTTAACAGCTGTGAGCAAAGGTTCCCTAAACTGGCCACAGTGTTTCAAGCTGTGTTTCTAGCTGTGTACCAAGACAACCAGCAGTAAGTGCATCTAATATCCTAACTGTTGGAAGTGAGAATGAGGCTTTGAAAGGTTCAAAACAGTCCATCAGTGCATAAGGGGGGAAGGCAAGGTGTTGCTCCAGGGCACTATCCCAAGGTCAAGACAGGACATAGAAATAGCCACTTCTACAGTGAAATATACTGTATTATAATACACTGTATTATAATACACAGTCCATACTAATAACCTAAATTCTACCAGTCACCCCCTAAAATTGCTTGTTGGTTTCACTGGTTATAAGGCAAGGTCAGATGCCTAAAAATAGATTGCCTTGTTTAGATTCTCCCTCAAAATGCCTCAGGAATGTTCTCTTTGCTGTTGATCAGCATAATCTAGCATACAAAATCATAGATGAGTGTGCTCACAGCAGCATTGCTTCTTAGCATTTTATAGATTTTGTGAGATCCTAGTCTCTTTGAAAGGTACTTAGTAGTAGTAGCAGTATTAATATTGGTATAATTTGTTTTAAGTTTACTGGGGAAGCTCCTGTAATAGGAATGATGTTTTGTTTATCATTTTATAGGCTCACTAAGTTAGGAGTGGTCTGAGGCCTTGTGTTGACATGGAAGGAAATCTGAATCTCCAAATAGGGGAAGTAGCAGGCTAGAAGCTGTGATGAGGTGGATGCCAATGGGATCTCAGCCTAGTGTTTAGCCAGTTCTTATTCTGCAACAGCGAGTTTGGGAATCTATTGTCATCGTCCACTTATCAAGTGCTACTCTTGATGTCTCATCCTCTCAGGCCTTGAAGAGGTGTGTATCCCAGACACCTTAAGTTTTGAAATTAGGTTTGTGAGCAATGGCTGTCACTCCTACACTACAGAGTATGCAAATGAATTCAGAAATGCATGCTGGTTTACCTAAGCTCTACCATAGACAACAACAGCAGCAAGCTATTAAGCCATGAAGCAAAGATAATTTTGTCTGCTTAATCAAATCTGACAAGTTCAGGAAACTGTTCCTTTTCTGACCTGATATTGTGCCTAGGACATTTAGGATGGGTTTCTTTTAGCAGGTAGAAATGGTAGGAGCATCTCAGAAAATACTCCATGCAAAAAGTGAGCATATTAGTGAAGCAAATGGCATGATCAAGTGGCTTTCCTATTGTTTTCTTGCTCATAGATTTTCTGGCTCAGCTGCCAATGTAAAATTTATTGATATTGTTTGTGCATTACCACTTCTGCACAGACCATTTGCTCTAATTTTTCAGGATTTTGTAGCACTTAATATAACAGTTTATATGTTGGCAGAATTCCCATTAAGATGCATGTGTACGGTAAATGATTAAAGGATTGGGCATGCATATTGAGAAGGCTGATGACTTGCTACTTGTGGTAATGACTCTTGCTGTTCTTTTATCCTCAGCCACATGGCATTAGATGCTGCCTTTACAAAACAATCTCTGTCAAGCAGGTAATCTGGAACCTCTTTTTTAACAAGCTGTTCTTTGTTGAATCCTTGTGAGATGCCCTGATGTCCTTATTCTGACTCCTTAAAATGCTCTGAAATCCTCAAACATCCTTAGATTTCAAAGAGAAACACATGGAGCTACATAGTGTACATTTGCTAGATACAACCCTTTTTTTAATCTGTTCTTTCTGCTTATGCCTCTAATACTTCTGTTTACTTTTCTGCCATGCAGTAGAGAGATACCTACAGGGTTATGAACTGCAAGAATATTTAGTCCATTCACAAACTTACTATACCTCAGATTTACAGGACATTTCTTCTGGGAATGATTAGATCCTCTGTACATTGGAAAAGCTGTTTGCAGATTGTGGTAATCAGAACTAGATCAATTCAATTAACGCTCAGAGCAAATTGCTAATATTTCTTCTGTATTATCATTTGTAAGGCCAAAAAGAACTTCCCACTGATATAATACATTGCTGTGTTAATGTGGGTGCGAGAAACTGTTTTTCCTATTGCCTATTTTCCCATCTAATGCCAACACTTTCAAGAACTGATAGCAGCAGCTGCCAGAAGCAGCCATTTGTAGTACACAATATTTAGTTTCATCAAGCCTGAATAATCAGAAGCTAGGCTGTGTAACAAGACTATTTTTCCCTTGAGAAAGCATATCAACAGTGATACAAAGCCCATCCCAGAATTATGCCAGGTAGGAGGCCTTTCAGATGGACAGTGATTATAGGAAATGGTATAGCACTGGTCCAATAGAGAAATGTAAACTTTATGACTTGGTCCTTGGGCTGCATTGCTGAATTCAAGGTTTAAACCACGGAACAGCCTGGGTATTGATGGCAGGGAAAATCTGACTCATGACTGTCTGAAATCCCAAAGTAAGGTTTGAAATGAAACCTGTATTTGTTTAAGGATATATATATCTTGGCAGGATTAGCAGGACATTACCAAAAATTACTTACGTTCAAGTTCATTTCTACAATGTAACAATAAAAAGTTTTAGGTCAGAGATCACATGGAATGTTTTTCAGGAACAGAAAATTAAATTTATATTTTTAAATTAATACCCATTAAATATTCACAGAGATATCTTCTAGAAGATGATAAAAAAAATCTTTGCTAGGAAACTTTTATTAATTTTTGAAAACTTTTAACAGTTTAGGGCTAGATCACACACGTATAAGCAGTAGAGATGTACTGGCAGTGTGGGAGACTGCTATGGAAAGCAGCAGCCTGGAAAGAGTCAGCTGAATAGGGAGCAGTCAGTTATGGCTGAGGGAGTTAACATGCATAGAGAAAGTATGACTGAGGAGGAGCACAGGTCTGGTACTGCTGCTCTGTAGGAAAGAAATGAGGAATGGGAGCCCAGGGTCCATTTTGTGGCTAAGAACTGCAATGAGATGCAGAGTCAAGGGCTCCCTTTGAATGACCTGCAGTGTGATTCCAGTGAGGCTCTTTTTACAGTCAGAGTTATAATACACTCACCCAATTTAGCCAACTTAAGAGAAATTTTAAGAGCAACTTAATAACAGAATTTAATAGTGAAGTCAGATCAGTTCAGAGTGAAATTATTTAATCCAGTCTTAGCAGTAAGGATTAGAAAATACTGGAAGCTAAAGGTACAATGCAAAAGAACCTTCAGAAAATATTGATGTAAAACTATTACTGTAGGACTGTGTGAAAAAAATATTTTCTGGCCTTATAACATGACTATATTCTTCTCCCTACCTCCCCTCATCACTTCAATTAGCAGATGTGTTGTTGATCTTTATGGAGAAAAAATATTTGGATTCTTTTTTTCAGACTCAGTACCACTGAGTTGAAATGGAGTTATCATTAAATTTAGACACTGCTAGTTTCTGCCTTTCAATTACTTCCATCTTTCAGAGGCCCCCATCTTCTTTTCATGAAATTCTTGCCTACATGAAGGTCTTGGTTATAAAATCTCTGTGTGGTGTATTCCCTGCTGAATAAGAATGTTTGCACACTGGGTAACTTATGAACAATATACTCTATTTGCAGATATATCTGGAAAATGCTTTACTTCAGTTTAATATTTTGATGTTATCTCTAAATATTGACGTATTTTAGGCACATATTCATATGTTCTGAAGGTTTCTACTTTCGATTAAGAATAGCCATTATTTGAAAGTATAGTGCAACCCATCTCTGATCGTCCCTGGAATTTCCAGTCTATATCAGGTTCCACAGTGCCAGTGAGAATATTAGGGTCAAACTGAAAGAGTGCCTCATGGGTCTGGTTCTGAGGCTGTACCCAACTGTACCATTGTAAAGCTGGGGAGATGTGGTTGAGCATGAGCTACAGCAGAGCTTTGATTTATAGAAATCCAAAGATAAATCAGAAGGCAAGAAGTTAATTCAAATGCTTTTCTTATAGCCATCTGACTGTACAATGTTATTCACAAGCAGTTTGGTCCAAAATAGCTTTGGGTGGTCATCACAAAGTTTTAAAGCACATGTCTGGGCATTTTTTAACTTGTTTTGGGTTTTACATACTAGTAAATTTTAAATCCTTTGAAATAATTGTATTTGCAAACAGGAATATTACAATTTGTTTTTAATAATGTAGAACATAAAGAAATAGTAAATTTAAGAAAAAATTTAAAATTTCAAAAATTTTAAAACTTCAGTGATAATCCTAAGTATCATTAATACCAAAATAAAATCAAGCTAAACCTCTCCTCTTTATTTTCTAGAGAATCACTACTTCCTGTTCTGTTTATCTTATGAAATACTATGCCATCCATCTACCTCAGCATCTTATTGTAACCTGCTTAATCACTTAAAGATGAACAGGGAAGGTGTTCTGGTGCCAATGAAGTTACACAAACAAATTATCAGGAGCTTGTGATGTTCACAAAAACAGGATTTTCCTACAAGGTTTTGTATGAAAAGCTAATAGAGCCCCTTTCATCTCAGAGCACAATGCCTTCCTCATTAATCTGCCTTCTCTTCATCTTAATAATACTTAGCAGTCACATAATACTTTGCATCCCCCAAGCACTGTACCCAAAATGATGATCCTTTTTAATAGTTAGACATGTATACCTGCTAAGGGTGTGCTATAGAAACCGTAAGTGCAGGTGTCTGTAAGTGAAAAAAAAAACTTAAATGGAGAGGGGGAAGAAAGGTGTGCATGTGGGAGGGAAAGAAATAGAAAAAATTAGAGTATTAAAATAGTGTTCGCAACATTTTTTCATCTTTTACAGTTCTTAGATATCATGTTGATAAATGCCTTGGTACCTCTGAGGAAAAGTAGATCATCAGTATATGGTAATTTTGCCTGAATATTGAATCTGAAAGAGCAACATGACAATAATTTTTATTTAGTAATTTCTGTTATACTTGTCGGGGTGACTTTTGCTAAGTCTATATCATTAAGTAATGTGGACAAGTAAGATCTGTAGAAGTAACAGCTGATGCTTAAGGCCTGACATTTGCAATATGCACATTTCAGCAGGTTTATATTAGGAATGAACTGGTCCCATGACCTGAGTGTCATTTACATCTGGAGTCCACTAGGTACACTCCCATGGAGCACATCTTCCAGTTAAGTTTCATCCAGAAGGAATCCAAATCATGCTCTCTGAGACCATTTTGTGGTGCAAATCAAAGCACAACAAAAAGAGACAATAGGAAATTTGTTTCAAAATCTCACTCTTCCTTTAAATTGAAACACCAAAATATGCACCCCTCTGGGATTTGGGTGGAATGTACTGTTTCTAGCTCATCAGAATATCCTGTACTGGCACACACTGAGGAACTCATATATCATTTTGAAGTGCTGAATGGCTTGTTTTTAGCAGGAAGGAATATTCTTATTTCATTATGGTTTGCAAGTAGCAGCTAGAAATAGAGGTGGAAGAGCTGTAATAAAAGATATTGATTTAATAAAGCACCTAAGGATATACAGTTCCTAGAGCTTACATTATTTAGTTCTTTGCTGAATCTGAGCCCATTAAAGTTCAGACTTTTAAAGACCGGGGCATCTACAATAATGCTTTTCTGATGCAGTCCTCACCTATGAGTCCCCACTGTGAATTTGGCCATCTTTGAGATATGGATATCATGGGCCTGCTAGGCCCATGTGCTGCCTGCAATGGTGTTAAGCTTTCCCCAGAGAAAGGCAGAAGCACCCCCTGCAGTAGATGGCTGTGTAACAGCCTGCCCCCGGCATGGGATGGCCAGTCCTAATTCAAGTGAGAGAGATCAGATTTGCAACTAGTGCATGATTAACACCTATTCCAGAGTGCTAACTGCAGCAACTCTACCTTTGGGGACAAGCAGATTCCAACGGTGTGTTAAAGACCCTTCCTAGCCAGAGTGACCAGGGACCAGCAGCCTCTGAAAACACACATTTAGAAAAGAGTTATCAGTCAGTGACTGGCACATCAGGGGATTGCCCAAACATAGCCAGAAATGTGCACATGACCGACAGCCAGCTAGAAGAGTATATCATTACTGACAATAAATATAGAGAATCACCAAAATCAGAGAAGAGTAATTTAATGTTATTATATGATAAAGTTGTCTTGAGTTATATGAGACTGGAATCTCAAAAACTGCCCCTAATGAAGAAACACTTTTCTTAATGTTTTGTTAAAAGCTGGGAAACAGCCTGAGGCAGGAGACTTCTATCCTTTCCAAATTTTTTTATTTGTTTACAGTTTATAAGCCTGTAACTTTGCATGGTCTCATCCATGCAAAAGTTCAATCCCTTTTTCAGTCATGCTGAGCTCCTGGTTGTGTTACTGCCTCACAAGCAGGTGTTCTAGAGCTGGAGCAGGAAAAACACACTTCATTTTACTGGTTTTACATCTTCTGCCTTTCCCCAGATGTTCCCCGGTTAAAGTGGAGTAATGGAGAAAGTACAAAGCAGTGTTCAATTTACCACCTCAGTGCTCCTCATTAGTTTGCATGTCTCTATTTTGCACCTTCTTATTTTCTTCTCTTCATCTTTCAGTAAAATAAAGAGCCACTTTTTTTTTTTTTTTTTTTTTTTTTTTTTTTTTTTTTTTTCCTGAAAGCCATTTTCTCTGGAACAAGCTTTTTTGCTGTTGTACTATTTTTGCTGCAGGAAAACCAGAACTCAGCACACAACAGATGAGGGACTTGCCTCCACTTGCCTCAACCTCACTAGCCGTCTTCATATAACCCCACAGAAGTCCCTAATCTTTGCATTGGTCTCCTGGCTCAAGAAACTTTCATGTGCCTCTCACACTGCTCTTGTCAGTGTTTTTCCTGACCTTAATGTCTTATTCCCTGCACACAAGCCAAGCCCTGTATCTGTCTTACCCCATCACACTCACTTCATCTTCTTCCTTGTTTCTTTGTGGCTTTATTGACCTCCTTGGCACTCTCTGACCATTTGCCCATGTGTTTTATCAGAGGGCATGAACTGCCAGAGAGTTTAGCTTGGTGTCTCTCTATATATATCCTGTTACCCTCATCATCTGCTAGTCATAGAATCACTCCAATTTTTTAGTCCGAGTTTGCATATCCAATATTTATTCTTCCTCCCTCTGACCATTTTTTTCTCCTGTAACTCCTAAAAGTAGTAGTTTATTTTCTGCCCAAGTCTCCATTTCTCTTAACATTTGAATATCCTCCCACTTTCTACATTCTTCCCTATCTCGCTTTTGCTTTTCGGTATTCTCAAAACCTGCTTCTTCTGAAGAACTCTGCTGCCTGAGAGAAATTCACAGAAACGACAAAATACCTCTCAAACTCACTGCCGATTTCTTTCTGGTACTGCATGTTCTCATCTGATCTCTGGTCATAGCACTGACATCCTTGTGCCCTGTACCGGTGAGAGGAATGAACAACTGTGCTGGGTGGGGAAGTGTTGTATGGCTTAGACAGCATCAGGAGCTGAAACAGATTCAATAATGTATCTTTTAGTATGTGTGAAATACAATCTTGAAAAAGTTCTTTTTGGTTAAATTTTCACTGGGATGTAATCTCTTGCCCCACAGAATGACTTTACTGTGGCTCAAAGAAAATACCACCATGATCTTTTAACATGGATCACATATTACTATGTATTATTTCTCCCAGCTTTAGCCTTAATACAGGTTGAACTGTTTATCAAAAAGAGAAAAGGTCAGGATCCATTATTAATAATGAACAAAGGACTTACAGTGAAAGATGTCAACCGGGCTGGACAGAAGAAAATGTAAAGCACAGCCACAATATGAAAGCTGTAATTTAGCATTTGAACTGGAAAAAAAAAATTACAAACCCAAGTAAAATACTTCTACATCCTCAGAGAAACATTTATTGAATGTAATTACTCAAATTCAATGAAATTATTCAGCTAGTCTTCATGAAGCACTTTAAGATCACTTGAATTAAACTGAGAGATTTAAAGACTGCCTTTTGATACTTGTTTGTTAAAATCAATAAGTTCCTGAGGCAAGTTTAGGTTCTGAAGGAGCTGACTCTTCCAGTGGAAAAATATTCTATTAAAAACAGAACAAAATGACAAACCAGCTCACCTAGTCTTCATTTTTTCTCATGATAAAATCTGGCAATCAACTCAGCTCCTTCTTCCAAACTTTGTGCTACTGTCCAAGTTGATAATAAGCCTTTGTGCAAGGATAGGCTGTTAAAAAAGCTTCAGTTTTAACACAGTGAACAATGTAGATAGTTCTCCTGCGGTTATATCATTAATATATTTGAGGAACAGAAAACTTATGTACGCAGAAATGGGTTATGAGAAGCAACAATCTGTCTTCAGTGCGGTCCTGTTCCTCAGAGACAGTGTTCTGCTATAACATAAAAGGTTGATGTTTTTTAGGTGAAAAAATGAATAATAAAATTCTATGTTTTAAGAAGCAGCTTGTCTTCTCAGGATTGCTTGGTGCATTCCATATGCAACGCTCCAGTAATATTTTATATTCGGGATTCACATTGCTCTGCACAGAGTGGTGGTTCAGTAAATATCCATTGGGTGTTTTTAAATTGGAGGTTGGAAAGGAGTCTGCTCAAGTTGAATTTTTATATCAATTTCACCTTATTTGAGATATCTATACTTTAGAGGTTTGAATGTGAGATAATTCGCCTAGGACACCTTTATAATCAATGCTTGTACTATTTTGGTAATATGTCGTAGACATGCCTGTTTCTTTCTTTAGTACCTTGAATGTTCAATGACTGCAAGATCAAATAAGACATTCATAGGTAGTCATATGAATGTCTACTTTCTACTTGTCCTGGGTTGTTGCTGAATTGTATCCCCATTTGTCTGTTTAAATCAAAAATAAGTTCTGCACCTTTAAAACTGGATCTGAGATTGCAGGAGAAGCAGTGGAATGTCTAAGGCAGGTGTTTTCAAAACATCAAGGTCAGAGTTTTCAGCTTTTGAGGACACACAGTGAGTGTTGTCTGCAGTGCAGATGGTAGGAGAGAGCTCTCCTTTGCTTTTGGTTAGTTTGTGGCTAGCTGAAGCAGAGAAGTTCTCTGGACTGTGAGTTTTTTTCTTTTTCCTTGGAACTGTTTGAACCTGCTCTGGACTAACCCCCAGCAGAGCACCAGGAGCTCACCCCTGTGTCCCCCCAGGCCTGGCCTGTGCCCGGCATTTCCCAGTGCCAGGGACTGACACGGACTGAGGGAGCCGAGCTGCTCCTGCGGCACAGACTGGCTGGATTCGTCATCTCAGCGGAGCAGCGGGAGGTTTTGTTCTTTGGTATTCATTTGTTGTGTTTTGCCTGTTAAATAAACACATTTTTTCCACTTTCCTCTAAGGAAAAATCTTTCCTGAACCAGTTGGGGGAGGGGCCATTTGGATTGTTTTCTGGAGGGACCCATTCTGAGGTTTCTTCCCAAATTTGCTTTAAACCAGGACACTACTCTTCATCTTTAAATGCTCTAGTGTCCCATAATTTCATATAAAAACTTGAAAATTTTATTGGAGGTGTCTATCCTCAAATCAGATGTGCCATTTGTAATTTTCAATAACCTGCCCAGTTACAAATCTTTTGGGAAAAAATACAATTTACACATACTGAGACTTGCTATAGTTTCACGATTAAGTCTTCTGAAAAGTCCTATCTGTGTGTAGTCCTATACTGAGTCAATTGAGTCTTCCATTTTTTTTCTTCAGTTTTTGTTATCGTTCCAGTCCTTCTTGAGTCCCTATGGCATGAGTCTCTTGAAGTTCTCTAAACCCTGGCCAAAAAAACAACCCAAACCAAATCAAAAACAAAAATAAATGAGAAGTTATAATACTGAAATTAGAAGAGAATTAGCTGTGATTAGGAAGAGCATACCAGTGCAAGGCTGAGGGATAAAGAAAATCCTGGACTGGCAAAGCGAAGCCATCAAGTGGAAGCTGGCAGGATGGCAACAGAAACTTTCCAAAGAGCTATATCATATTAGATTGGGAAAATTAAGTCAATGAAGCAGTATGGGGTATCAGGGCTAGAAGTCTGAGAATGGGAGAAGGATGGAAAAGAAGCATCAATTCTGGTTCCTCCAGGTCAAGGACAAAGGTCAGAGATAGGCCTGGGGCAAAGCAGAGAAGCACCAAGCTGCAGGCTGGTTACCTCCTGGCAGGGAGAAAAGTAATCCCCAGGAACAGCTCCAATACCCCCAGCCTTCTCTGTTGCCATCCAGTCTCTGTGAAGCTCCTCAGCAAGGTGTGTGCCTTGTTCCCCTCCAGCTGGCAGCTGGAGTCACGGCCCATGCTGCCCTTAGTTATCCCTGGTCCCCAAGTGGTGGCCAAGGCTGCAGCATCAGCAGTCCTGCTGGCCCCTGGTAGCACAGATGTGACACACCTCCTGCCTTTTCCTCCCCTTTTCCAAAGGGGGAAGGCTTTTCTTTCCCCGTTCGTTTAGAGAAATGAAGATCAATTGCATAGAAATAAGAACATGACATCATTAACTTGTACTAATAAACATTGCCCTTAAACTTGTGATCACAGCCTAGTTTTCCTATTTCATTAATTCTCTCATGTATATATACTACTATTATTATCTGGATTATTGCACTATTTCTTTAAAGCACAGAATTAAAATATAATGTCCCTAGTAATTTTTTACTGACAAGAAAAAAATCATGAAAGCTAAGCAAACATGATTGTGTTTATCCCACAGAGATATATGAAGATAGATCTTGGCCCTTGGATCTTCCATAACTTCTTGGAAATATTATTTCTTTTTTTTTTTCCTTATTGAAGACAGACCTGCAAATATGGAGGGAACCACATAAGGTACTACATCTGACAGGCTTGTACCTTGCACCAAGATTGTTGTGAAAGTGCAGCTGAATCTGTCAAAATTCTTGATGCCTGAAGGTTGTGCTGCAGTCCTAGCCACTTCTCTGTATAATGGTGTGCTCCTTGGAAAACTTGGCACTGCCTAGACCTCTGAAAGCACAGTGGGCTGCACCTCTGGACCCCTTCCTGCTAACATGGAACAAGAGGTTTTATGGAACTGCTATGATTACAAATGCCATGCTTTTCTGCTGGAATAAGGTTTAGGTTTTGTTTCTTTTTCTTTCTTTTTTCCTGTAAACTCTTCGTTCATGTGGGAAGAAACAACTGAACAGCCCAAGATGCAAAAAGGACTGGGACAATGAAGAAGCCCCTGAGGTGACCAGAGCCTGACAAAGGCAGCAGATTGATGAAAGGCTCAAGGACTCTGCTTTGCATTCTGCTCTCATCCCGAGTATGTAAGGAGACTAGCTGTGAAGGATCCTGGGAAGATGCGCCCTGTTTGTGAATGAAGAGCAGCTCTTTCCATTTACAGACGCTTCGGTTCGTTTCCCTACATAAGCACAAAAATAACCATTTTGAAGCTTTGGTGAAGGGAGGGGGAGAAAAAAAAAAAAAAAAAACCTCACAGAATTATCTCAGGGAAAGAAAACCAGGTGCCCATCTTTGCATTATATCCAAATGAGATGCAGCTGTTTAAATGTAAATGTTAAACAAGAGAGAAGAATGCCTTAATTAGCCCTCAAAAGGAGACAGGAAAGCTGTAAGAATGCACCTGACACTAAGCAGTATGAGATAAACTCATTCCAGCTGTCACTGAACTGACTGTTTGAAGGCAGAGCAATGCTATTTTGTGCAAACAATGTAAAATGCTTAGGGAACTGCAATTAGCATCAACATGCATAGTGTAAGTGAATGCAGCCTGCTGGTGTTTACTTGGCTTTGAATTGCTAGGGTTTGGAGTAAAAAAATAAAATTAGTTATGCATTACACACTGGAGATTTCATTCCAGGCTTTTATGCATTACTGAGAAAAAGGCACAGGAGAGTGAGAAGAAGGGAAGCCATCAATCTGACTTTAAAAGAAGATATGATACTCAAAGGTCATTCTGAGTTTTCTCATTCTGACTTGAGCAATAAAATGTTCAGATTGAATCTATGAGAGAAATTTTCATACAAGGTGTCCATCACATAAATAAAGTTGAAATGTCCCATGCAGCATGTCAATGTTACATATCTTGCCAGGTGGAAAAAGTAGAGATCTGATTTTTTCTTTTCTTTTTTACAACATTCACAAATAGCAGAATCAAGGTCATTTAATATAACCAAAATCTCTAGTTTACTTTATGTCTTTATATGTAAAATAATACAAATAAATTTCCAGCATATATAAGTTACTGATTGTATGCCAGTGCATACAAGGCACTGAGATGTATAGAAATACAACTCTATCAAATATATCCTTGTATAGGACAGTTTTCTCTCAATAACCTTAACAATAAGTCAATTTTTTGTATGTTTTCTATACTCAAGGGAGTTCACCTCAGTATTCAAGGTTTTCTTATCTACTCTCTCACCAGATTTCCCATATTAGAACAATGGGATGAAGCTCTGCAAAAAATGTCTTCATTAATTTTTGTTGAGTGGGTCCTGTAGGGACTGGCACATGAAGTGCCAAAGCTACTATTCATCATATTAGAGAAATTGCAGCAATGAAGTTCCCACAAACTGGAAATATGGAAACATAATCCTCATTTTTAAAGAAGGAAAAGATCGTGGAACACATGCTTCTGGAAACTATTCAAAGACACATGGAAAATAACAAAGTTTTTGGTGACAACCGACATGGGTTTACTAAGTGAAAATTGTGCCCAAAAATTTTATGTTCTATGATGGGGCTAGAGCACTAGTGGATAAGGGAAGAGCTGGAGAGGGTCTTTTTATAGAGGTGTCTCTGGGAGGAGTCAATGTGGTGGGCCCAGGGCAACACTGGTCAGAAATAATGTCTAAATTATATTCACCCCTGGCATATCATACTAGATGTTCTATCCTAGCTTCTCACAAGACATGCTGTTATAGTTTTGAGCAAGTTTTACAGTCATGGCATTTTTTTTTTCCCTTTTAAATTTGATAATCTTTCTCATATATACTGCAATAACAAACCTGGAATACAAAAAAATTATCCAGTTATTGTTCATTAACAGATATGTGCATGAGATGGAATGATGAGACCAGGAACTTTTATTGTGGCATGCACAATTTGGTGCCACATCTACAGGAAACATCCATTTGTAAACACAGCAGGAGTAGCCACACTGTGGTCCCAAATACAGTATGCAGTGACAGTAACACTCTGGTTACTTCTTGGTTTGAAGACTTTCCAGATGTATCAGTACTACAAAGCATCTCTTCTGCTGTGGAACAGAGTGGCTCACTTGAGGGAAATGAGCAATAACATTTATGAGACCCAGTTACTCACATATTTGCATTTAAAACGGATACTCAGCTTGTAAACTCCTGGTTTTGCATGGTTTGTAAAAAAAAAGTTTTCTATGAACTGTACATAATATTAACAGATACCCACATGAGGGAGCAACTGATAAGAGATAGGTAATGTCAATAAGCATATTCTACTCATATTCTTACGAAAGAAACCATACACAGAAAACTGTGGGGATTTGAAAGTATATGAAATCTCTCGATTGGCATGGAAAAAAATGAGGATCTGAAGGAACGCAACCTTTAACCCTATCCCAAATTATGTTATATTAATAGTATGCAAAGACCGGCAAATACTAGAGAGAGAAAACCACTATATTTAATGTAAACTTTCTCTTAAATACTGAATATGTGAGGGAATTTTGGAGCTGGTGTTTTGGGTCATAAAGCTGGTATTGGCAGAAGTAGGAACGGAAATGAGGTCTCCTAACTTCCTTGTGATATACCATACCCTGCTGCCTTAGACAGCATGGACTTTAGCACAGATATTTCAGCGGGGTAAAAATGGGTTTGAACTGGAGCAAAAGGCACCATTAAGAAGAAACAACTGAAGGTACCAAAAATAGGTAAAACAGCCAATGAGATCTTTGCAAAATAGTCAGGATGAAAGATGACATATATTCTATTTAGGCTGATAGATTTCCAAAAAATCCAACATTTTCCTAATGGTGCATCAGAAACTGAGATGCTTCCTTCTTTCCCAAAGAAGCCCTACTATGGTTTGTTTCTGTTTGAGCATAGCAACAATCACTTTGGTTTGTCTGAAAAGTGTTATTCTTTTCCTTATTGCCACAAATGAGTCACATTACAATGACTGCAGTCTCTGTATGTTCTGCCTCCACAAACAAAGAGATCTATGCTTACTTATTTTTAGTTATTAAAAATGACACTGTAGTCCCTCATTAGTTGTTTGTAATACCACTTTCAAAAGGAAAACATTCACATTGCTTTGTATAAACAACCTCAAGTTTGCCAACTGCTCATGTTGGTCAGCCACAGGAGTACCTTCCAAACGTCTGTTCCCATGCTCAGTGTCATGTTCACCCTGACTGTCCCCGGCCTGGCTTTCTGATAAGGAGCTCCCAGACAGATGCTCATGGATTTTGCAGTCCACCTAATCAGGAAATAATGCCAAATTATGTTTTGTGGCTCCTCAGAAGCTGTTTTGTGTCACTCATACACTGTCTCCCAGCAGCCAGGAAAGATGCCAGCTGTGCCACTGAAGACCTGACCATTCTGGATGGATGACATAGTGGTTGTAGCCTGCCCGTCCATGACCGCAAAAATGATGCATTGGTTTGCACTTTGATGAGCCTACAAGGTTGTAATCATACTGTTAAAAAGTGTCCAAATGTGCCTTATGGCCAGCCACACCTATTTGGACACCCATCTTCTGGAGACCCTGTGTAGGGGAGGCTGCAGTTAAGTCAATAACTGTATGTGACCTCTTCATACCAGGAGGCCAAGTCACACACTGTTAGGACACTATTTGTTGGTATAGTTCAGACAGAAAAATGGATGGCCTAGGCCAGGCCACAGACTGATGTTTGAGGAGACTGAAGTGGTTCTTCTGCCCTGAGGCTGATGGTAGACTGCTGCCACCCAAATGACCTCTTCCAGCTGAAGCTCAGCTGTCAGACCTTGGTCTTTGCCATAGACAAGGTAGACAGTACAGCAGGTCTCCCTATACCTGTGCCATTCAGAGTACAGTTTGCTCTATGCCCTGCTGGCCTCTGGGACCTGTAGATGGGTGCTCAGAGTGTGCTGGGCAGGAAGCATCTGTCTGGGAAGACACAGGCACAGACCTGCCATTTCCTTGGCAGGCTTTTAGCCTCTCTCCACAGGAAGCATATTCTGACATGAAAGAGTGCCAAAGACAGAAAAGAAATTGTGTTTGATCATGCTTGTGCCCTGAGTGGACTGCCCTGCCAGGGACAGAGTAACACTCCAGATTGGAGAATCTCCAGTCTGTTTACAGGTAGTTGAAGAAGGTGAAAAACCCAAATGACTAATCAAAAAGAAGAGCTGTTACCTGTGACAACAGCCAGGAATACTCAGCGACAGTCAGCTGGACAAAGACCCCAAATTATCAGCTAGCTCAGAGAAGAGTACAGCTTCATACTATTGTCCACAAATGGAGTTGAGGGGAAGAGAGGGGGTGGAAGGAAGGATGGAAGATAAAACCGTGATAGGGATGGGTAAAAGCAGAGAGGGAGCATCCAATGTTAATGTCATCTAACGGTGTAGCATAGCTAATTTTCAAAAGTGACACTACCCTTCTGGACTTTGAATGACAGTCTTGCTCTAGAGAAAGGGTTTTCTATTATCATAAACTAAAGACAGAGCGGCATTTCTACTGTGCCTTAAGGATTCAAAGTTTTGAGCAACCTGGACCATTGCAGTGCAAGAGTCATAAGGCCATGTTAGACGGGATGCCAAAAGATGCCCTTTTTCTGTAGGTAGGTCTGGAACAAAGACATTGATATTTACCAGAGAGACTGTGGCAGATACAGATCCTGTGCAGCAAAAGGGTAGCAGACAAAATCTTGCAGAAGAGCTGACAGCCCTAAGGGCATTTCATTTGGAGTGCGTATGTGAAGCAGAAATTAAGAGCATCAGCCAGGGCTGGGGGGGAGTTCTTGAGAGTGATATAAAGAGTAGTGTAGGTATCGTTACTGATAACAGCAAGCTCTCTTCCAAAATATTCAGTGGGGTCATATCCTGGATTACTACAGCTTTCTACAACATGACATCTCCACTATTAGATTGTAGCCTGACATATGGGTTTATAAGTCAGTTTTTCTCAACTGCTGTATAATACACTTAGTGGCGATTGCTCCTGGCTTCATGTAATAGATTTGCAGTTATTAAGTAACACTGAACAGACTAATTGTTATTTATTTCCTTCTTTGATGAATTTTAGCTCTTCACTGGCTGATGAATGATGCAGGGGATTATTACAAATGTAACATGAAATGAAAACCATTATATTCACAATTTCTAATACTTTAAAGAAAAAACACTGGTCAGTCAGTACTTATTAACAAGATAAGCACTGGAAGGTTCCTACTAATTCCCTGTCTCTGAGAAAAAGTGATGGTTGTTCTAAAGTGAGGTCCCAAACATGCCTCCATTCTTTGCTCTGGCAAAGCAAGACATCGTGCTTCCAAAATTTTGTATGCCACAGTGGAAGACAAAAAGGGGGCAAAATTAATCACATTTCATGAAGAATGAAGGAATTCTTATCTCTTGGCTACCACAGAGCAAGTATCATTGGCCTCTTTCTCTAAAGAAGGTCTCCCAACAACATAATGACTTAATAAAAGGAGAAGAGTCAGAAAAGCCCTTGGGGTGACTGTTGCTGTTGTCTTTGGATAAAAAGTGTTGCCTAGGGTGATGGATAGAAGGATACAGCTGTGAGTGAGATATTGTGGGCTTTTGGCTTTCCTAACCTGTTCTTAATGAGTAAAATTCTATTTTTGTCAATGGTTATGCAGGAGAATGGGTTCAGGGAGTAATGAGGACATTTGCATTGTGAAGAAGACTTTGTATTAGTCTGGAGTACATGGCGGGTAATATGGGAATAGTCTCTGAAGGTTGTGTAACTGTTATTGACAAGGTTTTTCACAAATGTAATGAAAACTACAAGTTAGCTTGGGGATTGGTAGTACTACTTTTTTTTACCCTCTGCATGATATCTGAAGTGTGGTTTGTTTAGGTAATTTTTGTTTTTGTTTTTGTTTTTAATAAACAAAAATACTCCAACTCAGTTGTCTTTTCATTGACTTCCTGGATTTTGGATAATGCCCATAATTCTCTCTGAGACACATGTACTATTTTTCAAAATTATATGCAGTATAATCTATTGTGATAATTCCCTCAAAAAGAAATTTGAATTGTTATTTAAAATAAAAAATGTGGGTTTTTTTTTTCCACCTTTCTATTCTTTCTGTCATCACCACCTACATACACGAGTCTGCTGGTTCAACTTGCAGTGTTCTCTCTCATGCAGGCAGCAGACTGAAACAGAATGAGTATAACATCCACTGTTATATATTCCTTGGCATACCATTTCAAACTGTCTATTTGTCAATTAATTTGTTTAGATTGTTGAGGGATAAATGTTTATTCTGTAAGGCCTCAATCATACAACCTAAACAACCCCAAATGCTTATTTGACTTTACATTTTGTACACAGACAATGGAAAGTCTGGTCTTGAGATCATGGGAAAATTTTATAGATGAGAGAGAAAATGGTAACATTTCAGAATGTAAATTAAGTTTTTCATTAGAACATTGTATATTGAATATTTTTTGAAACTGAGACTTGGCTTTGGTAAACCAGTGAGTTTAGTATTAGGGCTAGGCTTCATTTCAGGAAAGAAGTACATGAGCTAGAATAAGACTTCTTTTTTATTACTTTTTTGTTTTGTTTTGTTTTGTTTTGTTTTCCTTTCTATGTCTAAACTGCAATACAAACTCTCTTTTATGTACTCTAAGACTTTAAATAGATGAGAAACAAACTCATCTTCTATGACATTTCCCCTTATGTGCAAACACAACTCTGATGTGTGGAAAAGCTGCTAATGATGAGCCTACATCTTACACAGTGCTTTTCAGCTATTCTCACAATGTTTGACAAGTGGAGTCAGCACTGCTATTCTTCGTATGCACTAAGAGAAACTGAGGCAGGAAAATTAGAGAGTCATAATACTTAGAATTGTTTAAGAAGCTATTATACAAACTAAGTTGGAATTTTGTCCCCTCTGAATTAAAGAAAACATCAAATTAACTGCTAATGAAAATTGTTACTATAGGGCATTTTAACGGAATACTCAGAGATACTGTTACAGGTGCTCTGCATAGCAGAGCCTTATTATCTCAATTATTATATAAGCAAGTGCATGTATGATGTATTTCCTCTTAATGTATTTCCATGTGTTTCGGTTGATTGAACTGTTGTCATGGGGTTCAGAACTTGCATGTAGACACTTCAAAGGAAAGATTAACACTATCCACTTTTTATCTTAATGAGCCAGATAATCCCCTAATATAAATAAGCACAAATCTACTGAAGTAAAAATCTCAGCCCCTTTCCCACATCTGACAGGGAGAGGAGTCAAAGCCTAGATCTCCAAAATTGTTAAACTCATATTGATTTGTCTTTATCCAACATATTTTTACAACTGTTTTCTTTGTCAGTGTGGAAATCATCAACCTGCCCATCACCTGATGGGTCAGACTCTGACTTATCTGCAGGTTTTCAGTGTGCATGCTCATTTATTTCCTGAAATTCTGGTAGAAGTCCTTTCATAGCTAAAATATAACATGATTTTATGACTCATTTCTTACAATATCCTTTTCTCTTGCCCTAAATAAATGAAGTTTGTCCTCCTGCTATAGATGCAGAATGCCATTGCAGTGAGAGCTTGATATTTGGCTAGATAGCCCTTCCAATAGCAGCAACTACTGCATTAAGCCTAGTTAGCTTATCCTCACATTCACGGTTTTTCACACACTATTTTCTCCCTAATCCTAAGGGTTTAAGGAGGCCAAATTGTCATTCTCAATCAGTTTATGCTACCATTCTCTTATGTACTTGTTAATTTCCAAACAACCTTACGTCCTCTTTCCTTCAACTTTGCCTTTTATACTTGTAAGCAACTTCCTTTAAACAAAGTTGCCTCGCTAACTTTTTTTCAGTCTCTCCCGAAAATCCTGAAGAGATACTAACAGAATTCACATATTTGACTGGATTGCAACCATGTTATGATGACTCCCCACCACGTTCACCAGCACTGTCCCATGTCTACTTCATAATCCCTTTGTGCCTTCCTGTTGCCTTCTGTGTAATCACTTGCAGTCAGAGTCACCTTGTTCAGTTTTCACTTCGCACTTTGGTCCTGGTTTATAAGCACAGCTGAGGCACAGCATAGTTGTCTTGGCTTTGTCAGTTCTAAGAAATGAGCCTGCAGGATCCAAACACAGGTGGTATATCTAGCTGCAGTGTCACGCACCCCACCCTCAGAACTTATTAATGGAGGTAAAAACCTTTGGTGTCTTAAGTATCACTTGGTAAATCTGCTCTATGTGATGCAAAGGATTCATCTATTTCTACTAATTTGCACTGCCAAGAGAACATGAAATGTACAGACCTTTAGCAAATGTTTTGAGGACTCAAAGAATTCTAGTCTGGTCCTTTGCCAAAATGAAGTTAATACTTACAGTACCATAAAGAGCAACTTAAGAGGCTGGGCCATAGGTAATTAGTCTCATTATGTTTGATTCACAGAAACATACTGAGCTTTTTTTCTAACTAGCTCCATACCTTATTCTTGACTTCATTAACACCATGACTGTGTTGCCAGAACTAGAGACTTGTAACAAGAGCTTACCTTTGTTGCAAGCATCCTCCAGCAGCTGTGACTTCTGTTATCTGCTTTAAGCTGTCGTACATATTTTCCAAACAAGCACAAGTATATGACTCCCATTAATTTATAGATAACTGGCAGGGCTGGGAACTCTTCCAGCAGACCTTATTATAAATGTGTTTTATCAGTGGAGTTTAAATTAAAACAGCTGTAAAAGCACTAGGATTATTCTTCTGTCACACAAAGATACAAGCATGTTCTGAACCAAGATCAATAAAGACCCTGACTCAGAGGATGTGTTGCGATTTACGTTAATGTATATTATGGAAAATGATAGTCCTGCTTCTGCCTGGTGTAGGCTAAGCAAGAATTAAGTTCATGCCTTCTTTCAAAGATGAAAAATACTACAGGATAGAAAATTTATTTGGCAGCTCATATCACTACTTCACAGCACTTTTTTGCTAGATTAAATTGCAAGAATTGGTAATGTGAAGTCTGTTAAAATAGTCTAGGTTGTTGTACCTGCACTGTAATTTCTACATTTCTACAGCTAACAAGAAAATTGTGTTGTCATGCAAAATCTATCTCATAATAATTTAATCCAAAAGGTCATCTGAATCAGGAATGCCAGTTCTCTCCTTCAAAGCAAAAAAACAAGCAAACAAACAAACAAACAAAAAAAACCCAAACCAAACCAAAACAAAAAAAAAAAAAAAAAAAAAAAAAAGAAAATGGACAGACAGAAGAGGATTTTTGTAAAACTTTTCTTGAACAAAATTTGTGAATTCTACCCTTTGCCATCAAAGAAAGTTTCTGGAAGCTTCTTAGGTTCTTAGTCAAGTTCATGATACTATTTTTTGCCCTGAAGAAAATTGTAGCCATTTGTTTAAGCAATGAAGTTTCCATCTGTTCTATCTTGGTTTAAAGAAGCCATATATTTTCAAGAACCTCAAGCAATGTTTACTGAAAGCATAAAATGTCCCTGAAGTGACATCACAGAAACAAAATATAGATGGCAGAATTTTAAAGCTCACAATCAGAGGAAAACACAGTTACAGTTTCATCCAGACGCATACATATAATTTTATCTGTATATATAAATAAAGAATAAACAGGGACAGAAGGAGCACTGGATTTACTTTAAAAATAAATGACCAATTTCAGCTGACTTAGCTGGTAAGCAGGGAATCACTCTAAATAAAATAAATGCATTTTTACTTTGTGTGACAAGCAGAAACTAAATTAAACATCAACTTACATGTACTATGTGAAATATTCAGGTTATGTATTCCACTACAGCCTTACTCAACATATACATAAGTTGTATTCAGAAAATTTTAGAACAATGCAGAATGTGTCAAGAAAAATTCTAAAGCCAGTTAATTGAGACTACTTTTATATATACCGTGTGGCACATACAAAAATATTAGTAAAAAGAACATAAGTGTGGCCCACCAGTGCAAGGCTTCAGATAACTGACAAGAAATATCTGGTTAGCCTCCTGAGTTTTTGGAATAAATTGGCTGGGCCCAGAGAGTGCTAGTGGTCACTAGAGATGTTCCCCATGGCTCAGTATTTGGGCTAGCCCTGTTTAATATATTTGTCAATGATCTGGATGAGGGGATCAAGTGCACCCTCAATAAGCTCACAGACAACACCAGCTGGGTGGGAATGTTGATCTGCTGGAGCGCAGGGAGGCTCTGCAGAGGGATTTGGACAGGCTGGATAGATGGGCCAATTGCAATTGTATGATGTTCAACAAATTCAAGTGCCAAGTGCTGTCCTTGGGGCCACAACAACTCCATGCATCGCTACAGACTGGGGGCAGTAGCTGGAAAGTTGCCTAACAGATAAGGCCCTGGGGGTGCTGGTCAACAGCATCTGAACATGATCCAGGGTGTGCCCAGATGGCCAAGAGGGCCAGTGGCATCCTGGCCTGGATCAGCAATGGTGTGGCCAGCAGCACCAGGGCAGTGACCGTCCCCCTGTACCGGGCACTGCTGAGGCCATTCCTCCAATCCTGGGTTCAGTTCTGGGCCCCTCCCTGCAAGAGAGACCCTGAGGGGCTGGAGCGTGTCCAGAGAAGGGCAATGGAGCTGGGGAAGGGTCTGGGGCACAAGAACTGTGAGGAGTGGCTGAGGGAGCTGGGGGTGCTTAGCCTGAGAAAAGGGGGCTCAGGGGGAGCCTCATCACTCCACAACTGCCTGACAGGAGGGTGCAGACAGGGGTGGTTGGTGTCTTCTGCCAGGCTACAAGGGACAGGACAAGATGAAATGGCCTCAAGTTGTGCCAGGAGAGGTTTAGATTGGATATTGGGAAAACTTTTTCCCAAGTATTAGAACTGGCTCCCCAGGGAAGTGGTGAAGTCATCATGCCTGAAAATGTTCAAAAAACATGTAGGTAAGTCACTTAAGATGTGGTTTAATTCAGAACATGGTGGTGCTGGGTTGATGGTTGGACTTGATCTTTTCCAGCCTTCACATTTCTAAGATTCTATGATTCTGTGAATGTAGTCTGTCTCTCAAGCTAACTTTACTTCCTTTATATTAAAAATAATATAAATTCTCATACTCTGCAGCAACAGAAATATAAGAATGTCCAGTGTTTTCCAGAGTCCCAAGTATTTGGGGGATCCATTAGGAGCAGTAGTTGAGGTAGGAATTCAGGGATTTCTGTCATCCTTCTGAAAGGCTTTTCATCAATCTGCCTCTTTTACCGGAACACAATAGTCCTCTGTATTCTGAATGCTGAGACAGACTTTCTGCTTGTTGACAGGCATACAATTTTCACTAATCAGGGCATGATTCAATCCATCATATTATTATTTGGATTCCTGAATAGTAAGCTCCTGATTCCCTTCTTGCATAAATATGATGAGGACTATCAGTATTTAACCATGACTATGATGTCTGAGTCATAAATAAGAGCCCTGATGTAAAATATAAGAGTAATAAAAATCCCTAAGACAGAAAATCAGATTAAGTGGAACATTGCACAGGAGCCAGAGGAAAAGATGAAGAGACTGAATATAAAACTTAAAATTGCACACATTTGGAAACAGAAGATATTCAGCTACCTTGACAACAACCTATTTCCCACAGCTCCTAATGGGAGTATCTATTTAACATTTCAGGGAGAAAACAGAAGGAGGGAGGAGCAGGATAGAGAGGCTGGGCATATGTTTAAAGTAGATAACTCAGTGTGTGAGGTAGCCTGAAAAATGCATGTAAGGACAATCATCATTACTGCATCTAGATAGTTTGCCAGTATGCAACTGTATCTTTTCCCATGTCGCCACTCATCTGCTTCCTTCACCCAGTCCTTCAGCACCAGCTGAAGTCCTGGCTACTCCTCCTGCTTCCTTCTCTGTGCTCCCCATCCTTCTTCGCCCCGTGCCACTAGGAAAGAGTTAAGCTGTTTTGCTAGATGCTTTCTGTTTCCTCTCTCTCCTCTTTTTGCCGAAGGTATAGGCTCCTGGGAGCAGGGGTTGAAGCTCTCTCCACTTTTTGCAATGGCCCTCCTGTCTCTTTTGCTCCTGGGCAGGCAGCAGAGGGGCAGCCAGCCAGGCAGATGGAAATTCTCTAGAGGGGGAGCTGGAAATATGCAGTGACCCACTTGCTGTTTCCAAGCTATGTTGCCCAGTTCTCTGTTCTGCCACAATCTGGACCACTTTAAACACCACTAAATACGGTTAGCATACACTGTATGCACGCTAGAGGGGACATCCAGCACTGTTATAAAGCTGGCATGCAGATCTAAGTTTAGTCACTATGCCAACAAGACTGAAAAAGTTATGCTTGTTCCCTATACCTTAGGTCTGTTTATTGCTGATATTGATCTATGCATTCAGAAATCAGCCTAACTACCTAGGCTTACATATTTATGTTTTGTGGCTGTGCCATGCTATATACCTGGTTCCTCAATAATTTCTATTACATTTGTGCTGTACAGCAAAAGTAGTAGATAAAGGCTAAAGAAATAGTACTTGTTTCAGTGCTTCAAAACAAATTAAAAATATTGAATCAAGACATTGAGGTTTCAGGTCTTGGAGCCCAAATAACATTGAAATATTTAATATAAAAAATGGTAACAATGGAATTATATCCACATTTTAACTTACCAGTAAGTGTTCTGCTTTTGCAATTGCTCTGTTTACACATTTTCTGCCATAAAAGTTATATGTTACCCTATTTAGGGCTGTTCTGTATGAGGCCCGGGTATGATTTGTTAAGTAGCAGTAATGTTACAAAGAGTATTGATTTTGCAATGTTTTCCATGCAATGCTTGGCAACATTTTTTCAGATGAACAATTTACTTTTACTAGTTTAGAGGTCATAGCTCATGTTGTGTTATGGCATCATAAATGAAAGGCTTCAGTGAAATTGCATTATATTTAACCCACAGCAATCAAGAATGACTTTATGTCTGTGTCTTCTCAGACAACTAAATATACTTCATATATTTGGGAACTGCAGAAGTTTGGCATCATTTGCAGCCTATCCAATGAACCAGTCGCTGCATTTTGTGCAGCCTTTCTGATACTAGCAGCAGTGAGATATTAGAGAATGCAGTGTGAGATACCCCACTAATCATATACAATGAATTATTGATAAATAGGATGCTGAAGATTTTTTTTCTGTAACAGGAGAAATTAAGAATAATCACCTATGGTTCTATTCCGTGAAAAGAGTTGTGGTCAAGACCTCTTTGTCTACATGACCAGTGATGTGTGTTGTCTCTCAGAGGTTGATACCTACTGAGGTGGATACTGTTCAACATTCCATCTTTGTTGGTGACATGAACAGGAAGATCGAATGCACCCTCAGCAAATTTGCCAGTCACACCACCAGGCTGTGTGGTGCAGTTGACATGCTGGAGGGAAAGTTCCCATGCTGGAGGGAAGCCATCCAGAGGGACCTGGATGGGCTTGAGAGGTGGGCTTATGCAAACCTCATGAAGTTCAACAAAGTGAAGTGCAATGTCCTCCACCTGGGTTGTAACAAACCTAGACATACCAAACCCATACAGGTTAGGCAGAGAATGGATTGCGAGTAATCCTGCAGAGTAAGAGCTGGTGTTGATAGTTTATGAAAAACTCAACAGGACCCACCATTGTGCGCTTGCGGGCCAGAAAGCCAGTGTCATTCTGGGCTACACCAAAAGCAGCATGGCCAGTCAAAGGAGGTGAAACTGCTCCACGCTGCTCTTGTGAGATCCCACCTAGAGTGCTGCATCCAACTCTGTGGCCACCAACATAAGGAGAACGTGGAATTGTTGGAACAAGTCCAGAGTAACCCACAAAGCTGATAATCAGATTGTAGAACCCCTCTTATGAAGACAGGCTGAGAAAGTTGGGGCTGTTCAGCTTGGAGAAGGGAAGGCTCTGGAGAGACCTTGTAGCAACATTTCAGTATCTGAAAGGCATCTACAGGGAAGTGGACAGGGACTATTTGTCAGGAACTGTGGTAACAGAACAAGTAGTAATGGGTACTGAGAGAGGGAAAATTTAGTTTAGATGCCAGAAAGAAATTCTTTACTATGAGTGTGATGAGACACTGGAAGAGGTTGCCCAGGGAGGTTGTGGATGCCCCAATCCTGGCAGTGTTCAAGGTCAGGTTGGACAAGGCCTTGAGCAACCTGGTCTAGTGGGAGGTGTCCCTGCCCGAGGCAGGGGGGACTGGGACTCAAGAATCACCAGGATCACTGAGTCCTTTTAGAAATAATCCAGAGTGGCCTTGCAATGACATAGTTCAGCAGCATCAGCACCACTGGGTGTATCCTATTTAGTCCCATTGACTTGTATATTTTGGGTAAATTTGAATGTTCCCTAACCTGATCCTTCTTCACTGAGAAGGAGCAATACTTGCTACAGACTTCCCTTCTGTCCTCAGGGGTCTTGCATTATTGATGGGCAGTCTTACCAGTGAAGACAGAGGTGAAGCTGGCTTTGAGTACCTCACCTTATTTTGTGTCCTATGATGCCAGGTCCCCATTCTCTCAGCAACAACAGTCTCCCTTGTCTTCATCTTTTTCTGCTGATATACCTGTAGAAAACTTTCTTATTGCCCTTCATTCTCCTGACAGATTAATCTGGCAGATATAGATTCGAGTTTTCCAGCACTGCAAAGTTTTTAAAAAAATGTACTTTTTAAAAAAGTAATTTTCTTCCTTTTGAAACCAGGGATTTAGAAATTATTCTGCTAGAAGTGGAAAGGGAGAGTATGGGTGACTTGACTCTGAGAGTACAGGCTTGGTAAAAATCACTGCAAAATTTTAATTGTGTGAGAGATGATTTTTCTGTTAACGTGAAAAGAATGGAGTTACATTACTTCTTAAGCTAATACTGCAAATTTAATACTCTTTTTTTGCTGCTCTTACTTAGGTAACTCCAGCAAGAATTCTGAAATATTTCAAAGCAAGTAATTGTTATGAAATTGCTGTGTTGTCCAGTGCAAATCTATCCTGCATAATAAAAAATGGTGCAGTGGTAACTCACTTAGGTAGTTAAATATATTCAGGTGACTGAACAACTGATAGGTGGCAAAAAATATCCATAGCTAAATGTACCATGCAAGCTACTATCTCTGCATGATACCGTGATGACTAAACACTCATCTGGAATTAGGTTCAGTATTTTTATTAAAGAGTTTATAAGCAAAGTACATGTAGAGAACTGGTTGCTTCATCCTAGGTTACTTTGCACCTAGACAGTGAATAAATGGGTTTTTCTTGTCCACTATCTCAAGTATCTAGACTTTTTCTCTCTAAACACTTCAGCTTCTCATGCAACTCTATTTTACCCTCTTAACTTGACCATTGCACAATCTTTTCTCATTTTGAACTCAATTCACTTTTTTGCTGAAAAGAATTTTCTCCAAATGCCACTGCTGAAAAAAACCCCCACGAAGCCCAACGTGGCATGTCCCTCTTCAAATATACTTCCCATTGTTAAATAAAATCTATTTATCATTAAAACATTCTGCAGCCTGGTGCTGTTCCAGCTATTGTCTTTTGTTGAATCATCACTCTCCTTCCTCCATCTGTGATGCTACTTCCTATTGATGTCTAATTCAATGCACTGTTATCAATGTCTTATTTTCCTGGGAAGTCTTGGTTTCTTCAGGAAGAATCTGTCCTAGGATTACTCCCACTCAATTCATCAAGGAATTACTTATTCAGTGAGTTGCATTAATGTCTGTATGATACCAATCTGAAAGGGTGGGAAGCTTTTGCAGAGTGGAGTCAAAATCCAAATAATATAAACTGGAGAATATGTAAAAATCAACACAATGACATTTGTTAAGGGCAAATAGAAAGCATTGGCTTTAAGGTAATCAAAAATATCAGCCTATTGCAGGAAATAACCACTTCTGCAAGACTTCAAGGGTGTAAGAATACGAGTCATCAGCGTCAGGTGTCACTGTGCACATTGTGCAAATGTCACCAGGGCTGCATTAACAGAACTGTTTTATTTAACATGCCAGCTGGTTTCTCTCTTCACAAGGTGTTCACTTGCTCACTCAGCTGGTATTTTCATATCTTATACCACATAAAAGGCCCAGAAAAAAAAAATCTATGAACTGAGTACTGAAGCTTTGAGCTGTTGCAATAGCAAAAGCAATGGTAAAGATGTATGCAGAGTACACAGCTCAGTGTCTTTTTGTCCCAGGGTCCCATACAAAATCCATTCTGACCTCACTTCTAGAAGACCTCTTATTCAGGGCTAAGCTTTTTAAGGATTCTCAGCTCCCAGATCTGGCTGTGTTCTATGACTGTGTATCCAGAGCAGATCAGGAGAGGACCAGCTCTTCACAAGGTCTTTCCCAGAATCATGGCTTATTTGAAAAGGCCTTGTGGGGTGTGCAATGGGGGGAGCCATGGCACACCCCAGTGTGGGACTGGGGCTGCAGTGCACACTCCACAAGAACACCAACAGTTGCACTATCTTTCCTCAAAATATCTCCTGGATGGGGCCTCAATGAAATGAAGCACTTGGATGAAATAAAAGTATGTAGGGGCAGCTGTAAGACATCAGACCAAATGACTAGGGAAGAGTATGTGAAAAAATTCTTGCAGAACAGTTACAGCCCAGTAACAAATTTCAAAGCATATACTCAGAAGGAAGAAAACCAGAAAAATAATGATTTTGCATTAATAAGATCTCCAGCAATCACAAGTAAAGAAAAAGGAGCTGTGGTTTAAGGATCTCACCTGTTGGATTTCAGGGTATCCCTTTCAGGTATCCCTTTCTGTCTGTAAATAAACTGGTTTTATAGGAATTTCACATATTTATCATCCATTTGATGTAGCAGAACTAAGCATACTACTGAATAAAGTGTATCTACCCTCTAGATAAGAATTGGCTTTTTTCCCCTCTGAGCTCTTCACTGTATTCTTCAGTTCAGAATTCACCAGGGAGATGAGTCAACAATTTTTATCCTTCAATGGGTTACTTACATGAATCTATGAGTTTCTTCACAAGGTTTTTCCAGAGTCTAGTACAGGCACCTTCCTTAAACTACTAAATATATATAACCTAGTCTTATCTTTAATGTTTCAACAAATGTATTTACTAAAAAGAATATACTGAATTTATAGCCTCTCTCATACAGCCAGAAATGTATTATGCAAATGCAAATAGTTAATTTAGTGGATATTAGCAAAGAAGCACTATATTTAAGTACTAAAAAAGCTTATTGTTTTAAATATATATAAATAAGAGTAGACAAAACGTAAACCATATTTTTTTTCCTCACCATCTCATTACCTGGAACTCTGTGGAAAACTGATTGCAGTTCTCTAGCTTGAACTCATGAAAAGATTCAAGTGCAACTCAATATCATTGAATACAAACTCTAATCCTAAACTTTGTCTTTCTTTGCTTCTGTAGGGATTTTATTACAGACAACCCAGCAGCCTTTTGCTACAAACAGCCTGTGCACGTAGAAGACATTCTAACACAATGAGCCATAAGAGAGTTTTACAGCATAAATGTTTAATGTTCCTGATTAAACTAAACTTTGGTGCTACTACTGTAGTGCTGTGTTTGCCCACTATTGTTGATCTTTATGTATTCTTTCAGGATCTAGAGATTCTGAAATTCTAGGATTCTTGCTGTCAGCAGTACTGTCACTGCCCAGGTCATAGTCTAATCACAAATACTGGAATATTCCTGTAAATTATTCTATTTCCTTCATCATTGTCCAAAAGCTGAAATATTAAGTCCATTCCTGGTGTAACTTTGGTGAAAGATGCTCTGGTGCTGTAGTGCTGCTGTAGACTCTTGATGTTTTCTTGCAATGCAGAGCAGTCAGCAACACCAGTAGAAATATGCCCCAACTCCTGGACAGCATTTGTTTGAACTAAACCCAGGAAGCACTTGGTATGTTCTTCATATGGTAGCTCATTTAGCAGTGAAGCACATGAAGCACTGGTATAGAGGCAGGGGCAGGACATCCACCATTCAGCACAGTGACAGGAGGAAATTGGGCATTGTACAGACAATGACAGTCTACCTTCCCATTTTAACTGCTCTACCCAGACTGACTAAAGAAAGAAGCTTCTTTGTCCTGCACTTTACTCTGTGGTCTTCCAGGAGAATCTGTAGAATCATAGAATAGTTTGTGTGGGAAAGGACCTTTAAAGATCATCTAGTCCACTCCCCTGCAATGAGCAGGAACAACTTCAGCTCAATCAAGTTGCTTAGAGACCTGACCAACGTCACTCTGAATATTTCCAGGGATGGGGCATTGACCACATCTCTCAGCAACTTGTTCCAGTGTTTTACCACCATCACTGTAAAAGACTTCTTCCTTAAATCTAATAATGTGGTAACTTATATTGTGATCCCAGAACCTCTGCTGAGAACATATTTGCTGTTGAAGAGCGCAAAGAGGATGCTTTCTTGCTGTCATGCCAGCTAGATAGAATTCTGTCCCAGTCTTCCTGAAAGAGGAAAGAGATATTATAAAACCTTACACATTGAAATAAATGGTCAATAAAAATTCATTGAAATACTGTTTTTACTAACTATTTACGATGTGAAAAGCCTAGTGCTAAATCATACATTAAAATAAAGCTTGCTCAGAATTCCCATTTGTTATGGAAAATTCTGTGACAGATGGAAAAACATTTCATCAGAGATTGCATTAATGCAATGTGTATTTTTCCAGTGTCACTTTGCTTGTTCGCTTACTTGATGGATGGAAGACATTTATTTACAGATGATGCATAACTACCCAACTATCAACATATCTAACTGCCTGTAACATGTCAAAATACAATTACATTTTTTCATATGTATTTCCACTGCAGTACAAGCAGAATTTTCCACAGGCTCCACAGACACAGTAAAATGCCTATAATAAAAACATAACCTCTCATTTCACTTACAAATGCTAATTCTTCTAAAAGCCTCTCAGAAGCCTCTTTCAAAGCCTAAGGCTGGGATTCAATTCTGATGCTACTGGAGTGGTCTAGGGAACGATTTGCTTCAATCCATAGGGAGATTTCCTCTGCCCAGTAAATAACCCACAGGCAGTTCACAGTTTCTCAGGTCAGTTTTGCACCTTGGGCCAAAAATCTCTGGTGGTGTGGTGGTGCAAAAAAAGAAACAGTGGCATTAGGAGCAAAAAGACAGAGTTCTCAATGTGTCCACCAATCACCTCTCATAACTGATATCCATACAGAATTAATCACTTAAATCAATGATCCTCTTAACCTCAAAGTTTATAATCAGCCACTCAAACTGCACCTATTAAAAAAAAGAAGGGGCTTTTTCAGCCCAGAACACAGTACTACTTCACTATGTTTACTTCATTTCATGGTGAGGAATGCCACAGAATTGCTGCATCACTCCCACCTGACCAATGCTCTCTTCTGAGCAGCTCTGAAGGTTGCTGTAGATAAAAATTACTGTATTGGCTTAATGTAATATAGATTCACAGGCCTGGTCAATGTGGTTCTTGCCTTTACCTGGTAATTGGTGCACTGCATTTAAAGAAAAAAAGATCTTGGCAGGAAATAGGAAAGTATTCCCCTAATCAATTAAGCAGTGTGTTCATCAAAAACACCAGGAAACTTAGCTATATCCTTGGAGAGGGAATTCAAGTATTGAATTTTGGGTGACATTTTAAAATGGCAGGCACAACAACTTGCAAATCCTGTAGTCTCTTATTTACATAAATAATTGTTGCTTAATTAATAATTTTCTGAGAACACTGATCATGCCCACATACAGTCACGTGTATGCCACCAATATTTTTAAATGGTTGGAAAACAAGGAGAACACTGCTCCTGGCTGAAATATTTGAGCTATTTCTGTAAGAGATTTGAGTTATCACAGGTGTCAGCATGAACTGCAGTGAATCTGTGGCCAGCACAGCCCCATCCACTCCCCTTTCCTGGACCTCTGTTGTCTTGAAGAGGACATGAATGGAAAACTGATGAGGCACAACAGCATCTGACTATGCAGAAAGGGTGGTGTGGAGCAGGTGGGAAGTGAGATTGGTTATGGATGCCTGTCTGTGAAACAGGCTTGACCTCCACTCAGACGTGGCACGTGTCCATGTACACCCCTTACCATGTACACCCTCACCTGCTGTCATGGCAGATGACATGGGGTACCAGATGATTGATTTTTCCAATTCAGACCACAAATCCTTCCTCCTCTTGACCAACAGAAATATGTATTTAAGTCAAAGAGGATGTCTTCTTGAAACTTTAATGACGTCTTCCCAAAGACACATTCTTTGTGAATACAAGATTTCTCTAAGCTGAAAAAAAAAGAAAAAAAAAGAAAAAAGAAAATTCACATGGATAAAACCCCATAGAAAATCACTGAAAAGAGAAGTTGAAACACATACACTCACAAAAGCATCTCCTTACTTTTCTGAAGCCTTTATGTTTCTTCTTTTCCTCAAAGAAGCAATAATATAACTCCCAAAAGGGCTTTCTACCCATATAATTTGTCTTCATTAGATTTTTACCTTCTTTCCTCATATCAAGTATTCCTTCTGTTGCCCAAGTTTCAAGACTGTTCTCATCTATGCTTTCTCTTAGTCAACTCACAGTTAAGTTATATATACTTGCTGGTTTTAGTCCTTCTTCGGTTTCATTTTCCTTGGGCTTGGTGAGAGTAAATGTTCGGACTAATGAGTTAGAAGACATTTTTCAAAATATGTACTTCACTGTGCTCTGGCTAGGTTGTCTTCTGCTTTTAGTGTTGAGGGGATGGGATGACCTACTGCAAACCAGCCTGAAAGTACTGCCTTTGCCTAGTTATAAAGCCAAATGGCACCATAAGTGTTTTAGAAGAGTAACACAGGAAGCACAACAAAACAAACATGGCAAGGTACACCAGCTCTGTTGTACTTACTCCTGGCCCTTGTCGACCAGCCATCCTTCCTTCAGCTGTCCTTCCCTGCCTGCCAGCTTGACAGGGGCACCATTTACAAAACACACTCAGTAGCTGGCTCCTGGTACCCATCTAATGATTAGCTGGCTGCTGCCAGGAAGGTCTAATCAAACTTAATTGCAAAGAGGATGTCACAGAGGACATTAATTTTGAGGTCTCTCTTCTGTTCTTCTGCTGTTTTTATCAAAATATGTAACAAATAATTTATTAATTGCTGGGAGGTACAGACAGGAACAAGCCCTCTAACAGTGTGCAGTAGTGGACTGTGGGATGGGTAGATGTGCTGCTGAAGTGAGTTGAGAGGGATTTCTTATGTTCTTATATGTGAGACATCTGTTCCTGTCAAATGTGGTTGAAGTTGCCTGACAGCTTCAGAAGTTATGGGGACTGTGGGGGAACTAATAGGAAGAGGGACTGTAAAGCTTCATTTCCTTAGAAACCAGGCAAAAATATTCCAGCCCATTATCTCTTTATGAATTATTTCTGTAAAGATTGCCCTTTACATGCTTTAAATATCTGAGCTACACTAGTAGAAATCTAGCAGTGTACAGGCTTTTCATAAGCATTCTGATATTATGTCTTGATTTGCTAAAAAAACACAAGAAGGTAAGAATGCACAAATAAATGTGTCAATTATTTTTTATCTGTCTAAATCAGTGCATTTCTCTGTGTAGCAAGCCATCTCTGCCTGCTGTGAAAGAAGAGCACAATTTGCAGCTGCTCTGCTCTCCCTCCAGGTCACCACATCTTCACAAGAAAAGCAGGATTGAAAGGGGTCACTTCTGAGGCTTCATCCCCCAGCAGACCTCCCATAGAGCATCATCACTTGGGCCAGAAATTGTAGCAGTCCTTGCAGTCACTCTGTAATGTATAGATTCTCTTCAGGTGGCAATTCCAGATCATTTATTACTTTACTTCTCAAAGGAATATTATTGCTGCAAGAAGACCATAGGAATTGGCTTTTAACCAGAAATCATGTGCAGCCTCCCTCTGCAGCTTGTGGTGGGTCTGTAGAGATATGCTGTGCATTCAATTAAACCTCAGGATTCCTTTGTTTTTCCTTTGTTTATCTGATATGACATGAACAAGCTTTGTGGTTTATACCAGTCTGGTATTTTCGTAATATGTTCTTCCAGATGCTTGTGAGACTTAGCTCAGGTCAATCAGGGAATCTATCAAATACATCAAGGTTTATACTGATAAATCCAGATGCAGTAATTTTGTACATTTAGCTTTAGTAGAATTTCTTCTTTTTATCTTATGACTTTAGGACCTCATATGAAATACAGTAGGGGAAATATAACCAAACCAGAACTCTATTAACCTAGTTTTAGGTCTGTATCCTCTTTCTTCTTTTAAAAATTACTAAATGTTCAATATTAAAATAATGGTTGGAATCTGTGTGATTCTGCAGACTAAAACCTGGGAGATAGGTAATATTAACTTTGTAAGAGAAAAGTGATGTATAAAGATTCAGTGGTGAAAGTTAGACACTGGGAAAATCTGGAAAAAACACAGCATTGAAAAGTGATTAGTCTCTGCTGAGAATTTATAATGAACATTTTTTTTCAGTCTGAAAGTATCACTGGATTTATTTTGTTTTTGAAATATGTTTCAGAAACATTTGTAGTTGGTGTAACATCAAGCCCTTTGAGCAGAGGAAGTATGGCCGGTAGCTCAAGCCAGTAATTAATGCTGGCTGCTGCCCTCATGGGCTGAGTAGCTCGGATTCTCACGTGCTAGCCTATGATTCTTACTACGTGCAAATACTGCTTCAATAACAGCAGAGATTTATCCTCATTTATAGGGCCATAGAGGCTTATGCTTTTCAAGAATATTCATGTTAACAAAGTCCGAATTTATTTGGTACAAACCATCGCCCTCATAGGAAGGAAAACATTTCAGAGTTGAGAATAACCAGGGACCTCCCTCTGCTGTTCCATATCTGTAGATTAAGATTAGATCTCAGTTTTAGAAGATATGTTGGATCTTAAATTGAATGTAAAAACCTGAGGGAAAATATTATTGAGTGAGGTTCTTCAGCTTAAGCTTTTACCTGGGTAGACTAGTAGTCTCCAATAACATTTCTGGACTGATGTGGAGTTCTTTTACAATTTAAACAAATGACTTTTTGTAAGTGCATATGGAATCATAGAATATACTGAGTTTGAAGGGACTGACAAGGAACATCAAGTTCAACCCCTATTTTGGTCCAGCAAGATATAAATGTGTGTAGTAGGCAGTTTGCCTGAGGTACTGGTGTTTCAAATAACTATGAGGTTTTTCTCTTCATCATATTTGTGTTTAAATGTACAGCCTGTCACTGCAAAATTGACACAGAATTTTATATTTTAATTTCAAGTAACCCACACCAATCTGGTTACTGAACTTGTTTAATAATCAAAAAATGTGTTTAAGGCATTAAGAATTAAATATATACCACGAATATTAAATTTTATGATTTCCTAAAGCAGGATGAAGAGTATTTGTTTATTCATTTAAAATAGTTTTTAAAAATTGTGCAATAATTAAATTAAGTACACTTTTATTTATTATTTAAAGAAAACAATTAATATTTAAGTGCAGAAATGTGTTTCTTAATTTAAGGAAAAAAAATAGAACTATACTAAAACAAACTAAAATAAAAATTGATAACATAAATCAATGAATAACCCCTATTCTAAATACCCCACCATTGCTAAATATTTAAAGATTAAACATATTAAAGTTATGTAATATGAAAATTAACTTGTGGTTAATAATGAAATAATTATTAATATTTTTTGACATTGATTATTTTGTAACAACTTTAGTAATGGCTTTGTTACTGCTTCTCTTCAGATTGAAAATTTACAGAAATATCTCACCTGCAAGAGAAGTTGTTTGGCAGCAGCTGTAATACACAGAAACGTTTTCTTAAATTTCTAATTTTATTATGATTTTTGAAAAAGTGTTTTTCAAAAATAAAAGTTATTTTCCTGGCACATATACTTTGATTTGATACCTTTTTTGTAGTTGTTTCTGCTTCTAGTTGTCAGGAAAGCCAAAATTTTTGGATCTGCAGAACTCAAGCTAGGAAGTGTAATGAGAATATTTATTATGAGAAAGCCAACATGCTGTTCTCTCTTTCTTTTCCTCATTGGTAGATATTTTCTGAAGTATAGGACCATATTTTTTATGTCTTACAGCTCATGGGTAGAACAGCCAAAACACACAGGATAGGAAAATTCTAACTAATATACTTAAAATACCCCATGCATATGAATGAAGTCATAATATTCTGGAAGATTTTTCTTGACTTCAAACAAAGTGGCAAGATCTGCCAGTGGCCGGGTATGAATTACTGCACCTTTATTACACAACTGGTCCTTACTTGTCAAATTTTTTGGAACCCTTCAGTGTAATTACATGTTTTAGTGCACAACACAATGCATAAATGTATGGCATTGGTAAATTCTCCTTTTTTCATGTTCCTCCCACTCCGGCACCAAATCTTAGAATCATTCATACTGAAATTAGGGGATAATCATCATGGTTGAAGACTGCAGAGAGGTTGGCATTTTAGGAGCAGTCTTGCTTTTGGAAACATGGTGCTGCTCTGTGCATCCTCCCAGAAGGATGTCCTGGGCTCTGGCAAATGCGGGTGGTGGAGAGGGGAGGAGCTGCTTCAGGGCTGAGCTCCAAGAGATGCTCTCTTGCTCTCCTCCAGAGGGGCTGGCTCTCATGCCAGACCCCAGCCTGACCACCCTGGCAGGGGTACTTGGCTCTGCGTGGAGGTCAGCTCACCTCTGATGGACCAAGAGTGCAAAGCTGCTGAGTGTAGGCTGTGGGATCTCTTTCCCACCACCTTCAGGGCAATGGATAAGGCTCCTGCCAACATGAGTCTTCCTTGACTGTATGTATGAATGGTGTCCCCTGGATTATATTGTAATACTCTCTAAAGTGCAAGGGAACAACTTTTCATTGCATACTGACCGTGAGAATGCAGTGCACCCAACCACTGTATGTGATCTGGTATCTTTTCCAAATGATCATCCAGGAAGTAGAGGAGGGAAAATAAACATATTTTTCTCCCAAGCAGAGAGGAAATATGATTTCAGGATAAAAAGGAAATAGCAACACATATATAGTTAGTAAGTACAGCAAAGTTAACATAAAGTGATAAAATAAATGTAACCCTTTGATCTTTTAACAGACTGACTTTTTTATTCAGTAAAATTTGAATATTTAAAAGATAATATTTTCTAATTAGTTCTTTCTTTAGCCCTTGGTATGAATATCTAACATTTTCATACTGGGGAATATAATCCAGTGAGATTCACGTGGCTGATAACCCTCTGTGTTCCCAAGTGCCTTCAACTATGTGTGACATTGGGGTGAAGTTTGCGCAGCCTGACTCCACCTGGAAACCTGACTCCACCTGGAAATATGTAGCAGATGCCAGAGAAATCTCTCTATGGTGTTTTGTAAATGGGTATTTTGCCTCAGCAGAGAAAGCATGAAGAAGATATAAAGCAAAGGTTGGCACTCACAAATTCTATCAACGATAACAGCAGAAGAGCCATGTATGTGCTAAAAAGAGACTATGCCACATCTCTCCACTCAGCCTGAGGTGTCCTGACAGAAATGGTCTCAGAGACAGAAGAAGATCCAGGGGCTCTGAGGAAGACTTTTAAGACATTTGTAATTTCTTCCCTTAGACAACGGAACTGCTGTTCCATTGTGGTTATGAAAACGTATGAAAAATGGCAGCATACATTACTCAGTAGAGATTTTCTATGCCACCATTTCCTATAACAAGTGAATGTAGTTTTCTCATCAATTTATCACTGGATAGAAAGTCAGTGTTAACTTTAAAATGCTTTGGAAAACAAATGCTGTATGGGATCTATTACTGCAGGCGCAGTGTTTGAGTTAGATTGCTCAAGCTATTTCTGTGACCCAGAGCAGTAGATCTTTCTGGAAAGGGACTCCTCTCCAACCACCCACAATCAGAGGACCCCTCACTCTCCGCAGAATTCAAGGGGAACTCAGCCTGTCAGCTCAGACCAGATGCCAAACTTCTTGGCAGTTAAAGGGAAGCAAGACAGTCCCACAGATAGTAGGTGGAATAAAAATGTCTGTGACAGATATACTGAAGTTTTACAAGGAGACAGAAGCAAATAGAGTGGGTTTGTGTAGGCAAGCGTATAGTTTATTCCAGATGGTGTTTTGCTTCAGTAAAAGCTGCAAATCTCTTAAAGACACTTCTGTGCCCCTCAATGTAGCATTTGAACAATTTGCAACGGATGTATTCATAAAATTTATAAAAGACATCGCTCATACAGAAATGTCACGAAGCACTGGTCTTTGCAGGACAGGAGGAGAATTGGTGTAGCTGCATTAATAGTGAGAGGGCTTGGGAACACTCAGGAAGTGGTGCTGAGGGACTGCAGCTGTGAGTCTCTAAAGGAAGAAGTTAAATGTGCTCACTGGCCACAAATGCAGCTGCTTCTGGGACCAGCCGACATTCAGGAAAGAACTCCAATGATCATAAAACACATTCTGGAAAAAATTCCTGGTATTTTGTATTTCCAGAGATTTCTGTGGAAATTACTCTGTTAATTCCTACAATCATTCCTGTGTCAAAAGTATATGCATTTGTAGCAAGTGCCTGGGAAGCTCTTGGGTTTTTTTTTGTTTTTCTGTTTTTCTCGTTTTAACAAAATTCCCTACCAGAACTATATGCAAGGAGTTTAAGAAGGCAAATAACAGAATATTCATACAGATACTCGCACACATTCTCTCTCCAAAAACATTTGGCCAGCTAACAAGTGATGTGCCTTTTAAGTATTTTGTTCCCAGAAAATCTGATATCTTGAAAACCATGATATCTTGTTCATTTCTAATCCCATCTTTCAAATGTAGCAAGAGACTGTGGAAAATACAAAATTATATCCTTCTCCCCTTCTTATTCTTTTAAACAATCCTTCAATTTAAGCTTTCAAACTCTTTGCATGTAAAGATACCATATGGAAGAGAACTCTAGCACAGTCAAGGCAATCCTTCTGTCCTTTCCATCTGAATTAAAGAAGCCTAAAACAGGAGTCCTTCTTCCTAACTGAAAAACCTAGGTAAGCACCTTAAAAAATTTTTAGTTTCATAATTAAGAATTCACATTTGCAGCCAAAAAAAAAGAAAAAAGTGGTTGTAGAGTCACATCTGAGATTTTCTGTTAATAAAGTTGAAAACTCTGATCACAAATATATTGTAATTCTAAATATAATTTTTAATAAAAATAAACAAGTAAACTGTTGCATCTAAAAATTAGATGTATTTTAAATTAACCCCCAAATTAGTAAGGACTAGGACTACACAATCATTATCCCTGCACACAGTGTGCAGGAAAACCAGCTGCATGGGAGATACATAGCTTTTGACTTCATGGCCTCAGCAGCCTTAGCTATGACGATAAATTGTCAGGCTGTGATATAAAATTAGTATTTCTGCTGAAATCAGAGACACTCATTGACCTGTGTGTTATGAGTCACTTGACTTTTGCTTAAGTTTTTTCTACTCCTTTTTCTCTGTCTTCTCTCATACTCCAGACTAACCTTGGAATAGATTTTATCTTGATCATGGGTGCTGACATTAGTGCAATAAAAAATATAAATAGTAAAACAATGTGGTTTTTACACAAAATTGCATAGTTTCAGACCAACATGATCCACATGTGTTTCAGGCTGTTTATTTTTAAAAACGTGAATAAAATTTTAGTCATCATGTTATCACAGTTTGTCTTTTAAAAAAATCAACAGTGAAGTTTCTGTTATTTCTGGCAAATATGGAGCAAGTGTGACTTGGCTCCCTTAGCCACAAAAGCATAATATGAAGAAAACACTCCTCAATTCAGCATTCCTAACGAGTTACATGTGTCTTTGTCTGACTCTGCCAGCACTGGGCTATGTCCTTCTGGTTCATCCAAAAGAAAACAAAACAGGTCATTAAAGGTCCATGGTGCTGTAGTATGGTTTTATTTGTCCTGGGAAGTGTTTTTCAAGTACCGCTGCGAAGAGATATTGTTCTCTTTAAAGACAAACGGCAGAGATGACTCTGCTCTATGACTAATAACGTCGTTCTGAGAAGATACTTCAAACTCAATTTATTTGAGCCTTGCAGCTCAAAAGGTGACATGAAAGTTGAAAAGGATAAAAGAACTGGCATTTTAAAAGGAAATAAGAAAAAGTGTCTGATAAAAATAGCAGAATAGCAGTCATTTCTGAAACACAGTAATTCTATCCAAGTAAAGATATTTTAATGGTTATGGATAATAACAGGTATGTTTCAACCATAGTCAGTCAGGTGCATATTAAATTGACCAAAATAAAACTCTAACAGTCACCTCTGTATGTGACAATTAGAAAATAAAAAGAATTAAAATAAAGATGGAAATTCATATAAGGTTAAAGAAAAAGAGAAGGCAGAAGAGCATTAATAATGAAGTAAAATAACAAAACATAAACCGAGAATAAGGGTTGTGTAGGACCTCATTTTACATATTGCTCTCCTTTGTAAGAAAAAAAAAGGAAATAATGCAGTAATAAGATTTGCTAGACTTACCTCACAGGCAAGTTGTAAAGATTCATTAAGCAATATTCCTATGGTAGCTGAGGGTTGAAAACACTATGTGAGCATAAATTACAGCCCACTAATCAAGTGGCTGAAATCAAGCCTTTACATCCAAGCAGAAAACTAACATGGCACTTCAGAAAGGGGGAAAATGATTTTTAAAACAAGAGAAAAACTAGATAAAAGGCAAAAGAGATGTCAAGGAGTACAAAAAAAAATATTTCAGTAGAAAATAAAGAGAAAAATTCTCTCACATAGAAAATATAATGGAGGAAAAGAATGAGTGATACTAATGTCACAGTCTACTTACTGCTGAGATTTACTCACTGAACCAAGGTGCCCAAGTCAGGGTCCTAAGCTGGCCTCCAGACAGCTGAGCTGGCAGCTTTAACTTGTCAGTTACCCACTGAAACCATCCTTCTGAAATAAACACCTGAGCTACCTGACTGTGAAGAGAAAGGATTGTGTGCTGCTTCCAGAGGGAGAGCAAATCTGCCAGGGTCCATTTAAAACATCAGGTGAAGATTCATGTTAGAGGTGGGGGGCTACTTTCCTTTCTCCTTTCCTTACTTGGCATGTCAGTTAGGTGCCTATGTCCTAAAGGCCCCAAGTCTGATGCCTGGAATTAAATAACAGGGTTACTCTCCTCTGAAACGACAACATTAACAAGCTCTGTAGGTGCTGTGTGTAAACAAGGTTACAGTTTTCCTCAGCTTTGGTGGCCTCTTTCAGAAACACCTATCAGACCTTGAATTTAGGGTTGGCTGAATTTTCTACCTGCAAGTGTCTATGTTGGCAGTTCAACAGCAGAGACGCAACTTGGGGATGCCCATGCTCAAGTCCATGAGTGACATTGCCTGGGAATCCCTGGTTCCTAACAGATTTGGAACTGTCTTTTCTGAATCTCCAAAGAGTCCTTCACTTTGAATTTATTTTGATGAGTTACTCTGAAGACATACATTATCCTGCTTTAATAAATACAACTAACTGAAATATCTTACTTTCCTTCTAATAGAAGGTATTTTGGCAATTTTAACCTGGTCATTTAATTATTTTCAAAAGACTTGCCTCCTCCTGAATGTATTGTGTAAGGAGAGGGATGGGGAGTTTCCCTCTGTATAAAAATCAAGATGAAAAAAAAAAGTTTTAAATTGTATTAAAGCTTTTTGTTCTAGTCATTGTGCTCCAGAGAGAAACAATGCAGAAAGGAAAATATATGAGCTAGAAAAGTACAGTATCTGCACTTTTATATTAGTTTAAAAGAGAAAGAAAAGGAAGAGGTTCACTGAATAATAATAATAATAATAATAATAATAATCTGAATTAATTTACTGAAATATGCATCACTGCAGGAGGGACATCTTGGTGTAGGAAAGGAAAACCTGCATGAACTCAGGTTTGACAGTGGGGTGATGTGGAGAATAACTGTGCAAGCTGACACAGCAACCTCTTCAAATTTCCAGATCAAAACACAGAGGTTATATGAGGAACACAATTTGCCAAGCAAAATAGAGCACAAACAATTGAGCCGTCACGGGTTTCCTTGTTTCTAAATACTTACTGCTTTTCTTAAATTGATTAGTCTTGGTGTGGACTCACATTGGCAGAGCCTTATTAAAGCTCTGTGTACATTAGTTAAATCTTCACAGACAACAGATCTGCCTCTGTTTGACTGTTTCTGCAGCATGTTCCCACAAAAAGAATGCACGAGAATGTTAATGTGACAGTCCTTCAAGGCAAAGTCTATTTCATCAGACAAGAGGAAATCTTTGTGGAATACAACTGCAAGAGATGAATGCGTTTTAACTTTACAAGACTTTCATTATGAAAGGAATTTAAATAATTTAATTTGAAAGCATGTTCTCAAGTGATTTTTTAAATAGATTTAAGTTTGGCTTTTTTTGCTTTTTATCATTGGATGTAGCCAAAAAGAATCCTGAAAATAATTTCTCCCTACAGACTTCTTTCTCTCCTTCCCACACAGCAAATTTTATTATTTTCCTCTTGTTGTTTCAATGAAGTCAAAGTAATTATGATGACTTTCATTTAAACTCGATATCTCAAACATCTATGCGTAGCTCCTTATGTGTGCCAAAACACTTTTGCTCTGAGAGCAACCAAAATACCCATTATTTTTGTGCTAGTTGGTTGCTGACTTCTGCATGAGAATCACAAAACTGTGATGTTTACACTGTTTATATAAATCCAGCACCCACTATTTGTATTGTTTTAGGCCAAAGCACATAAGGAAGAGAGGGGCTTGTCTCCCTTACAGCCTTCTAGAAACCCATTTCTCTGGTTTAATGTGACAGGAACAGCAAGATTTCTGGCTGTGTTACACTACTAACACATGTGCAGTGAGGAACAGATAATGTGATGTTATCG